>OW618031.1:0-1200000 GCA_939531405.1 Metschnikowia zobellii | reverse complement strand
ATTTAATTGCGGGTCGATGGGATGTATTGCCCCGATTTAAAGCTGCATGGATCTCAAAATTTGGGAAGTCGTCGATTCCATCAGGACCGGTGGATCAAAAAGAATCGGAGACAATTCTTGAAACAAAACAAACCGCAAAAGAGCAAACTCCGATGTTCTTAGAAAATGTGTTTGAGATTTCCTCTCGGTCCACTCTGGGCAGTCAAGAACAATGTCTCCAAACCGTGGAACAAATGAGAGAACAAGAAGAAATTCACTGCATAGGAAAACGTTTTCAAGATCCTGGAGAGGAGAAAAAATCGGCGGATGGTGGTGATCATTTGATTCATCGTGGAGAAGCGTTCGAAAATGAGTCAAAACTCGAGCGCGGTACAATACCGAGTTTGGATGTAAGACAATCTGAATCACAAAATGAAAAGTGTTCTGTTCTGGTCCCACAAAGCGATCGCGAAGGAAGCGAGATAGCTGGAATTACGGAAAATGCCGGACACAGGGGTACAAAGCGAAACAATTCAGAGGAGACATCAGAGTCCAATAAAAAAGTTCATTTGGATAAAGCATTGCTTTCAGGTGGTGATCATCGCAACAAAGTACGTAAAGATGACTTCAAAGAGGTGAGCGAATCTGAAGAAAGTATCATGGAAGGAGAGCAGGGGATGACTGCAAAGCAGGATGTGGAGATTACCTCCAGCTCAGAAGAAAAACGGAGATTGAACATAGATCATACACAAGACCAAGCGGAATTCCAAGGGCAGTCAACATCCTATAACACTAATGACGACCAGCTTGACAATCCTACAAGTTCAAGGCAAAAGGATATACGAATGGGCACCTCTGCACTCGCTACTGTGGATGAAAACCCCGACCTCGAGCCGTTCAATTCACGCCGCAGAGTCAAGGCAACGGCACTAAACGATGTCTTCGGCCAGTTTGACGACGCCGAGTTAGCAATACTCTCTGAGCGAGAACGGTTTGATCTTGAGACTGGTATGATGAAGTTTATTCTTCGCATGCGGAGAGCTGGCACAAAAACTGAGACGGAAGAGTCGGATAGTTTATGATAGAATTTAGAAAATTTAAGACTTGGGCGATTGGTAATTCTACCTTTTTCAATGAGTATGTGTGTTTGAGTCGAAATTGAGCATAAATCCTATCCTCTTGTGGTAATCTTTTTGGATCTTTCACCACATTGGCTATTTATATACTGTAGGGGCTAAATCAAACTATGACTGTTTGCGAATCAAATGCGGTTCTAAAACAGCAATTAAATGTTAGCTTTTCGAATGAATTTCTGAGATGCAAAATTTTGGGGTCCGAAAGTTATGTTCCGTGTGTGTTGTGAAAAATTGGATACAGTTTACGAAATGCGTTTGATCTAAAAGGTTTTAGAAAAGCGAGACTAATTTCTACATGTCAATAGACATAAAAGGCCAAGCTACGTATGTCTTCCCTTCTTTAAGATTACAGAACCACACGATAAAAAGCACCTTGTATGCTGGCAGGTTTCTCGAAACATAAGAGACAGCAGAACTATATGAAGAAAATTTCGATTTATATTTTCCGGCAATACACAGTTAAGACGATCACATCATCACCTGCCACGCCGGATCGAATATACATTATCTCTAGCACACCTCAGTGGACTTTGATCTATTGAAGTACACAAAAATCCGTTCAAGTAGGCTAATGCTGGCTGTATCAAGAGACTGAAAATTTTTTAAAACATTCAAGCCTTCTTACCCAATGTTAAAGAATACAACAGCCATCATTCGAGGCACTCATTCTTGTTTGTTCGACATGAGGATTGCAAAATCGAATATTGATTTCACATTAAGAGATGCATGCAATCAGCAAGTGCTCATAAGTCCCTAGCTCAAAACACCAATATCGAAAAATGGATGAAAGCAGAGGACGCCACCCCAGGAAAGCCTATGCCACTCAACTGGTCACGTGACAAAACCTGGGGTACTGGGCGCTGCAAGTATCGCCCCATTCTAGAATGATTTCTTCCCAACAACATAGGGCCCAAAATACACCCGAAAAAGAGTCTCTCTAGAGCTTTACCGCTTTGTGCTAATTTCAAAGTCCACAAAAAAAACCACGAAAACAAGGCCCGAAATAGCTTGCCCGATCCACAATGTCTGTGGTGCCATACCGCTCTCGCATCGTGTATCATGATCGCGAAAGCCAAATTTTGGTGGTTCATCACAACCTGGAAAACAGCATTGAGCTTTACGGTAGCACTCTGGAAGACTCGAGAAACGATGGATCCATCATGGCGCCATATTCTGGCCTGTTGTCAGTGCCAGAACGACGCTTCACGCCCGATTCAAATTCGTCGTGCTGTCCGGCTTGTGGAGCTGATTTGACGGATGCTTTCGGCGCCAGCGACGGTGCTCGTGCCTCCGGGCGCCCTCGAAAAACACTGCATAGTGATATGGCCAATGTCAGAGAGACATACAATGGTGCGCGAGGTCCTGAAGGCCACCGAGACAGACCTGACCTTGCTCCGTTTTTTGCCGCACTGGGGCCCGCCAACTTTATGCATCAGGATTACTTCCAGTTGCTTGCCGAGCTTCCATATGCCCAGCGACCAACTGCTCAACCCCGCGCGCTCAAGGCCGCAAAAAGCCTGGTGTCTGATGCTGTCCCACCAACTGCCGATATTTTCAACCAGGGCTACTTTGAGCGCTTCTTTCGTAAGATTCCGCCAGGTGTGTTGGGCAGCGGTGCGCACGCACAAGTGTACAAAGTGGCACACGTGCTCCAGGGCGTCGAGCTTGGTGTGTTTGCTGTGAAAAGAATTGCTGTGGGTGACCACTTGCACTACCTCGACCAAGTGCTAAATGAGGTATTGATATTGTATGAGCTCTCCGCTGCGGGAGCAAGTGAGCACAATTTGATCCGGTACAACCACGTGTGGTTAGAGTATGGCGATCTCCACGACCTGCCTACTTACATTTTGGACCCAAGACGAGGACCGGCATCCGTCGACAGAGTGCCCTATGTTTTTATCTTACAGCAGTATTGCGATGGAGGTCATCTTGAGCATGTGCTCACCACCAGTTTTGTGCGGGCAGAAACCATGTCAGTGAGACAGCAGGTCGAGGCTGAGCGGGCCCGTCGTAGAGAGCGCCGAGGAGATCACGTCTCTCAGACTACAAAACCATGGCTTTCTGATCTTGAGGTGTGGAAGTTTTTTACCGATATCACCACTGCGGTTGCGTACTTACATGCACATGGTATCCTTCACCGTGATCTCAAACCCTCTAACTGCCTTTTGGAGTCGAAGTACGTCCCAACCGCGGTACTAATTGACGACCGCGTGCTCTCTGAGGCAGACTTCCAACAGGCTGTCTCACTGCTTCCAAAAGTTCTTGTTTCCGATTTTGGCGAGGGAAAGTTTTTGCACAAGAAGCGGCCACATAATATCCTCGGGTCAGCAGATGAAGAGCGACGTGGAAACACGGGTACTTTAGAGTTCACTGATCCCAAACTTTGGCTTTATGATCAGGTATTTGCGAGTGGAAAGCCAAAGTTTGCCCATAAGTTCAACTATGATAGCGACATATACTCGCTCGGCATGATTCTTTGTTTCTTATGCGTGGGCCAGCTACCATTCTCGGATGAGATCAATAAGTATGGAAATCCTGAAGCAGTGAAGGGAATTATCTCTGGGTGGCACGCTGCACTCACACAAGAGCTGTTTGATAGCTGGTTTGATGGAAAGACACTCGGTTTGAGGGGGCATCTTTCCCCCATCCTGAGCGATTTTAAAATTCTCATTTATCTGATGATAAAAGGACAAACTGGGAAACCGAAACCGTCTCCAAAGATGTTTTTAAACTACTTGGACTCAATCAAATGGAGGCGACTTATTGAGCTGCGAAATCGAAGCCACTCGGAGGCCACTATTGTGGAAATGGGCGAGCTCTCTGTCCTCAAAACTCCCAGCGAACCAATTTCAACTTCGCACGAAAAGATGCCAAATACAAACGAGCTACACGAAGACGAGTGTATCGATACAGAAACACTTGATTTACTTGCAGAGGTGGAAGACACTAGTAACCCAAAAGCCCTCTGTAAAAACGATCTTTTTCTTCTGATAGCTACCTACAAAACAGTTATATTCCGATGCATCTACATCATGAATTTGGTTCTCCTTGAGGTTTTTCCGCTTTCGCAAAATACGCGGTGGGTTCAAGTTTTAAAACTCGGCAATGTCGTCACTCTTGCTTGGGAAACTAACTTGTCTCCCGACTCTCGTGTGCAGCTTGTAGGATTCTGGGCACTCTTGAGCGTCTCCTTGCTTATATATCCATAAACAAAGCGTCAAGGCTCAAATTTCCGAATGGAACTGTATCATTGCGAAGAAAATGCCCTACCTGCAAGGTTGCTATCTTGGTGAATGTACTCATTGTATTCATCAATTTCCATGGGCTCATTGGTAAGTCCTTCGCCCGTGAAATTTGCAGGAGGAACGTAGGCCAAATCTTCGTGCACTCTTCCATCCCAGCAATAATATTTGAAGCATTCCTGACACTGCTCGGACTGAGTGATATTGTTACGCTCTTCTGCACGGCGAACCACAGCACATCCAACGCAAGTTTGCCAATTTGGCAATGTATTCCCGTCTGATGCGAATTCAAACATATGTGATGAAGCCCGCGTATCATACTCTGGTTGGAAGTCTCTTGTATTGTCCCGTGCTTTGCTCTCGAAATCTGTCATATTGTTTCGCGACGTGATATCAAATCCGTTTGTAACCATTCCCTTCCTTTGGCTATCAGTATAAGTGAATTTGAAAGTCGATATGTTTGAGTAAAATTCATACGGACGATTAGCCATGTATATCACCAAAGGGGGAACAACACCATCCTTAACCAAGGCAGTCAAGTTGTTGGCATCGCATCCAAAGAACGTCGGCTTTGCCGTCAAATTGTAATACAAGAAAGAAGACTGTCCGGGAACATAGGGGCAAACTGTAGACTTGCCCTCTTCGGTGAACTGCCTTTGGTAGGTCTTGACCAAGGATTTTCCATCAGGCCACTCTGGCCCATTGTTATCAAAAGAAAACACCAAATCAAGTTCTCTCTCCTTTATTGCAAGTGATGAGAGTGGCACGATTTCTCCGGCCAAACCACCGTCCATCAAATACATGGTATCACTGTCCCTGACACTATCAACAGCCGCAAACTCGGAAGCCTTGAAAGGATTTGGTCGGTACCAGGCCACATCGAGCAGGTGTCGGGAAACATATTTCAAGAAACGCTCCACAAAATACTTCACTATTCGATTCAACTGGGTGCATCCAGGACAGACCAATGTATTGAGAAACTGATTGAACAAGGATGAAGACGTACCTACCACAAATGCCACATTATCGAAGCCCGTGTAACAGTCTCCTTGCGGGATACCGTTTGAGACATTTGTGCCCAAGTACTTGATATCATGAAACGTGTTGATTGAGGTGCCAAAAGAGCCCATCTCATAGGGATTGAACTCAATAATGGGGGAGCTTATATCGTACTCGGTGGGGTTCTTACTCCGCACCAAGGCGGTGATTATTGGAAATGGCATATCATGATCGGCGAAAGCTGGAATCTCGCGAATATCAGACCATGTGGCAGACTCAAGCCAATTATCGGGTTCCGACAGGAACAAAGAATGTGCAAGAAGTCTTCCCCAGGCATCTGTCAGAGACACCGGAAACCCGGCATTTTTCTTCAGATTCAAATCCATCCTGATGCCTTTGCCCTTTGGCGAGTTCCACCACGGAATACGCGATAGAGTTCCTTCGTAGTCATCGGCAGCAACGCTGTGCAACAATTCGAAGGTCTCGGAATTGGCGAAAAATGTATTCCACGTCGAGTAGTCCCATATATCATGCGAGGTTCCAAACACAACCTCTTCTACCGTCGGCCAGTCATGATATATAAGTGATGCAAGAAGCCATGCGCCTCCGGAAAGCCCAGCTACGTATGCAGATGACTGAAGGATCCCCCCAAGGCCAAGCTCGTTAGCGAGTGCTGTGCGAGTGTCGAGGCCTGCCATCTCGCCTGCACCAACAAAAAGCGCACGGAGACCGCCGCCAGAAAATGCAAGCCCCACATTGATTGGACGGTGCTGTTTCTTTGAATCTAGTGTCAACTCGGGCGGATAGGGCACTCCCACTCGGTTGAGGAATGCCTCAATGGCGATGTCAGTTTTTACATGGCGTGCCCGTCGCCAGGCTGACTCTTCAGCGGAGATCGAGTCCCCAGGTCGAATCAAGCTCTTTTTCAGGGGACACACAGCAAGAGACGGCGCGTATCCCGCGAAAGTAGCAGAAGCAATGAGCATCCATAGTAGTAGACATGTGGCTTTCATGTTGGAGAAGAAGTGTGGGCGTCACTAGGCCCATAGACAGAAAAGCTGCTTGAAATCAACTTCGCTTGCAACGGGCATAATATACACCGCTGAGAAAGGCAGAGTAAGCATGACTCGCAGATCTGTGGCTCAAATGCAGCCTGACTCATTGACATGTAGATGTGCTGCTCAATGTCGCTTTATGTATATATATTCAACCAGTAATAGTAGATCCATAGCCCATGAGATTGTGAGTTTAGGAACAAAGATTTTGATGCAGCAATGATAAGCCTCTCGAGAACATCTGGCACTTCATTCAAGCCGACTGTCTGGCTGCTTTTTTTTTAACAAACTTTAGTATGCTTCCAACAATGGCTGACATTAAAAGTAAAGATCGTCCTGCAGCATTTTGCTACATGCACAAAAGCGCAAACAGTGCGTCGGGTGGTTCATCTCTATGCGGGTACTTACGACGCACTACACAGCCGTGCCCGCACTGATGCAGGCAATATATGGGTCATGAGTGGTTCTGAAGTATAGTCATTAAAAAAAGCACATCCCATTGGTTTCTTTATGTTACCGAAACGAAAATGGGTCTCTGCTGATCATGTCCTCAGTCAATGAGAAGTCGGATTTTCTTTGTCTGTGGGAGCTGGCGCCTGGCAACAGGGTCGTGGCAACACCTAGGGCATCACTGACAGTGATTAGTCCATGTATTCCGAAAACTACTGCATCGCCTGGATGCGGCGTGCTGAGCCATGCATGCTGTGGCTTTCCGGCCCTGTTCCCATCCGCTTTCAAGCGAACACCATCAAATAAAAATACCACCATAAGCATTCAAGAGAGCACCACCGTTGCCATCAAACATCTTTGCCATCAAAATTTTTGCAATCAAACTTCTCAGCCATGGAACATAACGAAGGACGGACCCTGGAGGCCCCAAACTATGGATCCAGATTTCTACGTGAGCCAGAATACCTGCACCCTTGTCCAAAGCACGTGACCGTGCACAAAAAGCCGCTGGTGCACGGGTGCCTCACTGCGGTGATGAGCGAATCCAGTACCCCATCAGTTTCCACATTCAATCCATAATCACGCATCGATGCCCCCCAAAAAAGCAGCGCGGCAGGCTGCGCTGACAGAAGCGCTGAAACACAAAACTGCCCTAGCTGCATCCAGTGCCACAAGACCCAAAGGGCGCAAGCAAGGCCGGTATGCAGGCCCCGAGTACAACCGAAAAACGCCGTTCCAAAGCGACGTGGTCTTGGTCAGCTCATCAGACAGCGGTGCGGAGAGTGACGGTATAGTGGTGGAGTCTGAGGATGACAGCGCCAGCGGACGCCTGGATGAGCTGCTGGAGCCGCCCCGGAAGCGGCAAAAGCTCGGCGAATCGGGCAACGAAGTGGCGCAAAATAACGACTTCATTGGCTTTGGGTTCACCTCCTCGGAGGGCGAGGACAGTGACGGCGAGCTGGCAAGCGGAGGCCTCGGCAACTCGCGCACCAACGTGCAAGGCGACACGAACCTGGCGTTTCCGTGGGTCAAGGACCAGAACCATCTGGAACAGAAGGAGATTGCGGACTGGCTCACGCTCGAAATCAAGGACTTTGTCAACTACATCTCGCCCTCCAAGAGCGAGATCATGACGCGGAATGCGGTCATCACCAGCTTGAAGGACCACATTGCCAGCTTCTGGCCCGAGACGCAGGCACACGTTTTCGGGTCGTGTGCCACAGACCTATACTTGCCTGGGTCCGACATTGACATGGTGGTTATTTCCACCTCGGGCGACTATGAACAGCGGCTGCGTTTGTACCAGCTTTCCTCGTACTTGCGCACGCACAAGCTTGCCAAGAACATCGAGGTGATTGCGCTGGCGAAGGTGCCCATCATCAAGTTCGTGGACCCGACCCACAACATCCACGTCGATGTGTCCTTCGAGCGCACCAACGGCATTGACGCAGCGCGCCGCATCCGCCGCTGGCTTGACACGAACCCAGGGCTCCGCGAGCTCGTGCTCATTGTTAAGCAGTTCTTGAGATCCCGCATGCTCAACAACGTGCACGTGGGCGGGCTCGGCGGCTACGCCACCATCATCATGGTATACCACTTCTTGAAAATGCACCCGCGCGTGGCGTCCGGGAACTTGGCCGCGCGCGAGAACTTGGGAACGTTGTTGATTGAGTTCTTTGAGTTGTATGGGCGCAACTTCTCCTACGACAACCTCATCATCGCCCTCGATCCTCGCAATGATTCTCCAAAGTACTTGCGCAAGTATAGACACCCGTCGCTCAATACGGGGCGCAACCCGTTCACTATCGTCATCCAGGACCCGTCGGATCCTGACAACAACATCACGCGCTCCTCGTACAACTTGCGCGACTTGAAAAAGGCGTTCGGCGGCGCGTTCCAGCTCCTTACAGCAAAGTGCTACGAGCTCAACTCTGCCTCCTACAAAAACCGTCTCGGACAGCTGATTCTCGGCGACATTATCACGTACAGGGGCAAGGATCGTGACTTCAACGACGACCGTGACAAGGTCGTCAACTCCGCGCTCATCAGCCACGAGTCTTTGGACAGCGAAAGCGACGGGGCAGATGGAAACGATAAGTACTACTTCTCTGACATGACCGCCGAGAGTGACACAGAAAGCCGTGTTGCGACGAAAGACGCGGCAAAACCTACAGGAGCCTCAACCCTGGTGCCACCAAAATCAAAGGCATCTGCAAACACAAAAGTCGAGAAGAAGAAACGCGGTAAGAAAAATGCCTCTGCAAAGAGTGCACCAAGTATACCCTTGCCAAAACTGGCCCCTGCCGACTCGCAGCACCCGAACAAGAACGTTGCAGAGTTCATGAGCTTGACTGCAGACTCCGAAGACGAGGATGGTGTTAAGGACAAGCCAAAGACGAATTTAGAAAAGGACGTGAAAAGAGAGTTCTGGAAACTGAAGGGATTGGAGGTGGAGTAGTACCTGTATTATAGAAGCCGGAGCGGGTCCTTCAGTCTGCGTGCTCTGTTAATCTTGGGCTCCGAGAAAATGTGCTATTTGATGCCGTTCGGCTCGTTGTAACAGCAGAATCAGATCAGGCGGCGTGTGTGTAAGTGTGTGTGTGTGTGTGTGGCCACTACGGCGATTGGTATCAATGTGTTGAACAGGAAAACTTATATATTGACGGGGCTTGCGCTTCAGAAAGATATTAGTCTCATGGTGATGGATTCTTGTCTTGCAAATTGTAAATATAAATGAAGCAACATTCTTCCGTATTGGTCAGTCAATCGTTGGCACCGATTGGGATGTACACGATGCGAGAATTCCTCATTGAAGCCTTGGTCTTGAGTAACACCAGGTGGTATAAAATGGAATTTTGATTCGAGTGTTTCACCACACGTTGAGATCAATGAGCCAACGCCTTTAAGATTGCGAACGAAAGAGCTAGCATCAAAAAAAACTAAGTCTTGTCCAATGCAGACAAAGATTTGGCTAATACATGATTAATTAGGAGTAAGTGGTATAGTCCTGAGTTTGAATGAGACATCTTCAGAGATGAGCGTCATGATTCGACCGGAAGATGAATACATGTGCGAACTGTAAGTGATCGGAGTGTTAGCCCCAGCAAATAACGTCGACATGTGACTGGATAAAAGCTGTTGTTTTGCAGAGTCGTTAAGATCACAGCCAGAGCATTTTTATGGTAATATGTATTTGAATGTAATTTCCTCGGTACAAACCCCGAGAGGCGGGCCCATCAGCTCGAATAATGGTGCTGATACATGAAAGATCGAACCCCCAGTTTATACAGCTGAAGACCCACAAGCTGGAAGAGTGCAAACCGGTTCTGTTCCTCATCCTATTTTCGTAATTCTTTATTCCACCTTTAGCAACAGCGTGAGCTGCGAGCACGTTCAAGTAATAGAATAGCTTCCTGAGGAGAGTCAGCTGATCCCGAGTCCAGCTCGCGGAAAATTTCTTCATCCAACCCATCGACAATGTAGTCGAAAAGCTCTGTCACGCCTTGGTCCAATTTTGCACTCGTTGCCATGTATCGGAGACCCTTATCAGCGCAGTATTCTGTAACCAGAATGTCAGCTGCTCCATTCAAGTCCAGTTTCGTGCCTACAATGACAATTTCTATGTTTTCCGGCCCCAGAACGGCAAGTTGCTCGCACCAGTAGCGAGCTCTTTCGAAAGACGGCCCAGCATTCGACAAGTCAAAACATACCAACGCCACTTTTGCGTTCCGATAGTACATTGGTGTGAGAGACTTGTACCGCTCCTGTCCGGCCGTGTCCCACACCTCGAACTTGACGCGCCGTGCATTTGATGTGTGCTCCTTTGATATAAATGCAGCACCAATTGTATTGGGCAGATGTGGGTCAAACGAGTCGATGGCAAAACGGTGGACAAGAGAGCTCTTGCCCACAGACAGGTCGCCGAGAAGCACAAGTTTGAGAGTGGGCATCCCCATTAGTGTTCAGAGGAAGTATAGTACGTGGGACCGTAATTCTCTTACAGTAGGAAGCCGAATGCTTTTTCAATGACAGTGCTAGAAATTCACTGCACGAACCAATCTTAAAGAATTTCTGGTGATTACGGTATCATAAACTTGCCAGACACAGATTTATCGGAGGATGTTTACCTGTTGGGGAAGGCTAATTTGGTTCTCGTTTGCTTGTGGTGCATAAATGAGTTGGGTTGATACCCAAGACACGATAACCATGGATGGTTGTGTGCCGTACGTGAGCACCAAGGCGATATTTCTCTGTATGACCGAATTTAAACACTTTCTAATCACGATGGAAAATGGAGTGACTCCCTTCCATATCAAGCCACATATAATTTCTACTGCTTGAATTCCGTGAAGTAATGCAACTTTTAATCCCACGTGTCTCAACTTGTTCTTTGCTCTTACGAACCTTGGGGAAGTATACTCTATGCATCTTTATCTGTATACCAGGTACGGTACCGAATACTATTAGACAACAGGGGTGCCTCATGCGCCTGGATCGGGTGTAGACAACGAGAACTGCCCGTAGTCCTTGCCACTGGTCTCGTGAGATAAAAACATTGTGTGTTGTACGTTTCCAAATTATGTAACGTCTTCTGTTATTTTGAGATGCTGTGCTCTGTAGATCAAAGCGTGAATGTCACCGTCATAATCTGAATCTATTGTTGTCAAAGAGTACTGAAGTTCATTCAAGGAAAGCATCTCAAACAATAAGACATGTCACTCTTGATTGTATTTGTCTTTCGGTGCATACTTCGCAAGCTCACGTGTGCTGATATATGCATCATGCCAATGCATTTGGAGGCAAAAGTTACATGCAAGAAACCTAGCTTTGAACACCACGACAATGTTATCAGTAGAAAATTCTTGTTCCAAATGTAAATAAAATCTTGTGCTGACAAAGAAAAGAAGATGCTAGTCCTGGAGCGAAACGATTTTGGCTCTCACAACGACCAATCCTAAAGTAAATACTCAAATCTCGCTTTATTCTTCACTCTTAGTCTATACGCTACCACAATTCCTACACAGTAGACGATTACTTTGTCTGCTCTGTCCCCAAAGTTTACAACTCTGTCGACAGAAACTCGGTAGACACTGATTTTGCCACAATGGGGGTCTGCGTTTGTAGGACAATATTTCCAGTGACTATGAAACTTTAGCTAATGTGTTGTTATTGTAGATTCACATGCAGTGTTTACCAGCTCCATGGTTTCTCATTTCCAATCATCTTACTGTCTTCCGGAGTATAAAAGCAGTAAGCTCGAGAGTAGAGAGCTCGTTTCCTTGGCCTCAGCATGTTTATGTGTTTTGGAATCATTGATATTTTTGAGTAAAATTATTAGTTTCTGTTTCGATTCGGGATCTTTTGGCAATAGAAGATATTTATTGTTTGAAAGCCATAACAGTGGTATACCCATACTTCTTTAAAATCAAAAGACAACAATTGTGATTGTGCATGCACATGATATTAGACAAGACGAATGAGAATCAGAATAGATATCTATCTAACAAGACATTTCAAGTATGAATCGGTAGGCAAAGAATAGTTAGATGCGACAAAAAACGTTTCATCAGATTCGAAAATGACTTCCAAAAGGCCAAGTACGGTTTTGTTTGCAAAAAAATAGAGTCTTTTGAAGCGAAGCTGTTGACCAACTTTTAATATGCTGAAGTTTGTATACAGCACTTAGCTAGACTGTTTTGAAGGAAAACTTTGCCGTTTCAACTCACAAATGCAAGAGAAGAATTACTTTTTTGGCCAGTCTATGGATGATCTGTAACGCTCGGCTTGGAATAAGAACATGTTCAATTTAAATCATATCGTTTCCCAATCACAATTTTTGTCGGCACAGACTTGAGCTATTAAATAAAATAAATCATCTTCTTGTTTGAACTGTAGGTCCCATTTATACGAATCGACAACTACTATCTACATTTGCTAACAAACGATGTTCTTGAATGTTCTTTAAAATTCCATTATATATATGACTCCCAAAAAGCTTGGTCAAATATTGTGAACTAATGCGGCACAATTTCTCAGATAGTCCGCAAGAGCCAAATGATGTTGGCTTCCCCTCCGGAAAGCTGCGCATTTTTTTGCAATTGGGTTTTGCCGACAGTTGTATCTAAACATGCTTTAAATATCACTATCACACTCTCCCAAATTTCAAGATATGCAGCTTGTGGTTCATTGGCGTGAAAGCACATTTATTTTAATCCAGGGATGGAACCCACCAACTGCGAGGAACCACCATTCTGCTGAAGTTCGGTCATGAAATCCTCTAAAACAGAGAAAGCAGAGACAATACCAACGGTAACAGACACGGTTTTTCCGGACGCGCCGAACAATTCGCCGGCCAACGCCAATGCAACCAAAGAGACAGCCCCGGAAAAGGCAGCCACTGGGATCGTTCTCGACAACTCCTTGGTCACAGAGGTATCTCTTTTACCTGAAATAACAATCGCTTGTTCCTTGAACAGCTTGGCGATGTCCTTAGGCGCAGATCCCGAGATGTCGGCCCAGAAAACGGCGAAAGCAGCGGCGGCAGCCAAAACAGTACCCGAGTAGACGACAGCTCTAATAGGAGATAAAAGTGAAGCGGTTAACGATGCAGGGCTGCTGAAGTAGAACGCTAAACCGGAGACAATCTTGCCCGAGGCATCGTGTGACGCAAGCAACGAAGAAACGAGCGGGTAGAATGGCGCTAAAGCAGCAGCCAAGAAGTGGAGCACGATCTGAACGTTGGCGACCAAAGTGAAAGCAAACAATACGGGCAACGCGCCGGTGTATAACAAGCGGATTGGGTAGATGTTTGCAGAGCCTCTCGCGCGATTGGAGCGAATGGGCAATTCCACGCGGCAGTTTTGCAAGACGATCACCACGAGCCCCGTGGCCACGGCAATGAGCACCATGCCAATGCTGGGGAAACCCGAGCGGACGAAAATCCCAGTGGCGGCGGTCTTGATCACAGACAAGTCCATGGAAAGCAAGCTCTTCACCAAGTAGGACACCACTCCGTAAGTCTGGGGCTCGCCATCAGGCGTCACCGAGACTAGCTCCAAGCCGACAACGTCTCTAACGAGGCTAGTGGCCGCATTCAACGCAACAAAACACAAGATTCCGCAGCCGAAGCCGTAGCCCTTATCGAGCATCTCCACCATCAAAGTCAACACGACGTTCCAGCCGAAGACCTGGAAGAATACCAACGCGTACGCGCCATATGGGCTGCTTTCGTTTGCAGCACCACGCACCACCGGCTCGTAGTAGCCGGACGCAATCAACGCCGCGGTGAAGACAGCGCCCAAAAGAATACTGGTGATCTTTTGCGCCAGTTGAAACAACTCACGGTCGATTCCGTACGCGAAGTTCACGCGGACAAGCTTAAGGCCCGCAGCCACTTGCCATACAAACGCGGCGGTGAGCACAGGCAACAAGCCTAACTCTAAGAGCGTCCCCTGTTGCATCGCAAAGAGGGGTCTAAAGGAGAAAAACGGGTCGGTCATTTTCAATGGCGCATCTCCCACAAGACCAAACACAGGAATCTGCGAAAGCATAAAAATGAGAGCGCTCGCAACGGTGAACACAACTTTTTCATCGAGGGTGATGTTCTCTAGGGGGAAGTTGATTTCAGGCACAATCGGCAAGACGACCTTGACCAAGTCAAGAAGACGGACTATAGTGTTAGTAAAAACATGCGGTCGGGTCGGAAGACTGAGAGCCAGACAGAGCTTGTTGTTTCCCGAGGGATGCGAGCGTAGCTGTGGCGACTTCCAGGGGCTTGGATCAAGTTTCCAAGAGCATCTGTGTATTTGCAATGAGTAGAGACAGCACTGGGTGGCTAGTTGGCCACAAGCTTCCACGAGTTCCACGGCCCATGACAAAATTCCCAAGCTTTGGATGGACACGGATTTTGTGGGACCAGACGGCGCTCGAAACATCCGAATTCTAGCTTACGTACATTTAGCCATTTTCAACGAGTATAGTGGGCTGAAAGTTTTCGAGGGCTGGGCATTTTGACGCCTCGACGAAAAGCGCGGCGTCACGTGACCACGAATGGCCGTGCGATAGCGGCCGCGGGGTCGGGCGGTCACTCAACGCCGCTTCGCTTTGCGATAAGAATGGCGATAAGCCTAACTTGGCAAGGTAGGCACACTCCTAATTTACGCAAGACCACTTGACGATGCGTAAGCCAAGAAGCAATGAGTCTTTTTTCGAAAAAATTGGCCTTGCCCGGTCAAGCATTTTCAATACTGCTTTGCCCACCGAACTCATTGGTACAACACTTCCCGGGCTGCGACATGGTATACTGTGTTTTCGCGGTAGGCAGAATCTTTGATCATGCAGGCTATGAGCTACGGCAATGCACTTGGAAAAATACCAAAATAAAAAAGGAAAAGGCCCCCAAGAGACGAGTGGTTTCCAGTAGAGAACGCAATGCCGTGCATGTTTCGCACTCTTCTCAGGGGCTATATGTCAAGCATCTGCATGTTGCACCTGACATGTGTTCCGCAAAGACCTGTGACATTGATGGGATGTTCTGTTTTTGGTGATGGAATCAACTTCGCGAATATGAACCAAAAGTGAGTGCCCATGCGCTTGTGAAGAAAGAAAAAAAAACGACTATCAACCACAGCTCCACACAGATCAAGGCCACTGCTGCTACGAGTCAAGTCATGCACTTGTGCTGGCTCTTCTGAAAATGAGATTCTTGGTCATTCGAACCCATGAGTAATGTCATACCTTCTACCCGTGTCTGTCAGCTCGAGTTTGCTCCTACTAAAAAAAAATGATTTTGTCTATGGACCACGTGTTTGTCAGCCCCTGCTGGTTCCTTCAAGAAACACATTTAAAAACATTTAGACTCTAAATTTGAGGGCCATTTCGACAGCAGCAGCACCCCAGTCCTCGCCATGGTTGTGCATCTTACCCTCAATGAGCCCTGCTCTGGCCTCGGCCTGCTCGTCTGTGAGACAAGTCAACACACCGAAAATAACAGGGATACCAAGCTCAAAGTTAAGTCTCATCAACTGGTGTGTCACAGAATCGCAAATGTACTCAAAGTGCATGGTCAGGCCCTTGATCAAAACACCGATTGGGATCACGGCATCCAAAGGCTTCTCTATCTTCAGCTGCTTTTCAGTAAGAAGCTTGGCTCCGTATGGCAACTCAAACGAGCCGGGAATCGATTCAATGACTATGTTTTCTTCTTTGACGCCCAATTCTCTCAATCTCGCTACGCAGCCTTTAACCAAGTTCGCGATAATAGAGTCATTCCAGCGGGCATGGAGAATACCGATTCTCAAGGAAGATCCTAGCTATTAGTAAGAATATCCATTTGCCTCCAGGCCGTTATCATGGCTTCAGAATACAGCAAGAAAGACAGCAAGCCTCGAGGCGTGGTTCCAACTGTTTGCTGAAACCGGTAGGCGCAATGTGGCGAAAACAAATCAAAACAGGAGGAGAAACGAAAGCACTCAAGTGATAATAGTTGTTAACATACCATCGTAAGCCTGGTCAATCTGACCTAATCCTTTAACAGCCATATTGGGGAATAATAATCGTGGTGAGGGTACGTGTGCCACGCCTAGCCCAGATTGAGTTTTCCGTTGAATATTCGCGCAAACTCAGCACATGACTGTGTATGATGTCATAGTACCCCAGGCATATACAAGCTTTCTATTACCTTTTTCAGTTGAACCATAAGGGCATTAATGTTCAAGGTCGAAAGAAAACTTTGAGCACCTTGACTTTCCATGCCTTTTCATCTGTATCGTGACATTTTTTTAAGATATTTTGCCACATGGGCAATCGAGATTAGCCAATATTTCGGGAAAAAAAAAACCTTCTTTGATAGCAAAAAATTTGAATTTGCCAAGTAAGAATCAAGAAGTGTTGGTTCGAGATAAGTTCCGGTGCTCAGGATCTGGAATGTACAATCTCTGAAAGAATACTGGAGCGTTCGTATATTAAAAATTCCCGATTTGAACTGTTTCAAGAGTTCTGGCAGTCAGCTTGGGAAGAAATTGCAATCATGCGCAATTTTCAAAGTGAAGTATTCGGGCACAATTCGGCTCTATGTTCCATTTTCTTCCGAGACATTTAACTACAATGGGCTTGTTCAAATTGGGCCGTTTCCCTGGATTCGAGAAGGCGGCTAGTCTACAACAAGTTCCATCTTTCCACAACCTGCAAATGACTAGCATGGTGATCAGAGAACAAGTCGAATATACTGTATCCCGGATCAAAGCAGTCCGAGGATATATGCGAGTTTGGAGTCTTGGATAAACAACGTCAAAACACTGGCACTGCCCTGAGTTAGTGGGCACGAAGTCTGAAAAAACTGTGTTGGATTGAAAGATGACTAGGAACATTATCTTTTGTTCGTGAATGCGCATATTCGCATTGGAACGGTCTGGTGGACTTTTCAACTCACCTGGCCTGCACCCCTCCTAAGCCACCCCAACATACCGAACGATTCTTCCATAATAGTCAATCGATCCGTGCACTGGAGCCATCAAGACATCGCAGTTGAGGTTTGATTTCCGCTTGGCATATCCCACAGAAAGTCCCATATCGCAACCTGTATTCTTGGTTGCAAACGAGAAAGAAGTTTCTTGAAGAAAAGACCTTTTAGAAGCCGAGCTCGTAGAATGCGATATTCTTCTCGAAGCGTTTCCTGAGATGACAAAAAAGTACCTGCACAGCAACATATATCAAGCTACCCCAATGCATGCTTTGAACATGTTGTTGTAGTGGGGAACCCCGGCGGGATTTATCCCGCATTTGCACTCAAAAATCACGCAAAAAAAACACCGAACTCATCTGGCAGTTCTTTCTTTATTGCATACCTGCGGGAAAATGGCCAGCTTCAGAATCCCTCGCGTATATCAGCGATACGGCACTGGGCTCATTGTTTGTATTGTAATCTTGGTTCTATGGGAAAAAAAAGCGTAGTTCCCCATCCATACTTTCACGAAGAAAATTGAAAGTGTCAACGAGCTCGGGCAGATACACGGCCGACACTCAAAATTAGCGGCAATGGATACGCAATCGAGCAACTACGAGGAGCTTTTCCTCGTTTCAAGAGCCCGGGATTATTTATCTACGGCCACGTTTCAGGACCGGTGCCAGATCTACTTCAATAATTTGAATTATAAGAGCCCAACATGGATGGTGGATCCTGATGTGAGTATAGGGTTCCACCCGGAAGCGTTCCATGGCCTTAACGGCTTCATGAGGCACAAGAAGGAAGCCGCTCGAAGAAAGCAAATTGAGGCATAAATCAGAAAGCAAGGATTTACATTTGCTCTAGATTCCGAGTTGCGTCAACAGCATGGGAAGTTACGCCAGGAGCTTAGAGCTGGCGAGCAGATAATGCACGATCACGTCACATACATACGTGTGTTTAAGAAGTGATCTTTGGGCCTGGAAGATTCTGGTGTGAGCGAAGAAGATATATACTTCGCAAACAGTCAAAGAGCTTTACTGAGAAAGAAAACACTTGGACGGCTGAGCAAGGCTGTAAAGGTCACTGGACAATTTTGGCGTCGCTCAGTGACGTGCAGCGACATGGAGAAGAGAGTGTTTTCTTGGCTATCCTTTGCGTATCCTATATTTTCCAGGCGGAGCGGTAAAGAACTGGCTTTTCCCGGCCTTGAGGACGAGCCAAGTCCTTTAAAGACTGCTTTTTGAGCGAGTACAAGGCGTGTCTAAATGGGAAAGGCATCGGAATGACTTTCTATAATGCTCACGTGGACTCAGCAACAAGGTTCATTAGAACTCTCAGACCTCGGCAATAAATACCCAATCCAGGTTATTCTTCTGTCTGATCTCGCCAATGACAGCAAGGCAAAGCTTGTATTGGCTGCAAGAGAGTATTCCTCGCATCCCCCCGTGCAAGATCTATGGTTTATCGATGTCCGTCCTGCGCTTAACCCAAAGTACCAGCACAAATTTGATAGATTTGCAAATAAGATCCTTGCAACGTTTTTCAACTCATTCCAAGAAATCCTTCTCTGCGATGCCGATACTATCTTACTAAAAAAGCCATCTTACTTTTTTGGATTGAAAAAGTATATCGACACAGGTACCATGTTCTACAAAGACCGCTCATTGGGGCTTTTTCGAAAGGCCAGCGACTTCATATTTTTTCAAAAGCCCATGCCTTCACTCGCCGACTCGTTTGTTTTCAACATCCCGCAGATTTCGAACTATACATTAAGCAATGAGTTTTTTGAGGGATCTACATTTCAAATGGAAAGCGGAGTGGTAGTTGTCAACAGAGGCAGACATTTCACCCAGGCTTTGACAATGGCTGCGTTGAACTTCTTTGATCACACAAAGCAAAGAGTTTACGGAGACAAAGAGCTTTTTTGGCTAGCGCTTGTCCTCGAAGGCGATGAGTCGTACGCTTTCAACGATAACTTTGCGGCAGCAATTGGAGTACTTACGCCCCTCAAAGAACGTCAGATGGAAATGAAAACAACACACACTTTCAAGTCTCAAGAGATTTGCTCAAATCACCCTGCGCATATAAGCGATCTTGACAACCGAGATTTGATCTGGTTCAATTCTGGATTTCGTCACTGCGGGTATCCCCACAATGATAAGATCGACTGGGATTTCGAGTATAACATTCGCAAGCGTTACTCTCATCTAAGCACTGTGAGAGAATACGAAGCGTTTTCGAAGTCTAAGCTCAAAACTACGCAAGCAATCATCCCCCCCCCCCCCCCCGGTCATTGACAAGCGCGATAATACCAACAATAAGGACCTTGAGTCAGTGAAACCCTGGGATTCTCTCAAATACTGCTATGGTTATTGCTGGTGTGCCTATTCTTCCGTAGGAGGGAGCCACAGTACTTCAAATGGAAAGATCGATACAACAAAAGCTGGGGTGCTTGTTGAATACACCCCACACGAGATAAACCGCTTTGATGCGGTAGGAGATATATGGATGTCGTAAGGCAAGAGCTCCGCCGTCTAAATATAAAGCTATAGCCGTGGCCAAGACAAACATCTAACTACCGGACTTTAGTATCTTGAGATAGATATCAACTGAAGCGGCGATACTTTAATAAAAGTGTCCTAGAATCGGCTAGGCAAGCGGGAAAATAAATATGACAGAACGAAAACTTGCTTGCTGATTGACTACATCCACATGTAAGCTATTGCCAAGTGTGGTATCCGTTGTAAATTCAAATTCTTTCCTCGAACAGATCTTTGACTCAACTTGGTTTGAACGTGGGCCTTGGTGTTCTCGATATAGGTCGGAATTCAAAAGGTCGAATGAAGTCAAATGTGTCAATATCTTCATTATTTGCGTGTAAGTACAACATTTCGTCTTGTCCCATTTGTATTTGAAAGAGCCTAGAATATATTGGGTATCAGCAGAATACAAATCTGAGTCTTCTCTAATAGAGCGTTTGCTTGCGTGCTTCTATATATATAAACATTTTGGTCTGAACAGGCCAGATAAAAGCCTGCTATTAGTGGAGCTCGGAGCATTTTTGGTAGCAAATAGGAAAAGATGCGTTTCTTGTAGACCCAGCTTTGTTCATGATTGTGGGAGATATACACCGCCATAAAGCCTGGTGTACTACAGGAACTCAATTCGCAGAGCCTCTTCCGTACGTTGAACCCGCTCCTTCGAATCAAACCTCAATTTTGCTTTGTCCACGTCGAGCTTCATGTAGTGATCGACCCTTAGCCGCACCCGCCTTTTTTTTTGATAGCGTTTACTACATACAGAAACGCCAAGGACCACACAATTTGGGAACAAGTCTCAAATTTGGTCTAGTGTGATGATGGGCGAGGCTGGCGAATCTGCACCTGACCGAGTAGTGGTGTCGATCAGCAACGAAGGCTTGAACAAAGTCTTTGTAAGCGAGCGCGTCCGACCAATCCCAGGCGCGTCCTGGTGCCCCGGGTCACCCCTCACCTCCTCGACCTGGTCTTCTGAGTTGAACTTTGAAATATCGATGCCTGCACTAAGAAGATCCGCGTACATATCGATTGGCTTGGGCTCCGGCTCGTGGTATTCCGCCAAGCCACACACGCCCCGGTGCCCGGGGCTGTCGGCGGGCACGGCGCTCAGCATGTGATCCTCTGTGAGGGCGCTGGTCAGATGCAGCCGCAGCAAGAGGTTTTCTTGCTGTGAAATGCGGGCCGTTTCTGGCAACACAAACGCGGCCGACCCCGGAGGCCCACGCTGGGCTCTGCACAAGTATGCGTACGCAAGAGACGCGTCGGCCTCTGTTTCAAAGATGGCAATGATGCGGTTCAAAAAGGGCAACTCCGACCAGTGCGTGATGATGCTGCGGCCGTGTGGGTTGCTGTAGAGCGCGGCATCCGTGAGCGTGCTCCTGATTTGGCTTGCAAGCGACACGCCGTCGGCGGGCGTGCCGACAAAGTTGCTTTTGTTCAAGTTCAGTATGATGATGCTGGTTTGGAACATGGGACACGATTCAGGCGAAGTTGGCGGCAAGGTTTTTTTTTTTCTCGCAATTGCGTCGGAGCTGGGGAAACAAGGCTGGGTGCACTATAGGTGGCAGGTCAGCGTCTAGGCAATTGGCAGGGCACGTGCGTGGATATGGGTTTGGTGTGAACACAGGCCAGTTTGAAGAAGGAAATCTAGCAATGGTTGAGCATTTTGCGGGGGCGGGCATGGTCATGTGTGCCGGGCGCGCGGCCGCAGCACCAGGGCGATAGATAATTAGCTCTGGAACCAATAATGGCTTGTCAAGACCAATGATGGCACGTCGTGATTTTTCTATATTTATGTTTTTTGGCTGGGTACTGTGCTTGGAGACCCCAGCCATAGATTCTGTGGTTGTTGTTCTTTTTTTTTTCTTATTTTGGCTCTGTGCCACGAGGACCTGGGGGTATTGTCAGAGATAATCATCCCCCATATAACCTGTAGGGCCAGTTGGGCCGCGGCCCCGCGCGGCTCATCCATACACCACACTGCCATACACCACACTGCCATACACCACACTGCCATACACCACACAGCCATACACCACACAGCCATACACAACACATCCATACACCACACAGCTATACAAGCAAGCGGGTCCTGTTTTCTCGTTCCTGAACGGCGCTGTGTTTTGCGAAACACAGTATGCACGGGGCGGGGGCCCGGCCTCAAGGGCCAAGGTCGAAGTATATGTCGTAGTGGAGGGCGCATCTTGGGTTGAACCGTGCGCCACACCCAGCGCACGTGGCCGTGTTCGAGGTGTACTGCCCGAACGAAAGCTCGCTCTTGCACTCGCCGCAAAAGACCACTGGCACTCCGGAGTCCAAGTCGGCGCGTTGCCAGCGTTGAATCGCATGGCCACTAGTATTCTCGTGGCACTGGTAGCATGGGTAGTACTTGCCGCAGCATTTGAACTTGAGCGCCACAATGTCCAAGTCCAGACGGTAGTGCGTGCAGCGCGTCTTGTCGTCGACAACGGAGCCGTGGATCTCAGGCATGCCACGATGGAATACCAGCCAGAAGTATGTGGTTTCAGAATGCAAAGCAGCTGGTGACTCGTGCCCGATGCCGCGGCGAGCGCGACTCTTTAGTCATGGGCCACGCGAGTCATAAGCCACGCGAGTCATGGGCCGCGAGTCATGGGCCACGCGAGTCATGGACCACGCGAGTCATGGGCCGCGAGTCATGGGCCGCGAGTCATTCCCGGAGCACGTGACTCGTGGAGTCAGCCCGCCAACTCTGGGGCATGCTTCGTTCGACGGTTCGCCGGGAGGCCGGGTCTACGTGGCTCGAGACCCGTGGGAAGTGCCTTGCTCCCGATTGCATATGCAAGCATCGCTCCTTCGGTGAGTCAAGGCGTGTGCACTTGCATTCTTTGGAGCGGATGTGCAATCCAGCTCTTCCTCATGACAGCTTCCGCCACAGAGCTTCCAGCGTGATCAGTCGCCATACACGCCACAAGCAGCATGTGCCAGTGTCCTCGTATTGGGACCCGGGTGTATGGGCATACGGCGTTCGGTGGTTTGGCACCAAGCACCAGGCAAACTCATATCGCAGCGAATGACGTATTGTTTGTAGAGGGTACACCATGTTCGAGGGCAAGAACTATTTCTTTGCGAGCACTCATGGCATGCCTTTCTTGTGAGACCGTTTCATGTAAATCAAGGAGGCGCGCCCTAGCAGACTCATTTGTGTCATCATGTCAGGCTTGGTGCAAGAACAACCAATCAACCCGGCACCCTCACTCGAATTGAACGTATAAACCGCTTGGCACCACTGGTTGCGAGGGGCCCCAAAACACCAATCGGCTCTACGAATAGGCTCCTCAATACTTTTTCCGGTGATATGCATAGCCACTCGGGATTTATCATTCCAAGTGACTCGTCGCTCCGGCGCGCCCATCTCCCAACTAGCGAATCACAAATCTTCACAAAGAGGCCAGATACCGCAGCGTATCATTAGCCGCTTATAGGCTTAATGCCGCAGACTAAAAAACAAAAAAAAACAAAAAAAAAATTGAATCTGTGGGTTTGCTCAACATGGCACGTGATCATCTTTTGGTGCTGCAATCATCAGGCTTTTTGCGAGTACGCGAACGTAAACAAACAAACAGTCTTTGGACTGCATACAGTGCTGCTTTCTCACGCTATAGGGCACAGGATTTTTTTACTTGTTTTCCCGCTAGTCTTTGGTAAACCAAACACACACCACCAACTGATCTCGCATCAAAAAAAAGACTGCTGGACAGATTATATAGCAATCAAGAGAGCGCGAGCATTTTTCATACCTCATCCAGATTCTAGACTCTGACGGCTCCAGATATCCTGTCCAAACGGGTTTCCTATCCTCCCGTGTCGTGGCTGTTCAATTGCATACACCCGTACACCCATACGAGGTTCCAGTTTGCGAACCCGCTTGTTTGTTTTCGCGCCCCTACAACACTCGTTGTTCCGCCTGGCTTTCATTGGCGTGCTTCCCAGTCAAATCCCAAAAAGGCACCATCATTTTTTTTTTCGCCGTCCATATACACCGAGCTTCCGGGAAATATATTAGGCGATTTGTCAAATCAAGCTACTGAGTTTGTGAGAGACTTGTAGGTTCTCTTGTGCCTGAAACAATCGACCGTTTCGCAAGCGAATTTACGTACCCAGCTCAACTTTGCTGCAAGCTGTGCCACAACAAAAGTGCAAGAAAACGTTTGAAAAAATAGCTATCCCTCAGTAATTCCAAGCAAGGAGAAACAGCCCGCCGGTATTCATCATCCCACTTTTTTCAGTCGCTCGCTCATCCCCGGTTTGTGCCATTCTCTTCTGCTGCCACGCTGGAAACATATAAACTGAAGCTTTCAAATCGTCTTTGCCTACTTTAAACATGACACATGACCACACTACTACACATGCTCGGTCGCTATCAGATAATCCGAGCCGCCGAACGTCCTCGCTGCTGAGACGAGCCCTCTCATCGATTCCCACAAATCTCGCGGCAACTCGCGTCTCGAAACCTGAGGAGAATAAACGCAGACGCCATGAAACGCGCGAGTCTGGTCAGGAGAACGAGCCATTGCGGCTCTTGAGCTCTTCCGTGTCAAAAAGCTCCGTCTCCGAAGGAATTCTAATACGTCACCATTTCGATGCGATTTCTCTGGGTGCACCCGATGTCACAGATTCAGAGGAGGAGATTCATAACCCGCTGTTGTACTCGGATGCGCTCCATCGTGATCAGCCAAAATCCCGTGCCCCTTTATTGCCGGAAGTGGAAACTCCGCATCCTAGACCTCGTGATGAATTGGAGGAGGAGTATATCAAAGAGAACCATGATAATGAAGACGGGGGTGAGGAAGACGAAGAGGAAGACGAAGAGGAAGACGATCTTGAGCATATGACACAACAGCAAGCTCAAGAACCGAAATGGAGCAGAGCCATATTCGATGAGTTAAAGTACGTGATGCGGAAATACTCCGACACAATTATGGACGAAAATGACGAGGACACTTATGACGTGACGATGGTAGCTGAATATGCCCCAGAAATTTTTAATTATTTGCACGAACTCGAACACAAAATGGCGCCTGATGCAAACTACATGGACGATCAAGACGAATTGAAATGGGAAATGCGATCCGTCTTGGTGGACTGGGTTGTGCAGGTGCACCAAAGATTCAACTTGCTTCCTGAAACGTTATACTTGACCATCAACTACATCGACCGATTCCTCAGCAAACGCAAAGTGTCTTTGTCTCGATTTCAGTTAGTTGGTGCTGTTGCTCTTTTTCTTGCTGCAAAATACGAGGAGATCAACTGCCCCACAGTACAAGAGGTTGCTTACATGGCTGATAACGCTTACACTGTCCAAGAATTTCTCAAGGCCGAACTGTTCTTGATTGGCGTATTGGAGTTTGAAATGGGATGGCCCGGGCCAATGTCATTCCTTAGACGGACTTCTAAAGCGGACGATTACGATTACGAAACTAGAACATTGGCCAAATACTTTTTGGAGATCACTATAATGGATCACCGCTTTGTCGCCCTGCAGCCATCGTGGCTTGCAGCCGGCGCACATTACCTACTGCGTAAAATGCTAAACAAAGGATCCTGGACAGAGCTCCATGTATTCTATTCGGGCTACACCGAGGAACAGCTTAAACCATTGGCGAGGATCTTTATGGATATCTGCGCAAATGCAGAAACTAGTCACAAAGCAATTTACGAAAAGTATCAGGAGCGGAAATATAGGCGCTCTTCACTTTTCGTCCAGGAGTTCCTCCGAGCTATGCGTGAGGAAGAGGAATAGCT
Organism: Metschnikowia zobellii; assembly: GCA_939531405.1. NCBI lineage: Eukaryota > Fungi > Ascomycota > Pichiomycetes > Serinales > Metschnikowiaceae > Metschnikowia > Metschnikowia zobellii. The sequence goes on along the minus strand of OW618031.1, from coordinate 1,174,374 downwards.
ACCATCACCTCATGACTGTTATGAAACAAAAAGCCATGTCTGACAGAAGAAGTAAAACGGCTTTGAGACTTTACGCTTAGGAGACAATCCCCAAACGTTCATATATTTACACATCACGTTTAAAACTACAACACCACACGAGCATCCAGCGAATGAGGCGGCCCAAGCAGCATAGATGTTCTTAGTGAATGGACTCAATATGCATAGAAAACTAGACTTCGAGAACAGATCTTTTAACATCATAAATACCGATTCATTTCGTTCACTTATGCTTTTTTGTATTGGGAAGCACAGCTTCCCCACGTGTGCACGTGACGCGCGAGGCCCCTAGCGAAAAAAAATATATATATATGCGCGGCCCATCCCTTTAACAGGCAGATTTCTACACCACACTCATCTTACGAACCCGTCGAAAAAATGTCCAGATTTGTCTCCCGTGTTGCTTTCTCCAGCGTTTGTAGAGCCAGCCTCCCCCAATTGGCTAGACGCGCCATTCTCCCCATGCCAGCGAGAGCTTTCAGCTCAGCTGCAGTGCGTGGCCAGCAATCTGGCCAACTTTCTGAGATCGTTAAATCTGAGTACAAAGTGGCGATGGCCGTCGACAATGAGTTGGAGCCTGAGCAAAAGCAGTACTTAGCAAAGAGCGGTTTTTCTGTGACCGAATCCGCTTACGACTCGAATGTTGAGTTGCGCAAGACCTTGTCTTCGGGCGAGGAGATCCGAGTGTTCTTTGACATCAACGAGGTCTCAGACGTCGAGCTCGGTGCCCCTGAGTTTGGTGCTGAGGAGGGCATTGAAACGAGCGAACAATTCGAGGAGGAGCTCGACCAGTTCGAGAACACGTTTGCCAACGTGAAGGTGCTTGTGTCCAAGCCGGAGTCCAACGACGGAATCTTCTTCAACTTGTTGTTGCAGAACTCTGAGGAAGATTTGATCGTCGACTACTTTAACTACAAGCCGGATGTGACCAAGTTTTTGGCTCAGGTCAAAGAGCAGGGTACGTTCTTGGGAGCCACTGAGTACCAGGGACCACAGTTTTCTAACTTGGACGAGTCCTTGCAGATCTCCATGGAGAGCTACTTGGAAGACATGGGCATCAACGAAAACTTGGCCGACTTTATCTTTGCATTTTCCGAGGTTAAGGAGGAGTCTGCGTACAGACTGTTGTTGGGCAACGTGTCCAAGTTCTTGGGCAACTAAGCAGCCCCTACCTTTGGTCTGCGAGATTATTTACACAGCATTGTGTTTGTAGACTAAAGCCTGAAGCGCCAGATGCTTACATGAGCAAACAAATGTTAGTTCTGATGGCGCCTTCCTGCTAAAGTCCTGTCAATAGTTAAATTGTTTGTATATAAAGGATAGCCCGCTAGGGTCTTTTCGGTATATCTTTGTTTTGTTGCCACCGTATTGTAGAAAACTGACTCACGACTCTGACAAATTGTTACACGAATTTTGGTTTTATTCACAGGATAATCGTGTAAAAGTAGTTGTTGCGATGCTGTTCATCACCAGGCAAGCTATCAAGCCGAAGTGTCACTGGGATCTTCTCCTTGTCGGGTGCAGTATTTATGATGCTTTTAAAGTTATTCGGATATCCCGTCATATTCTTTATTAAGTTTCGTAAAACAATTTTAGGCCAAAAGAATGGCGTCTCCCCGCTTTGAATGACCAAAACGAAAATCGGTGCTGCTTTCCAAGGTGCTAGAAACACATATGAAGTGGCAGGTCTCGTGGGCTCTTATTTGAAGAGCTCCCAGTCTACCAAGCAGATTACCATTGCTGTCATATGCATCTATTTGATTCTGCTTCCATATCTCCGACTTCCCGCCGAGGACTCTAGAACTCGGTAAACGGATCCTCTGATTCCTCGAGCTGGAACTTGCCTTGGCCTGCCAATCTCGCCGCGGCCAATTCTCTCGAAGCGGCCTGTTTCTGTACTTTCTGTGTCATCTTCTCGATTTCGGCCTCAGCATCCGTGGCCTCCTTCTCTGCGTACTGCATCACTAAGCGTCTGCCCAACAAATGGACACCCTTCAACTGGTTCATAGCGCTCTCAGCCTCCTTCAACAAGGTGTATTCAACAAAGGCAAAACCTCTCGCAGACTTGTCAAATTTCTTGGGCACTCTGACAGACTTCACTTGGCCATAAGCACCAAAGAGTTCCAAGACATCCTTTCTTGAGGCTTCAAACGGAAGATTCTTGATGATGATCTTGTTGGTCTTGTCAGACTTGCTTGCTGCAGTGCTGTTCCCAGCCAGGCCCAGTTTTCTGTGCGACAATTTCAACTGCACTCTGTGTCCTTCTAACACTGTGTTGTCCAAGACCCTAATCGCAGCTTCTGCGTTCTCTTTGGTCTTGAACTCAGCAAATCCGAAACCCATGCTCAAAACACCCCCGGCATTTTTCGGGTCTGGTTTCGTCTTGACAAGAGCAACAACAAAACCAGGCAACTTCTCAAAAAAGCTAGTCAACAGAGCAGTCGTGGTAGAAAAGCTTAAGTTCTTGACAAATATAGAAACTGTGGGTCCCTTCTCAAGCAACTCATCTTCGCTATCGTGCGTCTCGTCAGCCATGATATCGGTGGCTGAAATCTTGGCATCCACAGCATCTTCACCCTTCTCGGTGTCCACCGTCTCGCCAGCAGTGGGCTCACGGGTGAACAAGTCCTTGGGCCCTTTTTCTAAGTAGAGAATACTCTTCTTGAACATGCGGTATGCCAATTTGGTGAATGCCGCACGCCCGCTGGGCGCATCTCTGAACTCCACAATGGCTATGGTGCCCGATGGTGGCATCACCACTCTCTTGATTTGCCCGTGTTCAGCGAAAAGCTCCCCGATTTCGTCACTCGAAGTACCAAAGGGAAAGTTCTTGACGAGCACCACCTTATCATCCCTCTCCTTCTGGTCGAATGTAGTGAGATCCACGCCTCGGTCCTCGAAAAACTTCCGCACGTCTCCAATAACATGAGCTTCCGCAAGCGCCTGTTTAACCGCAGAGCTAGAGCTCTGCGGATCAATCAACTGCGCTTTGCTGATGCCCAACTTTGAGGCCACGGAATCGAGTACCGCATCGTTGTTCATGTATAGCGAGTTCCAGTTGAACTGTGACTTGTGGGCCTGAGCTTTCTTCTTGAGTTCTCTCTGTTTTTTCAACGGAAGATTTTTCAAGGCGAACTCGTCAAGCTTGTGGTCTTTTTTAGCTTCGCCAGCTAATATATGCAAGAGACGGCCCTGAAAAATTTGCTTGTCCATCGCTCGAAAGGCGCTCACCGCATCTTCATTATTCTCAAACTGTACATATACAAACCCCTTGGACTTCCCCGTTCTGGTGTCAACCGCAATGTGGACCTCCGTGATGGGGCCGTAGAGAGAGAAAAGTTCGCGAAACTCTTCTTCGGTCGAGTCGTAAAGGATATTTCTGATAAAAAGCCGGCCTGTTTCCATGAGCTTGGCTTCGGTAGTTTCTTCGAGTGTCAATGTGACAGGTCTTGGAGCAGGCTGCTTGGTGATGTTTTCCCTGGCAGGTTTTGTGCTTGATTCGGATCTTCTATCTTGAGATTCCTTAGCTTCGGCTTCCACCTCATTTTCCTTCATCCGTATTCTCCTCAGTTTGAGCCAGTCAAGGTCAGATACACCCTCATTGGTAGGAAGGCCTTCTTCGGTATCCTCATTTTGTTGCTCTGAAACTTCAAGGTTGGCAGACATATTTTCGTGGGTAGTACTGAGAGACATCATTGGTTCGTCGTCGCTTTCACTCTTTTTCTGAAAGTCATCGTATTCATCGTCGCTCTGCGCCTCTTTGGCCTGCACAACATTGTAGTTTCCATCGAGAGCACCGGTCTCTTTGGAAACTCCGTCCTTCTGTGCAAGCGCGTCTTCCAACGCTTTAGTGGACGGGGCACCAGATCCATCAGCCAATGAATCGTTCTTCCATGACTGTACCTGCGAAGAAGGCTTCAAAGTCTCAATGAACTCCAGCAACTTCGGGTTGGCCGCGATCTCTTGATCCAACTTCGACTTGCGGTCGAGCTTTTGTCTTTTGTACTGCTCTTGCTCGTCCTTCTGGCGCAAAAGTCTTTCCTCCTGCTCAGCCAACCTGTACTCGGCCAACCGCTTCTTCTCACGTATGGCTTTGGGAACTGTGGGGTCGGAAAACGTCTTGGCTAAGCTGACCTCAATTTTTGCTGTGTCGATGAAGGTACGGTCGAAGTACTTTACTGCCTTTTCAGCATCGGAGCCAGACTTGAATCCAATAAACGCAAACTGCCTAGACTCGCCGTTTCTCTTCTTCATGAGCTTGACATCAGTGACGCTGCCTTCTTTACTGAAATGGTCTTTCAAACGATCCTCAGTGAGGTACTTCGGAAGCCCCTTAACGATAAGTCTCGACATGGTCACTTTCTCGAGGTCTTAGATTTATTTGCTTTGAAAATTTAAAGGAAAAGCCTTAATGTAACAGTCTAACACGAGAAAGGTTAAAGTACTTCGAATGTATGGTGGAGCGCACATCCAGCCGCGATGAGGTCAGAAATTATATGCCTGCACACACCGGCTTGCACTCGCCTTATTTTGCACCCAAAACGAGACCAATCAATAAGTGAGCTTTAACTGTATACAATATGGAGTTGATGACGCATTTGGGTTTCCACATAGGGCCAGATCCGACCCTCAGACAGATATGGTGCTTCGCTTGGTCGGTGGTAGTCTGTATGGCACTTCTCTACTTGCTAGCCATATGTCATGGTCTCATTTTAGCGTCCATTCCTTTGGCATACGTGACTCCAGTCTTAGCGGAACAATTCACCCGAAAAATTGTCCCAGCATTCTGGAAAATCACAGCGCTTTTTGTCAGTTTCAACAACGTCAATATCATAATCACAGGAGATGCCATCGTGCCTGAGTCAGCATTGGTTATCTGTAATCACCAGCTGCTTGCAGACTACTTCTTCATGGCCCACTTGGCACAAAAATCCCCCGGCAGCATATTCCCGGAAATCAACTTTTTCACTTGGTACTCCATATGGCAGATCCCCACGCTTCGGACACTCATCAATGTTATTCTTTGTGATGAAAACTGGGAACTCTCTAGCCTGTTGTGCAAGTTGGCATTTTACCCCGTAGTGGCCTCCGAGGCTCCGCAATGGGTAGTGCTCTTTCCGGAAGTAAATGTCTGGACTCCAACGGCCGCTTACCTGCAACGATTACAGGCAAAAAAGTATTACCTTCCATACTATGACCACACATTATACCCACGGTATCCTGGGCTCTTGAATGCAGTGAGCACCCTCGGCAGCAAGTCAAATATCAAATTCTCGCAAGTGTGTAATCTCACCATATTGTACCACAGCAAGAGGCCGCCCACTCTTTTGCAGTTGTTTGCATCTACAGAGAAGATATCCGTCACTATTGATGTGAAAGTCATTCCTTTTAGCAGCATCCCACAGAGGAAAGCAAAACTAGAAAGGTGGTTGGAAAAGACTTGGTTGGAAAAGGACAGGCAGCTTGCTATCATGAAAAAAAAGGTGTTACAGGATAGGCCAAAGAAAAAGCCGCCCAAACTGCTCTTGGACAAACCTGTCTCTCAGCTCGTCCCACTTACTCGCCTTGCATCACGTGAATAGGTAAGCTTTTGATTATAGAATGCTGCTTTTCGTCTCGCTCAATTCTGTAAAAATTATCGACAAATCGCCCGCCGTTGATGTGGTTCAAGAACTTCTCGTCGTGTGTGATCACAATGAGCTGAAAATTTTTCTGAGTTTTCCGGAAATCAATGATATTGCTAAGGGCGTTTGCAAGCGATTCCGCATTTTCCACATCCAAGTTGGTTGTAGGCTCATCAAGCGCAATCATTCCACAGTTGGATCCAAAACATTCAGCTAGAGCTAATCTTATCAAAATGCTGGTGAGCACTTTTTGCCCGGCAGAGCATCGTCCACGCATATCTAGTTCAGAACTCCTTTTATACATAACCACCCTATAATTGTAAGATCTGCCTTTTGTCTGATTTGTCACATCGCATTTAATTTCAATTCCATCAATGTCAGTTCCTCGGTATGTTTGCGTCCATAGCTCACGTAAGATCCTATTAATCTCGTCCATTTTCATGCTGTGATATCTCATTATTGCGTTATCCAATGCTTGCGAGTAAGTCTGTAGATCAGCTGAAACCAAGAGGTTGGTCTGTAACTTGATCCATTCTTTGTGATAATGCTTGTCCACATCTTTGAAATCAGTCTGAAGCTCATTTTGAAGATTCAGAATCTGATCTTTAATCTGCTTCACCTCACCTATCTTACCATAGTGCTGTTCATTCAAGCCAGCGATCTGTTCCCGGAGCTCTTTCGACTTTTCTTGGTACTGCTCCTTCTCGCGCTCTGCATTTGCAATATCCATATCGGCAAGTGCGGCCTGCTGTTTTTGTAATTGATGCTCTGTGTCTCTCAACTCCAAATTATCTCTTATATTTCTCTCTGTGCTTGTAGCATCGTTAATGAATGCCTGTAGTTCGCTTGCCTCGTTCTCTAATTCCTTCTTGGATGAAATCAACTCATTCAATCTTTGCCTGGTGTTCGATACATCCATTTCATTTTTTGCGACAAGAGCAGCATCAACTTGTTCGAAATGCAATATTCGCTCAAAAGTTTTGTTAAAATTTTCATGAATCAGGCTGGCTTCATCAAGTAATTTTTGTTTTTCAGATTCAGCTTGGGTACACTTATCCTCTACCTGCTCAAGCTTTGACTTCTCCAAATCCCGTTGATCCTGCAACTCGATGATAAGTTTCTGCAACTCTTCAGCTTTCATTTTCAATGTAGATTCCTGGGTTTCCAACTCGTTGATTTGAAGCTTCATGCTTGTTGATTCGCTCAAGGAGAGCTGTAATTTACTGATAAGGAGCTCCTTTTCTTTGAGTTGATACTCAAGTTTCGAAAGTTCCTTCTGCCGCGTGTTGGCATCCTCAATCGCATCAGCGACACTTTGACGCAAGTTTCTTATCTCAAAATTTTTCTGCTGTTGCTGCTTCTGAAGCTCACTCATCGAGACTGACGATACACCGAGCTCAGAGAGTTCGCTTTCAAGGTCAGATATTTGACTTTCAAGACCACGAAGCTCTTCTGACATACGATAGATATCAGAAACTGGCTTGGATAAGGTTTCGATTGCGCTCAAAAGATTCAGGCTCTCTTCAGTCGCACGGGAAGACACATCAAACTTTGATTTAGCCTCTAAAACCCTTCCAGCCACATCTTTTCGTTCTGTTTCAAGTCGGTCGATTTCGGCAGTTAAGCGGCGGTACTCCAACACATCCACATTTATGGCCTTCATTTCTGAGAGGTCTTTCAAAGTATTTTCGACATCACAATTTAACTTGTCTGCGGTGAAATTCTTTACATTGTTCTCAATATCCGCCACGAAAGTCTGGAGCTGCATGTCGTCCATGGCTCGATTGCACAAAGCGCAGCACTTGCTCGTCTTGGCTAACTCCATTGCTTTCACTTTATACGCTTTTGTTACCTCAAAAGTGTTAAGGTTGTACACTGCTGTTTTGTAGTCTTCTTCGAGCTCCTGGATTAAGTTCTCGTACTCCAGAATCTCACTCTCGGTAAGCACAGCTAGTACATTCGAGGAATGCTTCAGCAAGCTAATTTTCAGGCTCGTTAAATTCTTCTCGATCGCAGTGGCTGCAGCTTCAGCCAGACCCAAAGCAGATTTCAAGGCGCTGGATTCAGCCTGTGTTTGTGCATACGCCTCCGACCGTTTCCTGCGCTCATTATCGACAAGCTTTTCGGCCGTAGCAGGTTCTATTTCGGTTGCAAAAATTCTGCTGAACGCTGCGCCATGTGTGTTTAAAAACTTATTAAGAACAGCACGCTTTACGGTACGGGATTCACGGAGCAACTCGATCTTACTAAGCAAATCCGACAGTTTGTTCGCAGCCTGTATTTGCCGCATAAGATCCTCCAATTCATGCTCCAAGCGCCCTATTGCATGAGTCTCTTCATCTAAGCGCCTTGCATGCGCTGAAGCACCCAAGTTGGCCTTGCGCAGAGCAATCTTTTCACTTACCGCGTCAAGCAGCGACTTCTCGATCTCAAGGGTCTCCTCGTTGACAGCAACAGCTGCGAGATTTGCCCTTACGGTACGGAGCTTGGCTGCTGTGGAGCTGGATTCTTCCTTGCAGTAAGATAGTCTTTCTTCTTCTTTGCGAAGACTATCAGAGGCAGCAAGTAACGATGCTCTGGCCGCTTCGCGTTCTTCGTTACCAGCAGTGCGAGTACGCCTGAGTAAGCTGGCGGCATTTTCCTTTTCTGAAAGAAGCACGTTTGCTACACGATCGTTATCAAGTTCTCCTGCCGCGGGATTGCTGGGAAACACTTTCTTTTTGAGCTCAACAAGGTCCTCCAACCCTGCCAAATACTCCAATTTTTTTCCCGCTAGCAGCCCCTCATCCCTAACAAGAGCATGAAAAGACTCCTGTGTTGCTGCGACTTTGGTGTCCAAATTGAGAACTGATTCCCTCACCGATTCTAACAGAGAAAGTTTCTCTGCTTTCACCGCCTCAAAATTTGCTGCCATAGCAAGCAATGAGTCGTCCGAGTCACGAAGGATCGTTGCCGAGGTTTCTAAGCGGCGCAAAGAGGCTTCCGTCAGCTCCACCAAGAGCCTGAGCCGTTCATGCTCGCTTAGCGTTTGCTGAAAGGCCTGTCCTGAGCGAAAAAGCGCGTCTGCGCGTTGTTCAAGCTGCTCGATGTGCATAGTCAAGTCAGCAATTTCCAGCAGGTACTCTTCCGCTTGTGTCACGAGCGTAGACACCTTCTCACGCACTTTAGAGGCACGTGCCAGATCGCTTTTGGCGTGTGAGACGCTCTGCTCAATCACACGGATATCCGCAGCCATGTCTTTGCGCATAACCTTCAATACATCAAGTACGCGCGTGAACCGCAGCGCTTCAAAGATCTCGTCAAAGCGTTTTTTCAACACGCCGGCTTCGCTAAGCGGCCATAAGCTGTCATCCTGGTGACAAAAGATCACGTACTCGAGCACAGCTTTGGACGCGCCGAGATAAAGCGGAACGCGGGTGTCGAGCTCGGCATTCTTGGTACTCACGGCGGTCTTCTCGCCGCGCTCGTGCACGGCCAACTGGCCTTCTAGGGACTTGAACGCATTCCCCGCAGAAACGGATGTCCGGCCGCGTTTGCGTGTAAGCTGCATGTTACGCGTGACTGTCATCAGCTTGCCATCTACAGAGGTAAAGCCAAGCTTGATCTCGGCGTTGACTACCAGGCGGTCGGCAATTGCTGGGTCGTTTACGAACGCCCCACCCTTTGAGTTGGGAGGAAGATCGCCGGTCGTGGCATACTTAAGGCTCTCAATTATTGTGGTTTTTCCGCACCCGTTCTGCCCACATATGAGCGTCAACGGGCTTCCGAACTGAATGGTCTCGTGCTCTTTAGGGGAAAACGAGCGGATCCCGCAGATGGAGAGCTTGTATAGCGATGACATGGGAGAGCTCTCTCCTCGCGTGTTCAGTAGGCTTCTTTTCTATGGTATCACACCTTTATGTGTCAGAGACTTGCCAGCAGATATTGTATACTATCAACCGTCTGTTTCTGACGGTTCCAGTGAGGTTTCAATGTGAATATTACAATGGTTGATGTCGCCCGGTGTGCGGTTGGTGCCAATGCAGGTGTGTTTGGAGTGAGCCCGTCTGTATGTATGCAGTCCTTGTGATTTTGAAATGGCTGTACAAATGAACCAGGGGATTACCCGTTGATGAGAGAGTGAGCAATTTGTATTGATATTGCCTTGATTCTGGACTAATCGTATTGCGGTCAGTTGACTTGGATTTTGAAACTAAAGCCAGTTTCTGTATGCAGGCTGCGGATCAACAATATTGATGGTTAGCTCTCTAGAAACTGGTGTGCATTGACGTGCTATAATCTAAAATTTGGGAAAGACTCTCTACGGAAATAAAAAAAGATGCACATTGTGTTCTGTAACCTGAAACAGTTGGAGCTGAAAGTATTATTTTATCTACTTTAGGCCATTTTCTCTTCAATTGTTTGTATATAGTAGTGTGTCAACTCCAGACTAAATGATCCTTAACATGAAGTCTTCTCTCAGACTTTGAAACCTTAGCGCCGCCCATCATTCAATCACGCTTCTGCGTCCTTTTGAACAACAAAATGGATCTAAATAGGTTTCCCCTGATCGATGTTTTGGACTGCACGGAGAACATTTCGATCATCCCACAACAAAGTTCGATTGTAGATTCACCAAATACTGATGAAACCTTGAGAATGAAGACACAACTCACATAGTTCAGATCAATACATATATACATACCTGTTTGCTGAATAATTCCTCCAGATGTCTTCAAGTAATTTTTGCGGGACCAGCCCTGTACCCAATCCTCTTTTTCATCACTGATTTGCCATGACGCCTTTTCGAAACTCGCACAGTTGCCATCAGAAAGGGGGGATATTTGGATTTGTATTCATCGAAGGCTTCACTTCTTGTCCAAGAGCATCGTTACGTCTTGCCATCGCTATTGTGAGCTGCTCGGGGCTCGTATTCGTGCTGCCTGGTGACGACATGTCGCCTACCCCGTTAGTAATCTTGGCGACTCGCTTGCCTTTACCTCTACCTCTTATGCCCTTATTTGCATTTTTGTAGAGTTTTGCGAAATACTCCAAGAGTTGCTTCTCATCTTCAGGAAGCTGTGCGAGCGCGTCACCCGTAATGCTCGCAAAAGTTTGTGTCAATCTTGTTAAGGTGGGCAAATGAAACTTGTTTTGATGTGACTTCAAGTTTCCCAATTGCGTGAAGGACTTGTCGCAGTTGTCCAATTTGCACTCAAAGGGCTTCTCCTTATTATGCGTCAACATGTGAGCAGCGAGATTGCCCTTCCTGCTGAAGTTTCGACTACAAATGGTGCAAACAAAAGGCTTCTCGCCCGTGTGAAGGCGCATGTGAGTGCGTAAGTTTCCGCCCTGAGTAAATCGCTTTCCACAGAATGTGCATTCAAATGGTTTGAGCCCAATGTGAGAACGCACATGCACATCCAAGTGCGTGGACTGGTGAAATTGCTTGAAGCAGTATGGGCATTCCTGTGCTTTTCCTCTTCTTTTCCGTTTTCGACTGGGTTCACCGCTTTCGTCTTCAATCTTGTCCTTGACGGGTTTGTCGACACCACCGACCAAATCCACAGACAGAGGCAACACGGAGCTCTTGAGCTGATCCGTGTTCGGAGAAGCAAGAATACTGCCATCCGTTCCTTGCTTTATCGCGGCGGTATTTCCCTTTTCTCTCGCTTGGATTACGAGCATAAGCTGGTCCACCTTGGTCGCACCCAAAAGAGGCCGTCCATCTTCGGCTTTAGCATACTGCTGCGCCTGCACTAGCGGCTTTCCGCTTTCGTCAACCACGCGCCCTATACTATCAGCCTTCGGGTAGTAGTTGGGCTGTTCAACTGCTTCAGGGGAAATAAAGTGCGACCCTTTCAACATCAGCAGAAAATTATCAGCAGGTGGGACCTGGTTAGAGTATACCCGTGATTCACGATCTCCAAAATGTGCATTTTGTGGAACCAAATACTGCGAATAACTAGGTCTTGGACGCTGAAATTGTGAAGAGGTTTCCTGATATGGATAAGAGAATGCCTCCTGGGGATTGTAGAATACCGAGGGCTGTCTTTGGGATGTCGAGGCAGGTTGGGCATATTGCACATCACGCAAGGGCATCCCACTCAATTCAAGCTGTTGTCTTACTCTTCCAGGGGACCCTTTAGGAGACTGCGGCTCATCTCGCAACCTTGAATTCTTTGACAGCATGGATGATGTTGGTGATACATGATTGCACTCTGAAGCGTTAGAATTGGGCGCCCTGGATCCCAGTGACGATTTTCGCTGATCGCTAAAAATATCCTCTCTCAATGAAGTCTGCAGTGGGCCCTCCCTGACAGTAGTCTCCAGCGGTTGTATCCCTTCAGAAGGTCTATGATGTTGGTCGCTGATGAACTTCATGATCGAATCGCGGCGCTGCTCATTACTCATAGCCAGAAAATCAATACTCCCCCCACTTTGTAGATTGGCCAAGAACGCATTGATACTGTCGTTGCTAACTCCAGCGATTGATCCAGAAACGCCCGGCGCCATCTGGTCCCAAAACGCATTTTGATTTTCAAGTTTGTCTCCACGTTTGATGCTTTGGTTCCAGCCTAAAATATTCCCGAGACTGTCTTTGTTAGCCGGTTCAATTTCCAGAATTCCTCGGCTGCTTGAGGGATTTCGCTTGTTCTCGTGCTGGTCGGTCTGCCCTGTCTCTCTGGAGGATGACCCGCTAACCGAGTTCCGCGAGGACTCTGGAAGCTGAATGAGCGAGCTAAAAATACTGGTTGCGCGCAGTGCTCTTCGTGGCGGTATTGACCCGGGGAATACTTGCGTCATCGGAAATGCTAGGGGATCGCTTGAGGCACTCATAGGATGAGGTAACGCGATCGAGTCGCCGCGCGGGCGACCAGGGATATCGCCTGACGGGACTGAAAATGACACAGATTCCCTCATGCCGTATGGGATAGAGTCACGTGTGCCAGGGTAGTAATTCGGGAATCCCCTCAGTTGTCCCTGTGCGGATGAAGGCGCCGTCGGCGGCGGCCCGATCGCGAGCCCATTGGGTAGCGCAAAAGAGTCTTGTCGCGGAGTGTGATACAGAAACAGAGTTGAATTTTGCCGACTTCTGGGCCGCTGAGGGCCGTGGGACGCAAGGTTTTGCAAGTACGAAGCGTCCGGACGTGGCTGGTTTTCCTCCAATTTCACGGCTGATGTCATGCGAGGCCCGCCAGGTGTTTCCGCATACAGAGGTGGCATTCTGCGCTGACTTCTTGCCGGCAGCAGCGGCCGCAGAGTGTTTTCGTTCACTAGGAATCTGTGTTCTGGCGCCCCGCAACGTGCTGGACACGGACAAGTCGCCTTCGGGGGGCAAATTTCTGATATGTGACTGAGAGAATAAATAGCCTTTTGCTTAAATTCCCGCTTGTGACGGTCGCCTGGTTCTTTGAAGGCGATATTACTCAAACACTATCAGAGGTTCGCCACCACTCACTGGATTGGGAACAAAGCTGGAGAATTGGGGGAAATCTAATGGTCCAGAGTCTGATTCCGTATATTTCGTTGTCAGCGGACAAAAACACTACTAGCTCGAACGGAATTTTAATGTAGAGCTAGATACTCAGACGAGCAATAGCAACAGTGGCTGTGCTGAATAGAAGCCCGGCGCGAGAAAGAGGCCAGTCGGAAATATAAAGAAAAAAATAGCACCAGGCGATTCTTCTGCTTTTTCTGGTTCAGTTGTCGTGACTTTCGTAGCAAAAATATCTGGTGGATATGTAGCTGGCGCAGAAATAAATGTTACTCGCTGGAATGTTTGTCTAGGTCATGTGTTCTAGTCAGGCGGCACGGGTGGGTGCTTTATCAGCGGCATCGGTGGTCATGAGAGCGAAATCTATGTGCAGGTGTTGTCATTGGCCGTATTCGTCCACCATGCACAATAAAAGCCATTTGCAGCATTTTTGTGGTGGCATTCGTCTGTAGAAAGACTACGATTCAGACGATTGAATTTTTGCGCCTTTATTTCTGTGCACCATGAGTGGAGGTCCCAAAGTCCTATTTCTTTTCTTCACTTGCGTTGCTTGCTAAAGGGCAGCGGCTTGCTGCGCGCATCACGCGGGCAAGTCTGTGCGCGATCACGTGATCCGCATGTGCCACGTACCCCAGCTTTTCCAGGCCCGGGCTCCTGTGAGATGAGCCTTGCGGCCTGCCTGCGGCCCGCAGCCAATACTCATAAACAATTTTGATATTCGAGAATAACTCTGAGCATCTCACAGGCTTGGATTTTTTTTTCAGTATACTTTTGCCCAGGGAATTTTTGATCGACCCATAAGCTGCATTTGACAGATCAATGTTTCTAGTCGAGGCCCTTAAAAAAATCAAGCACGTCATATATTTTGGGCGTTCCATTTCTTTCCTTCTTTGACGTGAGTATCCGCTCTGAAGTGAAACAAAAACTAAGAGGTCTCGTCAATGACTAGCAGGGATATTGGTCTTTTCAGTAGTCCCTTGTCATTCCATATAATGGGGTATTTTTGTCGTCCGCACGTGGTGAGTATTCATGTGGCAAACTGGAAAACCAGTGTATCGAACAGTGCTGCTGCAATAATATATTCAGCACCACGCTTAAGAAACGCCTACCACGTTACGCGAAGATCCATTGAAAGAAGGGGTTTTTTTTTTTTCATTCGTAAATGCGGGCACCATGGACGCAAGACCAACTCACAAATTCATTTGATTATGGGATTTTCTTTGTAAACCGCCAGACTACCAACGTCGAATGAAGATATTGAAGTTCTTCTTTCGGGGGAAATGGCATCGGTACCGCATAATCAAGATTTTCTTATTATTCTTGGTGCTTCGGTTCCGTAATTCTTCCAGCCTTTCCACGGCCTCATTGGGCTGAGAAGCAGTTTTTTTTTTTCAGTTTTCTTTCTTCTCTAGCCTAAAAAGTTCATTTTGCAGACAAGCTTGAGTAAAAATAGCGGAACTCCAACAAGAGCAATTTACGAGGACGCCTCATAATTGGCTGTCCACTTGGCTGAGAAATAGTCTAGGAGATTCCCGAGACGAGACAGGTAAAAAAAAATTGAGGGCAAGTAACGTGTCGTGATGTCGTGACATTGAGTTCGTATAATCGTTGCAAATGTTTGTCGCAGCAAACGCAGGGGCCCTTGGCCCGAGACCTTCTCTAGCTCTCAAAAACCTCTTCCATCATCCCCTTGAGACACGCCTCAAGCCCGTCCTCGATGTTCATGGCGTAGTTCGTGAGGTATCTCAGTGGCAGCATTTCCTCATCTGGATATAGCCGGGAATGCATGTCGTCAATGAACTTTCCGGTGAGCGAGAGAAACTTCCCCACCTTAGGCGCCTGCGTCGATAGGTGGTCGTAATCAGTCACGAGAAGCAGTAGCATGAAATTTTTGATTACGCTGCTCTTTTCCGCGCTGCTCAATGCGTCCACCTTGTGCAACCCGTAGCGATGGTAGTACGGCATGAAGCGATCAGGGAGAGTGCTCAGCCACATACCTGAAGCGGGGTTCTTGGAATCGAGGTTCGCTGCGTCCTGGTTTTGGACTCCGCCGTGTGTCTCATCTTCGTCCCGTGATCTCATCGTGCTGGTCCGTGTGAGCATCTCCACTTTGCTCCGGAGATACTCGATCTCATTGCGCATGCCGTCATTGTCTTTCCTATACTGGTCAAGCATCAAGCGCACGCTGTCCATGGTCTCTGCGCGGGCCGCGGCCTCACGCTGGGCGGCCGCCTCGTCTTCTTTGTAGGCCTTCAAGTCTATACTGAGCTCGTCCGCCGTGAGATCTGCGAGCTCAATCTGCGGCGCGCGCAGCACCTGGCGCCTGCGGGGCTTGCTGGGGATCTGCTCACTCCTTTCGGGCTGCTTCTTGGGAATGTGCGCTGCGCCAGGGAAGACGTTCTCCTCAAAGTTGAAGTGTGCGTCTCCGCCCGACTGGGGCGGCGAAGTCACAGGCGAAGAGAGCTGTACACGTGCAGTGCGGGCACCGGCGCCAGCGCCGGCGCGTCTCGGGATATCAAACGTGTCATCTGCGGCAGAGTCCACGTCCGACACAGGCGCGTTTTCGAGTGCTGGAGAGCACCCCGAGCGAGGAGTTTTTGCCCCCGATGCTGGGCCCGCGTACTGCTGCAACATCCGGAAAAGCGCCTTCCCATCGAGCTCCCCCGCAGCCACACGCCCGAGAATGTCCGAAACGGGGTCTACCGCAGGCCTTGGCCGAGGTCTAGCCCCCGGCTCCATGCGGTACAACGCGTCTTCAGGGTCGTCCTTGGAACGCCGAAATTGCCACGATTTCGGCACGCGTCCGCGCTCACCATGCAAAGGCGTCGAGTGCGCCGCTCCAGAGGCCACCACTGGGTCGGAAAAGTGGCGCCGGGCGCGGTTTGTGAGCGGGCTCTGGCCGATCGGGCCGTGGAACGACAGTTCCAGTGCCGTTTCTCGCGGAGGAATCGTCTCATCGCCAGAAAAGCCACGCTGGTGTACACCCGCTCGGACCTTGCTGTCGTGGGCCCGCGCAAGCCGCAAGAACGCCAGGTGCTCGTCCATTGTGTGCACAGGAAAATCGTCTTCTGAGCTCATCTGCTCGCTGTGATCCAGGGAGAGGTGGAAGTACAGCTCTGTAGCGTCACCGCTCACCAGTGACACCATTTGCGTAGAGTGTCTATTCGCTGGCCAATGTCTTGATGATCCCCAACAAAATGGGCTAGAAAAAAAGTGGTGTCTGAACTACAAGTATTGATGGAGTTGTTGGTGCACAAGAGGCTCGCGAGTAGTGGTTGTGTGCAGGGCCGCCGCGTGGAGCAGCGCGCCTTCACCTGGGGGGGGTTCTTGAGTAGATATAGAAAGTTGGCTTGACCCTTGGCATTAAACGAGTGGAAATGTGTCTCGGATCTTATCTGTGATGGATTTTGAGGATTTCAGCGGTATTATTAGTGCCAGCTCTGGCCTTGTTTGTGGTTGAGGCAAACTTGTGTAGTGTGGACAGAGCGTCAGTACTACAAGAAGGTTTGATGAATGCCAATAACTATGCAGCGCAATCCAAGAGTCACATTATGAGGAATATGCGTTGTGAGGCATAGTGGCTCATCACAGCCATAGAATAAGAAATACAGCTTTTGCGAAGTATGCAGTATGGTATCGGGTTCAGATGGAGAAGTGAGTTGTGGGCATCGCTGGTGAAGTTGCTTTTGTTTTGGTTGTGGAACAAATTGAAGCATATATATATGTATCCTATATGCATATGAACTGATAGTTTTGTCTCACCTTAGCCATCTCTTAGGGTGTCATTATAAGTGATTTATTCAGCCTCGCTGATCTACACTGTTTAGGCTCGTTCAAAAGGAATTGCCTTGTAGATGTATCATATAAACAATAAAAGGCAAGGGCCTTTTCTTTTTTCTTTGCGGGTTTGTGCGCTTTCTAAGGCACATATTCGATACTGAACCATAGTTCTACTTCTCGGATAAATCTACGATTGTATCACTTAATAGTGCGTCACTTTCTGTGGATAGTGATTCTGCTGCGCAAACTTGTATTCCTTCGTGATTAATGCACAGCTGCTTCCTTTTTCTTGTTTTTGGCTCTGCTTTGTAATTACTTGGCTCATGCAAAGAAACCAAGTAGTTTCATCCAGCGCTTCGCTTTTCAGGTTTGAGCATGAAGCACATGGGCTTTATTTCTCGATGTGATGCAGGTAGATATCAAGATTTACTCTTCAAATCGGATTTTAAGAAGCCCCAGGAACTGAAAAAACTTAGATCATTAGCTTCTGATAGCCGGGTTTTGCGCTTTTGGTCATGGGGAATAAATGCATTCTTAGAAATATTCACAACTATCAAATTTGGGGCTTCAGTATGTTACAGTTACCATTGCAAGACTTTGCGTAGTTTGTTCTGTCTTCATACCGATGCGCAATGAAAATCTACTCACAATGAGGTTACATTGCACGGGCTAAAATAAAGTTTCTCTAATTTGAAAATCAATATGTGTTTTTGGTTTTCAGTACACAAAGTTGAATCCCGGTTATAGATACACTGCTTTCTAAGTTTGCTCTCGGCTAGCTAGTTTCTACAACTGCGCTGCTCGGTCCTTTCGACTTATTTTCTCTATAATACATATATGCAAATACGGGAGCTCATGGCTCAACAACACTGAAGTCACCAGCATCAAGCTTCTCTTGGAAAGTCTCCTCAACTTGCGTGCACATGTCCTTCAAATTGTCTAATCCTTGGTGCAATGCCTCCGTTGCCGTGATGTTGCCGTATGTCTGGATACGCACGTTCATTTTGTTTTCCGAAGGGTGGGGAATGGAGTATCCGCAGAACTCAACCTCTGGATTTTTCATGATGATGTACCGCAAGGCATTTCCCAAAGTATGGTCCTCGTCCACGATCTGGAATGAAGCCGCGGTGCCGTCCTCCGAGGACCCGGGCAAAAGCCAGATTTTCTTCGTGAGTTCGAGGTCCTCCATTTCCTCGTCCATGGGGATGTCTGCTACTGGTTCGGCCATGTTTTCAAGCGTGATGTTGTGTTTTGTGGGGGTGGGGGAAAGTTGCAATTTTTTGCGTGTGATTTGAGAGCACTTGATGCTCAATTGTCTGGAGTGTATACAGTGCGTGATGCCGTCAGACAAATTCTAACATGGCCGGATTTAAATGCCGTGATACACCAAAAGAAGATAACATCAAATACTACTTATTCAAACCGAGCTCTTTGGTGTATGATATAACGACCAGCTGGCAGAAGGGATTGTATTGAGCATACAGGCTCATTAAATGGGTCGATACACCAGTGACAACTCTATAGTCGATGTTTTGAATTCCCAGCTTCTGAAAAAATGCCCAGCTACCGCATTTCAATCATCAACGTAATAACACGTGATTGTATGGCTCATACTTTGTGTTTCGATGAACAGGCAGTGTCTTCATGCGACACACGATGTGAGTGCAAGAGAATATGGTGTTTACATATGCAGGAGTTATTGGTTTTTACTCAACGCGGTCATCCCCAACGATGACAAGCTGAATAAAACCATGTGGGATATCGTGGGCTTGTGGAGAAGCAGTTTGATCGGAATTTGACTTTCAGAACGCATGGGAACGCAGTGATTCAGCTAAGTATATTTACATGAAACTTGGAGCTTGCTTGAGCCTGTTTAGGCAGAAATATCTCGCAGGCATATCCTTTTCTCTCGTCGAATGATGTACTTTACCGCCCAACTCTCGGAAAGTATAGGAAAACTAGGTCCATACAACTGCGGCTCGCTGGTTGTCGGGACCTCAGAAAAAACCCCGATCGCCTGCGCTCATATATTTGGTCCGGGATCTAGCAAGTGCCCCAACAATCTGAAAAAATGTCCGATGATGAGCAAGTCTTCGCATCTATCACTTCGGAGACACTATGGCTCAACACCGAATCGACAAACAAATATTCATATCGAAACGTGCTCATGGCACGCCGATAATTGTAAGCCGCCGCGTAGAGGCTCCCCCCCCCCCCCCCCCACACACAGGAGGCGCGAGCTCATCTCATCCCGAAATCTTTTTTCTGCGTTTCTGTTTTTTGTGTCCCCGTTCCTGCACACCCCGCGCGGCTATAAAAGGGCACGCTTGCCCCGTATTCGCTGCTTCTCAAAATTTTAAAAGCATCAGAAAAACCATACAAATGTCTGACTACAACGGCGGTTACTCCAACTACAACAGCGGCTACAACAACAACACGCACCAGGGTGGCTACGGCGGTAATGGCGGCGGCTACGGTGGCGGTGGCTATGGTGGCGGCAGTTATGGTGGAAATGGCGGTGGCTACGGTGGTGGTTCCAGAGGCGGCAGAGGCGGAAGATTTGGCGGTGGAAGAGGCCAGATGGAACGTGTGGAATTGTCTACACCCGAGTGGGATTTGGACGCGTTGCCTCCCTTTGAGAAGAACTTCTACACCGAGCACCCCGACGTCGTCGCCCGCACAGATGCCGAGATCATGGCTTTCAGAAAAGAGCACGACATGAAGTGCGAAGGCACTGACATTCCCAAGCCTATCACTTCGTTTGACGAGGCCGGGTTCCCCGACTATGTGTTGAGCGAGGTTAAGCAGCAAGGTTTCCCCAAACCCACGGCCATTCAGTGCCAGGGCTGGCCCATGGCTTTGAGCGGAAGAGACATGGTCGGTATCGCTTCCACAGGTTCCGGTAAGACCTTGTCTTACTGCTTGCCCTCGATTGTGCACATCAACGCTCAGCCTTTGTTGAAGTCTGGTGACGGCCCCATTGTGTTGGTGTTGGCGCCCACCAGAGAGTTGGCCGTGCAGATTCAGCAGGAGTGCTCCAAATTTGGATCCTCATCTAGAATCAGAAACACCTGCGTCTACGGTGGTGCTCCAAAGGGCCAGCAGATCAGAGACTTGTCCAGAGGTGTCGAGATTTGTATTGCCACCCCAGGCAGATTGATTGACATGTTGGAAACTGGCAAAACTAACTTGAGAAGAGTCACCTACTTGGTCTTGGACGAGGCCGACAGAATGTTGGACATGGGTTTCGAGCCCCAAATCAGAAAGATTGTTGACCAGATTAGACCAGACCGTCAAACCTTGATGTGGTCCGCCACCTGGCCCAAGGAAGTCAAGAACTTGACCAGAGACTACTTGGTCGACCCCATTCAAGTCACCATTGGTTCCTTGGAGTTGTCTGCCTCTCACACCATCACCCAAGTTGTCGAGGTGATGACCGAGTACGAGAAGAGAGACAGATTAATCAAGCACTTGGAGACTGCCACCACGGACAAGGAGGCCAAATGCTTGGTTTTTGCATCTACAAAGAGAGCGTGTGACGAAGTCACATCTTACTTGAGACAGGATGGATGGCCCGCGTTGGCCATCCACGGTGACAAAGATCAACACGAGAGAGACTGGGTCTTGAAGGAATTCAGATCCGGCAAGTCCCCCATTATGGTTGCCACCGATGTGGCTGCCAGAGGTATTGGTATGTATAACTTTTTGCTCGCACTTTGCTACTAACCACAGTTTAGGATGACATTCACACGTCAAAGGAACAACAAAATCAAATGGGAACGGAACAAAACTGACAATTTTTATCCTGCAGGCCAGGTTTTTTTTGTCAGCAAAGGAGACTAGAGAGGACAGATTATGAGAAAGCTTCACCTCGCAAGAGGGCGAGAGAAATCGATACGATCGAGGACAATCGACAATGCAACGAAATTGAAAAGACTTACTGAATGTGTGGCGCCATGAGGAAGAGATGTACAATGATTTATGGGTGATACCATCAATACGGATCAGACGAACCTTGAATCTCTTCTTATGACAATCGGGCGGCACCAAAATACTTTGCCTCTGTTGAAGTCTGTACTGGGTGATTCCAGCGACTCTTCATCAGCGCCAAACTACAGATTAATGTTTCACACTTTCATGCAGATTGGCCAGTTCAACCGTGCTTTCTATGTAATCAATACAAATCGAACTCCTTTTCTTTTGAACGTAGACATGGTCATCTCTGAGCTTGGAGAAGCCCACGGGACATCACATACTAACAATCTAGACGTCAAGGGTATCACATACGTTATCAACTACGACATGCCCGGCAACATTGAGGACTACGTCCACAGAATCGGAAGAACCGGTAGAGCCAACACCACTGGTACCGCCGTGTCCTTTTTCACCGACGCCAACTCCAAGATGGGTGGCGACTTGTGCAAGATTATGAGAGAAGCGAAGCAGGAGATTCCAGCCGAGTTGCAAAGATTTGACAGAAGATCCTTCGGCTCCCACATCAGATACGGCGGTGGCCGTGGCGGCAGAGGCCGTGGCCGTGGCAGAGGTGGGTACGGTGGAGGCCGTGGTGGTTACGGCCGCGGCTCCAACGACCAGCCCTTGGGAGGCAACCTGCGTTACAATTAAGGGTTCTGCACAATATTCCGGGTTTCTTTTATCATTCTTCTCTTTATTTTTCGTATCGACTTTATAGAACGACTTCACTCATGAGTATGTCTAATCAAGATTTTTATTGTTTCAGCTTAAGCGGTTTAGCAGCAAGAAATGGAAAAGACGACCTTGTCGCTCTGTCTTTCAAGTGCAACGATGCTTTTCGGAAGTATGAATTAATGGCAGTAGGCGACAAGTGCCATATTCAATTGCCGGTAGCAGATAGTCTCTGGGGATTCCAGAATCTGCACAACTCAATCTATGCGCCATGCATATTTTTGTATAATGTCAACATTTTGCTACAAAAACTTTAACGACTAAGGCGCAAGAAGCGAGCCGGAACATGAGAACTGTGCAAGCATACGTGAGCTATTAAATCTTCTCAATCTATATATATATATATATATATATATATTGTAGCTACATCACAGAGCCCAGATCCTCACGTACATTGCCCTGTCTGTGATACATAATGTGCGCTCCCTCTTCAAAAATTGAAACAACCCGAGTCCGAAAGAATAACCATCGTGTGACCCCAAAAGTAGTGCCCACATGCAATTGTAGCTCTGATATTTGGCTTCCCGCATTGTGCGCAGTTGCCGGTGTAATCACGTGACCAGTCGCTCGGCAGACGGCCCCGCGCGCACGCCACCGCTTTATCTTATCTGCCTTTCCTTCAAGGTTTCTCCCATACTAAAAGGGGTGACAAGGGTAAATCTGAACACATCTGCCGAACCGAACTGCCCGACTTTAAACAACCCAGAAAACCAGTCTTTTTGTTTCTGCCGCACTTCCAAACTCAAATGAAAGTAGCTCTTTTGGCCACTTTGGCCTGTGCCACAGTCAGCACAAACGCCGCCCTTCTTCCTGGCTTCAGTCCTATGTTTGGGGCCCAGAAGCCGCAGCAGGTGTTGACAGATCACTGGGGGCACATTTCTTCGCAGTATTCGACTGTTTTGGCTGCTTTAGACGAGAAAAAGGGCGACGTATACGCTCGCCTAGCTCAGTACTTTGCCGAGCCTGGCAACAACGTGCCGCAGACAGTTGTTGCAGCGTGGCAGAACGTTTTTTTGGAGTTTCCGAAGCAGGTGTCGCAGTTGCGTTTCAAAACGCGGGCGAAGAAAAGCCACAAAGGCGTCTTCGACTTCCATGTGTCGGACGCCAGTTTCCCCAACCACAAGTTGCGGGTGAAATCGACCCCGGAGGACTTGGGCATCGATTCCGTGAAGCAGTACACGGGCTATTTAGACGTAGAGGACGAGGACAAGCATTTCTTCTACTGGTTCTTCGAATCAAGAAACGACCCGTCAAATGACCCCATCATCCTCTGGTTGAACGGCGGGCCCGGGTGCTCTTCGTTGACGGGCTTGTTTTTTGAACTAGGGCCCTCGCTGATCAACGCAAGACTAGAGCCCGAGTTCAACCCCCATGCGTGGAACAACAACGCGTCGGTGATTTTCTTGGACCAGCCTGTGAACGTGGGCTTTTCGTACTCCCTGCTGGCCGTCACCAACACAGCTGCAGCGGCCAAAGACGTGTACGCGTTCTTGGAATTATTTTTCAAGCAGTTCCCGGTCTTCAAAAAGAGCGAGTTCCATATCGCTGGCGAGTCGTATGCTGGCAGATATATCCCCTTGTTTGCCTCAGAGATCTTGAGCCACCCGGAGCGCACCTTCAACTTCAAGTCGGTGATGATCGGCAACGGTATCACGGATCCTTTGGTGCAGTACCAGTACCACCAGCCAATGGCCTGTGGTGAGGGAGGCGAGCCGTCTGTTTTGCCCGAACTGGAATGCGAGAATATGGCTGCAAATATCCCTCGGTGCACGGCCTTGACTGAGGCCTGCTACAACACAGGATCGGTGTTTGCCTGTGTTCCCGCGAGCATCTACTGTGCCAACGCCGAGGAAGCTCCGTACATGAAAAGTGGACGGAACCCTTACGACATGCGCAAGATGTGCGAGGCTGGCGGCTTGTGTTACGACGACTTGCAGTACATTGAGGACTACTTGAACTCACCCGAAATCCGCGAGAAGTTGGGGGTAGAGGTCGAGTCGTATCAGGGATGCAGCGACGATGTCTCCAGAAACTTTTTGTTCACGGGCGACGGGCTGAGACCATCGCAACTCAGCGTGACAGAAATATTGGACGCAGGGTTGCCGGTGCTTCTATATTCCGGGGACAAAGACTTCATCTGCAATTGGTTGGGTAATAGAGCTTGGTCGAACCAGTTGCCTTGGTCTGGTCAGGAGCAGTTTGCGACTCTGCCTGTGAGGGAATGGATCGTGGGAAATCAGACCGTGGGAGAGGTCAAAAACTATAATCATTTTACGTTCTTGCGCGTGTTTGATGCGGGGCATATGGTGCCGTACGACCAACCGGAGCGCTCCCTAAACATGGTTAATACGTGGATCTCCGGCGACTATGCCTTGTGAGCTATTGATGAATAGTGCTGATTGTACACTTGTTTATTTTAAAGCGCCTAGCGTTCGTGTGCGTCGGGTCAGTCTTGGGAAAATACGAGAGTGGAGTTCCAATGTTTTTATTCAGTCATCAATCTTTTTGCGATTAAGGCTTTGCCCAAACACCTTGAAAGAAGTCTATATTGAGCTCACTTTTAGAAAAACTTCTGATAAACAGAGTTAGTTGGCCCAGAATGTACCTGTTTTTTATTGTTTTTTTCTTTTCTTTTCTTTTAATCTTTTGATGTAGCATACAAGACGTATACTGCAACTAAAGGGACGTTTCAGAATAATGAGGGTTGATGTTATCGATAAATCAAGGCACTAGTGCATCACAATATGCCTCAAATGAAAGTCTGGCGAAACTGGTGAAAGATGGTGAGCTTCTTTTCTGCAAGAGTAATAGCCGAGTTATCGTGATAAGACCTTTTTGGAACTTGGAAACGAGTTTTGTTTGAGAAAAGCCAAAGACAAAAAGGTTTTCGGGCCAATGGTAACGCTGGTCTGGATTGAAAAACGTAAGACTACGTATGTCTCTGTTCCAAATGAAGCACACTCTATCTTTCAAACCAGACACAATATGGCGATTGCTTTCTTGAGAACATCTGCTCTTGATATACGTTGTTGGAAGGAATCTCGACAAGTATCCTAAATGAGAAACACGAAGGTCAACGTTTCTTTTTCGGACGTCTTCATTGTCAGTACAGCCGGCTGCTGCTGGTCCCCTTGGTAAATTAAGAACGGTATCTACAACGAAATGAATATTGAAATTGGAGAAAGAGACAAAGCAAAAGGCTTGTTGTGATATCAAATCAGTCTATTTCTAATTCTGGACCGCCATGGTCCACCCTATGCATTCTTTCCGTACTCACAAACCACAGGCTAGAGCAGCTGTGTGAGCTCTGACGGGACAGTGCCACCGCAGAAGTAAATAATTAAAGTATGCCCTCGAGGCGGGCTTTTTGAAGCAGGTTCTCCTCCCGCAAGTAGTCGATATAGGCTATAGCCTCTTGGAGAGCCGAACTTTTTGGGTTTCCAGGCAGAGGCATTTGCATGGAGCCAGTCATGGCAGGGAAAATAGCAGAGGTCTCCAGAATGGGCGACACGGCCAAGCGTGGCGCCTCGTCTATGGGCGAGATCTCAGCATAAGGAGCCATATCCGTCACACTGTCGAACAACCGTGCCGATGGCCCAAGATCGCTTTCTGCAAAGAGAATTTCTGGGCCTTCAGGACTCGGGTTGTACAACACGTTGGTCCAGGCCTCGGGCAACGGCGTTTCACATGTGGAATGGGGCACCGAGGTGCTCATGCGGGGCCCGAATGTGGGACTGCCAAATGTCAGAACATTGGTTGCAGAGCTGCTTCTGGAGCCCAAGGGCAGGGTCAGAAGAGAGTGGATTCCATGATGGTGCACGGTTTTTGGCGTCTTCCCTCTGACGGACTTTCTCTTTCTGAGGCCTTGCGAGTGCATTTCCCCCGCTTTCTGCCGCAAATGGCAGGAGCTCTTGGGGGCGTGCTCTGGGCTATGGCTCGTGCATGCACGCGACCGCCGCTGTCTATGTCTCTGCTCCGTCTGCCAGTCACCAGAGTCGGCAAGCACATCCTGCGTGTTGAACAAAGACTCGAGTGCTTTGGGAGTCAAGCTGTTGCTTTCCTTGAGCTTCTGGAGCCTGCAACTCACGCTATCTAGAAACATGTGGTCTTCTTCCTCATAGCCCTGCGTATGCGAGCCAGCGCCAGGGGTCGTGGATGACGTGGCCTCCGAATTATGGCCACTAAAGAGGTTGTCAAGTTCGGGTTCCGGCTCTCGATGTTTTTCCGAGCCTGGTGCAGATGCCGGAGGCGAGATTTCGCTTTCCTGCAATGTGGCGCCAAATGAAGAAAACGCAAACACCTCATTCATCCATTCCTCCTCTGTGATCGATGTGGGGGAAGTGCAGCTGAAAGGCATGTCTGGAATATATTCGGCTGTGGGGTTTTGGACGCAAGCGTTTCGAAAATAAACGACCAACAAATTGTATTTGCTTGTTGAAGCCACAACAAGAAATCAGACAAGCATGTCTTGGCGCTGGGCCGCTCTTTAAATAAGCTACCTGTGAGGAGCAAGCACATCCTACAGTATTGGTTGCGCCATTCGCAAAATCATCCGATTCCCGGATATATGCGAGGGGCTGCGCCGCGCGCAGCTGCGGCCGGAAAAACTGGGTGCAGCGACTCACCTCGGACTTTGGTGAGGCCTCCCTTTCGAGCGACAAAACGGGTGAAACATTGGGCAAAAAAAAAGAAAAAATCCGAGCATGCTGCTCGTTGCTCGACTGAAAAAGGATAAATCACCAAGCTGGTATCCAGACCATGTGTCTCGATAACCACGTTCTGACAGAGGCCGAACCGAAATGTAGTTGCGCAACCGAGAACATATAAAACAAACGAGGGTTCAAGACCCTGAGGCTGCCAACACAATGAAACGCTGGTGAAACGAGGCGCGAAACGAGCACCCAATTCGCGCACGAGCATCATTGCCCTGGGTGTGCGCGTGGTGTGATGCAGACCGCTTCGGGCAAACTCGGGCGCGACCTGCGTCATCAGTGTCAAGATTGATGATGGATGATTCTTATGTGCCAGCATGGTTTTTCTGGAATTCTGCAATCCTCGCAAACAACAGGACTGGCAACGGGCTTCTTTGGGTAAGCAAAGGCGAAGGCTGGCGGACATGGGGTTTCTGCACATGAGGCCTTTGACTCAACAAGACAAAGTATCCGGTTCGTCCTTTCCATATGCAGGAGTACGCGAATGATGAAATGATTCGTATCGCAGCATCAATCTAAATCATTCAACTACACGAACGCTGAAATCCATGATCCATGAGAAATGGAATTCTGGTGAAATTTGCCCGACCCGTGTTACGTACTGTTTGAGCGATCTAAGTGCAAATGCTGCGAAACGCTGGGGCCCGTTCAGCTTCCGGTTGGCCTTTTTCCCTTTTGAAACACAGAAGCTAAATAATGTATGCAGGCTCGAGTCTTTTTTGTTCTTTTGAGTATCAAAAATACAATGGGTGAGGGGGGAGGGGGGAGGGTCGAGGTGCGTGGAACTAACTGAGGCAATATACTTATCTGTTAACGAGAACAGAGAAGAGGACAAGCTGAATATATGCAATACACTGTAAATCGGCCCGTTCTTAGACAAGATATACTATTTCTGTGCTTTTCCGATATCACGCAATAGATCTCTTTGATTTGTGGCTGATGTGCGGCGACTCGATCTAAATCCTCGTTGAACAGAAGTCAACCCTGATGCACTCCGGGAACCGCGGGCCACGTGACCCGCCAAAGCAAGTTCTACTTTTCGCCAGATCGATTCCACACCTGTTATTTATATCATCACAAAAGACTAGTGTCAGATATATATATATTGCTCTGGTGTTCTAATACAAGCGGCTTGCTCCAAAGTGTGTCGAGATGATGTCTCATGGCTGGCCTTCCATTACGCCTTTCAAGACGACGGCTATATGGCATAAGCAAATGCACTACAATGATTTGGGTCACGTGACTCGGGTCAGCAACCACCAGGCCCGCCCAGCACCATGATACCCCCGCATTTACCCCCCATTCCTCCAGCACGAGCAAGGCGGACCTGGCCTTGAAAATTCAAGTCACATGACCCAGCTGCCACAACCACCTAACTTGGTCTTATCTGAGACTGCCGTGCCCGCGGCGGGCGCCGCCGTGTCACCGGGGATTCCTGAAGCCGATACCAGCAGAGCACCTGCCATCACAGATCGCACTGCCTTCGAGCGGGATTTCGAGTTCAAACTCATCTCCGTCACTTACCGAGAGGCGGCAATGGACCTGCCGTCTTTCCGTGCTGCTGCAAATCACATGGACACGCAGTTGCAGCAGTTGGAGGATTGGTTCATGGCCTTGGTGGACCTGTTCATGAAAGTGCCCCTGAAGATCGAAGAGTTCCGTTCTGTGGTGGCGATTTTGGACTACTTGGTTCCTTCGTATCTTCAGGACAATCTCCTCGATCAGGAGTACAGCGCGGCCATGTTTCAGCAGCTGAGACAGACGCTCCAGGGTCTCTGGACCATGGCGTTCCTGGTTTTCCGCATCAATGTGGCCTCGCTCGAGCAGCGCCGTGCAGAGTTTTCCCAGCACGTGCTGCGCTTCCGCCTGATCCGCCGTGAGTTTTTGCGGAGCCAGGAGCACTACGACCACGCCTACGACACGCATATGGCCACGCCCAAGTTCCGAGACCCAGCTCTCTTGTTCGAGGACCTGCGGCAGCTCGCTGCGGCACGCCGCGACTACATGCTGCGCTGCATAGCCCTAGTCGCAGACACTGAGCAGGTTTCCGAGGCGCTCAACCGCACCGTTCTCGCCCTCAACGAGCTCTTCTGGCGCGCTAAACTCGAGCACTTGAAGGGCTCGCTCGTGGATACGACGCACCTCGCTCGTGTTTCACGCGCCGTAACTCGGCTGCGCGCGTGGCATGACGCGTGTCTGACCGCCAATGACGCATTACATGCCGATTTGGCTGCCGCCCGTCGCAACGTCGAAGCCCACGTGGCCCAGTCCCTCGCTCCTGCGGGCTCCGTAGACGAGTATCGGCCCGAGTACATCAACGCACGCGTGCTTGCAGCAACCGATGAGACGGCTGCCGAAAAACATGGTTACCTCTGCGTGAAAGCAGGTTCCGACAAACAGAACAGGCCGAAATGGGAGCGCCGCTGGGCATATGTGCGCGACGGTGTGCTCGGCTTCCTCGTGCTCGCCTCCGGTCGCGAGTCTGTTCAGGAAACGGACCAGATTGGCGTGCTTCTCTGCAGCGTGCGCCATGCCCCCAACGAGGACCGCCATTTCTGCTTCGAGGTGCGCACCATCGACTCCACGTTCGTGCTCCAAGCAGAGACACTTCGCGAACTTCGCTCGTGGCTTCGTGTTTTCGAGAATGCCCGTCTACGAATCACAAACCCCGAAGATCCAATGCATGTGTACCTCACTGCGGCCAGCACCCATGCCCCGCCACCTGTGGCCGAGTTTCTGGCACCCACAACGTCAGCAATCGACCGTGAGCTTACCAGCCGCCGCACACGCGGACCCGCGGGCCAGGTGCTCGCCCCACGACGGCTCCTTCCGTTAGTCGAGCGACACTCGGCGTTCTTACTGCAGCCAGTTCTTGAAGATATGGGCCGCTTGAACCTCCCACTCGTGACTGCATCCACACGAACTGCACTCATTTCAAGTATCTTGGCTATCCCGGCGGCTGGTGCGGAAGCAAATCTCTGTGGGTCCTCAAACTGGGCTCTCCGGGCAATGCTGGAAATTCCTTCACGGTCCGTGGCCGTAGAACCCTTGCAACCAGACGAATCGCAGGAGATAGGCGGCATTTCCTATCCCAAAACTTTCCCAAACTCATGGGTGGCGCGCGACTTGCAGATGAGGGCTCTTTTCGGTCCCGCAGTAGCTCCACACGAGCATTGCCTTGTGGCATATAACTGTTTACTCGTGGCTAACGGTCGCCAGGAGCTTCGTGCAACTCACTACGTCTCCCAGGCGCACGTTTATTCCTACGTACACACTCTAGGTTTCGTGTCCATGGCGAAAATACCGCTAAATCGCTTCGTCCTCGCTTCATGCAGCGCGGGCAAGACTCACGACACGCTTCGCTTGGTCTTGGTACATGGGCAGCTCGTCATACGTGTATTTTTTGAGGATGGAGTTCTTCTTCTGCGGAAGTTGAACTTTCTCTTTCAAAACTTGGCTCGAAGTGCGCCTTTGACGACGCTTGATGTGATCGCTGAATTGCTTGCTATTGACAATGCGCACGCGAAGGAGATGGAAGCGCCGCCAATCCCCGCAGTGTCTTCGAGTGTGCCACAGCACTTTGAATTCCTAACAAAGGCTCTGGCTCCGGAAGGCTGCTTCCTCGAGGCTGCGACACTCGAGAATCTGCTCCCGCTCATGGCAAAGCGCGCCATTAAATTGCCACCAAACGCCGTGTTTCATGTTCTTTGCGGCTCCGAGTCCGAGATTTTGAATGTGTTTACTGCCATGGTTGACGTCCAATTCAGCGAGCGTAATGCCTGGAAGCGTTCGGGTGATGACAAAGAATTCCTAGTCAGGGATAATCGCTCAGTATTTCGGTTGCCTTCAGGCCAGCGTGGCAGCATAAAGGTAAATCAGCAAATCGAAGCGCATGTCGACAACGAGTTCTACAGCATTAAAGTCACTAAATCTGCATTGAAGGTTTTTTGCGGACCGCGGCTTCAATTTGTGGCCCGCGTCACAATACAAAAGATGGAGGGGGGTCGTTCCTCCGTGAAGATATATGGAAAACACATTATCGATGAGTCGCCTTTGAAAAGCTTCATTGCCAAACGTCTGTGTAATATGTTCATCCGTGGCTTCACTGCGCACGTTTTCCGTGAACTCGAAGCCGCTAGTAACATCATCGGCACTAAAGGCAGCTTGCTCAAAGCCGTCTACTTCTACGGAAAGATTCTCGTCTCTGACGATCCATATGAACCAGTGGTCATGGATCCAGTGCAGATTGGACGCTACGGGCTTCTTTCAGTGTGCCTGAAAATAATGGCTGCAGACGCTTTTAGGGCGCTTGCATTTTGGGGCACGGTCATACTCAATGCAGTCAGTGTCATCTTTCACAAATTTCTGCTTCACAAGACGCTTCTTGGTATTGTTGGGATTTTATTGCTATCAAATGCGTATCTCAGCACGCTCAGTGCACACAGTTATTGGCTCGCCCGCCAGTCGCGCGGCCTCGCCAAGGACCTCTTGGAAGTTGAGCCCATGAAAATCCTGCGAGCCGTATACTTGCAAGACATACAAGACCTTGTGAATAATGAGTTTTCCATTTCCAGTGACTCCGCGTGTTTTCAGGCCTTCAGAAACCAGTCTGTAGTCTTGAACTTTCACACATTTATGAGCTGGGACAAACTCTTCCAAGAACCGTCCCTTTCCCTGGAACGCCAGTTTCGACATGAGCGCTTGAGCGACATCGCATCCAAGAGGAACGAGTTGCTCATCAGCATGAACTTGCTCAACAATCTCGAGGAGCAAGAGGCCAAGGCCGAGTGGCGTGAATGGTTAGTTAGCGAGTTGGCCACGTGCAATCAGATCGCCAGATTGGATCTACTGAAGCACGGCGGGCTAGCTGGGGAAGAACTTCATCCCAACTTGCAACTCCTCACCGAATACTGCGACAGCTGTTCCCTAGAATTGGCAGAGGTTTCTGGCATCATTTAGTTCGACAGTAAAGACTTATACTGCTAATAAAAACGTTGCGCCTGCCCTTTCCTGGGGCTTTGGCTCTCGCAAAGCGCGAAGCATCCGTCTGAATGGCTTCTTCAATCTGTGCTTTTGCAGGGATGTCTCCCTATGGTCTGAATTTTCACTGGAGTCTCGAACTGAGGACAACTTGCGAGCGTGGTTTTTGAGACACTTTGATATGGCTTCCGCGTACGTCACCGAAGTCTCACTCGTCTTCTTCATGCCGTTCCCTATTTCCCGGACCATCACGTCTATAGACATGTCGAACGGGATCCCGCGTGGCGTTAGCGTTGTAACGAGCTGAAACGTTGGGAACACATCGATTATGTCTTTTATTTGTGGCAGTCCTAGATGCAAGTCGCTTGGTCGTACTATGCTGTATATTCTTCCCCGGTTGATGAGCTTGAGACTACGGATGTGGGGTACTCGGGATTCGACGTTTGTCGAGAATAGAAACACTAGCAAGTGTAAGATTGTGACGTCTTCGTGGCGACCAAGCCGGGCAGCAACGAAGTTTTCAAGATCTGACACTAGTACTAACGACCGATCAATAAGATTTGGCAGCAAGATGGTGAGATATGTGCCTGGAATCGGTGTGGAAACCTCTTCTCCTAACGCGAGCGTGGCTCCTGACGAGCATGGTGAGCAGGGCTCAAATGAATACTTACTCCGTGTTTCCAGGTCGCTGTGAACCAGACTCATGTGGTGCGGTTGATGATGTGTGTGATATTGAAAAGCAACGAAAGGGTGTATTTCTGGGGCCTGGTCCAGTATTTAAAGAACGAAAGCCGCCTTTCTGCGGACTCGCTAAATGCCGGTATCTCACCGCGGACACTCAAAGGATCTCCGCACGCATGTACACTACAACGTGGAGAGAGCGGTGCGTGTGCGCAAGAAGAACTACCTGCAGTGTTTATACAGGTGCATACCTGTATTCCATGCAGGTGCTTCTTCGCCCCCACTTTTGAATGGATAGCACGCAGGACAAGCGACCAGACTGGCGCTCAAGTTTAGGAGTCATGAAGAAAAGTTGGTCAGAGGGACACCTAGTTTTACGCTGGAGCGGGGTAAAAGCTACCGCTGCAGAGAGAGAAATGCCCCGTGAGAAACGAGGAAGAAAAAAAAAACAGTTATTCCTTCGCCTTAGCAAGTGCGCGAAGGTTGGCAACAATAGCAGTACGTGGTGGGTTGTCCAACTCGTTGACCACAATTCTTAGTCCTGGACTGTACCAGGGACTTGAATTTCAAAACTCTGGTCATCCGGCAGCTTATGACGTCGGCAGATTTACAAAGACTAAGTAAGAATAAAAACAGAAAATACTACTCTATAGACACCCAGCCTATGATTGCCAAGTGCGGCAGCAATCCCGGACACCCGAAAATTCCCCCGGCTTCCGCGGCTTTTTATCACGTGGTTGATTATTTGTCACGTGACTTGCGATTTCAGGCATCATTGAGTTTCTCTCGATAATAGTATGTGTCGAGAAAATCCCAGGTATCAATAAAGACCACATCCTTTTGTATGGCCATCAACCGCGCAATCGCCTCGTTTTGATCAACGTACCCGCAATGTGTGGTTTCCTGCATGATGCTGTCGAGGTGTTCCACCACAACCAAGTGACACTCCGACGCCTGTATTTTCAGCGCCAAATCAAATACGCTCAGCACACGCTCGTACTCAAAACGCATCGTCCGCTGCGGGTCCTTGACCCATGCTGCGGTGCTGTTTTGAAGCGCACAAGCTAGAGTGGCGGAAGTGTTATTGTTGAAGTAGACAATTTGGTGCGACGAATCGTACCGGTGTTGGATCACGTGAAACAAGCGATCGATGCCGTCTAGAATCCCGGTATCCGACAGGATATGGTAGAGCATGTACTGGTGTGATGTTTCTCTGAGAGAGAAGAAGACAATAGGAAGGTTTGTCTGGGAACAAGGCCCCGAATGTGGTTTTCCGAGAGAAAGCTCCAATGTTGGTCACGTGAGTGTCGCGTGATGCGGGCATGCTCTTCTCATCACCAACATTGAGCGAGCAGGGGCACAGACTCATCTCCCCTCTCCTCTTGGATACAGAAAAATATGAGCACAGATAGAAGGAGGATACTCGGGCCCGTGGACGCCGTGCGCCCAGTGGCGGCCACGCCGAGCGCCGCCGAAATAACAGCTCCTCGTCGGGACCCTGGTGAGACCGTGCGCAAGTTTTTCACCAAGACCGGGCTCAGCAAAAACGCAAATGGCCTGGCATACTTGGAAGTCGACGACACCATCATCGAGGTCGGCGTGTTTGGGCCGCGGCCCATTAAGGGCCTGTTTGTGAACAGGGCCTCGTTCACGGTGGAGACCAAGTTTCTTCCGCACGTGACCCAGCCCAGCGAGGTGCTCTTCAACGGGTCGCTGGCGATTGGCAACGGGCGGCTGCTGCTCACAAACATCGAGCAGAAGTTGAGCACGTTTGTCGAAACCGCGTTCTTGCCGGCGGTGCTCTTGGAAAAGTACCCGAAATCGACAATCGACGTGTTTGTGAACGTGCTCGCATTCAACGCCAACACTGCGTCGGCGCTCAACTTGGCCGCGTGGATCGTCAACTGTACGTCGTTGGCCATGGTCGACTCGGGAATCGAGGTCCGTGATTTGGTCACGTGTGGTCATGTGCGCACCTGCGCTGGTGTTGCGCAGACAGACGCACTCATCACCTCGGAGTCGGATGCTGAAAACGGCGCCGAGTGCGTTGCTGGTTTCATGGCCATGCACAACAACGACATGGTCGCTGTCTGGATGCAGGGCGGCGGCAGTGGCGACGGCGTGTCTGAGTCGGCTTTGCTGCTGCTCTTGGCTGACTGTCTGGCGATGTCTAATGTTGTGCGCAAGAACTTGAACGGGTACTTGCTCGACCTCGCAAAGTAGATATGAGACACTCGCTTGTGAAGACTATTCGTTTATTTTCGGTTTGTTTTTGTTTTTTTTTTGGTTGGTTGTTTGGTTGGTTGGTTCCATACGCAGCGGCCAGACCCAAGAGCAGGCCGCCCTACGTTCTATATGCGGATGACTATTGCTGCTTCTTGAGCGCCAAGTCCTCGCCCTGCGCCAACTCGTTCAAGGCGCTCTTGATGTGGATCAATTTCAACGCCAATGCGGCAATTGTCAACGTGTTGTTCGACTCGTTGTCGTTGTAGATGACGAAGCGGTCGTTGACGTTGAGTCCAGTCGACTTAGAGATCAAGCGCGCAATGCGGATGTACGTCTCCAAAACGTTGGGCGTTTTCGAAATCACCGAATAAATAGGCGTGTTGGTGTCGCTGAAGCCCTCCCCAATCTTGTTAAAAATATGGGCGCGCAACTTCTCTTCCAAGACACCGGCGTCCTCCTTCACAAGAGGCACGTCAATACTTGTGTACTTCAACTCAAATGGCTCCGTAATAAACACCACGTCATGCTTGCCGTCGATGTGGTATCTGAACTCAAACACCCCATCCTCCCAAAACAACTTCTCGTCCCGGAACTCGATCGTGTCGCTTTCCTTGGCGCCAGTCCATACCCAGCGATTGTTGGACGATACCAATGTCCTGTAGCGCGAGTATGAGGTGTGGGTGATTTTGTACAATCCAATCCAGTCCTTTGCTGAGTGACCCGCAGGCGCATTGAAGCTTACCGTGAGACAGTCGCCCACAGCCGCGTGCGGAATCGCGGTGCCCTTCTTCTCAAGACCAGAAATAGTCACGTGGTAGTCACTATTGGCAAAGTACTTATTCTGAGACAACTCAGCGACATGCTTTCTAGAAAGCTCTACCTCGTTGTTCTTGTTCCCAAGCTCCTTGATAAAAGTATCGAACGAGTCCATAAACATGGTACTGGTGCGTCTCTTTTTCAACAGCACAGTATCGCTCTTTTTGGAAAAGCTTTCGGGCAAAAGGTGCTTTTTCACGGTCTTGGTCACGCCAGAGTCCTGAAGCACTTCCCTTTCGCCATAAACGTCGATCATGTGGCTCTTCTCGATGAAGTTGATGCGCACAAAGTTGTTCAACACCCACAACACGCAGATGAACATGTTATCGAAGGTAGGCACCATCAACGTGACGCCCATGACACCGCACACGCCAAACACCTGCTCTGGGTTGTTCAAGTAGCGGTAAACACCGGCCTTGGTCAAGTGTGATCTCTGTGGCATCGACGAGGATTTAGAAACGAAAAAGTCGCCGTAAAACCAGCCAAAGTACCCAATCAGGTCAATTATAGACGTGTTTATCCACACCTGAGTCACGATTAATATGAGGCCCAAGAATACACGCAAGTAGAAGTAGTCTACTGCGAGCACGTTACCAATCTTGCGCCAGTTAAGCACCTCGAACAAGTTCAAGCCGAAAAATGCAGCATAGGTCAAATTGATTAAGGAATTGTACAACACGGCGAAGTTGTTCAACGACTTCTCCACAGGCACGCTATTTGCAAGGTACCACTTGCTGAAAAATTTGTATTTGCTTTGCAAGAGCAATACCACGTTGATGGACACGCACTCCAAGGACTTGATAAGCACGGCCAAGTAGAAGAGCACACGCCCCACTGCACCGGTATTGGCTGCTGACCACAGACCCAAGACGGGAATCAAAAAGGCATATGTGAACACATTGATCAAGTTAATGACATCACTTGCCCGCAAAAAGCTGAGGTTGGCCAAGCCAACAAGTGGCTTGCAGTTTTCGAAATGCGTCAAGTCTTTGAGCTTGATCAACTTCATGAGACTGCTCTCGTTCAGCGAGGGGCCGTAGATCTTGTCGATATGCGGGTTCTCGATGTAGTGCAAAAACACCATCTGCAAGAAGTGACCAAACACGGCCACGGTCAACACAGTGTAGGACTTGGCTATCAAAGCGAAACCGTAGTATCCCACGTAGCCGACCGAGTACATTGGGTGAGGAAACATCTCGAATACACCGTCGAAGATCAAGTCCTCGTTGTTGATCTGGCGGAAAAAGAAGTCCCCCCAGTACCACGCGTAGTCCTTGATCGTGTTGTGTGCGTTCACCTTGACCCAAAAATTGAACACAATGAGCACACTACCCACGAAGAACCTCGTACACATGAGCCACGTAGGCTGGCCGTGGACAAACTGGTAGTTATCCTTCGCGCAGCACGCGACCACGAGACACACGAACGTTGTGAAGTCTTGCATGAGAATCAAGTCCACAACCTTTCTGAATATAAGCCACGTATTGAACGCCACCGGATACTTCTCGACATCGTATCCCGGGCCCATTTGAGACAGCACCTCCATCTTGGCGATTTTCGATGCCACAGAGTCGTTTTTCTTGGAGAAGAGGTCCAACCTCTTACTCTCCTCCACGAGCCGCGAGTATTGCGACTGCTGGCGCAACAAGAAGCCGATCCCGAAGTTGTAAGAGAGCCTCCAGAAAATATACAATGCAACGAAAACGCGCACTCTGTCTGCGGCATTGGAAAACACGTAAAAGACCGCCAGGTTGGCGATCAAGAACACGACGATTGCAGCCTCAAACATCGACTTGCGCACCGTCGGGTCAAAAAGTGTTTTCACCATATCGTGCGTCTCGGGCACCGCAAAATGCTCGCCTGTGAAGGTTATGCCTTTGTGTGGCTGCACCATCGTTGGCTCTATGTACTTTTTTGCAGCACGTTTATTTAGCAAGCGCTGAGAATGGATCAGCAGGGAAGAAAATAAAGCGAGTAAAAAGACCAGAAACCAGAAGCCTAGTATGTATTCTTTGATTCGATGTAGAATAGCTAGAAAAAAAACTTAGCGGGCAGTGTCAATTGCGTGTCCAGTTAAAAGGGAGAATAGTACTTGCGAGAGTTTTGAGAGAGCGCCGACTTCTTACTGGTGATTAGTGGAAAGTGGCAATGTGCAGGCTGTATAAATTCCTGGAAACAGTGTCTGGGAAAGCTTTTTTCCGAATATTCAATGAGACTATGAATGATCGGTGTATTTCCGGATCAGGAGTCAGGTTTAGGGGTGAAGAAATTACTTTTGGTGGCAAGGAAAAGACAGACACAGCTGGGCCTTATATACGTACACTGTGGAAGACAAGTGCATGTGAAAGTTGCGCGTCGAGTTTTGGGCCGCTAGTCACGTGACGGGAAGGAACGCGTGCTCGTGTGGCTTCGGTTCACATTCCATCATAATCAATAACCTTTTTGAATTCCCGGGAGAAGCAGTGAATCACGCTGAGGTTAAAATTCACCTCGGCATTTACTTTCCGGTGCTGAAATTCTTTTTTTTTGTTGTCTCACGAGGTCTCGTTTCAGACCGAGATAGTTTTTTGTACTATACATACGTAGTTTGTTTGCATGTTTCATTATTTGTTTTTTTGCCAGAGACATGACTGGAATAGTATTTACAATCTTCCACCAAAAGTATAAGAAGCATGCGTTCCGAGTCGGTGGGGGTGAGCTGATTATAGTTGCAGTTCTGAAAAGTTCTCATTTAGTGGGGATATTAAATACAATCAGCCCTATGTCTTCCGGTCTTTGCACGTACCATTACGAAGAGCTGTGATGACAATATTCTTCCCTCGCCTAAATACTCTGAATTGAGGGTCTGGTGTTTTTCAATCGTTAATGCCTACGAGTTGCTTTGGTGAATGGAGGAAAACTGGTTACAGCCACCTCTGAAGTGATCTATATAAGTGTACTCTGAGTGTCCCATTTCGCTGGCCTCATACATAATCATCCCGCAGATCGCCGATACAAATGCTGAAGTTACGACAATTAGCAGAGCACCTTTCTGTCCCTTGGATTGAAGATGCCCTTTCAAAAAATAATGTTTGAGAAATCTCGCGAGACTATTCGCGGTCGAATAATCTCAAAGCACTTGTTCGCATTGCGCCATGCCATTGAGCTAATCGCACTGGTGCTATGGGAGATCGGAACAAGAGCCCTATAAATAGAAAATTTAGACACATTTTATGAGTCCCTACTACCAGTTAATGTGTCAGTGTGTCATTGAGGCTTCAATCGGGGACCGTTGATTTATGACGATAGTTTTAGGTATTTCGAGTTTCGCAATACTCGCGCAAAGTTATATACACTTTTTCAATTATGGGTTGCGAATCAGGCATGCTTGAAAGGTACCTACAAAAAATAATGGCTGAAAGAAATTGTCCTGTTTATCCATAAATAAGAGACTTTAGTAGAGAAGCTTACATATAATAGGCTATGCGTTTTCATACCCACACCACTTGAACTGATGTCATGACGATGCAATGGGCCGAAGCCAACGACTTACACAAAGTATTAGCGAGGCTTCGCTCCAGATAGTGGCAGTACTAACACCAACCTGTTGGTTCCAAGGTGTGCACTTTTTGAACTTGCAACACTTTCATAAGCACATAATGTCAATCTACATTCCGCGCGTTTCGCTAGCATTCTCCTTGTAGTTTTGAGATGCACAGCAGATACTCCATGGCCGGAAATTCAACTTGCAGCGCTGTGTGGTTGCAAGCAAAGGCGAAATACAGCCGACAGGGGTATATTTTGGCATCTCCGCAAAAAGCACCGAATCAAGGCATGTCTGCAGCTATTCAAAGAATGGCAAATTGTCCAAAGCTTAATAACTATAGTGCAGTTTTTCTTACAGAGTAAATGGTGCGTATGGAGATTGAATAATTGTAATTTGAGTAACTGATGCCGACCCGCAAAGTGGTGAAAGCTGCGCTCATTCTGAGAGCGAATTCTCAACCAAGCGCACTCGAGCGAAAGACCCCAACTTTCTTTAGCGCTGTCATGCATGGCCATTCCCATGCTTCAAATAATTGCATGGCCATTCTCATGCTTCGAGTAATTGCAAGGCATGCAGGAGGGGAAATCAGACAATGGACATTGAGCAGCTGTTACACCACCCCATGCCCGTTCAAAGGCCAATGGTGAGTACAGAGCTTTATTAGCACGTCGCGACGCCTTGTCGCATCACGTGACCCCAGCATCAACCCAACTGCGACACCTCACCAATACTCCACAAAGCACCTCACTACTTTCTTTCCATTTCCCTTGCACCGCACCCTGACCCCATTGATCCACAAATAAGCAATGGCCACGGTTGCACAGGTGCTCCCAGACTTGACGGCTCTTGCCAGCGAAGCGCGGCGCCGCCACCCCGCAATAAAAGCATCGGCAGATTCCGCGCTAGCGCTTGCAAAAACCATTCCCCCCTCCACCAACATCTCTTCGCTGGCGGAAACACAATTGGTCTTTTGCAGCCCCTTCATTACAGCCATAGAATCGCGCAGCCCCCGCTTGGTGCAAACGGCTCTACCTGCGCTCACACGTCTCGCGCAGGCGGGGTCCTTGAGTGACGCCCATGGCACCACCATGATTGCCGCTTTGTACGCGCTTGCGGCCCCAGCTCTGCCCGCAGAGACCCACTTGAAGACACTACAAGCAGTTCCTGCGCTTGTGCAGAAATACGTACGCAAAGACGCCGCGTTTGTGCAGCTCGTGGCGATTTGCTCGCGGATGGCTGCTGCGCCCGGCTCGGTGGTCACCAGCACCGCCGCTGCAACGCTCCAGCAGGTGCTAGGAGCACCCTTCGACGCGCTCCGTGTACCCGCGCCGCTGCAGGAAGCCGTGCGTGTGGATACGCGGCTATTCTCGGCGGAAAACATACCCCAACACCACGACAACCTCGTCTTTCACCTCGACGAGCGCGAGCGGCGGTGTTTTCAGGTGGCTGCTGACCTCAGCGCCGCGTGTGCCGGCGAGCCGCCGGCATGGTTGCCTGGCGGTGACGCACGCGTGCGGCCCGAGGCCGCACTCGAGATTTTACACACGATCGTGGCCCAGAACCGGCCCGTCTTCCACGCGCAGCGCGAGCTCCAGGCCGTACTCGCGCGCCGCGTCGCACCCCTGCTTGTGGCGGTGCTTGAGGCGCCCGCGCCGGTGTACGCAATGGTTGTGCGGGCACTCCGGCTCTCACAGGCGGTCGTCGCGAGCGGGGTCCCCGGCCAGGCTGAGGCCACGGCGCGCTTTTTGGCCGCATGCAACCGCGTGCTCCTATCTGGCGAGATGGGTGCCGATGTAGACGACGCTGCGGCGGGCCTGGCGCGGCCGCAGTGGCAAAAGGCGCTCGTGGCGGAGACCTACCGTGCGCTCTTTGTCAGCTTCGACACC
Organism: Metschnikowia zobellii; assembly: GCA_939531405.1. Classification (NCBI taxonomy): domain Eukaryota; kingdom Fungi; phylum Ascomycota; class Pichiomycetes; order Serinales; family Metschnikowiaceae; genus Metschnikowia; species Metschnikowia zobellii. Next base: position 1,133,920 of record OW618031.1, on the reverse strand, counting down.
GTGCGCGTGCTCTATAGCGGGGATGGCAGCGTCGCCCGGGACGTGCTTTGCGATGCTTTGGACGCGATGGACGCGTTCTTGGCGCGTGGCCACACGCTGCTCTTCACAGACCCCGCTGCGGGAATCGGCGACGGCAGCGCAGCGCCGCTGCTCTCCCGTGCATCGGCCGCGCTCAAGACGCCCATGGTCGACCACTTGGACCGCACGGAACCGCCAGCGCGCGTGCCGGAGCTCTATGTGCCGTGGCTTGTTCTCCAGGCTGTGCTTGGCTTGGCCAGTGGCGTGTCAGGGTTTGTGTTTGCCCTCTCTGCGCAAACCGCCCAGAGCAATCTCGAGCAGGACGTCGACTTTGTATCTGCACTTGCCGCACATGTGTGCGCTCCCCTTCGTGTGCTTTTTTCCCGGTATCTCCGCTGCGCGTGTGACCCAGAGAGCTTCCACGCGACCGTGAGGGCGTTACAGAAATACACGCATGCGGTGGGGTTACTTGGACTTGCGGCAGAGCGCGATACATTGCTCGTGTTATTGGCGCAGTGCATAGTGTACCCTGCGAGACTGGCAGAGGAGAAGCCGCCTGTCTCGCAAAACTTACTTGCTCTTGGTGAGAGCCACTTGCTCGCGCTCGGAGGATCTCTCGTGGAGTCCTTGGGTGGAAGCACGTCAGCTACTCAGAAGCAGGACTCTGGGCTCTCAAGCCATGCACCACGGACGTTCTCATCACGCCAGGTTGTGTGTCTCCGCGCATTCTCCAACTTGGCCGTGCTGCTTGGCTCAACATTGCAGGGATCGTGGGACCTTGTGTGGACCACGCTACAGTGGGTGCGCTATTACTTGAAAGGCCCTGACGCATACGGAGCCGCTGTGCAGCTGAATACCCCGAAGAATACACCAGAGGTCCACTTGAGTGCGCAGGATATCGTGGGCGTCAGAAATTCGCACGACAAGTTGATCGAGAGCCTCGCAGAGTACCAGTACGAGCCATTTTGCGATGCTTACAATGCGCTCTTCAGGATATACTGTGTAGAGGACGGTGAGCCACAGCAACAAGATGGCCGCGTGGGAGTATGTCCTTACAACAAGAGCTATTTCTTGGAGATGCTTATTGAGCTCGCCACGTTAGACTTGAAGAATTTCGCTCTCATCGAGAGTAATCTTTGGACAGAGACAGCATATTTCTTTGAGCGTTTGGCCACAAACAGAGGTTTGGCACACCAGAGACGCACCCACATTGTCGAGTGTTACACGGCCGTCATCGATACTGCGACCCGTAAGGCTTTCAAGGCGGACAAGGACACCGAGGTCGCGGCCAATAGGTCTCTCAACGCATTATTCAGCTTTCTCCAGAAGCTTCTCCAGCCAGGAACAGCACAGGAGCTCATAGTATTGAGTTGCGAGACTGAAATGCACTTGACCGTTCTCGTCACCTTGCACCACCTTATCGACGACTACGACCGTTTCTACGTTAATTCTTGGGATTTGGTATTTATGATTCTTGAGACTGCGTTTGTCAATACTGAGGATGACACGGTGCAGAGCAAGAAGCTTGTTGAAAAAATCGTGTTGCTCATCTCGACGTCGTTCGGCTCTTTGAAGATGATCTTGGACGAATTTTTGTTGACATTGCCGTTTAACCAGCTCAAGTCCCTTATAGACACGCTCGTGAGTTTCTGCTCCCAAAAGTACGATCTCAACATCTCCTTTAGCTCCGTGAGTTACTTCTGGTTGATCAGTGACTGCATTCATTCAAAAATAGCAAAGTGCGACCGCAGAGAAATTGAAAGCTCGCTTAAAAGCATAAAGAACATACATCAGCTCGAGGAATTACTCAAAAATGCTTCTCATGGAAGTTTCGAGCTATACCAAGCTTTAAACATATATCTTCTCGCCAAGATTTCTTACATCTCGTCGGACGACAGAAATCAAGTGCGGGAAGGTTCAATTCAAACCTTGTTCCAGATCTTAGATACTCAGGGAACCGACACTCAGTCGTGGAGGCTCATTTATCACATCGTGTTCCCTGAATTATTGGACTTGCGAAAAATCGATCCCCAGCTGAAAAGTTTCTCGAAGAAGAATACCTTACCGAGCCTAAACTTAATACTTTCGGGATTGGTTTCCGTATATGCAAAATTTATCACAAATTTCACGGAAGAAACTACCTATTACGAGTTTTGGACAAGATTGATCGAGTATATGGGCGCGATGTTGAACTTGAGGTGGCTTGAGCTCAACCTGAAGGTCTTTCAGTCATTTCAAGATGTGCTTCTATTTTTACGTGGCTCCCAAGACATTCCTAAGTCAATTAGTAGATTGCTTTTTGACTTTTGGATCTCTGTTCCAATTGACTATGATTTTGTTAAGCCAGAATATCAAGAGTCATTGGCGTTGTTTAACGCGTCGTTTAAAGATCTTCATAACTTGATGAGGGAAGACTTTACGATCACCGAAACAAACCAGGTGTTGAGCATTTTTAACAAATGCGCCAGATACCCGGTTTTGAAGCCCGGCGTCAACGACTCATCCAAACCTTCAAGACTACAAGGTATAGTTATCGACAACCTCAATTGTATTGAAGAGTATGGCGAGAGAGGAGAGATACAGGCTGCTATAATCCAGCAGTTAGCTCAAATATCTGCGTTTCCTTACGAAATCAAGAGCCGCATTGAAGCCAAATTGAAGAGTAAGTTCGAGGGTAAATTGAAGATCCCAACTTTCCTTGCTGTAGGCCAACAGGCCTTCGAGTCTATTTCGCCCAAATTAGGAGAGATCAAAGATTTGAAAATTCTCTTTGAAGAGGATAGGTTTCACCGTATGATGTATGACTTGTTAGACATTGTACGGAACAAATCAGAGGGAGTTTCTGCGGAGAAAGCGGAACCTTTATGGGCCAGTTGCAACGACTTGATTTTAAAATTGACGAAGAGGGTCGTTCACGAAAACTTACATGACATCAAAGACGATACAAGAATTTGGGATGTATTGCTCGATTGTATCACGGTCACCTTTGAGGAAGGTGGTGAAGAGAAAGCCAATGTGATACAATACGAAGCGCTTACCGAAGTCGTTCTCCCTGCGTTTTTTGCTTCCAAGCACGACGAGCTGATTAATCTGTTTGTGCGAAAAATCTATCTTAACTCCTACCTCTATAAGGCGAATGAAACTGAGATCGAATTGATGAGCGGAAAGGACAGCTACAATGCCTTAACAGACTATCGGTTCGAAACACTGTTTGGAACCACTGCTCAGGTAGAGACTGAGAGCAATCGGCAGATGCGAATGAAATGCTTGAAGGAATTGTTTCGCATTGCGTCCACTAGCGGAAGAGGGGCAGCAGCAGCACAGGACTATCTTGCGATAAGAGCAGCATTTTCCATCCGCAGATTTATAGCAGACGGAAGGCTCCTGAGTCGAAAGCCGCTTCCCCAAGTTCAAGCGGAAGAGCTCTTGCAAGTTTTGGACGGCTGCTCGAAAATGGGACATGCTCTTGGCACCAAGCAGACGCGCGGCCTCGTGAAGCTCTTGACGCAGAGCGTGATTTATGCAGACAGAGTGCAAGGTTTGAAGAGCGCAATGCAAGATGTTTTGCAGTTGGCAACCTCGGGGTGAGCAGAAGGTCTGGACCCAGCATGCCTACGGTAGCGAATTATGGCATTTTGACCCTGGGGTGGGCCTGGGGTAAGGGTGCGTAGGTGGAACAGTAAATTGGGGTAGCAGCACCATCCCAAGGATCAACAATTAAGCAACTACGGTTTCATACATTTGTGATATAGGCGCACCACTGCAATAAGCATATAAACAAGCCCCCAAAGAACGCAGCCCTCTTTGCCCCTGCATTGGTCGAGTGGCTGAACCGAGCAGCCCCCAGGACACCTCCTAGCATCTATGAAGGGAGTCCTAAAATTCGCGGCCCGCATGAGCGGGCCAATCAAGGACCCACATTCTTTACGCCCAAGCATGGGCTGACGTCACGGTCTAAATATAGAGCGTCCAGGCTTGCGCACGTGATCTGGAACACGGGCTCGGCGCAGTGTTTAAGCGCGCGATACACGAGGCGGGCCTGCACACACACAAGGCACGAATAGCGGGCTCATACAAGAAAAAATGCCTACGCTTTTGATTCGCAACGCCAGAGTGTGAATAGATCCCAATAAAACTTTGCTGATTTACAAGCGTATCTCTTACACTAGTTTGTCCCACGGCTCAGACTTGGCTTCAGCTTCTTTTTCAGGACCGCCTAGACTCGCTCAGACCTCTTTGAAACCAGCACCCAGCGAGGCGCTTGAAAAAAGAAGCCCGCATCGTGAATTGAAAAATCACCCCGGCGTTTGTATCCGTATACGTCCAACGCCCACCCAGCATCACCTGAATACGGGAATATCCTATCAGAAGCCGACAACAGAAGGCAATCTACGATAGTGCAAAAAAAAAGAGAAGTGAAACCAAAAAAAAAAGCAGGCCATCGCTTTTCCACGAAGGCTTAGCAGAACACAGAGCGCCTCTTTTTGTGTTTTACCTCGCGAGAGAACGCTAAAGGCTTGATACTGGCACCCCACCGATCGCCGGAGCAGACCTGTGCTTGCATCAGTGATTGCACAAACACGTACCGGATTCAGGGGCATAATATTGTGTGTTATCTGTACGGATCTGTGCACCATCTATCGCCACACCCACCAGCGGCCACAACGGACCACTTCTTCTGTGATTGAAGAGAAAAAAAATACCAGACACAAACACGCACCAACACACGACTCCAATGTTACCCAGCGGCAGTCTGAATTACCAGGAGTTTGACGCCGAGGCCGGCGAGCTTGGGCGCAAGCGGTCGCTCGTGCGCCCCGAACGCCAGCGTTTGGACAAAAACAACCCGCGATTCCACTACGCGCAAGTGGCGAGCCAGGAGGCGGGGCACCTCAAGATCCAGGCGCCCGGCGGCGAGTTTGACGCGGCAACGCCCCAAAAACGCCACTCCGGGGCTTCTGCGAGTGAAGAAGACGAGGGAATACCACTCATGAACATGACCAACGGGTCGCCCAAGGGCACGGAGGTCTTTGGGCTTAACGATGAGACACTGAAGTCGCCGAAAAAGGCAGGCAAGGCCGCGCGTGCGCTGGGCAGCGAGCCTGCGGAGAAGCTGGACGTGTACTTCTGGAAAGTGTACGCGTACGCCATCACCTTCTGGGCGCCCGCGCCCCTCTTATCACTCTGCGGGATCAAGGGCAAATCGCGCCAGTTCGCGTGGCGGGAGAAGATTGCGTTGATCAGCTGCATCCTCTACATTGGCGCGTTTGTCGCATACCTCACATTCGGGTTTACGCGCACAGTCTGCCCCGCGCAGGGCCTCAGAATTCGCAACGGTGAAGTCGCCACGGAGTATTTGATCATCAACGGGCGCGCGTACGACTTGAGCAGCTCCGAGCATCCGGAGGCTGCGGGCGTGCTGGCAGGCTCCAACGTGTTGTACCCTCCTACGAACGCAGGGGGTATGGACGCGTCGTTCATGTTTCAGAACGTGAACGGAAATTGCAAGGACGTGATTGTGCCCCGCGACAACTGCCTGATCCCGTACGAGGGGACATCATTGGCGTGGTACATGCCCTGCCGCTTGTTTAACCAATTCGGATCCACGGAACCGAACTTCACCACCAATTACTACAGCGGCTGGGCGTGCCACACGCTGACGCTTGCACGCGAAACATACTATGACCTCGACGTGGATGCCGACGTGTACTTCACCTGGGACGATATCAAGAACAGCACACGCAACTTGGTCGTGTACTCCGGCACTGTGATCGACCTCGACCTCCTCGAGTGGCTTCTGAGCGACGATGTTACTTACCCCGAGTTGTTTGAGCAGTTGCGCGACGACGACACGTTCAAAGGTCACGACATCTCCTTGGTGCTTGCCACTTCAGACGAGCGAAAGGCGGCCAAGTGTCTCACAGAGATCGTCAAAGTCGGCGTGATCGACTCTGAGACCATCGGGTGTATTGCGTCCAGCATTGTCTTAGTCGTCGCCCTTATCTTCATCCTCTCTGTCGTCGTCGCCAAGTTTTTGATGGCCTGCTACTTTCGCTGGGTTATTTCCACAAAACAGGGCCTGACAATCACGACCGGGAAGGCCATGGCCGCCCGCGAGCGCGAGATCGAGAACTGGGTTGACGACCCCCACGCTCAGGCCCCGCTCACCAGCGTCGCCGCCCGCAACAGAGCTGACTATAAGACGCAGAAGACAAACCGCCAGAGTGTGTTCTTCAAGAATCCATCACTCGTCATGGCTGCAGAGTCCGGAGGCGAACCTGAGACCACAAAGCAGCTTGCCCTGTTCAAACATACAACTATGGGCACTCAGGCGGCGCTTCTCGGGCGCCAGAAGCGCGGGCGCGCTTCGAAAGCCAAATCGGGAATGTTTGCCCATATTAAGCACTCTTCCGTTGACTTCCTGAGCCGCCTCGACATTAATTCACGCGCTCTGCCGATGCTCAATCCTTTCGAGAGCCTCGAGGAAGAACCGATTGCGGGTCTTGGGGTCGATCTCATCCACCCTGATGTTGTACCTCAGCCCCCAGTGGAGCACCAGCCGTTTGGATACCCTTTGGTACACACGATTGCATTGATCACTGCGTATTCGGAAGACCACGACGGGCTTCGCACTACTATGGACTCTGTGGCGACTACAGACTACCCTAACTCGCACAAATTGATGTTGGTGGTTTGCGATGGCTTAATTAAGGGTTCGGGGAACGAAAAAAGTACACCAGATATTGCTTTAGATCTCATGACCGATTTTTGTGTGCCTCGTGAGGAAGTGCAGCCGCTCTCGTACATTGCAGTGGCGCAGGGCCTGAAGAGACACAACATGGCCAAGGTTTACACCGGGTTCTATCGCTACGATGACGCCACAGTGCCCCGCGAGAAGCAACAGCGTGTACCTGTGATCACAATTGTCAAGTGCGGCACTCCAGATGAGGCTGGCGGAGCCAAGCCGGGAAATAGAGGAAAGCGCGACTCGCAGATCATTCTCATGTCTTTTTTGCAGAAGGTCACTTTTGACGAGCGCATGACAGCGTTAGAATTCTCGTTGCTTGAATCGATTTACCGCGTCACGGGTCTCATGGCTGAATTCTACGAGCTCGTGTTGATGGTAGATGCTGATACAATGGTGTACCCAGATTGCATGACCCATATGTGTGCGGAGATGGTCAAAGATCCGTCAATTATGGGTTTATGCGGCGAGACAAAGATCGCGAACAAGGCACAGAGCTGGGTGACTGCTATCCAGGTGTTTGAATACTACATTTCGCACCACCAGGCAAAGGCATTCGAGTCTGTATTTGGTGGTGTCACGTGTTTGCCGGGCTGTTTTTCCATGTACAGAATAAAGGCCCCCAAAGGCGATCAGGGTTACTGGGTGCCGATCTTGGCAAATCCTGACATTGTCGAGCGTTACTCGGAAAACGTTGTCGACACGTTACACAAAAAGAACTTGTTGTTATTGGGTGAGGATCGCTTCCTCTCGTCGCTCATGTTGCGTACGTTTCCAAAACGGAAACAAGTTTTTGTACCTAAGGCTGCCTGCAAAACCGTGGTTCCTGACAAGTTTAAAGTGTTGCTCTCGCAGCGCCGTCGCTGGATCAACTCGACAGTGCACAACTTGATGGAATTGGTATTGGTGAACGACTTGTGTGGCACATTCTGCTTCTCGATGCAGTTTGTGATTTTCATTGAATTGGTTGGTACATTGGTGTTGCCTGCGGCGATTTCGTTTACAATTTATGTCATTGTGTACGCAATCATTTCGACGCCCACCCCTGTTATGTCCTTGGTGCTTTTGGCGATCATTTTTGGATTACCGGGTGCATTGATAGTGATCACAGTGTCCTCGATCAAGTACGTCATGTACTTTTTCATTTATCTCATTGCTTTGCCCATTTGGAATTTTGTGCTCCCGACGTACGCCTACTGGAAGTTTGACGACTTTAGTTGGGGTGAGACCAGAACTGTCATTGGTGATAATGGCGAGCACGGGGGCACGACGGGTGTATTTGACTCTTCCAGCATCACTATGAAGCGCTGGAAAGAGTGGGAAAGAACGAGGAGACAAGAACATCTTGGTGCCCTTGCTGCTCCTGGCGCAGTGTGGGACCCGGCAAACCAGCAGAAGGATACGAGCTATTCAGACGAGTCGACAAATGCCGAGATGCACGACAAAAGCCTCTAGGCATCTGGAACATGTCAAGTAACCATCGGTGAAGGCAATTTTACTAGAATTATGGTAATCAACACTACAACAGTTTGATGCATATATCGTCATTAATACATTAGATTAAATCTATATCTTATTATACACGCCCTACGGCAGAAGTGAAGTAGCTGCATATCACAGGGTCACCGATGTTCTATCAAAGTCCATGGCTGGAGGCGCTTTCCCTGGACCTTAGACTCAGAGCGGAGGATGACAGGCGTGACTCCACGCTGTGCTCCTTGAATTTCTTAAGTCGCCACGTGATAGGCGGTTTGTTGAGAGAGGGCTTAAAAGCGGAGCCGGGGGTTAATAAGGCATTGAGCATTCTTGGATGAAACAGATTTCTGGGGAGGAGAATGGTTCATGGGACAAGGTGGGCTTTTAAAGAAAATAAATATTGTGTGGGAGAAAGCAGATGCGGTGATCTCATGCATGAGTTTGTTAGCGAGGATACATGCACAGCAGTAAAGCTCATCCCGCATATACATACTCTTGGCAGGAGAAGGCTCAATCAAGGTTTCTAGGGCGGCATCGCCCCTTCCGCGCAATCGGTCACACCACATCACAAGATAAGACTATGAATATCTTTACACCTGAGCAACTACAACTTACTAGGAAGAGAGGATTAAGGCATGCGGCAGCACTGTCTTATGGCGCCACCGCCTGTTGGCGTTCTGCAACCAGCAAAACAATTTTGAAAACACAGAACAGGCGTTGCAGAAATGAGAGTCTCAAATTACGGCGCTTAATTGGCCTGCAGTTCTGCTGGAGTATTCCGTCATCGAGGGTGCATTCTCGAGACCAAGCGAGATGCAGCCAACTTCGCCAATGGATTCTTTTTTTTTTTGCGGAAGAGAAAAAATCTATTGATTTGCCATATTGTGCTGGAAAATTGCCAAAGTCTTTTCACTGCAGTAGCCAACTGTCCCTTGCCATAGAATCAAGTTTATGAACAGGGGCATGAAGCACGTTATATTGGGCGCACACCAACATATATCTCTCAACAGGAAACAGCTTGATGCAGGCAACTCAAAAACACGGGTTTGAATTAAGACGCGCTTTGCATGCCGGTTAAGTACGGAACATGCGCCATATGCACGCTGCAAGCAATCAATAATCATCACAAATACATGAGGGGCGCCTCTATCCAATCTCCGGTGCCCAATGCAGATACAATCCCTCGAAAGGCTCACTTCAAACTTTGATAGGGGCTTCACTTCTTAAGCAGAGCCGTACTTTGACTCACCGAGCTCTGCGTGTCAGCACAGGCTGTTCGAAAGTTCAATTTGCACGTGAACAAAAATTTTTACGTGACTGCTGTACGTGCTCCGGCCAATCAAGAAACACGGTTTTCTGGCATGCATATATGCCTTACCGCAGTCTCTTTCTCATAATGCTGATGCAGGTTATCAATTTTCATCAGCCAAAAAGCATAAAGTATGAACAAGCGCATTTATATATCCGCGATACGAGATGCAGACGCATGCACTTTTTCAATCAGATTTTGACGCTTGGTGCTGATATCGACGAGCATTCACCATGCACGTCACGTGACGTAATACAATAAAATGATTATTGAGTGAATTACGCGGTGAAAACATGCATTCGCTTATTCCATATAGGAGGCTGAAATTGAATCAGCGTGTGTTACTAATTTATCCGAGTGAGGTAAAAAAAAAGCAAAAATATATCCGGGACCTTTCTTACTAGCGTGGCTCTCGAATCGTCTCCACATGTTTTAACACTGGCCCTCAAGGACATTCGACAACCAAATTTTTGCCCAAAAGTCATGCATTCACACCGCATGGCGATGAAAGTGAAGCAGACAGACTTCTTGAACTTGAGCCATTTATTAAGTAAGTAAAAGAACCTTATCAACATGCTTGGGCACTATATTCAAACAGTTTTTATCTTCGAAATAAACTGAGTGATGGCCTCGCCTGGAGTTCGGCGCAATGCCCCGTAAATGTTGTACTTCTGCGTGTCTGCATGAGGTTCGAGCGTACTTCCACACTCATGGCCGTGGATCTCAGAACGAGCAAACTATTGTATGCATTCATGCTGGTGGAGTCATACTCGAAAAATCGAAACCCCGCATTTCTCAAAAAAAAATCACGTCATCTAGTCCATAAACAGACGATTTGTAAACGGAAATTTGCGCCTTTTAACAAACTTCTCGAAGAAGTTACGAAGCCACCAATTGATGGCGGTTCTTTGCAGCAAAACTTTGAAGTGCAGATAGTGCACATTGGCGGGGATCCTAATGGTTGAGAAGGAGCGACAAAATTTGTTCCACCGTCTGATGGTTAGGACTGGTTCATCACACATATATGGAGTCACGTTTCGAGGTTTAGGAAAATAAAGAAAACGTGCTTTCTATGCCAGAGGTTTGTCTGTAAACCCTGAAAGGCCGAGTATGAGTCTCAACCTCAAAAGAATACATCAATTGACCCTCACCAGGTGCGAAGGACTCTTGAGGGAATCGGCCCATATAGTGTTCTCTAAGCTATACATGGATCATACATTTCATATATGAAGAAGCCTCACCTTCCAAACAAACCCTAGAGTGAAAAATGGGACCCAGGTTTTATGGCCGAGAAAAAAACATGAAATGCGAGTCAGAAGGTCAAAGCCTGCCGAAGGCTAAAGCGACATTCAGTCTGACCGGAAACAAGAACCACTGTGTATAACGTAAGATTTCACACATTAAAAAAACATAAAGATTGCAGCACCACAATTTCGCATATGATCTCCCACTGCACTACTCAGTGTGGCCCCATGAAGCTTTCCTATCGTTGATCGGACGGGAAACAGTGTGCTATTCATGGTATGGCCGCAACCATGAGAAGCTCAAAGCTTCAAAGTACCTATACTGGGTATTTGTATTTATGCATCTTCTTCCTATTTGCCGATACTAGTATGTGTTCAGCATGTAAACTTTTATTAACTGTGATTTTTCTGAAGCCAACCGCACGAGTTTGATGACGGTGAGTCACAAGTCACGAAATGGCTTTTGTTCTGGCCCTTGAGGAAATCCACATCTCTTTTGCAATTCTTGACGTCATGCGGTTGCGGCATCACAAACCTACTTGTACTTGAAGCTCCTGGCACTGTTCTTCGTCTGATAACCAGCGGAGACGGAAGGGTTCGTTTGGTGAAGGAATCAAGAGCAAAGCTCCCAGGACTCATATACTCGTTCGTCTTTGTATGCGACTCATATCCGTGAGCCTGTATAAGGGTGCCAGCGCCTGCCAGGGATCGGATGAGCACTTGATTGAAAAAAGAAGCATTTTGGAGGACTCATACATTTCGAGCCCGTATCGACGTTCCCCGCAAGTGCCATGGCCCGGATCTCCAGCTATCCCAATGCGATGACATATACATCCGATTGAACTTACGGATTGACCACCATTATATCTCTTGGCATGTTGTATGTGCATCAATGCTCGCCTCTATTCAATCTGCGAGAGCGAATTTTGGATCGCGAGAAATGCCATATAATCTGTGCCCTCGCTAATTGACTCAGAGGCGTTTACACGCAATCTTCAAAACGGGGAGGTGTTAGGCCGACCCAAGAACTCTCCGCCAAGCCTTTGCCCTTAAACGTTTAGGCTTTCGTAGAGATGCCTGAGGCCCTCGCAGAAATCTGGCCATGACCTTCCTGCAAACACCGCGGCTGCGAAATACGCCTAATTTTTTTTTTTTTCGTTCGCGCGCGCTCTAAAATTTTCTCAACACTCCACTCTCAAATACCCCATCTTCTTTCATCAAGCCACCTTTTGGACCCATTTATCTTGCCGTGAAAATGATCAGGAGTGTGCTCAGCGCGATCCCCCGCGGCGCGTGCACGGTGCGCCGCTCGCCGGTGCGGCCATTTTCTGTCTTTTCGCCACAGCGAACTGCCGGCGGCAACGAGCTCTCTCAAATGCCACAAACGTACGAGGAGGAGAAGGTGCTCATCGATGAGATCAACGCGGGCCTCAGCGCAAAGGACCAGGCAAGTGCCGCGCGGTTGAGAAACATCGGAATCTCCGCGCACATCGACTCCGGAAAGACGACGTTCACCGAGCGTGTGCTCTACTACACGGGCCGTATTAAGGCGATCCACGAGGTGCGCGGGCGTGACTCCGTTGGCGCAAAGATGGACCACATGGACCTCGAGCGCGAGAAGGGTATCACAATCCAGTCTGCGGCAACATACTGCCTGTGGAAGAAGGACGACCAGGACTTCCACTTCAACTTGATCGACACGCCGGGCCACGTGGACTTCACCATCGAGGTCGAGCGCGCGCTCCGCGTGCTCGACGGCGCCGTGCTTGTTGTGTGCGCCGTCAGCGGTGTGCAGTCGCAAACGGTCACCGTCGACCGCCAGATGCGCCGTTACAACGTCCCCCGCGTCACCTTTATCAACAAGATGGACCGCATGGGCGCAAACCCGTTCCGCGTGATTGAGCAGATAAACTTGAAGTTGAAGACCCCCGCGGCCGCGCTCCAGGTGCCCATTGGCGCCGAGGAAAACTTGCGTGGTGTCGTGAACGTGATTGACCGCGTCGCGATCTACAACGAAGGCACGCAGGGCGAGGAGTTGAACGTGACACCAGAGATCCCAGCAGAATTAAAGGACTTAGTCGAGGAGAAGCGCCAGGTTTTAATCGAGACGCTAGCTGACGTTGACGAGGAGATTGCGGACATGTATCTCGAGGGCGAGGAACCGTCCACGGAACAGATCAAACTGGCAATCCGCAGGGCCACGATTGCGCGCAGATTCACACCGGTGCTCATGGGCTCTGCGCTTGCGAACAAGGGTGTTCAGCCTGTGTTGGATGCCGTCGTTGATTTCTTGCCGCAGCCAAACGAGATTTTGAACACGGGCCTTGAGCTCGTGGCGCACGAAGAGCGCCCTGTCAAATTGATTCCGTCCTCTACAGAACCTTTTGTGGGCTTGGCGTTCAAGTTGGAGGAGGGAAAGTATGGCCAGTTGACGTACATCCGTGTGTACCAGGGTAGGTTGAAGAAGGGAGCTTACATGAACCACGTAAAGCTGGGCAAGAAGGTTAAAATCTCGCGCTTGGTAAGAATGCACTCTAGTGACATGGAGGACGTCGACGAGATTGGCGCGGGTGAAATCTGCGCAACATTCGGTATTGACTGTGCCTCTGGCGATACATTTATCGGCCAAGGTTCTGCTCAGAACATCACCATGAGCTCCATGTTCGTACCAGATGCTGTCATCTCTTTATCCATCGAACCGAAGGCGAAGGACAATGGCAATTTCTCGAAGGCCATGAACAGGTTTCAAAAGGAAGACCCCACCTTTCGCGTGCGTTTCGACCCGGAATCCAAGGAGACTGTCATTTCTGGCATGGGTGAGTTGCACTTGGAGATTTACGTCGAGCGCATCAAGCGCGAGTACGGCGTTGATTGTGTCACAGGCAAGCCTCAGGTCGCGTACCGCGAGGCCATCACCACCGCCACGGAGTTTGACTACACTCACAAGAAACAGAGTGGTGGTGCCGGCCAGTTTGGTAAGGTCATGGGTACATTCTCGCCTGTTGAGGGCGAGAACCAATTCTCGCAGCACGTCGTCGGTGGCCGCATCTCAGAAAAGTTCTTGTTTGCTTGTCAGAAGGGTTTCGAGGACTGCTTAGAGAAGGGTCCATTGATTGGCCACCGCGTCTTGGGTGTGCACATGCATATTAACGATGGTCAGTCGCATATGGTGGATTCTTCTGAGTTGTCATTTAGACTTGCTTCTCATGGTGCATTTAAGCAGGCATTCTTGAAGGCCAACCCAGTTATCTTGGAGCCAATCATGACCGTTGAGGTCAGCGCGCCAAATGAGTTCCAGGGCAACGTCGTTAGTTTGGTGAACAAGCTTGGTGGCATGATCATGGACACGGCAAATGGACAAGACGAGTTTACAATCACGGCCGAGTGTTCATTGAACTCCATGTTCGGCTTCGCCACGTCATTGAGAGCGTCTACCCAGGGTAAGGGAGAGTTCTCAATGGAGTTCCTCAAGTATGCCCAGACATCGCCACAATTGCAGAGAGAATTGATTGCTGAGGCGGAGAAGAAAAAGAAGTAGCTTGTACATAGGGCTTAGCTATATACGTGTGGGGACATATCACACGAGATGAGCGAAAAAGATAGACATTGATGTATTTATTGTCATCCCAAGACTGGCCTACTCACGGACCAAGCGTTTGACTTGCTCATGCAACCGTGAAGGTGTCATTGGAAAAAGTCGGTCCTGAATTCAAAACTATTAGATTGTTCGGCTCAAACATATCAAATGGGAACAAATGTGTTTGGAGAGAAGCGCCGCGAATACTACTGGTCAACCGAATCATAATGTGCCTGTTTAAAAGCATTGATGCAAACACGCGTATCTGCTTGAAAGTGTATTTGGATTCTCGCATCAGTTAAAAGGAAAGGCACATCTGAGACATAGCTGTGCGCTTAAAAACAATGTCTCCAACAAAGTGAGCCCACTGGGCGTCGAGTCAGCAAAGACGTGTAGAGAGTCTTTCATCGAAGGATCTGTTTTTTTTTCTTCTTCTTTTATTTTGGTGCAATTAGCCGGAATAAAATGTTCGTGAACTAATACATGCTATTGAAGTTGAACATTGCCAGTGCACAGTAAGTGAGAACAGGAGAATCGGTGCAAGTTGCATGAGTCTTTTGAGGCGCCACGGTGACTGACGAGGAGAATATATACTGTGTATGACGATACCATGATGATGATGCTTGCTGGTTGCGTACGCAAACGAAACACCTCATTATGTCGATTAGCTGAGATACATTGCCTGCTATTAATTGACTGAGATCAATACACGTAGAACACATTGTTTCGACACCCTCTTGAGGTCACGACCAGCTGTGCAAAGCCCACCGCCCTGCAGTGTTCCTGGCCATTCATGCCAGGTCCGATATACCCATGGCCCAAGAAACAGGCTATACCATTCTGAACTACGTCTCGCACGAGCGGCACACAGCTATACTTCGTATGATACACAGTTGTATTAGTCGTATGTAGGGTTCACTAAGCTTACTTAGCAGCGATTTTCTTGACGGCATATCTTCTCTGCTTCTTCAAGATCATGACCTGGAATCTCTCGAAGTCGGACAAAGCGGCTCTCTTCTGTCTGATGACAGACTTCTTGGCAGCAGGCGTAGCAGCGAACTTAGCGTCAATGTCGGCCGCGGCCCACTTCTTGGTGACAGTGCCGGTTCTGGCGCCTCTTGGCAAGTTTGGCAAGACAACTGGCGTCAAGGAGACCTTGGCCAAGGCAATAGCCTGTCTTTGGAGGGCTGGGCCGTCAATCAAGACCTGTAGAAGTTAGTATTTTGCTGTGGAATTGCACGGGACGGGAAGGCAATGTCTGCGGAAGGCGTGCGCCAGGTATGGCGGAGCAATTTTACAAGGTGTTGCGTGTTTTGGATGGGGCCTCCAAACAAAGGCACACTGGGCATCTGATGGGCCATCTTCAACACGTACAACAAAGATGCGCAAACACAATAATGTCCCCACGGGCAGCGTCTGCGGCATGTGCCATTTGCTCTGACAGAGCAGCAGATACCGGCCGGGAACCCCACGTGTTTGTGTGGGTGGAAATCCACATATTGTTTGGCATCATTGCTCATATTCTGCGTCTTGTTCGCAGCACGTTCGATGGGGGAGTCTGATTACATACTCTCTTTTGGTCGATGATCTCGACGATGGTGGCCAATTTGGAACCGTCGACTAAGACAACACGGCCCAATTCAACTAATCTCCAGTTAGCGGTTTTGACGGTGGTAGACATGACGCTGATGTGTATTATGTGAAAAGAGATTTACCAGGAGTTTGAAAATTTTTTTTTGGTGAGTGCGACTGCTAGACCGGGAGTGCGTGTAGGGTGCACGGACCTTTGCCGCGCTTCTGCTGGGAAACTGGCCGTGGTGCACGGGTGAGTGGGCGCAAGCCGCGCGGGCTCTGGCTGGCGCGGGTGTGCACATACGCTAGGGCACGAACCCTAAGTGCCTTAGGCGGCACGATGTGTGGTGATTCTGATTTTGCTGCCGGGTTCTGCGAGGCCTTTTCCTGGTGCTTGGAGATGGGTGCCAAGACGCAAGTGATATGCCATCGCCATAAGGGCCAATGCATGAACGTTGGAGCGGCGACACCCCGTGCGTCACGTGATGTTTCGGACACGAACAACCATACAAACATACAAACATACAAACAAACAAACACACACATAGCGTACCTCCGGCATCAAGTTTGTGTCATGTGACACATGCCCCTCACTCACGGGCACGATGAGTGCTGTTTCAGGCTTGTGGAATTCCAGCACCTATTCACAGGCCCCAGTGCCTGGGGTCCCTGCGCAGCTTCGCACTCACGTGATTGGGAGGGCACGCATTACGTCATCACGTGACTGTAGAACACGTCCTCGCACTATATAAGGCTTGCCGCAACGCGCACCTCTCGTTTCCCGCCCCAAAAAACCCTAATTTGTATGTGAAGCACAGCGAATTTCATGATGATTCAATTTGCGTTCTAGAGCGCAGTAACCGAAACATGCCTAGTTTCATCAGGTGCTGCGTGTCATGCGACCAACTGCATATCTGACCTCTTTTGCCATTGCCAAATAACGTTATACTAACCTTCCAGGTCTCCGCACTTTGCTATAGCGCCCCGCGGTCCCTTGCAGCACCATCCATCACATGCGTGGGTTTGATGCTTGGTTTCTTTTTCGAACCGTCCCCCTTGTAGTTCGCTGAGCCTCCTTTTTCTCTCCCCCTCTTCCGACCCATATATAGACGTGTGTGCCGCCCTGCTTTCTTACGACATTTTTTTTTTTCTTTCTCCGCGGCCAATGCTTGCCAATTCTAACAGCAGACCCCGCATATTAGACCCTGTCATTGCCAGTACAACGTAGCCTTTTAATTCAGTGGTTGCAACCTGTAATCAAGTCACAGCCCCATCAGACACCGGGCACAAACTGACTTTGGTGTTGCGTAGGCGTGTGTTGCTTGGGCGTGGGCCCCGATTCTCAGCACGGCTGACCCCCCTCCCCTCCGTGCACCGCCAGAATTTACTCACAAAATTCTCAGTGCTGGTACTCCACATGTACAGAGCGATAGCACGGCTGATGAGCACCAAAAAAGTCGTACAGCAGCCCCACTGGAGCAAGCCACTGGCGCCCCAGGGCGACCGGCCCGTGTTGAAAATCTACAACTCCTTGACCAGAACCAAGGAGGATTTCGTGCCGATTACTGCCGGTCGCATCTCGTGGTACTGCTGCGGACCCACGGTCTACAATCACGCCCACATGGGACATGCCCGTAACTACGTGTGTCTGGACATCTGTCGCCGGATTCTCAGAGACCATTTCGGGTACAACATCAACTTTGTGCAGAATGTGACCGACATCGACGACAAGATCATTGTCGCTGCCCGGCAGCAGCATCTCTTCGAGCAGAAGATTGCCCGTAAGTACAGTGGCGTGACGCCAGAGCTCGTCAGCTTGGTGCAGCGGTTCTTGCTGGCGTACGTGGCCAAAAACTTGCCCGATTTCAGCGGTGATGTGGCCACCGATTTGGTCCCCTACATTGACGCGCTTGACCTTCAGGCGCTTGCCGTGGCTAACCCCAAGTTGCCCATGTACTCGCGTGCCGCCAAGAAGGCTCATGGCGCTATTTACGGCGACGTGCCTTTCGATCAGTTCTTGGCGTCCGTGGAGGAGGTTGCTGTCCCCACGCTCGACCAGCAGTTTGGCTCATCGGTGACAGACCCCGAAATTTTCAAAAAGTTGCCCGCCTTTTGGGAGAACAAGTTCAACCAAGACATGGAAAGGCTCAACGTGCTTCCACCTTCGGTTACCACGCGTGTGTCCGAGTACGTACCTGAAATCATCGTCTTCGTGGAGAAGATCATTGCAAACGGTTTTGCCTACGCGACCTCTGATGGGTCCGTGTATTTTGACACGGCCGCGTTCGAGAGCGACCCAGATCATGACTACGCTAAGTTGCAGCCTTGGAACAAAGGCTCATTGGAGCTCATCAATGACGGCGAGGGCTCGTTGTCAGTGGAAACGAGCGCCAAAAAAAATGCAGCTGATTTTGCTCTTTGGAAAGCTTCGAAACAGGGCGAGCCCGCGTGGGAGTCGAAGTGGGGTCCTGGCAGACCGGGGTGGCACATTGAGTGTTCGGTGATGGCCAGCGATGTTTTGGGCGAGCAAATGGACATTCACTCTGGAGGTATCGACTTGTGCTTCCCGCATCATGACAACGAATTGGCGCAGTCCGAGGCATATTTCAATAACAAGCAGTGGGTCAACTACTTCATGCACAACGGCCATTTGCACATACAAGGCCAGAAAATGTCCAAGTCATTGAAAAACTTCATCACTGTCGAAGAGGCCTTGGAGACGTATTCCGCAAGGCAGCTTCGCTTAGTGTTTGCCTTTGGTAGCTGGGATAAGCCACTAGACTTTAAGGACTCGTTGATCCTGGAAGTTCGCGCATACGAGTCGACATTGTCCAAGTTCTTTACTACTGTGAGAGCGTTAGTCACGGATAACAAACACACTGTATCGGAGGGTGGGTACAGATCTAAAAAGTTGGAACAAGTACACAAACAGCTTTTGGTTGACTTGGCCTCCGCCCAACTGGATACACACACTGCCTTCTGCGATAACTTGTCATCGCCTACCGTCTTAAAAGTGATCAGCGACTTGGTATCAAAGACTAACACCTTTATCCAGAGCACAGCGACAGGAAAGCACGAAATGCGCCTTGAGCCTGTTGTCGAAGTCACAAACTGGATCGTCAGGGTCCTCGAGATCTTGGGGTTCGAGGCCAGGGCAGATAGGCTTGGCTGGATGGACTCTATAGAGTCTTCGGGTGTTGGCTCCTCGTCCACAGAGGACGTGGCTATGCCGTACGTTAAAGCGTTGTCCCAATTCAGAGACCAAGTGAGGGAGTTGGCTATCAGCAAGGCCGACTCTGGTGAGATTCTCCGCGCTTCTGATACGTTGCGTGCGGATTTGGTAAACTTGGGAATTTCGTTGGATGATAGACCTTCGGGTGGAGCCTTGGTGAAATTTTTGAATGAACTGGAAAAGGAAGAGTTCATTAAGCAGCAACAGGCCAAAGAGCAACAAGTGTTAGAAAAGGCTCAGAAGAAGAAGCAACAGGCGGAGGCCAATGCAAAGAAAGAGCAAGAAAGACTTGCGAAGATGAAAGTACGGCCGCAGGATCTTTTCCAGGACACCACTGCGTATTCTGAATGGGATCAAGATGGGATTCCAACCAAAACCGCGTCTGGAGAAGAGGTGACTAAGAGTATGAAGAAAAAGTTGGTAAAGCAGTTCCAGCAGCAGGAAAAACTATACGCTGAGTACTTAAGCAAGCAGTAATATGATTTTGTGTCCTGTGAATTATCGTATTCTTCTAAAAATCACTTGTTACTTTGTTACAATCGAAAGATGCCCAGAAAGATCAAAGGAGTCGTATGTATCCTCGAGGCTACGGCTTGATATTTTGAGTTTAGAAGCAGCTCTTTTTGGGTATGAGCCAGGAATGCCATATGTTTTCAAATGCATCATTTTTTTCGTTCAATCAACTGTGGAGTGAAGTATTGTAATTTTTGAGGAATGCGAGTACACATATAAGTTTCCATCCCCCAAAATTTTACTCAACAACAAAAGTACATATAGAGCGGGAAACAAAATTGTTTTTGAATCTTATTTCTACTTTTTTTCAAAGACTGAAGTATCCAATAACCCCAAAACAGAAACTGACTGAAATGAGCATCGCGGGTCGTGCAAGCAATGACTCCAAGCATCAACATTAATACCCTACACGTGGATGTATGACTGAAATATTCCTTGATCTAGCTATCGGAAATAGCCCATGATACTCGCGCCCTTATTATAAACCAGACGGCAACAATGGCCCACTATATAGTCGAATTCATCCTGCACAATAAATATACACCTCACCACTAAACACGTTTGAAGCTTGAGCCTCCAGCTTCGAGATACTTATTTCGCCCCAGCGCAGCTCCCTGAACCTCAATCGTGAATCATGTTTAGCCTTGCGTCACGCGTACAAGCAATTTCGAATACCACGCTCACGGTGGTTTCCGTGATAAGCGTTCTTGTGGCCATCATATCAGTAGCACAATTACAATTTGCTGGTGCCTGGTCTTTGGGAGGCACAAAGATCGGTCACGTGAAAGCACTTGCCCTGCTAAAGAACCTGCGGTCTTTCGGCGCTGACGCTGGAAAAGCCAAGGAAAATGCCCGGATACAGTTTGACTTGGATGCTGACTTATCGCCGCTTTTCAATTGGAACACGAAGCAGGTTTTTGTGTATTTGACCGCCGAGTACGACGGTGCGAACTCGGGTGAGAATAAGGTCACGTTTTGGGATAAGATCATCACCGACAAGAAGGATGCGAAGCTTGCGTTGAAAAGCGTAGCCTCGAAGTATTCTGTTTGGGACGTAGAGCAGTCTTTCCGCGAGAGATCTGCTCGCTTGAAATTGGAGTGGAATATTCAGCCGTGGGTCGGTCCATTGCTTTACGGAGAGACAGACCCAGAGACGACGTTTCAGTTTGCCGCTGTAAAGAAGCAAAAGAAGACATCGCGGTGAGTGGGTGCGGCGTCATGTGCATATCTGGCTACGTACTTCGTGAGTGTCAATTCAAGGAAAAAAATAATAATAATCTAGATGCGTAATGCATGAATGCATGAGAATGAAAATAAGCCCATGTCCCCAGGCTGAAGCGCGAGGCGATCTATATACATCGCTTGCAGCCTCGTGTTTCTCGGAGACACAGTGTCCTTTTTGTTTTGCCAGGTCTTTACTGGCTCCATAAATGCTGTAGTATATCAACAGAGTGTTGTCTGCGGGCAGCGCGTCCATCAACCTGAGCGGCGTCACTTTGACCATGTAGCTTGTTTATACCAGCACGGAAAGCCACCACTCTCGTGCGTTCGCCAACAAAAAATAGAAGATACTCCATTGTTTCCGGGTATTCGTCATAAAACTCAAAGGCAACGGTATTTTCGCCACCACAAATTTGTTCTATCGCCGTCACCAATGAAGACGCTAGGTTGGGTCGGATAAAGTTCCGCGAAGCAAAGGTGCGTTCGGGAGTAAAAAACTCGGCTAAATTTTCGAACAACAGGTCAAACGTCCATGTCTCCCGCGGACATAACGTCAAGTAATCCTTGAGCGCAATTTCTAGTTGTGCGCGAGGGCTGTGGAGACCGCGGTTCTCTCTGAGAAGCTCGGCAACATCCTGAATGTCGTAAACCTGGTTGAAGAGGGCATACTTATTAGATATGGCTTCGGGAGACATGGTGCGGCCCAAATATATGAGAAACATGCGGTAGATGTAATGAATCTTGCGGTTTATTTTAATCTCGGCCCAGTTTCCCGCTACAAGGTACCGCTCGCAGCTGTTGAGAATCAAAGACACATTCTTTTTTAGATTAGAAGGGGCGCTCAAGAGCTTCTGGCTGAGACTGTGAAGCTGATATGTGGATAGCCTAACATTTTGCGCCAAAACGTGCTCTAAAAGTGCTGCATACTCATGGACCGGTGCGTCTCGTTGATTTAAAATCCCAATCTTTATGTCGATGTTTCTTCTGTAATCAAGCTGCAAAAGCTTGGGTAATGGGTTATCTTTTGGAAGTTGGACAATCACATCATTCATCTCTTTGAGCGCATTATCCACGAGGGAGTTTGCCACGTCCAAGTCCCCAAAAACGCGATATACCTTGCTCATCTCGGTTAGGATAGATACACGGAAACTGTAGTCAATGTGCTTGTCAAGTTTTTCTCGCATTTGTTTCAAGAAATTGAGCAAAAGATTCATAGTCTCCTCGTCATGAGCGGATGCCTCAATGGCGTAGTCAGACACCAACCGAAGTAAGTGAATGGCATTTTGAGACAACTGGGCCACCGATGCCTTACTTGTACCTGTTTCCTGAAGAATCGAAAAGCCGTACATCTCGAGTACTGACTGTAGGAGATTGAATGAGTTCGTATGTCCCTTTTTATTGGCGGAGTCGATTACGAGAAGCGAGCGGGACAAGTAGTAGTATGTGCGCGCGGTGATTGACAATTTCCGCGAGACCATTTCTTGGTACAAGTTCAAAACGTCAGAGTTGTCGTCATAT
This sequence comes from Metschnikowia zobellii, assembly GCA_939531405.1. Lineage (NCBI taxonomy): Eukaryota > Fungi > Ascomycota > Pichiomycetes > Serinales > Metschnikowiaceae > Metschnikowia > Metschnikowia zobellii. The sequence goes on along the minus strand of OW618031.1, from coordinate 1,111,495 downwards.
GAGCGTTTCGCGGAGAATTCTTGGAGAAAAGGAACAAAGTGGCGCTCGGAAGATATGTTTGCAGCATTTGCGAGGTTCAAATACGAACGCGCCACGCTCAGTTTCCCCATACCAATAAAATATTTGATAATCTCGACAAGGAACACATCAAGGTGTTTGGGGCTAGCGTCGTTCGCATCAACGGTGGCAATGATGCGCAAGGCACGCTCTGAAAGCATGAGGTATGTTTTGGGATCGGTAGTCTCCTTGCGCCACTGGCCGTAATTGCGCAATTGTCCTGCCAAGATGAGTGAGTTCTGAAAGGGCACTGGCGACTCGAGGTGAGCTATGTAAGCTAATTCATCAGCGCGAGCGAACTGGCCCATTTTTGTTAAAAAAGCAAGGGCGTCAGCGTAGACAGTATCATCTAGGAGTGCGAGGTTTTCAGCAATTGACCACACGGCTTCAAAACCACTAAGTGAGTACATAGAGGACCCATGCCGAAGAACTGCGCGGATGGTAGCGGTATCGATCAAAGGCATTGTGTTCTCGTGCTGGCGCTCTGCGAGCTGTTGAAGCTCGGCAATGGCGGCGCCGACGGTCATCAGAGGTAGACGTGCTTCGAGCATTCGAAGTTGAATTCCCGGTACGTGCTCAGCATCTATAACCCCCCTCTCAACAACTGCCATGAACTCGGAGTACCATTTCTCTGCCGCAGGATAATCGGTGTTGTTGATGTTGCACATGACCAATGCTGCAAAGATGGGCGCTGTCGGTGCAAGCTTGCGGCGCAAGAGCTGCGCATACAACTGTTCGACCTCTGTCACAGCGCCGATAGACGCAAGCGCACCCATTACCACCGCGTAGTGAACGACATAGGGTAAATTCCCGCGGCCGTACATCGCCTCAAACTGCTGCTGGAGCAACTTCCAGTCCTTACTGCGCTCGCACGTGCGGAGGAGGAGCGCAATCTGCAGCTCGTCCTGGAGCTGCGTGTGTGCCGCGTACACCGCCAAAGCACGGTCATAGGCACGCAACTGGACGTGCGCACGCATAGTACTGGTCAAGTCGAGGGTATTGTGCATACCGCCCGTCCGGAGGGAGCTTTTGTATTGCCAGCACAGGAGCGTCATATGTGGAGCGACGTCCGCGCAAGCCCGCGCGATGGCGGAAACGAGATCCAGGAGCTCGTGTGGCTGTATGAGTTCAGCGACGGTGGTGCCGATGAGCGCAAGCCGTTCAAGCCGTTGCGCTTCGCCGGCGCCTGGCTCTATCTCCGCGAGCAACGCCAACGGCCGCCTGTGCGTTTCGAAGAGCGACAGCAGCGCCAAGCGAAGCAGACCCTCGATGCACAAGTAGAAGCGTGTCCACGCGCGAGCCACAGCCTGCACGTTGGCGGGTGCAGTGGAGAAGAGCATTGCTTTTGTCGCGTACATCGCCACCAATTGATGTTTCTGGGCGCGCGAGACGCCCGGGTTTTCGAGAAACAGAGCCACAGACGCGGTGTCGCACGTGTACACGCCACTGTGCGCGTGTGGCCGGATTGTGTCCATGGCCACCACCGCCCACGGGCGCGCGGACATGGGCACGCTCCTATAGAGAGGTGCGACAAGCGCGTCGTAGCTCGCCACGTCGCCGCGATTAAGCATCATGTGTACGAGCCGGGTGTCGTACGCACGGAGGGCGTCACGGAGGTCGCCAAGGCGGGCGGCGTTGCGTTGCTCGTAGAACACCACGCGCCACGCGCCGAGAAGAAAGTCGTAGGCATGCTGGCCCTGCGAGCTGGACGCCCATGCAGCCGCAGACGTCACGAGCAGAATCGTGGCGCGCGTGTCTGCCACCAGAAGGTCACCCGAGAGCTTTGCCAAGATCTTGGCCGCAAGCTGCGGGTCTGAAAGCACACGCTCGATGTCCCTGATGTGGACGGAGGTGTCGCGGAAATAGGAATGTTTTGGCAGATCTCGTGTATCTGCAGAGTCGTGGTAGCTCCTGCGGGGACATTCCCGGCTGTTGCCAGGGTTCCAGGACGCTTTTGCGGGTGTGGAGTAGGGGTGGAGGCGCCGCGAGTAGCCGCTGAGGTAGCGGCGCGTAGCCACCGCCGAAACGGGCGCCGAAGCGCGCGAGAACTCGGCGAAGGGTCGCGAGAAGCTTCGCAGTTGTGTGCTATAGCCCATCGGGCACCACGGGCACGCTTTGAGGGGCCGTGGGAGCAGGAAACTGGATCTTTTTAGTAGACATTGGATCATTCTTCATGGACAGGCGGCGGCGCGCGGGGTGTGTGGCAATTGGCGCTTGGCGATGCAGGAAAAATCAAGAAGATGGTGCTGAAGACGCTGGGTATCGTGTGGCCTTTTTCCTGCTGTCTCGAAGGTCGTTTCGGCCCTCAGAGTCGTGGTTGGAAAGGCAGAATTGTGGTTCGATGGTCAAGTTTCGCGGTGCCACTGGCTGGACCGGTGCGATGGAGTGTGTACAGGAACATGGCGTTTGGTGACAATGGGCGCAGAGCATGACTCTGAATCGACTTGATTTTTCCGGTCGGAGGAGGAGAAAGGAGGGGGCCAGAGAATCTCAGATCCAAGGGCTTCCCGCGGGTGAACCAGTGGATAGGGCTGGTGGCTTGCTGCAAAGTTTGGGTTTATGCTATAGTATACTGGTGCGCGCGAATGCGGCGAGGGCCGATGCCTTCCCCAGCGACACTCTCATATCAATGGGAGCTTTAACCATCGATCGAGACCTGCGACTTGACGTGGCGCATTGGCCTGTTTTTTTTTTTTCTTTAACTTCGTTAGAAGGCCGGCTCAAACGATGCTGTTGTGATTTTTTGCAAAAAAACACCAAAACACTCATATACGTTCCGGGCGAGCCTCGTTCGCGAATCAATGCGCGGGTATGTAATTGGCAATTTTATGTATACATGTTCTTGACCGACGTAAAATTTTCACCCTCGTTTCAAGAGAGTCATGGACCTCAATCTCGCGCGCGTGTGCCAGGGCAAGCGTGTGGTGTTTTCCGCTGTCCTAGACTCCGGAGAGAGTCTTTGGAGTGGGAAATTCTTAGCTTCGGTGATGTTTGTAGAAGAGACTGGAGGTCAGTCTGCGCATTCCCGAATAATCAGCAGAGCAAAAGACTTTCGTCCCGTTGAGCTTGCTTTCTGTGCATTGTACAAGCAGGTGCTTTTGGAACTGGAGATCCAGGCATATATCCCGATGTTCGTTTGGTCGCTATGGTGCAGACCGATATGATTCCATCATAGTGAGCACGTTGATAATTGGATGAGCGCGTTCATATAAGCAGAAGAAGAGAAAACAATTGGCACACCGTTGGGTCCAAAACAACCGATCCAGAACAGCATGGGATTCTAATGGTAGTCTTCCGTGTAAAGACTTCGGAATGTATGACTTTTTCACACATCTCATTTGCAGATACACGTTGGACTCTGCAACGAGAGCTTAAAACACTTCTTGCGATGTGCCACCAACCAATGGCCTATGAAATCTGAAGGCGCGACTGCTTTAGTGTGGGGGTTTGTAGCGGTGCAACGCAACCAGGATTCTGGCGCTTCAGATTAGACAGATACACACTAAATAGAGCTAGATTTCTTCTTAAGATACTGAGGATCCAATTGCGGGGAAAAGTCTTCACATTCTAATAAAGTACCTTGTTGCTATAGAAGCCACTTACGTCTGTAGTCTCCTTGGGTTTGCCGGGCTAAACGACATACAATCTCAGAAACACAGAAAACACGACGACGCACTAATTCCCCAGGAGTATGTCGCAAGCAACCCGTACGAGCGCTTGGATCATGGACGTACTGGATGAGAATAACAAAAGTCTTTGGGGGTATGAATGGCCTAAAGTTTGATATCGGAAACCCGATGATCGATTGAACTGAGCAAAGACTCGCGTCTAATATCGTCGTTAATTAGGCAGCCCTTGAGGATTGTGCATCGAGCTACTGGAACCACACAAGTTCGAAAACCGCGCCTACAAATTTGATACTTGGAAATGAAATCACATAGAGTGAAGCATGCGCGGACGCATACACGCCTGAATACACGCAAAGAAGTTGGATTCTTTTGAACCACACAAGTGAGGATCTGTTGGACTCACTAACTTCACTTTGCAATCTGATGCATTCGTGTGCTCGCGTATACAACAGTACTCATGGGGGTATAGTCCAGTAAGCTGCTCAATTCAGAAACCCCCCAAAAGGTCTATGCATCTAATTGGGAAAGCCCGAGGCATTTACGAGTCATTGGTTTCAAACGTTGTTGCGCATTTTTCATCAGATTCATTAAATCAGTTTTTTTGTTGTGTAGTCACTGAAGCAAGCTTCTAGTACAGTGTGAATATAAAAAGATCATCATAAAAAAACATGCAGCACCGTGAAAAAATCAATAAATAATACTAAGCCCTACGTTGTTAGAAATCGAACCAAATATTAATGACAGATGGTGTCTGTCGTAGCAGTCAGCGAAAGACCTATCATCAGCTCCTCTGTCCCAGTGCCTCAAAAATTGTACACAGAAGCACGGCTCCTTCCCTAATTGTACAAGGAAGGGGAACAGAGGGTTGAATATGTCCGCCCGGTCACGAGTATCCTCATATTGCTAGGTAAAGTCAAACATACCTTTGAATGTTAGTACGCCAATACGATTAATAGAAAAAACAGACAACTCATACAAGGCTGAAACTTAACGATAATGCATTTGTCAACCCGGAGAATTCAGTTGGAACAATTGGTATAGTGCAAATAATCTTCGTTGCCTGATATTCAAGGCCACATACTGTTCATTGATTTCCACACAATGTGGCATGTCGAAAAAATTTCAAGTGGGCGCGGGCGCGCCAAATATATAGTGTTTTCCGCATGCAGGATACTTAGGGCTGGGGAGCGACCTTCGCCGCTTGCAGTAGTGAGGGACCAGAGGTGCGTACTATTTAGTGAATATTGGATGGACTTGTGTCAATCTCTCTCAAGAGTGTAAATAATTATTTTGACAATGAGATTACGAATCGCTTGACGGTTGGCTTAAGATGAAATACGAGGCACGTATGATGAGCCATATCAAATCTAACGTAGCATACTGAATGCATGGCAGTTTGGATTTATTTGTCTTAGTGCGCCCTGTCAACTGTGCTTTTCTTGACTTCCACAAGTTTCCCTCACAGGTGCTGCCTTTGGTTTCCAACCTGCCATTCATCCGCATAGGATTACACAAACCAGCACAAATTGATGCACTGTATGTGTTTTCATGAAATTCAGTTCATAACGCAATCTTTTGATGGCAATTAATTTCATACTTTTTTCAACCGAGAAATTAGCATTGATGGTATTCGTAGGCCCTAGGGGTATGTCGCATATTCTTTTGCAATTTGGAGCCTCCCGAGTTTGGACCTCAGACTAGGGCAACGACGGCATGATTTTCCTATAGACCCTTTATGTTTGTTGGGCCATCTTGTTGCACCTGAGTAATGCTAATTCTAGTGCAAGTGAAATGTTTTCAAAAGCAGGTCGTCACAAAAATTGCAAGGAAGGACGAGTTCTTTTACTACAGAAAATCTTGACCCAGACTCAGAATTGAATCAGATACAATGATGCACCGTCGGCCACCATTCATCAAGAGGTTTCAGGAACATATGTTTTTTTTTTTTTTAAATCAGACCTAAAGACAAAACTTGCCTGTGAGTATTCCATGGACACCCAACAAAAGGTCTTCGAGAAATTTAATTTGTTGGCATGGAATGCTCAAGGTCCCACAGGTCAATGCGACAGATCCACAGTATTCCATTCACTTATTTGGGCAGCTCTCTGAGTGCACCCCAAGTCCCGAGCGAGCTCAACAAAAATTAACAGCGACTTGCTTCTCTAGGCAATGCCGAAAAACAGGAACTTGACCACGACTGAAAACGCGAGATGCGCCACGACGAGTGCCAAAAGCAAAGACCGGTGCTCACCCAGGCCCTCGTGTTCCGTGGCCATGCCGGCTTCGGAACTGGTGTTTTTGCTGATGATCGGGCGCAATTTCAAGACTATGCTGAGCCCGGAAAGCAGAGCACTGACAGCGACCAACGCCCACTGAGCGATGCTCAAGGCCACGTGATGCTTGGTATTGCTCACAAAGACTGCCAAGACCACGTTTGCTGCGGTAGTGGGGAGCCAGAGCACGTTGGCGTAGCTATATATTGAAATGAGTCTTGTCAACGAGAGCCGGTGGGAAAACGCCATAAACCACGTTGTGACCACGTACACTGCTGCGGGCACGAGCACCGTATATCCATAAAAGATGCAAATCGAAAGCGTGAGGAGCTCGAAGTTGTATGCGTACCTGTCCGCGGTGTCGGACGCATGTAGCCACTCCGCAAGCAAATTCGAGCCCGTAGCCGAGACAAACATGAGCACCACGAGGGTGGCGTTGATCCACATAAACCCATAGAGCTCTGTTGGAATATCGTCGGTCTGTGCCAGCACCACAGACGCGTGATTAAATGGATTTAGGGCCAACACGATCTTGCCGAGAAACTCGTCAGTGTCTATATCGAAGAAACGGCTGTAAAAACTTACCTGGCGCGGCCCGCCGTTGCTGGTCACTTTAGCGGTGGGGTGGTTTGGCACCTGGTTATTATAACTGGGAGCTTCTAATCATTAGTCGCTGCACAGGGATCATTCAGAAAATGGGGCCCAGGGGCCAGTACTAGTACATACCATGGTGCTGCGCCAAGGTTGGCGAGTCTGGCTCTATTGACTGGAAGTTAGTATGGCTATATTGCTTCTGAATAAAAGTGTCACTGGATGCATACGTCTGGCTGGATTTTCGTGTATCCTGACATTTCACTAGCGTATCGAATTGTTTTATGGGCATATTGCTTCTCGGGTTACGAGTGCCAAGTGAAGATTGCGTCACGTGACTAAAAGCTTGTGGCGCTGGTTGGTTTTGGTCACTTAACTATCGCTATGAAAAAGGGGAGATTTTGTGAATAATTCTGTAGCCTGGCTGCAGCAGAAGGGGTTACAAAGATAGAAAAAGGGAAAAAAAGACAATCGCTTGATTTCGCCCAGGATCGAACTGGGGACGTTCTGCGTGTTAAGCAGATGCCATAACCAACTAGACCACGAAACCTTGCGTGCAAGACAAAGACCGCGGACAATTATAAGTAGAATAAAGAAAATGATGAAATCATATCTTAGTCATACTACTGAATAGCCAGCCCATTAGTCAATTCCAGGAAAATCCCAAGGCTTCCAAAATATCACATAATTTTGCGTATTGACTGTGAGAGGCAGGTTGTGGCCTTTCTCCGATTCGCAAATTTCGATTACCTTTATATATGCTAACTCTGTTTTGTATTGATCTTAGTTTTCTTAATTTCGTTTGCATGCTTTTTCAACATCATTAATAATTGTATCGGTCAAATTCAAACTTTATGTGAAAGCTCTTTTTTTTGACAAAAGTCGACACTATTTGCTCTCGAACTTTGATTTGCCTTTAACTAAGGAATACACGTTTTATCATGATAGAATTTTTGCCGTCTGATTTCAACAGGCACTCGTGCATGTTATTGCTATTAATGTAGAATAAATATTCTTATTTAGATTCAATTCACAACCGCGTGAATATCTCTCGTGTGGTGATTTTTGTCGATATTGACTCGTTAAAGAAGCCAAGCCTGACTGCGTCCAATCCATATACCGATCTCTTCTTGTTTCTGAAGAGGCAGTTCTGACTTCATGCTTCTCTCAATCAATTATATATTCCATTAGAAAAAGAAAGGATGTCGTGGAGTAGTATTCCAGTACATCAATAATCTGTGGAATACGCTTCGGTACTAGTAATTGTACGTCCAGCAAGAGCTGCAAGCTTTGAGAGTTGAAACTGAATCTGACTGCATAAAATTGGGCATCAGCTTTTATGGGGTAAGATCTTGCCACCCCACGGGGTATATATGTCATAATGATGTTATCAATCCTCGTGTTTTGGGCGATGGCAAAGGGTGCCATGGATATACTGCATTCGAATTTCAGACTAGCCATCGCTGAATAAAACCAAAAATAAAGTATGTGTTGCACCAACTCGACCAATAACTGGATTACCGTGGAACAGAACATTCTACGGCAGAATTTGACAGAATAATTTGACTCGAAGACAACATCACGGTTGAAAATCCTTGGTTGTTACCCTTGGAATTTTTCGAATAACTTTTTTAGAGAGCTTAACTAAACGATATAGTATGATGATTTAATATGTCAACTTTTCATCTGCATACGCCACACCGTTGCTGGTTTTGGCTCATGGAAGGAATGTGGGCAAATAACTTATGCTTCGAAGGTGTGTATCTGTACGAATTTCAAGTAAATAAGACTTATTGTTGTTTTAGTTGAGAGACAAAACAGGGAACATCTTCAGGGTCCGGTGCTGGCCTGATCTATCATTACTGCTGTGGAAAACAGTAAACTAATTCAATATTGGCAGGTATTCAATCACTCTTTCAAGCTTCGACACCAGTATTCATTTTTTTGTGGAATATACTCTCTGACTTATTCTCTTAGCTCGGTACTGAATAGCCAGTCCGTAGCTCATCTACATGCTTCCACCCATGAGGTCCATGTTGAAACCCGAAACCAGGAAGCAGGCTAATCAACACACAGCGCCCTCATCGCCACCACCATAAAGCATTTGCTTATCTATCGGGGTCACTGACCTCTGACCACAACCCACTCACCGTGACCCTAGAATCATGCGTCTTATGCGAAGGCAACCGCCGGTTTTGAGAAGAAGCCAAGGGTATGCCCGCATCCTTCGGGTCCTCGCAATTCAGCGCAAACCGCGTGTCTGCCGTTTTCATTTGTGACTCCGTGAATGCAGACTTGCCCGTAGTGGCTTGCGGCGGCTGCAACAGAAACGGCGACACTTTGGAGGGCCCATCGTTTGACCGCTTGTGGATCGAGATGAAGTTTTGCGGCCGGAACGTTTTCGGGCGGAGCGAGTCTGACTCTGTCGAGTCGTCGGAATTCACGTTCTCCAAACGCACCTGTGGGGGTTCATTCTCGGTGGGCTGGTCGGCCTTCTTCTCGTCTGGCTCGCTATTCTCCAAAACGTCGAGTGGAAACGGTAAGCCCTCGACGGGCCCCAGGCCTTCGTACACAAACAATGTCACGATAATCGCCAAGAGGCACACTGCGGCGAAAACGAAAAAGAGCACAAACGGAGCTACCTGCGCTAGCCCGATGCTCAAAGTCGCTGCGAGGGTTTCGACCGTCCAGGCCGTGGACATTGCGATCGACACGCCTTTGGACCTCATATCGCAGGGGAGGGTCTCGAGTGTGCACAGCATGGACAGTGATGTCACGAGGAGCGAGGCCACAGAGAACGCAAACCCCGTGAGCGCGAGGATCGTGGATGCGGGCACGGTGTTCACTTGTACGACGGGGGCGTAGACAAAGTACTGCGTGGAGCTGGTGGCATACACGTAGCTGGTGGCCCCCAAGGACGAGAACGCCACGGCTAGGAGGAAGAAGCCGTACGCTAACATGTCCTTTCTGCGGGAATTTTTCATCACAAAGACGGAGAGCGCAGTGAAAAAGAACTGGATGCCAAAGAAGACGCCGTACAAGGTCTCAACCAACGTGTCGCCCAAGCGGCAGAACGCCAATGTGTAGTGGATGAAGTGCGTTGCGCCAAAGAGACACGAGGCGTGGGCCACCACCTGAAGCGCCACGGCAAAGAAGAAGCGGCGTCTTGTTTCCTTGCGGAACAAGTCGCCAAACGTCAGGGGCTGGAAAGGCACAGAGGTGAGAGAGAGGTTCTTCTGCAGGGCGAGGCGTTCGAGGCTGGCCGTGGCCCGCACCCACTCGCCCTTTCGGGCTAGAAACTTGGGCGACTCGGGGAGGAACACCGAGGGCAACACGACAAGAGCGCCCCAGAATACCTCGGCCACCCAGGAATAGTGGAACGCGTCCACGGCGCTGCCGAGAGTGACGCGGAGAAGAAGGCCAAAGCCGTACATCGCCGCCTGGCCAAAGACACTGAAGGAGGCCGCCCACCCCATGGCCAGTGACCGGTACGGCGCCACCAACACGTCAAACACATAGAGCGGCACGGCCACGCTGGCGAGCCCAAGCCCGAATCCCTTGATCAACTTGCATAGGACAATGTACACGTTTTCGGGCGAGAAGAACGTGCCGAGGCACCCCAGGGACCAGAGGAGCCCACTGAGCCGGATAACGAGGAGATGGCCAAACTTGTCGCAGAGCTGGCCCGTGAAAAGCGAAGTGACTGTTGGTTAGTACGGCGCAATAAACACGCAAGGAGGGAAAGCCGGGACAGACGCACCGAACATCGATTGTCGCCGCTAAACACAATCTTTATGCAGAAGGAGGGGCATGGGGACGAGTCGCCATGGCAGGTATTCTGCCGCGGGCCCGACCCGCACCGTCCATCTCTCCGAGTGTATATGTGGGTGTGTTTGGAGCATCACTGGCCCCGTCCAGTTTCACGTACCGGCTGCGCCAAGAGAGCACGCCCCGACCAACATGGCCACGCCTATCACGGAGGTGTGCGCAAAAACCTGGCCTAGCTGCTCGTTCGCCAGAAAAGCCACAAGGGTGGCCCTGTCCAGACATAGAAGAAGCCCGTAGAGCGCAGGCACAATCACGAGTGCTTTGTGGTGGAACGCTCTGGTCATGGTGGATTGGGTGCAAAAAGATGGATTCGGGTTGCACGGTGTGCTTAGAGGTGCGCGCGCGGGCCCCCAATTGAGAACCTGCCCCGCCAACAACATATGCCCAACTCACATCAAAAGAGCCGGGCAAAAACACCAAAGTGCCCTTTTGAGATCCCATCACCATGACATGGCATGTCGGCCCGGGGTTGGTAGCGCAGAGGAGGGCCGTGAGCTGACGGCCTGGGATATGGCGTACACGTGACCTGTGGCACGTGCACACATCTTGTTTCCCCAGAGTCGCGGGCACCCAAAATACACCGTTCATCACCACCCAAACCACCCACGTGTATTTGGACTTTCAATGGACGCTGGCTGCATCGGCACGCGGCCGGACCCGGAAATAGAAAATGACCCGGGTTTACCCGGGCTCTTCCTAGCTGAGCCCGTACGACCGCCGCTTGATGCCTACACCAAGAAGACGATTTTGCAGTCGCCCGTGGTGGTGAAAGTGGTGCCCGAGTTCCGCGTGTGCATCACAAAACCGCTTGCGGGACTATCAGGATCTTACGCCAGTGAAAGCGAGGCACAGACGCACATGCCACCCGAGCAAGACTCGTTCTTCGCCGACGATATGAGTGAAGATGAGGCGATCTTGGGTCTAGATGTCTCCGAGAAGCCGCCGCGCGTGCCCGAACCAGCGCCGGCCGTGACAAGTATCGAAATCTTGGTGAAAGCGACTCTGTTGCTAGTCGATGGCGCCGAGTACCCGCTCACTGCCGCTGTGACGGCGGTAGCGGTCGTGCGCAGCCCAGAAAAGATGGATGTGTTGGAAGACTCGCTAATCTTGACACTTCTGTCGGGATTTCAGCTCCTCGTGCGCGTGTGGAAGGTTCCACGCACGTTTGCTGACGCGCTGTTTGCGCAGTTGCCCGCAAGCGTGCCTGAACTGCCCACTTCCCACGTATTCAAGCCTTTCGTCGTCCAATGGTGGCAGCTATCTAGCAGAAACACAGGGAACTGGGCATGCCTGGCACTAGCTGTACACTCACAGGGCAGCGCAGTGGTCTCCGCTGGTCCGGAGCCCGTATTCCGCATCCATGCGTGCCAGAATACAGAGATGGGCTTGCAATTGCTGCCGCATTTCAACATACCCTTCGATGGCGTGCTTCTACACGCGTGCTTTGCGCACCCAATAGACCCGAACATGGCAAGCGAGCAAATCGTGCTCTTGGTCGTCACATTTACCACACTGAGCCGCTTGGCGCTCTCACTATATAGCTGGCACGCGGCGGAACTGCTAGGAGAGAATCTCTCCAAGTGCACGCTCCCGCTTAACAACAACTTTCCGCTTCCAGTATTAATCGTGCCCCTATTTCAAAACGGCAGCTTTCTTTTCGTGTGCCCGCACGAACTTATTGTCGTGACTCTTAACAACGTATGGTCTGCAGACTACTCGTTCCTGAGATATGCCTATGACGGCCTGTTCCCCACGTCATATTTTCTGTCCGACGCTCAGCCAGATGGCGCAGATGAGGTATTTTTGGCCTCTGATACGGGCGTAGTTTACTCGGTGTCCATCATCGAAAATCGTGTCGTCGCTTGTCTCCCAGTGCTCCGAGTCGCGGACCCGATATCGTCGTTTTCGCTTCACCATGCAGCCTCGGGAGATGGTTTCGTGCTCAATTATGCAAGTGACACCGCGGGTGCAAAGGCGCTATATTTTGCCAGTCTCATACTCCCCGAGACCGCAAAGAGATGGAAGAAAACAGACAGGATTCCGTACACTGCTGCCACACTTCTTAAAGATCACAAGAACTGGGCGCCAGTGGTAGATGTCCTGGTGATTGATGCCTCAAATCCCCGCACCCATGTTGCACAATCTGCTCAGGAACTCTGGGTTATATCAGGTACTGGAAAACGCACCAAGTTATCTCATCTTCGCGCTGGATATGCGGTCAAAAGAGAGCTGCGCAACTTCGAGGCTTTGCGCAAAGTCGAAGCGATGTATTTCTGCCGTGGAACTGGCTCCCAGTTTCTAGTCTTCTCGATGCCGTTTGACACAAAGTTCTTTCAGTATGTGCCGGAGGTCGAGGAGACAGAAACCGACGGGCCTAATTTTACTGACAGCGACCCGGACCCAATCATTGAGATAAAGGACTCTGCATTTGAAACGGGCTGTTCCACTTTACATTGTCTGTTTCTCCCGGATACCGACGTCATGTTTCAATTCACGCGGCATAGCATCACGGCATCAAATACAAAACTAGCAAGGACTTCGCGTCTCACAGATCTGCGGATTATATTGGCTGATGTAAAGGGAAATATAGCAGTCCTTGCGGTGCAGAAAACTGGAAAACTTACTCTTGAAATTGTACGGCTTGCATCGGTCATAGATTTTGCTACTACGGCAGACCTTATTTTGAATGAGGCGTGTTTTCTCGTATTAGCATCGTTGCCAATACGAGAAAATATCAGTATGCTAAAATGTTTTGAAAATTCTGACTCCCTTTTAATTGCATGTGGGTTTTTCGAAGGCTCATTCAATTTGCTCAAATTCAACACATTTACATATGAGTATTCATTCCTTTTTCTGTTTGACTTGAATGATATCCTTCAGGCATCTGGAAAAGATCCAGCAATCCCACACGACGTGGCATTTTCAAGTGCACGGTCGAAACTTTACGTCGGAACAAAGCAGGGTCATTTTTACGAGTTTGACCTCGACGATTCTCTTTCTCCACTGCTCACCCAGAGCATGGCTCTAGGTTCTACGCCTGTTAAATTGGTACTCAGCGAGAACGACCCCAATCTTTTATTTGCTTGCATGCGCAACGTGTGGCTCTTTAACTCATACGCTTCCTCTGCCCCGGTGAGAGTCAGTTTCGACGAGAAGTTTGACAAGCCAGTTTTGCTGATGGTGGAGCTTCCGACACATGAATCACAGCACTTGCGTTTTGGGTTCTTGCGAGAAGACGGCTTTGTAATTGGCTCTGTGTTTTGCCACGAACGGCCTTTGTTGAGACAGCTCAGTCTCGGTGATCCGGCAAAAAAGCTTTTATTCCTTGACACGTCAAATCTTTTTGTGATCTTGTGTAAAGCAAAAAATCAACAAAATCGTCTTAAGTTCGCGGACCGGAAATATTTCAGGGTGCTTTCTTCGATGGAGATAGATCCTAGAACAGGAACAAGCAGAGCCGACTGGATATTTGCGCCCTCAGAAACCCCAACGTGTGCTTTAGTCTGGCATATCAACCGCAATGAACGGGTCTCAAAAAAAGTCATTGTGGGTACTCTGATGGAAGGCAATGGTGGTAGTTTGAAGATCTTGGATATCAGCAAAGTAATGCCGGAGGGGTCTCGCGTTCCCGCCGTGAAAGTGGTGGAGCTATGGTCTATATCTAGAGATGCATCCGTGTCTTCCATCCAGCAGATCGGCTCGACTATACTTTTCTCGTGTGGTCGCTGCGTGTATTCAACATCGTACAGTCTTGAGAGCAAAAAATTCCGAGCGGTGAAGAAGGTTGCTACTCTCTCATCTGACGTTGCCAATATAGAAGTGGCTGATGATGGTCGCGTTTTGATAAATACGCAATTAGATTCAGTGTTGGTGTTCAAGTACACTGAGGATCCCGATAATGCCCAAGTGGAAGACGGGTCTAAAGATGCTTCTGACGAGTTACGCGTTATTTTCAAGGATCCAGTCCGTCGCTCATTTGCGAATGCAACTGTAATAGGAGATAAGCTAGCGGCCGGCGACATGTTGCTCTCCGAGTTGCGAATTTTTGACCTAGAGAAGCCATCTTCACTTCTTGGTGTTTCGCTATCTCTTCCGATGATTCCGAGAGTTTATGCAACTAATTTTAGCGCTTTCTGGGGAAGAAATGATCGCGATTGTCAGATTTGTTGCGTAGCTGTGAACGGCCAAGTCATTCTTATCAGTCCCATTTCCAATCAAAGTGAGGAATTGCAAAATCTCAGGAAAAATTTAGGCATGGAGTACAAAATTATTGCAGATAAGGCTCTAGACATTATCATGGATAGGCTCAATAGACCATTCATGGATAAAATCACTGGAAAGGGTCTTCAATCGGTCTACAAACCATTCTTTGGGTTCGGCGGTAACCACAAGAAATTTATCGACTATGACATCGAAGAACTATCCAAGTCAAAGAGCTCAAAAATTACTTTGTGATTTGTTTCTGTGCTTGTTATATTTACTACTAAGAATGAAAGTGGTGGGACACTGTGGACTGCAACATAAACCCAATAGAACCATGTTTCAACATCAGAATTTCTTTATAATGGTCGAAAGACTGATAATATTTGCTGATCTACTCAATGCTGTCAGAAGAGTTGTTGGTAGGTGTGCCTTCCGATTGATTTCCAGAGTCTGCGCCTAGTGCGGGTTGATTAAGCTTCCTGCGATTTCGTTGTTGTCTGAATTCAGCAGCGCGACTCGCTCGATCGGACTCAAATATGGTAGATTCCATCATCTCTCCCTTGCGAAATTCTTGAAGGAGATTTCTAGCTCTAGCACCTACATCATCATTGCCCTCAGATTCGTCTTGTATCGGCTCCGCGCTCGGCTTTTCTGGACTCAACTCCTGTAGAGAGAAGCTCTCTCTTTTTTTGCTGTTTTCCAAAATGTGCTTTTTCATCAACGCCCTCTTTCTTGCCAGGGTGGGTTCCCCACGATCTGACCCTGCGGCCTTCAATTTCTCTAACAAGGAGTCCATCACGTTTCGTTCCGTATCGGAATCAGAGCTTTCCTGTTTGGTTTTTTCTTGTTTGCTGGCGGTTTCAAGTAGTTTCTTTCTTTGTTCATAGACCTTCAACTCTTCTTCGCGTTTCATGTTTTCGCGCTGTGCTTTCTTAAAATCAGCTATAAAGTTCGTAAACTTGCTAATAAAAGAGTTGCGCACAAAAGAGTCCGTTGGATCCTCACCAAAGAAAAGCATCAATTTATCAAACTCCTTGAGAGTATAATTTGCCTGATCCAAAAGCAACTGTGCCTTCTTCTTGGCTTTTGGCAAAAGGGGTGAAACTAGTTTCAAGACACGATCTTGGGGATGAAACTTCGAAACATCGCTCAAATTCCCGATATCAATGGAGCTTTGAACATTCCTAATCAGCTGTGCATACTCTTTTGTATCACTGGATATCACCTCAATGCTAAACTTTGCAACCTCGGAACAGACCGAGAGTTCTTCAAGAAACCCCAATAATTCGGGATAATTGGTTCTGATGGTCTTTTCAACATAATGCAAAAAAGACATGCTGTTTTTGTCATCTTTAACAAATCCTAATCTTTGAAGAGATCCAAGCTTGAAACCCTTGGCTTGCTTTGATGTGTCATTCATGTAGTTCCCAACAGCGAGAATTATGTCGAAAACACTACGTAAGTATTTCGAATGTTTGATACTGCTAACAGCAGAGTCAATGGATCTTAATTTCTTTACCAAGTCTTCATAATCTTTTTCGTGGCTTGAAATTGTCTTCAAGGCTCTAATTCTTGACTTCCAATAATGTTGCAAATTATAGATCAACTCCAAGTATATTCTGTCCGGTCTTTGTAATTCATTTGGATCTTTTTCTGGCTTGGTGATTTCGTCCGAGTCATAATTGGTTGAGTAGGGCTGCAAGCTTATGGCTAAGCTATTTGGTACTTCAACAATTTCTTCCTTCGCAAGAAATTCCAAAACTGCGGCATTTTCCATGATGTCTTTATCGCATCTTAAGACTTTGCTCACAACTTCAACGTCAGGCAAAGAATTGAAAAAATGTAAGTTGATTCCAAACTGCTGAGCCACATCTCTTGCCAAAAACGAAACTTTGTCAATTTCTTCTTTCTTCTTTGTTGCCAATTTCCTAATTTCTCTAGCCGCAAAAATTGTCTCAATCTCATCCAAAACACCCTTGTCCATTAGGTCAGTGGCGACGGAATGAGGCTCAGAATTATTCCAGAAAGAATTCGTTGACAGATCGGCCGTTTCGACTTTTTCCCAATGCAATTGCTTCAACTTTTTCTTTGGTCTGGGGAAATTATCGAATGGAGTATGTGGCAGTACAGGTATTATGGGTGATGCAAGAGCTTTCTTTGAAATTGGGAATGGTGGAGGTGGAGGCGGTGGTGAAGCAAGTCCTTTGCCCAGCGCAAAGGGCAATGGTGGAGGTGGAGGTGGAGGGGAAGGTCCAACAGATGGACCTCCTAGAGCTGGTGGTAATGGTGGCGGAGATGGAGACTTTTGAGCACCACTGAGTGCCGGTGGAAGAGGAGGTGGTGGAGGAGGCGGAGGCGGCGGTATTGAAGACCCCCCTAACGCTGAAGGAAGAGGTGGGGGTGGAGGTGGCTGAAGCTCCGCCGCTATTGTCGCTCGTGAAAGGTCTTGTGTAATTGCTGGCGGTGATGGTATACTATCCCCTGACGTCAATTTTGGTGACAAGGACGTGGAATCTAATTTCTCTGTGCAGACGAGTTCTTTTTCCAAGGCAATCAGTTCATTGGCTCCTTTCAATATGCCGCTCTCTGTCCCTCCTTTGCGATCGTTTGTAGAATCTGTGATTGCGTCTGCCTTTTTTACTTTTGAAGATAGCTCGCTCAAAAACATGGGATCCATGGAGCTAATTGTAGACATTCTGTTGGACCGGTAATCTTTTCTTGGAATGGTTGAAGAGCGAGGCATACCTTCATTCGTCTGTACTTGCCCGTGCGCGTACTTCTTTTCAAGTTTGCTCAAGGCATCAATCGGAACTACCTTTGATGATCTCTTGCTAGGAGGCTTTGTATCTAGAGCATTCAATTTCGAGCGCAAGTCATGCTTGAGGCGCTCGACTTCTTGAAGTTCCTCCTGAAGTTTTGCCTTGATGCTCGAGTCTGACAAAGGAGTCAACAGTGTAGCATCTTCAGTGAGATCGAAATCAATGTTGAAATCCTTGAAATTGGTTTCTAGCTCTCTCAAGCGCTCCATTGCCAAATACTTCTGTTTCGCAAAAAGACTGCTGTTGTTGAATTTCATGATATCATTAGATTCACTTTGTAAAGACGCAAGTTGCTTCCGAAGTTTTGAAAGCTTTCCGACATCATCATTTCTTACAGCACGCTTAGGTCCCACGACAATAGGCTCATCTGTGGCGTGCTCAATGATCTGCTCTTCCTCTTCAGCAGAATCTTCCTCAATATCATCCGTATCTTCGAAAACGTCTTCCGCGTCCCTTGACGTGATCGAATTATCCTCCTCGAGTTTCGTCGCGGGAAGGGTATAATTTTCAAAATCAGTCATTTCAAGCTCTCGGGCTAGAGTTTCGATATCATTCATCTGATCTCTTAATGCTCTTAATCTGGAAGATGGCTCTATGTGGCTTCCTAGCAGTTTATTATCCAATCGTAATTCCGCTTTCTTTCGGTGAATTTGCTTGCGCAATTTATTAACCAACTCCTCATTAGTGGTTTTCACCGAGTATGTTGTTTTACCGTTACCCTTCTTTGATTGAATTTCCCCGCTGTTAAGCATTATCAAGAGCTCTCGCATTTCTGCTTCCTGTTCCTGTTTATCAATAAGGTTTTTTCTCTTTGCGTCTTCCAATTCATTTTGAAGCTCTTCGTTGAGTTGTCTGGTTCTTTTCATTATCAACTCTTGTTCCTTGACTTCATTGTTCAAGCTGGCAATTAGACCTTCTGAGCCCATTGATAATTGTCGAGAAATATCGTCCCTTTCTGCGAGAGCTTCCTCGGCCATTTTTTTGTAAACTTTGATCTCTCCAAGGGCCTTTCTGTACATATCATCAGTCTGTAGACCCTGGAACAATCTATTCATAGCAATGCCAATGGCTGATTCATCATTTGACGTATGGGCATTGGAGACATTTTGCATAATTCCGTCAAAGAGTCGTAAACTTCGAGCAGATTCAGCAGGGTCATCTTTTTTATCAACTTGATTGAGATACAAGTGTTGAATTGCACTCAAAAAGAACCCTTGGGCCTCATTATCTTGGACGCTTTTCCAGATAGCTTGCACCAAGTCAACTGGGTTGTTGAAATCTAGGTTTTGATCAAGTTGTTCGGTTGTTTTGAACTCCAACTTATCGGCATCAGCCATTTCCGCATATCGATAACATTGCTTGGACAAGCTCTCGTAGCTCAAATCCTTGAATTTCTCCATGAGCTCGTCAAGTCCAGCCGCTCTGAATTGAGAGCGCAAAGTCATGCGTATCCTGAAGTCTTGACCAAACTCAACAATTGTATTTACAAGAAGCATCGAACTTAAGCAGTACTCTAGGAGTTGGTTCTCAACGTAGGATGAGCTGACAGTAGATGAATTTGTTCCATACATGGCGAACTTGAGCTCGTCGCTGGCGCCAACCAACGAATTCTTATACTTTCCTCTACCATCAATGGTGCGCTCAACGAGCCGGATCCACAATTCGAAACGAATGCAATTATCTGATGGGGCCTTGCGACTTAGGTTTCGTTTGGACTGTGAGGAAAAGACAAACTCGTAGTATGGTTTCATGGCAAGCGCATCCATGGCACGAAGTATTTTGTGGTATTTACCCAAACTGTCTGTCTGACCCGGCTTACAATAGTAAGCGATCATGAAAGTCAAAGTCTCGGCTGCAATTTTCCGCGTGGCTAAGCGCGGCGAAAGTAAAGCACCGGCTATGGCGCTTACATATAGCGATTCATCCGACTTTGCTCGCTCTGCGCCAAGCTTTTGGTTCATCATGCATCGAAGACACTTCAAGGCGTTCAATTCTTTGTTGAATATGTCGTCCAGAATCTGCTCGACGTCCAGGTCGCCAATCTGGTCATGGACTTTAATAAGATACAGGGAGAGCGCGACATCACCCTGGTAATCAAATATAAATTGGCGCACCCAGTCTATGGGCTCGGTCCGTAGCAGCACCCAGAGGTTTTCTAGTTCAGGGGACATGATGGACTTTGCAACAAGCTTGCGCGTGTAAAACTCTGGGGTCGCGTTGCTTTTTTTCTGCAGCTTGTTGTGTTCGCTGAGCGCATCCTGGTAGATTAACATCCACTTCTTGTCGACGCCGTACGACAACATCTCCTGGCGCGCAGCGGGTGGGAGAGACCGAAAGTCGCGTCGATCCATGAGCTCGCGGAACATGCGCTCCACGTCTACCGGGTTTGCAGGTCGCTTGAGCGTCATCTGCCGCAGCGGAGGGTCATGCTCCTCGGGATTGCTCCCCGTGATAGAGACTCGAGACGCCAGCGACTGTGGCGCTGCCTTGTGGGCCACTGTAAGCGGTGTGTTCAGCGCCATGGAGCCCGCGCGGGAGCTTTTGGGCTCATGGTTATGGAAGAGCAGCGGCTTCAGAGCGCTGGAGTGGTGCAGCAGCACGCTGGGGTAACGCCGCGCCAGCAGGTCGACCAGCCGCGCCAGCTTCAACAGGCGTGCAGACCGCACGCTGCGATCGCCTCCTGAGGACATGCTGCTGAGGGAGACCTGGTCCGCAGAATCCGGCTGTTCCGACAAGGGGACGTAGGGTGTGTGTTCTGGGGTGTTTTCGCGACCGCCTCCGGAATTTGGCGCGGGCCGGTCGCGCAGTTTCCGGAGCAGGAAAATCGACAGGGACAGCATTCGACTTGGCGTTGCAGCCGAGGTCTGTTGGCCCGTCTGGGCGGCCTTCTGGGGGCTTGTCTGGAGCGAGTTTTGGCGGCCCGGCTTGCGCGGCGCCAGGCCGTGCGGGATGGGCGCGTAGTATGCGGCCAGCCGCGGGTCGTCCTCGGCAGGCGCCAGGCCGGCGCTGCCGGCCATGTACGGATCAATTCGCTTGCGCAAAGACATGCTACAGGGGGCACAGTAGTCGGTGTGTGCGGGTATGAGCGGAAGCTTTTTTCACGTGGCAAGTGACAAAGATTCGGCCAGAGGGCACGTGGCAGGGTTCTCGAGTGCTGGCAGAGGGGCCACGGCGTGCACGGGAGGAATTGGCTGGCGGAAGGCACGTGAGGGCGGGCTATATGTGTGGGTGGAGGGTGTAGATAGTTTCGCGCTGGTGGTGTTGGTGATGTGGTCTCGGGAGGTAGTGGCCTGGGGCGCGCGGTGCTGGCAGCGCCAACCGGGCCGCGTTTGGGGCACTAGGCCTGGCGTGAGAATGGGCGGCCAAACGCACGCACACGCAAAACACAGTCTGAAGTCCGCGTGGGGAACATCGATATGTGGGGGGGATTTTGGCGGTGAAAAACAAAGGGAAAAGACAGAGTGAAAAAGCAGCTTTTGTGAAAAAGGGGGGTTTTGCGCGGCCGACGTGCCGAAAGAAGTATATGGCGCCGAGGCTCTTGGCCGTGAAACGAGATCGGCAAACCTGGCGCGGCGTATTTTCCCCCGTTTAATTTTTTTTTTTTCATACTATTACTATTATTATTTTTTTTTTGGCCCACTCTGATTGTTCATGGCGCTATTTCGTTCCTGGCAGTGGCTCTGTGGAGCGGCCATCTACATGTTTGCTCTGTGGACCGCTTCGCCTATAAAGGACGAGGGGGATACGTATTTTCGAGGTGAGGCTAGGGGGTCACATGCGCCAACAACGGGAGTCGCGTGCCGCGGATTTTGCTTGCTCAGCTGTATATTATTCATGGCTGCCAAAAGGATGTTTTCGCCGGCGCCGCAAGCGCGGCGGTGGTTCCAGGAGCCTGTTTCGCGGGCGTTTGGGGCGGTGGGTCTATGTGCAGGCCAGAGCGCGCCGCGGGCGCATAGCCAGCCTGGAATGCTGAGGGCGATGTGGGGGGGCTCATTGCGTGGACGGCGGCATGTTTGCACTGGATTGCTGGTGACGAGAAAGGGCTTTCGCGCGTCCATTTCGCTCGCTTTTCTTCAAGGCCGTCTGCGCAGCAGTCTCTTCTCCTGAACACCGTGACGCGTATACGTTACCTTATTCGGAGTTCCGTAGGCCCGCGAGCACCAACACGTAATTGCACCACTGCCAACTAGCGGAAATCGAGCCTTGCACCATGCTCTCGCCACACTAAAGGCTTTTTTTGGCCATCACTCAAGACTCTCCTGAAGAGCCGCCAACGTGCTGTCCAAATCCTTGTCAATTTTCTCCTTGAATTTCTTGGACTTGCTTTCTCGGCGCTGCAACTGCGCGCCGCCCTCTAGGGTTTCCGAGCTGTCTTGGAACTCGCCATCCTCATCTTCTTCTGATCCAATGACGGCGCTCTCAACCGGCGTGCTTTTCTTACCTTTTTTACCTTTTTTCTTCTTCGCCTTGCCCTTGGTGGTTTTAACCTCTGCCTCTGCCTCTGCCTCTGCCCCCAAAAGAATAGGCTGGTTTTCCTCCTCGTCCAAAGCTCTTGAGTCGTTATCATCGTACACCGTTTTCAATCCCTCGTTTTGAAGCTCTGCTTTTGGTTCTGCAGTTTCACCACAGTTCAAATCAATCTTCGATAAGACATCAGGGTCTGGTTGCACAGTCTCTGTAGGCGTTTCTCGAGTCTTTTGTGCGTCTTCGACCTTGCTTTCGTTTGAAAAGGCAGAATTTTCCACTAGATCCAGCGCTTTCACTGCATCAGTAGGCAAAGTCGAGTCTCTCTCTGAACAGGCCATGCCCTGCTCCGCATCAACCGAAGCCAGGGTAGCATCAAGCAGCAATGTCAGAATCTCTTTTTCCCGGTGCTGGAATGCGACGTTATCCTGAACGGCCGTACGGAAAGCATCAAGCGGAACCTCATCGACATTGAGCCACTCTATATCCTCGTCAGTATCCCAAAAACCGACACGGCTCCAAAAGATTTTTGCGCGGAGAACAAGGAGCGTCAAGTATAGCTTGACAAACACAGGCTCCAAGTCGGGGTCCAGCTCAGGCGCTTGTATAGCTTCAGATGGCCGCTTAAACTGGAAGTTGTTCACGTAGGCTATGTCGTCGTACATGCTGTTTTGCGGCAACTTGTATATGTTGCAGTGAATTGTACGCAAACTCGCAAAAAATGTGCAAAGCGCCCGCAACTTGACCAAGCAGAAGTTACAGAGCGGGTATGTACCGATAGCTGTGTGCGGCTCGCTAGGGGTCTCGGTGGCCCCAAATTCTGTGGGGCCTGTTTCTGCGTTTGGGCCGTACAACTTCAAGTTGTAAAGCCGCGCGTGCTCCAAGAGATCATCTTTGTTTTCACCGCAAAACGCACACGCATCCTTTAGAGCGACAGGAGCCTCACTACCGCGTTTGGCTCCTTTGTAGGTCAACTTAAACGTCTCGTTGACGCCGGCGACGGGCTCGATGATCGCACGACCCTCCACCAAGAGGTTCCAGAACGACTTGCCCTTCGACCAACGCTTCATAAAAGTGTTGCCTGTGAGCGCAGGGATTACCGGCACGCATGGTTCGAGCTCTTCGGTCCATAAGCGGCGGAAGTACTTGAGCGCGCGGAGCGACGCCAAGTCGAAGCTGAACCCAGGCTTAATGAGCTGGTACACAAACGCCTTGAAGTCGAGCTGGTACGCAGGCACGTCGAAGCGCACGGCCCGCGCCCTTAAGCCGTAAAGAAGCTGGTGGAGCACCACAGGAACAGGCCCTGCGCCGTTGAGGTCGGTGCTATCGCGCCCGCCCGCAGTGCTGTCAAAGTCAAACGAGCCCTGCTCAAGGCGCGGCGTGTGTATGCGGGATGCCAGCCGTTGCTGGTCGTCCATCTTCACAAACAAGGCCTTCAAGTCTTGAAGCTGCGCCTGCAAATTCTCAATGATGGCGTCCTTCTCTGCCAACTCTTCGATCAATTTGCGGTTTTTCAACTTGAAGTTGTATGCCTCGCGGCTGGCGTTCAGCACCATCTCGTTTGCCTCGTTGAACAAAGACGCTGTGAGGTCCTCGACCTCGCCCTCAAGCTGCTTGTTTTTCGCCTCTGCCGCCAGCTTTTCTTCTGCAAGAGCCGCGTTGCTCAGCTGCAAATCAGCAAGTTGCTCACGCGCTCTTTTGTGCTCGGACTCCACGGATTCCAACGCCAAAACACGGGTCTTTAATTGGGCTTGCTCGCGCCTGAGCAGCACCACGGTTTCCTCCAACAGCAGCAGCTTTGCCACCTCCGTGACTAGTTTGGTCGAGAGAGAAGTGACTTCGTCCGCCAATCGCATATCGAGATCTGACTCCTGTGTCATCTTTTAAGCTATATTGGGTGAACAAATGTGTGGGTCGCTGCAAGCGCTGATTATGTTTAGGTGGGTGAATGGGTCGTGTAGTTTCAAAGAAGTGCTTGCTGTTCACCTCTATAACCGATACCCTTTATTATAAAGAGCGTGGATGTTAGAAGAGACTACTTTAGGAAATGGATGTTCGACTGCCACGCTGTGCTATGATGAGTAGAATATATTCGGGCGTTGCCTCGGACCGTTGATCTAGCGTCCGCTGGTCCTGCAGGTACGTCGGGCATACTTGGTTGTTGGCGGCTATGGCACGGAAAGAGGCACGAACATAAACGTTTATTTAGAATATGTATAGAGTCTCAGCTTCAACAAGCATTTTTATGGACTCTTCCAATCTGCACCCAGGCGGCTTGCCGATTTCATGCCTAATCTGAACGTATTTGTAGCTCGGTGGCTTTGTTTCACCGAATAATGTCATCGTATGTGCAGTCTATCAAAACAAAAGAGACATTCACGATTTGCTGAAGGTCAACCAACATTATTCTTCAAGGAAGTATTTTGAGAGACATCCTGAAGATTTAAAATAGCTTGAAAATAAATTTCATCGCATCAAGCATGTTGCAATGATTTTTACTGCTGTCCTCTAACTTACTAATTTCGCACTGCTGCGTGAATATACTTCCATCTTCGAAATCTACCCCCACCACCATTTGACCAACCTACTAAATGGTTTGAGATCTTACAGAACACTTGCACTTTCAGTTTTATTCGAATAAAGCTATAAATTTGATTTTATTTTTTAAAGTAATATGTCGAAGAAATGAACGGCATTTGTATAGTGGAACATCAAGTTTCATGCATATCTTTCAGAACCACTTAGAATTCAGGAAACTTGCTTGTCATGAAAGACTCCAAACATGAGCTGTCACTATCTCAGTTTCTGATTCATCTACACATGAAGAGCTGTGATACTTCTGGCTTCGTGAGTAGCAGCCGGAACACCGACACTGCTCCATATTCTGATTTGGAGATGCGCGCGTGCAAATTTTGTGGATATAAACAATTCATTGAACGTCCTTTTGATTCATATATACATATCGGACTCTATCAGTGAGCTCTGCGCCGCATCAGATTGAATCCGAACCACGGGTGAATGTTTTCGACTGAGGGCTAGAACCGAGGGTATGCTTATGTGATTGGCGCAACAAGCAATACAGTGTCAAAACAGGCAAGCGCGATTTCGGCCTTCAAGCACAATTGCAGTGTTTACGACCGAGAAAACAATCTGCAAATTATATGTTCATATCGTCGTTCTCGGTTGTTGTTTCCGATTCGTATGCGCTATCGTCATTATACTTTGACCAGTCGAAACCCCCCACCTTCTCCGGGCCTTTGTGAGACCCCTCCGAGCCAATATCATCAGTGCTGCGGACTCTGTGTTTTTCAAGATCCTCATCGTCGTAGCCCAAAAAGTTTCTTGCGTAGTATTCGACGAAATCATCGAAATCCTCGAGGTCTTGTGTTCGCTGAAGATCTTCCTCGGCGAGCGCATGGGCCAGGCCGAGCAACTCTGAGTCTTCAAGTGCTGTTGAAAGCCGGGCGGCCATGCTGTTGCGAGAAAACAGCTGAGCGAATTCCTTTGTGTCTTCGAGACCAGCAAACACGCTGGTATCGTTCCCACTGACATCAGCAGCATCAGCGTCAGAGCCGGGCGCATTGTCTTCTGGCAAGAGCTCTTGCCTCTGTAGGTCTGCGTAAGTCTTTTGGTCAATTTCACTGAGCACGCACAGCGGCCGGGTTCTGTCCAAAGTGAGACTTGCGTCCGCGCAGCGCACATGTTTCGCGGAACAGTTGGAAGAGGCCAAGTCGCGGAGCTGTGCCATTGCGTGGGAGCTGGAAAAGTCTGGACACGACGGGCTCTGGCGTAGTAACGAGAGCAAGCGCGTCGTTTCCGCGGGGTCGTGTTTTGCCTGGGCGAACGCCTCGTTGGCATTGACCTTGATCGAAAGCGAGACCCACTGCGCCGCACTCAAGCTGTTGGAAAAGAGCGAGTCCATGGCGTTCCCCTCGCTGTCATCCGACACCGCGACGGTGAAGGCCTGTTCGTCTACAAGCAGCAACGAAGCAGGAAGCGCCAGGAGCAGGATGCAAGTGGGGTCGAAGCCACTGATGTCCGGCCGCGTGATGAGGTGCGGGCGCTGCAGCACGAGGTTGACGAGCCCCCTGGGAATGCGCACGTGTTCAATGTCCAGCACGTGCTGCAAGAGGTGGTTGCACGCGCCGAACGCGCCATGCAACTGGGCCGTGAGGCTGTCCTGCAACACGGCCTCGCCCGCCACAATGCCGTCCAAGGCGGTGCTGAGGTCGAGCTCGGGCACAAGCTCGCCGTGCGGGTTGTCTGCGGTGTATCCGTTGCGGAGGAGAAGCGCGGCCCCGCCGTGGAGCCAGAGCCGGTTGAGACTGAGCTCTGCGTCCATCTCGCATGGGGCGCTGAAGTCGCGGCGCAACACGTCGTGCTCCAAGGTGTCCCAGGCGTGCACCCAGACGCCGCCGACTTGCTTGGACACGAGCCACATGAGGAACGTGAAGTACTGCTGATGCACCGCGGACGAGTACTTCATCTCGACCACGGCGAAGGGCCGCGACGCGAGGTGGTGCTGTGGCTCCAGAAGCAGCAAGAACACGCGGTGGGGGTTGAAGCTGTTGATTCGCTGGACGAGAGCATGCGTGCGTGCGTGCCACTGGCCGCTGCCACAGAGAACGCCGAAGCACCGGGCGCCATAGGCAATGAGCGAGTACTCGTCTCGCACGCACACGAGGCGGTCTGGTGCAAGCGGCGGCGTGTCCATCCCGAGCCGTTTTGCAGGTCCAATGTCATTGCGTGGAGCAGGCCCGATGCCCGATGCACGATGCCCGATGCCCCGTGCGCGGAGCACAGATTGGGGGACGTGCACGTGCACGTGCACGTGACCGGAGGCGATGGCGCGATAAGCCGCGCGTGCTTGCTCCTCCCATGATGGCGAGCAGTCCTGATTGTGCCCCTTTGCTTTGCGGCCACAGAGACCCATGGACACAGTGCATGTCGACGGCAGTGCTGGCAGGACCCGCGCAGTGACAGCACCACCAGCACCAGCAGCAGCAGCAGCAGCAGCAGCAGCAGCACCACCACCGACAGCAGCGGCACCACCAGATATGTCGCCTTCCCTAAGCACTCTTCCGCCAGAGATCAGGACCCGGATCGCCAGCTACCTCGGGCAGCTCGACGCGGTGCACCTCGCCCAGACCTGCCGCGCCATGGCGGCGCCGGGTGCGCAGAGACTCTACGCCTTCGTGGTGGTGGACGCCAACTACACGCACTTCAGCGCGGAGTACGTCGCATGGCGCACCTACATCAACCTGCTGTACCGCCTCCGGCGGTTCCTTTGCGCCGCGGGGCGCGGGCAGGTTGGCGCGCTCCACGTGCGGCGGCTCCCGGACCTGACCAGCATCTACTCGCGCGACACCCAGGGCTTGGTGTGCGCGTGCTTCCGCGGCTTGCATGGCTTGCACGAGCTCGTGTGGAGCGCCGAGAACTTCACGCCAGATCTCTTGCACGCGTTGCCGCGCCGCGCGCTTCTCGAGCGCGTGGACGTCGTGCTCAACTTGCGCGGCCCAGCCGCGGCGGGCGCCGCCGCTGCCCTGCTTGGCCTCGACGGCCTCCGGCACTTGCGCCTCCGGCCGTTCGGGAGCCTGCGCGGGCTCCGGCGCCTTCTCACGGCGTGCCTCGGCGCCGGCTCGCGCACCGCGCCGCCGTTGGTCTCGCTCGACGTGGCGCGCTGCGAGAGCGATCCGCCCGCGCTTCTTCCGGCCCTGGCGCTAGCCCACATCGACACGCAGGGCGCTGACGCCGGCACCGACACCGGCACCCTCACGGCGTTGCTCACGTGCCCGTGCGCCGGGAGAATGCGTGCCCTCGCGCACCTCGGTCTCGACGCGGTCTTGGTCAGCGAGGCTGACGCGCGGCTTCTTGTGGCGGCCGTGCGCGTGGAGGGCTTGCACACGCTCAGGCTCCGGAACGTCGGTGAGGTGTGCGCCAGCGGCGACGCCGGCGGCGCCGCGGCACAGGCCGGCGGCTTTCTCCGCGTGCTTGCACCGCGCCTCATTGGCCTCCGGCACTTGCACCTCGACTACCGCCAGACCGCGGGCGCGGCCATGCCGGCGTTTCTCGCGACACTCCCGCCGCTCACGAGCCTCGACCTCGTCGAGCGCACAAATAGCCTCAAGCGGGCGCACGTCGACGACGCGCTGCTCTACGCGGCGTACGCGGCGGCGCTCGCGCGGCACACAGCGTTGCGACGGCTCTCGGTCGAAATACGCGCCGAGCACGCGTTCTGCGAAAGCGTAGTGCCCACGCCCGCGTGCTTGCTCGGCGCCATCGGCAGCTTGCGTGCGCTCACGAGCCTCCGCTTCGCGTGTGCGGACGCGCGGGCCGACAGCGCCATGACACGCATGCTATCGCTGCTCCCGCGCCTTCGTTTCTTGGACGTGTTTGCGCTCGCGGCCACGACGCACCCGGGCTTGGGCATGGGCATGGCGCACCCGTCGGTTTATGACGAGTGGTTCCGCGTGCAGCACTTCGCCACGGCCTTCTGGCGGCAGCAGCCCGCGTGCCGCTACGTGCGCGTCAACCAGTGCGTGTTTGAGTGCACGGGCGGCCGGGTGCATCCGCGGGACGCCATCGATGACTGGTTCAACGAGCAGGTTCGGGTTTAGGAGCGCACAGCGCCGCCCCCGCGGGGGCAACCAAGGTTTTAGGGGCTCTTAAGGTTTAGGGGCATTAAGGTTTAGGGGCACCTAAAGTATGGGTACTTTACGCAGAGGGCACTTGTAGTATGGAGCTTGAAAGGTGTATGGGCACCTGGGAAATATCCTCAAGGTATAACGCACTTTAGGTACAGGCGCTTGCAAGATGGATCTTCAAAGTATAGCGCGCTTGCAGTATGGATATATTCTTGGGGGCATCGGGCGCCTATGCCAATGCTATAGGGCACGCATGTAGGAGTTTGGCGCGCCCTTAACACCGCCGCCCGTCATCTCGCGGCGCGCACCGACTGCAGGAACGGGCTGGACTCTACATGTAATGGCGTTTCCAAAAAAAGGCGTGGCATTCGTTATTCATCATCTATTAATTAAGAGGACACGCGGGGAGGGGGATTCTTTTCTTTTATTCCTCCCTATTAACCCGCGGCCCAGGCGTGGGTGTGCAGCATCTCTGCGGGGCGCTCTGTGGTGGGCCGCCCGTCTAGGCGCTCTTGAAAGCAAAGCCAAAGAAGTTGCCCAAAAAGGTCGTCTCATACCTGGGCGTGAACTGAACAGCATTCAGCCTGATCTCGGCCATGATCTGAGCCTCCTTCTCTTGCGCTGTCATTTTTCCTGGGTTCATTGTGGCGGTGTCTGTGTGTGTGGGTTGTTATTGTGGTGGGCTTGGTCGTATAAGCGATGCTGGAATAAAAAAAAAACCCTGTAAGCCGTGGGGGAATAAGCCGTATTTATATTTCTGGCTGAGTCATTGTATGGCCCGTGCTTCGCAGGGCGTGTGTTCCAGACACCACTGCAGACTGGAAAAAAATCTGCGCGCTCGCAGCCAGACGGAGCTCTGACGGGCGAAGGCGGGCCCCCGGACCAGCGGAGAAGCGCTATTTCCGTGCACCGCCCCCGGAAACACCCGGCATTATGGGCATGGCTGCACTCGCAGCGTCCGTGCTGACCTGTTGCGGTGCAGAATCTCCGTGTGCGCCGCCAGACCCAGTCCCATGGATGGAGTTGGGGCGGGCATCCCCGCCGGATTATCCATGGAGTCGTGACTTTCCGTGCTATATGCCAGATCCTCCGAGCGCGGGCCAGCGGCGCCCTCGCGGACACCCAGCATTCGTGGGCGTGCGCGACTCAGTGCGCCGTGCTTGCGCCGCAAGCCTATGGCCCAGCCCTCACTTAGACCCGTCGCGTATCGGTGGAAGCCGGTTGCGTTTGCGCCGCACCCGTAGTCCAGGGGCCCGGCCCCCGCTTCCCCGCTAGTGCCTGTATTCGGGCTTTAGCGGCTCGAACCCAATTTTCGTCTCTTTGGGGGGGGGGGCTGATGCTGGGGTTCCGGGTGTGCGGAGAGCCAGCCATCATCCCTTTGTGTGTGGCGCATGCTCCACCGCCAGCAACTCTTGCCGTGGGCTGTAGCTACTTTCATACTCACGTGCCGAGATCTGGCTCCGAGGCCATGCACAAAGACGACCAGCCTGACAGGTGCCTCGCGCCGCGCGGACTTAAGCACGCGGCGCTGGACGTCAAGCCAAACGGGGAACGCGGGAGTCGGGGTTTCCGCCGACTCTCCGCTTTCTCGGCGATAGCACGGGGTTTGGAAGGGAGGGGAAGCCGGACAGGATCTTGCTATGGAGCCGGTGCTGGGAGGAGTTGTCGGTGTGCAGAGATTCCTTGGGGCCGCCGCCGCCGGGCCGGTGCTGGGACTCTGTGCTCGGTTCTCTGTGCTCCGAGCTCCTTCTACCCGAGCACGTCTTCCTGCTGATGGTCATGTCTTGGCGATTGGACTCGGAAACGCCCTTTTGGTCATGGCCGTTCCGTTTCGGCTTTGGTCCTTGGTGTGACAGAAGCGGCCAAGAGTGTTGGCACACGCATGGTATTGCATGGGAATGCCAGGACATTGTCGCCGGCTTTATATGCTTTGCAATACGGACCAACCCGTCCGCCTGGGCCGGCTTCGCCGGCTGCTTGTGTGTTCGAGAACACCAACATCTTCGTCCGATTTCGGCCCGTGACTCTTGGGGATTGCACGTGCGACCATACACTAAGACAGACTAGGTACACAGGATAGTCCCTTCCCCATTGACGGAGTATGAACAGGTGGCGTGAAACCAGCAAACCAGCAATGGAAACCGTCTTGTGGCTGCTGAGTATTCCTTTTGGGATGCAGCGTCAACCACGGCAAAACATCCATGTCTCACTCGATGCTGATCATACCCAACATCTCGTGCGCTCCGTGTTTTCGAGATGATGATTTCCAAAGGAGATTGATCTACTCGAGCACATATAATGCAAATCTGGCTCCCCAAAAACTCTGGAAAGGGAAAAAAATCGAAACCCAGATTCTTGGTACCCTTGAAAACAGAATAATAGTACGTGGTTCGTGTAAAGAATGCCGCATGTGGCGGTAGAGCGCGTGGCGCCATTTGTAACGTAAGGCCTTAGACACTAACACTGTTGACTGAAGCCTGGCCCTCGACCAAAAAAACTTTCGGGGTCACGAAACATTTCGGTTCGGCGCTTTAGTCTAACCAACTAACATAATAGTCAAGCGCAGGTAGCAGGGCTGTCATTGCTGTGATCTAAAGTATAGGGTCAAACGGGACAGGATTTTTTTGGCTCTGCTTGGACTGCTTGGGCGATTGCGAGCCTTTGCACCAGTTTCAACATGGACACGAACTCACGTTTCATTTTTGTTCTGTGATTAAGAATATAGCTTTAGTGCATGCTGCATCCCTGGCTGTATGTTGTTGCCAACTTGCCGGGCGCCGAGCTGCGCAAGCATGGCTTGTTACGGGAGTCGTTTTCCTAATACGATTCAGTATGGGGATTTGGCATTGCCGCAAGCTGGGAACTCAGCTAAGGGTCTTACGCCCGGAAGCATATTTCTACAATCGCTTTGGATGTGCTGGAGCTCTGGGAGCTGAAAACGCCAACACCCAGTCTAAATTTTATGTTGTCAGGTATCTGTTATCATGAATCTAAAGCTCTAGGTGAAACATAGTGCCTCTTAAGCAGGCTCTAGTGAGGGTTTGCAAAACCCATAGAAAAACGCAACATGCTAATTTTTTTAGCGCCTGGAAGTATGGGCGCTGGGAATTGCATCGGCATGTGATGGAGCCGTGGGATTATTGGCCAACATTGGCGTTGCACCCGCACCTTTCCTTGCAACACTGATGGCGTGAGCGCCTAGGAATTCTGCAGTGAAACTGAGGTATTTGTGGTGGGCATGATATTGCCAGCGTGTGTTTTTGGAAATAGGAAATTTGGCAGCAGCGCATAGACGCGCCAGAGCTTATTGTGGCCAGAATTCCATGAGTGGGGGCGGTGGTGTCGGGCATGTTTCCTCCGGCGCCTTCTCTTTTGTCTCGCACCAACAGAAAGTCACGAAAAGCCAAAGGCGAAGGCATTCAAAGACAAAAAAATATCACACACGCTAATGGATGGCGGTTGTTTGTCGTAAACCTGTTGCTTGTATCAGAGGGAAATGGTGGTTGGTAGCGCCTCGTATTGAGATTCAAGACCGGTACACAAGTCGGAAGGCCGTGTACAGCACCAACACCCCTAGCAGCCGGCATTGTAATATTGTGCAGGGGCGGGCTTAGGAAGAAGGTACCCTGGAGATTTTCAAACTAAGCGCCCGTTTGGGACTTGTGTTTCTCATGCTGCTGGCAGGGGTCCCCCTTCACTTCTTTTATTTCAAGCCGCGTTCTTTTACCCAAACATGCTAAGGTTTTGTATCCCAGGTGTCCTGCCGAGGCTGCTTTTTTTGGGCACACGGGGGCCGTCACGGAAAACAACAATTTGTCCCAAGAGCAAGTATTTGCGGGCCCCCTTGCAAAGATTCTTGGCACGGTTGGGCGAAAGTATTAATAATTTTTAGAATGTATGCGCCAGTTCCTTGAAACAATATGCAAGAGATCCAACTATGTTCTGGAAAAAAAAAAACGCCGCTGTCTTTCGGAAGAGGAAAACGCCTCAGTGCTCAAAAGCAGAAGCTTCACTGAAACTGTCGATATTTCCTTGGTCCATTTAGCGAAACGGCAACGTGCTGGACTCAGTGAGCATGTTTCCACGCATAGAAATTTTGGAAATAAAAATCACCACAGGGAACACCCAACAAAAAGACGCGGGCTATATTCCGAATCGAGGCGGTGTTCAAGAGGTTTCGGAATATCCCGCACGAAAAGGCGGTTGGAGGTCACTGGCATATGCGAGAAGACTTATCATGGAGAAAGGCGTGGGAGCTTTGCACTGTCAAGGTAACATGCAGAACTGGGTATCGTTCTACAGTTGTTTGCTTTTTTTCTAGAACTCGATATTTAGGGTTTTCCTGCGCAGATTGCGCCGGGCTTCTGGGCGACATTTCTCGAGCATATTTGTTTGCGATCACAAGTCTGTTTCATAAATATGCTTAAGCCCTCAAAAGGCGAGCGGCGGAGTGGCGGAATGAGAGACGGCAGTTTCACCCGGTAGCAGCGGTTTTAAAAGCAGGCCTCAAATCGCGCTTAACTTCATGTGCGCGCGCGAAAAGATTAGGCTCTTTTGAGAACAGTCCGGCATGAGGGTGTTCCTCGAAAGGAAATAAAAAACAGCCTTGATTTGCCGTTTTCGGGGCGCTGCGGCCACGCAGCTCTTTTCTTTGCCTAGTCGAGAAAGATTGCACGGCATTTTTCGATTCATTTCGCGGGGCAATAGTGCAATATGTGAGCCGCTAACCTCTTGGTTCCTTAGTTCAACATCGGTGATATGTAGCTTCGCGATCCGCGCGCACCCTGGTGGGTATCCAAATTAAGCACAAAGCACATTCCTGGTGCATTTACAATTTCACTCTCCGCCTCAGACCCGACTGGAACCACGAGTGCAGGTAAGTTTTTCCAGCAGCAGATCTGTGGCTTTACTCCACTTTTGGGCGGCGCAGGTGAGCACTGTGCGACTCAAAAGCCCAGGCAAGGATTCGTGAAGCAAGCTCAACTCGAGGACGCGGCCACGTTCTTCGTGGTGGGGGCATACAGGATTTTCAGGGCCTTGGGGCCGGTGTTGCAGCCAAGAAGATCCCAAGAGACTTGGTGTTTCATGTTCGGAAACATGAAACATGATGATTTACGATATTTTAATGTACCTGAGCCAACAGTCTGGAACTCTGACTGGTCACATTTCGGCGCAGCTCATGCAATGGAATCTCGCGGAGGAGAGCCGGTGGGACCGCAGTGCATTTACGATGGGCTATGGTGGACTCAGGGGGGGGAGGTGACGACCCCGCTCTTTGAAGCTTTGCAGTCAAAGCAACGGAATCTGAGGCGTCGGGTGAGCTGCTTACGCAAGCATTGGGGAAAAAAAGCTGAATCTAGCCAGGCCGGCGTAGAGGGCAGAATCCGCGCACCACCCCAAGGGAGGCAGTGCTCCTGTATGTGACGCGGAACGACTCCCTCGCTAAAGGGCGCTGGAATGCACACTTGCATGCGGTGAGGCACCGTGCGCGCAATCTTGGGGAAGAAATTAAATCCGAGTAGCCAGGGGGGTACCTATCTAGGAAACGCGACCATTCATTTGCAATGACTTGGGCCTATTCGCAAAGACCACTGACAATAAAGGTACACCTTGCTGAACTGTAGGCGAGTCGTCTTTTCTTCTTCGCCGGGCGTGCATGTATTTGCTGTGGGCAAAAAAAAAAATCAACGCAGTTACGGGCGGATTAAGCTTTTGCCGGCATATACCCCGCTGCAACTGCGTCTCTGGTGCTGCTGCACCTGAGCTCGCAATTGAAATTGCAGATATGCAGCCCCACGGCCAAGCGATGCACGCGCAAGCACGCGCCCAGCTGGCATGGAGGCTAGTGACGCAACTGCATGTCTATCACGTCCAAAAAAAAAAAAAATCAGCGGATCTTTGGGAGATATAATGTACACGGAATCCCTTCGAGCAGGTTTTTTCCATCCTTGTCTCTCCCCACCGCCCACGTCTTTTCTCTTTTGTCTCTATTCTCCTGAGCTCCCTTTCTCTTTGTCCACAGGCACTACTGCTAATTAGGCTTTGCATTCAAATTTCTGCCGAGCCCCATCATCCCCCGAATAGCAAAGGTCCCCTTCGGCCAACCACCACTCACCTTTGCCCGGCCACGTACGCGTTTTCTAGCGGGTCAAAACAAAACCTGTCGCCCCGCCCCTTGTACGTGTTCATATCTATTGCCGGAACATGTCCACGCTTGACCAAAAATCGCAGCCCAAGATATCGATTTCGCTGATTCTAAACGAGCCGAGAGCCTTGGCATCCCCTGTACCCCTGCTGGCGCCGCCCGAGAGCTTCAAGCCGCAGCAGTCGCCTATGCTGAGCCATGCATATGAGGCGCCCCGCAACTCTCCGTACTATGTGACACTGTATGGCGGTGGACAGTACCCTTACTACCAGCCACAGGCTCCACACTACGTGGCCTACGGGGATCCAAACGTATTTCGGATGCCCTACCAGGCCATGCAAGTGATGCCCCCGCAGGCGGCACCTGTGCCGCTCAACTACATGACGTACTTGCCTCCACAGCACCCACCACAGACAGACCAGAGACTACCCCAGGAGGGCAGTCCTTATCTCATAGCATCGGCTCTGCCGCTGCAGGCACTGGTGCCCCACGTGCAGAAGCACCGCCGATTCCGGCGCAGATACTACCAGATCTACCGCAAGTACAGCTGCTCGTACCAAGGGTGCACGAAAAGCTACGGCTCACTCAACCACTTGAACACGCACATTGTGACAAAGAAGCACGGCCTGCGCAAGTCAAAAAACGACTTCAAACACTCAGATGCCGTCTCGCTAGCGCATGCGGGCCATGTCTCCAGCGACGACCTGCGGCAGGAGCCCCCCAGCAGTAGTCATGGCCTCCACTATGCCAGAACCCACCCTGCAACAAATCCACCGGACCGGCTTTCCAACGTGCCTCTGCAGCCCAGCGTGGGCCCGCCTCTGCCGTGGGCCAACTCGTGGCACGTGGCCGGCCAGACCCTACCGGCCATTCTGTCCCTGGAACCGTCCTCTATGCGCTTGCCTCTGATACCCTCGATCGTGGGCAATTACCGGTAGATTTTGCGGGCTGGCGCGGAGATTGGCCGAGACAGTTTGAATTTAATACATAGTAACATTAAGACTAGAATTCCGGAGACACTAACTTTCTGCTTCGAAAGCAACTTTCTAAAACGCCGCCCTGGTTGGCCTGTATGGTCATTGTCCAAGAGAGACTACGTTTTGTTTCTGTCAGATACACTGATCTTTATCTCTAGTGCGAGAATACACAGTGTGGCGTGAGGGTTTTTGCCTCCGTTCGTTTGTATTTCTGGTAGTCTGGTGCAAAGTATCAAGAAGGGCCTTTGCAAAATTAGAACCGCAAAATCGAGAACAAAGGCTAACACAGACAGCGGCTGCATTTGAATAATGGATAAAGATGCTGACTTTCGTCGGATATACAACTTGTTGCTTCTGGTGTCACTTCCTTTCTGAACTGGCTTCCCGAAAACAAGTATGGTCTTTACTCTACTGTGGACATCAGCATCTGCTCTGCACTTATATATATATATATATATATATATATATATATCTGGCCTTTTGAGAGAACAGGTATAATTTCCTGTAGACTTTGTATTCTCCACTCTTAAATCTCCATTGAAAACACAACATTTGTCTCTGTTGATCATACGCGAGAACAAGTAACTTTTTTTTGTTACTCTTTCAGAACCATCAAACTTGAGTTTGCAATTTGCTTGTGTAATTCACCAGAGGCTTCTACATGACCTGGTACTCGAAAAACGCTCGATTTTTGCTGCGAAGTCATCTCTGTAAATTCCACGTCGGCCTGATGCTGTGGGGTTATACCTCCCCTATGTGCTCTCGTCACTGTCTTATCAATAACTGCAGTTGATGAGCCGCGTCTATTATGAGGTTTGAGAAGTTCCTCGATGGACTGTTTTGAATTGTCACAATGTGTGAATTGGAGTCAGCAGTGGCAGATTCCTGACTCGCTCAGACAAAACGGCTCACCACGCTCATGTTTGGATGAGTCTGGGCTGTGCAAACCTTTCATTTTGGACCAGCTGAAGATTCTTGTACCGGCTTTCGCATAGCTGCCAAACTGAAAACATGAATTACAAGATTTTAGTGATCTTCCCCTGATGATGTCATTCGTGGCTAGTTCCTGACAGTTTTTGGCGTCGGATGGAGGGTGTGCACATGACCAACGTCGGGATTGGGAGAGTCTTTCGACAACACTCAGCAGTGTTCTCGAAGTGTGCATGTTTTGTGTGACCAGGCCCTTCAACCGTCCCTGTACAAGAGCGAATTTCTCACGTACCAACTCCACAAACTTCGTTTTTCATCTAGATGGCCTGGAGTCACAAGCAACGTGGTTTGAATGCTCCTTCACATATGTGAAACTATAGCGACGCGGATGACTATAGTCCCACTGGCCTTGCTATGTATATCAGAGTTTATCGGCGTTTAAAAGCTTGGATCAACGAGATGCTATGCAGCAGACTATGATTGCTTCTTTTTAGGCATACAAGAGCAAGCACATGGAACATATGCCGGTACCAAAACGGCGGCCGGCGTGTTAAACGTGCTCTTGACAGTCGGTTACTGTATCCTCTCTTGCTCAATGGCTGCTATCGAAACACTTTTCTCAACATCTCAAAGATGAAACTGATAAAAGTTCGTTGCTTATTTTTTATAAAAGTTCGGATCTAAAATCAGATTGGCAAAGCCTCATGCACACTCCATTTGATTTTTCCATGGATGGAAGGAGAAATTCGGGGACCGGCCCTTCAGCAAGTCCACATCCTGCTTTTGGCTGGCATCACGTTTAAATTTTGCATACCCGAATCCTGCAAAGTAAGTGCCATAAACACCAAAGCTCAAGGACCTCGGGGACAATGTCTGGACCGACCTGCAACAACCCACACTTGACTATTGCTTGTTATGCGTAGCGAACCTTCCAATTCCCTTTCTGGATGTTCCGAATTCGAGACATGCATGTCCGCCAAAAAAAAAAAAAAGAAAAGTTTGAGTTATGAGATTTTGGGGCGACGTGCACTCATGAAACTTGCCGTGCAGCCTCAAATGTCTATAGAATGTGTGATGTACTTCTCCGTGTTTGATTTAGACATTTCCTGGATTGCGGAGACATAGTTGCATGTCGGAATGGAATGTAGCATCCGGGAGTCTAAAGTAGTAGTCCCCTGCAACCACGCCAAGATCAAGCATGTGCAATTCATTCTATTTAATGCAACCATTCTCTTCCGAAACCTGCCCTGCTAACATGGTTTCTCAACCAAGCAAGTCGGCAAACTAGGCAGCTGCCTTGTTGGCCACAGCCCTCTAGGGATGTCACGTGACACGACGTGGCACCGTGTGAGATCGCGCTCTCCGCTTGGGCCACCTTGGTTCATAGGCTTGTCTTGATATCTCCTTCAAAATGGCTTCTGACGATGAGCAGTCAGGCATAGCCGAAACTCCGCCCGAGTCAATGTCTCCGCAGACATCTGTGGTCAACAAACCAAAGCGGTTGACTCTTCAGGAGCGGCTAGCTGCTGCGGCCAAAGCAAAACGCAACAAGGCCGAGAAGGAAGTAGCACCAGCACCCGTGACAGCGCCTGACACCACGGAGCTAAAACGGGAGACAGAATCAATGGATCTGGCGGTTCCAGAGGTACATAATGATAGGGAAAAGACTGACATTGAGGGCGAGACCGAGACGAATCTCGTGGATTCGGAGTGCACTTCCCAGGGCAAGACACCAGATCCAGCAGACACAGAAAGCGAAACCGTAAAAGCCGCTATAGATGTGCCAGCTGATGCGACTATGAAAGAGGCGACACTCGAAGAGGCAACAGTTGAGTCCGAGAGACCTGATCTGGTCTCTGACAGTGCTCGGGCAATTGAGCTGCAGAGTGATGTTCAAAAAGAAGAAATTTACCGGCTCAATTCAGAAATCGTGAACCTCAAAGCTAAGCTCGAAAGCCAGAGGAAAGAAACGCGCCCTGGTGTGTCCAGCAAAGACGTAGATCGGAAGTTGGCGGAGAAAGAAAAAGCACTCTCGCAATGCGAAAAGAAGATGCGCGATAAAGAAGAAACTATCCGGCAGCTCATGGAGGAAGGCCAGGAGCTCCTGAAGAAAGAGCTCAAGTCCAACGAGCGAATCCGGCTGCTTGTAGCAGCCAACACGAAGCTCGAAGCATCGCTTCGCAGCTATGCAGAAAAGAACGAGGAGTCGCTCCTTAAGCTCGGGGAAATCGAGGATTTAGTGAAGCTCCACAAACTAAAGTCCGTGGACCAGCTCTTTGAAGTGTTGGGGGCGGCCAGCCAGAAGAGCGCCGAGCTCCAGGCAGCTTTGGTCCAGGAGAAAGAGTGCAACTGGGAGGGCAAGTACAAGGAGGCACAGCGGCTCTTTGAAAAGGAACTCGCCGAGAAAAGAGGGTGTCAGCGGCAGCTTAGCGAGGCACACGTACAGTTGGAGCTTTTGCAAAACCAGTCGCGGCTCGAGTTGCTGCTGAAATCTGACATCATTGCGCAGATGAACCGCGAGATCATGGCTGCAAAGGACGAAAGTAGCACGGAGGTCTTGCGCCTCGAGGCGAAAATTGAAAGCTTGCGCATAGAAAACGAGAGTTTTCTCAAGACGCCTAATGCGTCTTCTTCAGACCCCAACTGCCATGGCAGTACCAAGAAAATGGTTGACTACGTGGACTTCCTCAAGTTATCGGAATCGCATCAGAATTTGCAGGCGCAGTATGTGTCGCTGCAGGAGAACTGGAAGCTCATTGAGTCCAGCCTCCTGAGCAAAGCAGATGCGCTTTCTTCCTCTGTCGAGAGCTTGAAGAGCGCCCGCACGAAATCTGCAGCGGAGCTCAAAAGGCTTCATAGCAAACTCAACTCGCAGCTCGATGAGATCGAGGCCCTCAAGGCCGACGTGGCGGCGCGTATTGAGCAAAACTCTCAGCACGAGCTACGCTTCCAAATGAAATGTGCTGAATGCACCGAGCTTGAGGAAAAAATTGATGAGTTGCAGGCTATTTTTTCCGCAGATCGCAAGAACTACGACGCTAAAATTCAAAGCTTGACTGAGACCATAGAGGGTTTGGAGAGCCATACGCCGACGTTTACCCCGTCAATTTCATTTGATAATCTTGCGGGGATCCAGGGAATCCAGGGCCGCAGAGGCATTCGTGAGGGAGGCCTCCAAATCACCATAGACCCACGGCAGCCTGCCCTTCGCAAGTCCTCGTCTCACTCCGTCGTGAGCTCGGCAATGGTAACGCCTTCGCAGGGATGGGAGAACCCTAGCTTCGTCTCGGAGAATGGGCTTGATTCACACATGTATGAGAATATCAACATGCTGCTGTTTCTATCGACGGATGAGATCTTTCCTT
Organism: Metschnikowia zobellii; assembly: GCA_939531405.1. NCBI lineage: Eukaryota > Fungi > Ascomycota > Pichiomycetes > Serinales > Metschnikowiaceae > Metschnikowia > Metschnikowia zobellii. The sequence goes on along the minus strand of OW618031.1, from coordinate 1,071,570 downwards.
CCGAGGCGCTCGACGTCGGCGACACGCCGCTCAATTCGGGGTTTGGCTCACAGAGTGCAGTGTCCACTAAGCATATTCAGATCATTAACAAAATGAGCGGCAATATCCGTCGCTTGGAGGTGGAGATTCTGACTCTCCGTGAGGAGAATGCGCAATTGATTGTGGAGATTGAAACTGCACAGCTAGCGATTTCAGATAAACTGGAGCTAGAGACGCAGTTGCGTGAGGTCGAGTCCCGTGTCTCGGTTTTGCAAAGTGAACTTGAACAAAAAACCAATCGGGAGGGCACACTCTTGGAAGTCATTGGCGAAAAATCAGAAAAGGTGGCCGAACTTGAGGCCGATGTCGTTGACTTGAAAGATCTTATGCGGCAACAAGTGCAGCAGATGATTGAAATGCAAGGGAAATAAGACAAGCGAGAGAATACCATCGCAAGTTTGCGACAGAGTGCCCATTGAGTAGCATGTTCAAGATTCCAAAACTTGGATGACTTTGACGCAAACTTGATCAGGAAGACTCATTGACCTACTTGTTGAAAATATTGGGCAAATACATTGCGCGCTTGCGCATTTTTAATGGATTCTTGTGACTTGCATGAATTAAAGTCGAGGTCAAGAAGTTACCGTCGAACCTTCCGTTTAATTGCGTATATACACGTTACTTTTTTTTGGATGGGTCAAGCTCAAAACTAACAACTATTATGGATGGAGATGCGAAAAAGCGACTCTTACACAGACACAATCAGCTAGCCCTTCTGCAGTTTCACAGGGAACATTTTCAAAACAACATGATCGGGTCTTTTTTTTGCCCAAATTTCAGTGCAACTGATAAACACATTCAAGGAACGTAGCTTTCATGGATTTTCAAAAAAAGCCAAGTCTGACTTCAACTTTCAAGCTTCCGAGTTGAAAAGAACAGTAGTTACACCCACTAAAGGATGCATAATTCCTACGTGGCGTATTATGCTGAATGTCAAAAAAACATTGTCATATAAAGTTTCACGGGTAATATTAATGCAGCTGATTGTCGTGTGGCGTCAATTTTGTCTTGACATTAAAAAATCAAGAAATGTCATATTTTTTTGCATTTTACAACTCTATAATCTATTTTGGCTCGCCAAAATTGAGACCATATTTTGAAGTGAGCAAGACAAAAGGACTTCAAGAATAGTAGGGACGTACAGCGACAAGTAGTCAAATTTTATTTGACTCCAATTAATTTATATGATAGACATCAGAAAAGATTCCTATGAGAAAATAATGATTGATGCAATTAGGATCATGCTTGTAGTTTTTGAATATTTTCATGTCTCACTCTTCACGTGACTGATATAAAGAAATATAATTGGCTCAAGTCGACCAATCAGTTGCGGCTGTTCCCTAAAATATGCGTTCTGTACAATATCTTTCTAGAATTGTTTAAACGAAACTAATGCTTGCTTGTGCAAGGATCTAAAATGCTGAATTTCGTCGACTCCTCATAAACCACAGCAGATACAAGAATATTATACTAATCTCGGGTACTCTTTTGACTATGAAAAAGAGCCTAGCATTAAATATGTTAATTGACTTTTCACACGAGAAGACCTTTGAGTTATGAGCCCTGAGCATTCACCCTGACGTTTAAGAATGCATCACCAACTCTGCCCCAGCAAGTCTCCGATATCGTAAAATTCTGAAATATGAAGGCTTGTGTACAACTGAAGAATATTTCAAAACTTTTAGGCCTCAAGATGAAGTTTTTGCAGCTGCACGTTTTTTGAGAAATCTCTTGAATCCCGCATTTCCAAGTGACAATTTGCAAATATTATTCAAAATCGTGGTAGACAATTAAGTTTCTTACTGTTGCTCCTCCGTTAGCTGAGAGTCAACAATTTGTTAGCACAAACTCGTAACAGGCTATACGTGGCTTCAAGTTATTTGCAATAATGATGTTTACTGATTTTGAAAACTCATGGAATCACTAAGTAGAATTTGGGTTATTCCCGACATTTTGAATGCTACGAGCGTTGAAACCAATCGAAAATACAACCCGTCTCTTACCAGACTCAGTCTTTTCATAGTTGAAGAGTGGCTCCTATGCATAGACAAGTTTACTTGTGGAAAGAGTGAAGAATCCAATCATCTTTGAGTAAAACAAGTAAAGACTGTCTCGTAACGCTCGACTCACTCTCTCGCAAAGGAACGTCGCTTTTTGGGCCAATCAACGCGGTCAAAAGAGAAAGTGAATCAAGTCACATAAACACTAGTTTATGTAAAAATATTCCTTGATCAAAGTGGGCAAAGGGCTTGAAGATTTTTCAAAGATTTATTATTGTTCGGGAAGGCACGCTTCAGGTTCACTGATAACATGCCCAGCCTCGGCTTTGCCATGCATGTGGTGAGCAAATTATGACTAATGATTGATCAAGATGAACCATTGTCTATTCGAAGCGAGCCAGTTAGAAATGGCCAGTCCAGCCGTGACTTTTTTGTAACCAATTTTGATTTAGTGTCAAAATAAGGCCACGAAGAATTCGAGGCCAATTTTGGAATTTGCCATAAAGCATATAAAGAGAACACCTGACAGAGCTGAAAAATCTCAAGCTTTTTGCATGAGCCGTTTCCCCGGATGCAATACGGCTTTACACGGCACCCTAGGTACTGAGCGCAGGTACTTTCTGTACTATGTGCACTTCCAAGCCAAAGTTTATTATTTTGGGGAATCATAAATGCTCGTATCAGCACACAGTTTTACAAAGTCAGAAATGCAATGGGGTATAAAGACCGTCAATTTCTCGCCTCCATGGCATGAAAAATCACTAGATATTCGGCAAAAAAAAATTTACTCAAGATGATGAACATGTGGTTGGTTACGTCCTACACGGACTACCCTGTCTTATTCAAGAACTTATCAGCTTCTAATTCGGGACAGGCATTTGGTATTTTCTTATTGTGCGTGGTTGGTGGTATTGCCACAAAGAGTTTTGACTTCATCAGGAACTACCTTGAGGTCAAGGTTTGGAAGAACCCCAGCTATCAAATTCCCAGGAAGACTGTCATTGATCAATGCGCATGCGATGAGAATGAAAAGGTCTCGGGTTCTGAGGAGGGTGATCACCCAGCTAAACCTCAACCGGAAATCTCCTTGTTTACCTCTTTGTTCAGAGACTTTATCCGAATCTTTCTCAGTTTCATGTCAGAGATGTTTGCGTATGCCTTGATGTTGGCAGCAATGTCGTTCGTTGTGGTGTATTTCTTTGGTATAGTGTTGGGTATGGCTTTTGGTCGTGTGATTTTTGAGAAATTAAGCAGCAGGTTAAACATCAGTACTGGCGCTAACAATTTCAAAAGCCACTGTTAGATTTTAAGGCTTTCAATCCTGAGACCGCCTGCAGTGCAATAAGATAATGTTCTTGAAAACTTACTCAAGAAAAATCCACCGGGGAATGCCTTTGGCCACCGTCTAATCCTTTTAATACGTGTGTAATTAATGAGAATGTTTAATATAACCTACTACCACCCTTGTAAGGCTTGAAGATTTGAGTGCGTTTGTTGGCGCTCGAAATGCGCCCGACTGATTGAGAGACATTGTACCAGTTGTTTCAGGGTTTTCATAACTGAAACAGGAAGAGGGTAACATGTGGCTTTTGAAGAGACTGGATTTCGTGCGGGTGCGGCTAGAGTATGATAGCTACTTGTACACCTTCAAATTTGTACTAAAGGAGAATTGAATACAGACTGAGCTCCAATCTTCTTGAGTTCGCAGTGCTAAGTTCATTCTTGACGCATGAGCAGCAAGTATTTAAGTAGGACTTCTCGAGTTTCTAAAAAGCGGGTCCTCAAAGTAAGATGCCATTGAAAGCTCAGACTTTAGGAAATGCAAAATAAAAAGGCCTGCAACCTAAAGCCTCGACCCTGGAAACACTGTAGTTTTCCAGACTACAAGGGTGCACACTCTACTGTTCAGTTGTTCGCTTTGAATGACTTGCGAACTTCTGCTACTCGTATGCTTAGATTGGTTCATTGTTTGTACTTTCGAGGATTATTTCAAATTGTGAAACGGAGCACAATTAACTACAGGGTCACAGCACAGGATAGTCCTGTGGTGCATTGGAACTTTCGGACACATCTGCCTTCTTAAAGGAGCCCGAAACTACACTTCCACCACATACAATGTAAACTTCTATAGATGGCCAGGCTTAGATGTTGCTGAATTCTACCCCTTGTATAATAATTACCTCTGTAGTATCTCTTTGCATTTTGTTTGTTCATCTTGTGCGCGTGGTGGACAAGGTCGTGAATGAAGCAGGGAAAATACCCCCGCACCAGATTTGTGAATTTGTCCCCGAAACTTCATATTACACATTGCCCGAGGCCGGCGTTATATAAAGAGTGCGCCTCCCCTCAAACTTTTTGCTTTGGATTTTGTGGGGATTTTGCAACCAAATACGCAGCGCCCTTGATGCGGGTCACAGCCCACAAACTGCCGGGCCCTTTTCGCACGGGCAGCCACCACCTCACTTCTCCGCAACCTGCTGCGCGCCGCTCGCCGGACATCAATGCACCATCAACAGCGAGAATTCAACGCGTATGTGCACCGTTCAAATAAGAGGTACACGTTTTTCCCCTTGTAATCTTACTGACGATGACACATCCCCAGGCCGAAACGCCTGAGAAAACCCCGCATTTCGTCCGCACGCCTGTGCCGAAGAGGACGCAGGCGCTGGCCGTACTCTCGCAAGAGACTTTGCCAACCAGAGCGGCCACACTGCCCGTGCAGCAGTCATTTTCGGCAGCTTCCCGGGGACTCACTCCAAAGACAAAGCAGGCGCTTAAACTGCGTAGAAGACCCTCCTACGGGACCGTCGAAGCCGAGCGCGAGCTGCACTACAATTTGGACTACCCGGCTGACCAGGCACAGGCCACACAAAACTTGTTGGATCCAGACTCTCGTTTCTACGCCCGGCCTAGACCCCGTAACTTGGACTTACCGGCTCTACTTCCCTATGAAGTCGAGCCGCAACACGAAAGAGCACGCTTCCTCGCACACATTGTGGCGCATTTATACATTGCCGTCAAGCTGCTCGATATCCAAGGTCTGATTTCCGTATCGGCTAAGGATTTAGCAACGTTGAAGGAAACCCCGGGTCTCTCAGACATTGACCTAGCGCTTGACACCAATATCTTTGAGCTCAACCGTATGAGCTCGCAAGAGCCTGACCTTGCTGCTGAGGATGCTGTTCTTGACGACGCAATGGTGGATCTGGACTCACAAGACGACGAGGATTCTGAGGATGATGATTTGGATGAGTATGACTCAGGCGATTCAGCGAGTCGCCATAAAAAGTCTCCACGACTGGCTGCCGGTGTATCTGTGCGTATTTGGACACACGAGTTGCTCGTGTGGCTTCAAATGAAGTACGACATGCCCGTGTCTTTACGCGTATCCCTCGCCAAGGTTTACTTTGCTATTTGCTGCTGTCGTGGTCAACACCTTAACTTGAAGACATATGTTCGGGCATTCGAGAAACTTACCAAGGATATTGACTTTTTGAAAGAGAATGGCCTTGCTTTAGATTGGCAGCCCGTGTACAACGAAGTAAAGCTTCACTTTCCGTCCTCTGACTCTGCCGAAGAGCCAATCGAAAAAAAGGATTTAAGTGTATTGTTGCGGTTTGGTGAGCGAGCATCATACTTTTTTGCCCCAGAATCGCTTCCGATATTGTTTCGCCATTTAGCCTCACAATACTCAATTCCCAACGCAGTCATGGTTTTGTGGTGTATGAGCATATTACCGCTTAATTTCATTCCCCAATTCGCTGCGGAAAATGTCGACCAGACTACCGACCCCCGTCATTACATTGCCCCTATCTTCTATATGTGGCAGAAGTTGGCTAAATTTCCTGGAGTGGGGTCTCACCTGGGAAGCATTCTTGGCAAAATCGCAATGATCTATCTTCAATTCTTATCGCATCATCCAGAAGATTGTGCCAACTTTGAAGATTTTGGAATCTTTACGCCAGATCAATTTGCGTTTTTATCAAATTCTCTCTTGAACAGTTTGAGCATTATGATTGACAAGTATGGGTCAACGGAAACAAACTATTTCCATGGGTACACAAATATGGTAATTTTTTCTCTAAACGGGAACTCCTCACTTCAAAAGGACGGTGTTCTCGACCAATTATCAACTCTTGTTAATGCTATTGAAAGTTATGTCCATCCATCTAATAATGGGGAGTGGTCCAAGCCAATTGGAAAATTCATCATGAGTCTAGTGCATCAGTTTGCAAAAAGATACAATAGTGAGAGACAGCCTGGTGGCAAATTGTACACACTAGCTGATACGCATAAACTCAACGATGAAGTAGTGCGACGCTTTGTTAGCATCATTTTACCTTTAGTGAGGACAGGCCTTCAGTCGAAAAAAGAGAGTGCGGTGGAGCAGTACATGCTTGCGCTTTCTCCTTTGGCTCAAGTAGACGCTGACTATACCTTAGGTTACCTCTTACTTGATATCTACGAATCTCTCCAAGGATTGATATCCACTCATCGCGTTAAGACAGCATTGCGATGTATGGGTGAGCTTACACGTCATCTTGCTGAATCTTCTCTTTACCGAGTACATTTGCCAAGAATTCTTGAAATGATGTTGCCGGGTATTGACTCTAATGATTTAATGAAGACCATTCACACTTTGGCAACATTTACAACTGTGGCGAATTTTGTGCCTATTGCTGACCTCACAAATGCAGTAGATGATGGCATGCTAGCCATGGAAGTTACAAACGCTCACATCGAGTATCTCCAGGAAAAACTCTATGATGAAAATATTATAGACAAAAATCTCATTGATAACGAAACAGAGATAAAGGCGCTCAAATCGTCCACTGCATTATTCCCATTTATTATGCAGTCTTTTGCCCAAAGAATATTCATTCTTCTAGAGAATATTCCCGATCCAGCCAAAAGCAACGGGGATGAAAAGTATATTTCCGAAATGTTACCCCGGCTTATTTATATGATTCTTGAAGCTATGTCTGATGAGATCTTCACGCAATTTAGGAAGCAGGTTTTAAACTTCATATCGGAGAACACAATTTACCCAATGACTGACACAGTTGGTGAGATTTGCGGAGCAATCATAAAGAGAGACCCCGCATATTTCAAAAAGCTAGCTCCGGTACTTATTGATCGCATACGGGAAGAAGTTTCAGAGAATGGTGCTGGCCAGTCTCGCTCAGGATTCGAGGTTCTTCCTAGAGATCAAACTTTACATTGGAATCTCATGATTTTGAACTACTGTGTTGGTAATGCGGGTGAGTTTATCGTTGACTTGGGCAAAGATTTGAATGACCTTTCTTTTTATCTAATGAATAACGTGAAGGGGTCTGTTGCCCATGCCAGTACACATCTCTTGAATCAAATTCTACAGGGCGTGACAAAAATCCGTCTCAAAGAGTGCAGGCTCATAAATGCATCATACCAAAGCTCACACGAAGCAGACGAAATTTGTTGGGGTGGATTTCAATTTGATGATTACAGATTTTCGAAGGAAAATCTCACATTTGAATGGTACATTCCTGGATCTCGTGAAATTGAGTTTGCAGTCGATACATTTAGATCGCACATCACCAAGTCTCTTTCAAACATTCTGAATGTGTTGAAAAACATGGCAAACGAGAAGGATGGCGAGACGAACTCTTCTTTAGACTTGGCCGATGATATTCGTACCAATTTTCTTTATTTGGGCTATTGCTTAAGTGGAATGTCATATCTTTTTGACCCCTCCTTTGATGAAGACATCCCCAAACTCAGTGATCACAGATTCGAGTCTATCGAAACCAGGCTTTCTCTTCTTTCACAGATAAGAGAAATGGGAACCGCAAAGATCATTGACCACAATGAACCGGTCCCAGAAAATATTCATGAAGATTTGAAGAGCATCATTGAAGATATTAAAGGTAATTCTGAAGTTGATTGGAGTCTTTCTCCTCGCGAAAAGAGGTTTCTGGAGGAGGAGGTTTCGATTAAGGAGCTCAAATCGCTGGATTCAAAAGTGAGCGAGAGTTCAAAGAGCTCTGGAGACGAGTCTCATTATCTTAATCATCACACATTGGAAACATCAGAAGCACACAAAATCGATGACTCAGCAAGGGCCAGCCCACAATTAGCAGGGGTAGATTTGTCTTCAATGAACCCAGCAATCACCTTCAGGGAAAGGAGCTTGTATACCAGCAAATATTACTTCGGTGATGACATTGAGACAAGGAAAGCTAACTCCTTATATTTGGAGATTCACAAAATGAGGCACCTCGTTGGCAAAAGTTTGCATTTTATTTGCAAGTTTTCACAACTTCACTTTCTTGATAATACCAAGTTTTTTAGATACTTGCTTTATATCTTGAACATTTGGTTTTCGGATGTCGGTCACGAACGCTTGCTCGACAACCCGCATTCCAGGATTTCGTTGAGTTATGTGAAAGAATTACAAGGCATAAACAGGGTTAGAAAGCCTTTCACAAGAATTGGGTTCGCTAGCCGCCTCGAGTCATACCATCAGTTCAGAGTTGCATTGCATAGCACTTCACGCACGATGACAAATTTAGACAGAGTCCTTCTCGAAGACATTTCGAAACTCTCGTGTTCGGCTTACACCACCATCGCGAATCCTGCCCAAATAACTTTAGTGGACGCAATGAAACGTGTAAATGGATCATACAATGTGATAGTTCGCTCATGCCTCAGACGTGTATCAAAAGCAATATCGGATGACAATCCCAAAATTATCAAAAATGGATTGGCTGTCTTCGAAATTAAAAGAATCAAAACAAAATTACAGACTGACTTTGGCAATTTACAGCTGTATATTGAACTACTTCACAAATGTTTTTCCGTCGACGACAAGGATGTGATTGAAATATCGCAACGCTCAATGAATCACATATGTGGTAGGATTTATCCGCCCTACAAAATTTGTTTGATCGACCATGATCTAGTTGATGCTATTAGGCCTTCAGACGAGCATATTGATCTCGAGATTAAAGCTGTATATTATGCGAAGGACAGGAAGCGCGCTTCATACATTCAAAAGCTAGAAATGATAGAAGATGTAATTTTGAAGTACGAAGAGACGAACACTCATTGGAAAACAAGTGCTTTAAACATTCTATTCTTGATTGAGCTACAGGTGGAATACGAAATGAAAACGCGCCCAGAAGTATTTGATTTATTAACGAAGGCAGCTCAATCTGATCATCCCGTCGTTTCAAGAACAGCATTAAAGGGAATCACGAAGTTGCTAAGCAAGCTCGAAAGTTTGTCAGTTTTCGAATATAACTTAGAGAGGGCATATGACCTTAATTTCATTCCAGACTCCTTCAAAGTAATTGATACCCTGCCTTCTGCCGGGAAATCTTATTTTGGATGCTGGAAAGAAGAGCTTAAAAGCAAACGTCCTGAATATTTTATTGATGACAAAGCGAGCCAGGGCTGGCTATTTTGGGACAAAGAATTACTCGTACTCAAAAGTGATTACGAATTTGCAATGAATTTGAGACAAGAAGATAGATCAACCTTGGAAAAATTTACCGAAAAAATAACGAGAAATTGGCTTGCAAATGTTATCAATTTATGGATAGCCGATAATGACTCAAACTTTTCTTTTCAAGGCACCGATGTATTTGTGACAGCGGGGATCGTATCGTTGATATCTAGCGGCCATATCAAACAAATTTCGTTTAGTGATGTTATCGAACTTATTGAATCTCTGTACGATAAGGATGACAAATGCGCTCATATTGTTGTGTGTGAACTTGTAACAGGTATATTGATTGCCTCAAAAAGCTTCAATACAGATTTGGTGGACCAGAGAGACGAATTTCTCGTTTCATTCCTTGAAAACATATTCAAAAATGACTTGACTCCAGACACCAGGCAAATCTGGGATATATTTGCGTGGTGGACCCCTGCGCATATTGACAGCAGAAGATTTCCTCGTGTGAGAGATGTAATTTTCAAGTTCCGGCTCGAAAAAGATTCAGACCTGGCCTATATGGAGTCGTCAATGTTGCAATACATGAGATCAGCAGTCAAGTCAATGACCTGGGCGACGCCCAATCCTCACGAAATCCTTGATTTGTGTTTTGAAAGTGTGAGCAACAAATACGAAGCCATCAGGGACCAGATAGGGGGTTTGATTGTGATCACTTCCTTCTCATTTTATTGTGACTCATTTCCCGATGTAGAAAGCTTCATTGATGCTTCTCACGGTGATCCGAATGCGTTGATGAAGAAAAATAACGACCCAAAGCTCTTTCATGATCTTCAGCGATTTTTTGAACAAATAAGAATTTTCAGAGCCGACGCCGAAAACCTTCTGACACAAGAGATTATGACTTCGGAGTATTATTATTGTGCCACGACAGCCTTGACCTGGTTGAAACAGGCCCTTCAAACAAGCTTTGCACTGCAATACCAACACATGGTAGATATCCATTTCTTGCCCTTTCTCTTGGATTTAATGGCGTTGAAAGAGGTATGTCTTTTGGGAAACATAGACCCAGTTGCGGCTTTTCAGAAAGTTTCACAAATTCCATTTGAAAATCAATCGCTCGATAGAGTCGTTTCAATGCTCGAGAAATACATGGACCAAAATCTCAGTTTGTTGCAATATCTCGCCCTTCGGGAATTCACGGAGGTCATCTACTTCAAGAATTTGCTCAAACTCAGCTTTGAACAAAGAATGAAAATTTTAAATTTCATTAGCTCGATGATGTACCATAACAACCCTGAGATAAGAGAAGCTCTGTCGTCAACCTTTTCAGGCTTGGTATATACTAGTCCACCCCACGACATCGACGACATCGTTAAAAGCTACAACAAGCGATACTCTACAGACTTGGACCGAATCAGAAAATTACACAAGAAATCGAGCTTTAAGTCGATTCCCGCTGAAGACCTTAATGTCCTTCACGGTGCCACGCTTGGTCTTGGAGCCTTGGTGCATGCCTTCTCGTTCGTGTCTCCTCCGCCCACATGGGTTCCTGGCACGTTGTCGATATTGTCTAACAAGGCGGTTGGGCTTCCCGGCGTTGTCGGCAAGCTGGCCAAAGAAATTTTGGGGAAGTTCAAGAAAACAAGGCAGGATACATGGCACATTGACAGTAAAGTCTTTTCGGAAGAACAAATGCAAGACCTCGAGGGTGTCCTATGGAGTAGCTACTTTATCTAGGCACGCGCAAAATGGATAGACCACATTTATTAGTGTAGATGCGAAAATCCGACACCCAAGCACGTGTAGCATTTATATAGTATTGAAATGGCATTAGGGAAACCTCGATAAAGCGGGATCTTTATGTGGTCTTGTAAACGTCCACAAACACCTGTCTGTCGGACTCGCTAATGTTCTCGAAGATGGCGGCGTAGAGAGCCGCGTTGTTTTCTTGCAACGAGCTTGAGAACTCGCGGAACACCACAGTTGGGTCCACATTATCAAGCGGCGTGGCACCCAAGACGTCCTCGAGAATCTGATCCTCGTTATCAAATGCAGATCCCATTAACTTTTTGGTCTCTAGATCGAGGAATTCGCGGTACTTATCTGTGGCGCCGTCGGCAGGATCGTCATCGTTATCGGAGTCTGAGTTGAAGTTGTCATCGAAATCTCCAAACTCGCCGCCAAATGTCGCGTCGTCGTAGAAGTCAGGCTTGCTGAACTCGGTGCGTTGTTTCTCCAAGTTCTGCAACGCCTTGGGTAATTCTCTAAATAATGCCGCGAGACAGGTTCCCACGTGTGCAGTAATCAGCGGGACCGCAGCAGCCACATCTGGACTGTTGGCGATACGCATGAGCCCCAAAATGGACAACTTCACGTCAAACACACGTTTCGGTTCCGGCGCCCACGCGAGCCACATCTCAAAGAAAGCCTGCAAGTACAGGTTTTCCAGGAGCACAGCCAAGGTGGCCGGGCAGTCGTACATCAAACACGCCACGACGTAGTTGATGGCGTTGGCCCTCAACGCATCCTGTCTGATGTGACCATCCAGTTGAAATTGGGCAAGCACGGGCACAATGACCTTTGAGAGTTCGGCAATCACCAACGGCGAGTCGTGTTGCAACGCGAGCACCATCGTCAGCCCCAAGTCACAGGCGAGCGTGACTTCAGAGTAGTCTGGGTCGTCTTCGTTGCTGACGATTAAGGCGATGAGCAGCACGAACTTCGCGGAGAGGTCCTGGTGCAGAGCAAAGTAGGAGGCGCCAAAGACGATGTAGTTGCGGAGGCACGGCGCCAAGTCCTCTGCGTACATCAAGGCGACACCCTGCAAGAACAGGTCGAGCAAGCGCGGGAGGTGGGTCCACATCAACGGGGACACGTCGCGCACGAGGAAGATTGCGTTCTCGATGAGCTCGCCAGCCTCTGCGAGGAAGTCGTCCATCTGGTGCACCAACACGTACTCTACCGCGGGCGAGAACGCGGCCTCCAACTGCAAGCACGCGTCGCGCGAGTTTTCGAACGAAAGAAGCACGGTGACGATGGTGTTGAGTAAGCCCAAGGCCGCGGTGATCTTGTCGCTGAGCGCGTCGCCAGCGTCGGCGTCGAAGTCGAGCTCGTCGGAGGCAGTTGCGTCGTTGATTTCTGCGGCCAAGCGCAAGAACTGGGCGACGAGGCTGCGGGTCAAGTCCATGGCGAACGGCTGGAGCTGCTGGGCGAAGCACTCGACGCACTCTTGCATGACGACGGCGACGGCCTCGGAGTCGATCTCGTTCAGGAGCTCGAGCAAGCGCGCCATTGTGGGGAGGATCATGGAGCCCAAGAGGTCGCGGAACGGGGTCTGTGGGAGGTAGGCCTGGACGGCCAATGCGCTCTGCAAGGCCACGGGGAGGCACACTGCCTCGCCGCCCGCGAACGCGCGGAGGATGCGCAGGTACAACGCGTCCATGGTTTGCGCGTCCAGCAACTGCAAGTCAGCGAGCTTCAGGCAGACGTCCAAGGCGCGGGCCTGGAGGAACGCGTGCGGCGAGTCCAAGTGGGGCACGACGAGTTCGGCGAGGAACTGTTCCATCTGCGGGAGGTACGGCAGGGATTTGGCGGTAAGCACGTGGGCGATGCCGCCGACGAGGCGCAAGGCGCCGTCGGTCTGGCGCGCGGTCTCCACGTCGTGGGCCGTGGGCGCGGCCTTCAACTCGGTGAGCCTTGCGACGGCAAGCTCGACGATGGGCGCGACGGTGGCCTTTCTGCGCAGCACGAGGGTGGCGACGAGGCCGAGCGCGGCGACGTCAGGCGCCAGGTCGTCGAAGTTATCGAGCTTCAGGTGGATGTAGTCTGCCGGGTCGTCTTCAAAGAGCTCGAGGGTCTCGGGCGTCGGGCAGAGCACGGGCACGACGATCTGCGCCACGAGGCGCTCGTAGCAGGGCGCGAGGAGCAGCCACGCCTCCTTCTGCGTGGCGCAGTGGCTGAAGAAGTCGAGGAGGTGGTACACCGTGGCGTCAGCGAGCCACCGCTCGCCGCGGCGCCAGCACGCCACGACGTCCAAGTACTGGCGCATCACGTGCGGGAGCACCGCCTCGACAAACGCCTCGCGGAAGCCCGCGGCGGCGCGCTTCAGCGAGAGGTCCCGCAGCGCGTAGCGGCGGAAGAGCCGCGCGACGTTGGCGACGGCCCACTTGGTGCTGCGAGCGTGCATTGTTTGCAGGCGCTCCGCGCCCGGCGCCAAGTGCACGAGCGGCGCCGGCACCGGCGCGGCAAGCACGCGGCAGTGGAAGGCGCCCCACGCCTCGGCGGCCTCGCGCAGCTGGAGCACGCGCGGCAAGTCAAAGTACGTGACGAACTTGTACGCCTTCAAGACATAGGCCACGATGCCCGCCGCGCGCTCGGCCGCCGCGGGCTCGGACGCCGCCAGGCTCACCGCCAGGTCCACCGCCGCGTCGCCCACACGCAAAAGATGCGGGAACACCTGCGCCACGAGCGGGTCGAGCTCTGCCTCGCGCTCGCGGTTCTCGGTCCACCGGTAGTGGCGGCAGATCTCCGCGAAACACATCGCGCCCGTGTGCACGGCACCCGCGTCGGCGCCGCACTCGAGCAAGCCGCAGACCTCGGCGAGCACGCCCGGCCAGCGGCGCGGGTACTCGGCAGCCACGAGCGTGCGGAACACGGGGAGAAGCTGCGCCTGGGTGGCCGCGTCGACCGCCGCCATCACGCGCACGAGCCGCTCGGCCACGACAGGCTTTTCGCCGGCGTCGACGGGCGCGCGCCCGTGCGTCCAGTGCCGCACGACGCGGTTCTTGAAGTACACGGCGGCGGCCTGGCGGATCCCAAGCGGCACCTCGCGCGTGGCGATGATGTCCAAGCACGCGCCGAGGAAGCCGGGCGTCGCGGCCTGCTGCTGCAACTGCTGCTCGGCGCGGCCGCGTACGTCCGGCGCGGCCTCGAGCGTGCCTGCGAAGCACTCGAGGAGGGTGTTTGCGTCCATCTTGAGGGGGAGGAAAGGAGAGAGGGTGCTGATGGGGCACGGTGAGAATGAGTCGCAGAGATGCGCCGTGTGTGCAGGACAATGGATTTGATGGCTAGTGTTGGCCCCGATGGTCAGTACTGGGGCAAAGCCAAAAGCTGGGCATGGGCTAGATTGGTGGGGTGGTGTCTGCATGCGCTCGGGCCGGGAGCTTAAGGCGACAACCAGTCTGTTCACATAAATAGGGGTATTTATTTGGTGACATGAATATGGGTATTTATTTGGTGACATGAATATGGGTATTTAGTCTGGTGACATGAATACGGAGCACTCAATCTGTTCACATAATATGGAGCATTCAATCTGTTCACATATTATGGAGCACTCAATCTGTTCACATAATATGGAGCATTCAATCTGTTCACATAATATGGAGCACTCAATCTGACTACATAATATGGAGCACTCAATCTGTTCACATAATACGGAGCACTCAATCTGTTCACATAATATGGAGCATTCAATCTGTTCACATAATATGGAGCACTCAATCTGTTCACATAATATGGAGCATTCAATCTGTTCACATAATATGGAGCACTCAATCTGACTACATAATACGGAGCACTCAATCTGACTACATAATATGGAGCACTCAATCTGACTACATAATACGGAGCACTCAATCTGTTCACATAATATGGAGCATTCAATCTGTTCACATAATATGGAGCATTCAATCTGTTCACATAATATGGAGCACTCAATCTGACTACATAATACGGAGCACTCAATCTGACTACATAATATGGAGCACTCAATCTGTTCACATAATATGGAGCACTCAATCTGACTACATAATACGGAGCATTCAATCTGTTCACATATTATGGAGCATTCAATCTGTTCACATATTATGGAGCATTCAATCTGTTCACATAATATGGAGCACTCAATCTGTTCACATAATATGGAGCACTCAATCTGACTACATAATACGGAGCACTCAATCTGACTACATAATATGGAGCACTCAATCTGTTCACATAATATGGAGCACTCAATCTGTTCACATAATATGGAGCACTCAATCTGACTACATAATATGGAGCACTCAATCTGTTCACATAATATGGAGCACTCAATCTGTTCACATAATATGGAGCACTACGTTCGTCTGGCCACAAGCTATATCGCATGAGCTATTGTCTCCACAAGCATACGTCTATGAACCCAGGTCCTTCATGTGGCATCCATACGCTAGAGTCCTTGGCCAGAGCTCACGGACTATAGTCTCCACAGGCCATAGTCTTGCATGCTCCAAGAAGGTCGCAGCTTGTGCCCCCTACCACGCCTCCAAACCACCGTCCCCAATCAGTAATTACCCTGCTTCTTGGCGGCCTCGGTGTGCGCGTCGATATCCTGCGCGTCCCATGGGTACGCGATCCAAACGTCGGCCACGTGCTGGCCCACAAAGTAGCGCCCAGCATCAAGCATGGCTCGCGGGAGCTCGGCGCGCTTGGGCTTCGTTTTGTTGTGGAGCACAAATACCGACATGTGCGTCTGCTCGCCGCCGCGTGCAAGCGCCGTCTCCACGCGGGCCACGTCTCGCTCCAACTCGCTCACGGCATAGTGGAGAGTCGTCCGCGTGTCGTCGACCTCGTCAACAATGAGCACGTTCTTTCCAACGAGCGTGTCCAAGTGCTGGCTCAAGTTACCAAAGTCGATCCACTGCGTGCGCACGACCTCCTTGCCGATCGTCTCCTCGTTTGTGTTGCCCATTTGCTCGTACAAGGAGAGACCCACGGCCTGGATGGGGATGTTGCGCGACCCGTCCTTGAGAAACGACCGGAGGATCCTCGCCGGAATGAACCCGCCTCCGCCAATCGCAATGATGAGGTCGACCCTCGTGCCGGAGTCCTTGATTTCCTGCGCGGCCTTCTGGCATAGCTTGTGCACAATGTTGTATGATATGTAGAGTTTTTCGGGCATCCTGGGCAGGGGGCGTGCTGGGTTCGGGGCTTTGCTGAAACCGGTGGCTGGATAAAAAAAATAAAACCGTGCTTTATGACGTCCTAATTATCGCCTTGCGAGTACTGCGCATAGACCTCGGCCATCTCCGCGCCTCCGCGCAGAGACATATACGACGCTCTGCTATTTTTTTGCTACTCGGAGCACTAAACTTTTGCAAACGTCCATCGGTATAAATCAGGCTGGATATTTCAAACAAAGATTTTTATGCAATGGGCGTCTTGCATTATTCAGCCCTAGCTCAAGCCATATATGCCCAGTGTACTGAAATAGATGCAAGCCACTAGGGGGGTGATTCCTGTTATCTACTCTCGCGATAAAATTCACTACAGACAGGGATCAAAGGTATATACACTCTTGTATCGCCATATTCAATACAACATATACATAAATTCATAGGATATTATAGAAGAGAATATAAACTATTCCATCGGTGAAATAGTGCCACTGATTGCATTGGCGATCACTTTGTGCTCCTTATATATATATATATATATATATATATATATGTACCCGCCTAATTCATCGGGGTTTATACATTGTAAAGTATTAAGGATACAAGGTAAATAAACTAAAGTATGAGGAAACAGGACTTAGTATCCACATATATATAGTATAAACAAAACAGGAACTTCTAGTACATACTGATGTGTCAACCTGGACCTAGCGTATAGCTCTGTTGTTAGGCAAAGGCTACAATAATGAAGTATGTGTCGAAATAATATATGATATAGATTGCCAGTCTTCTTGCAAAAGGAGGTTTTGCCATTCACTACAAAACTCAGCAATGTACTCTTTGCAAAAAAGCCGTCTTTGATTCTGTTTCTCCTTGAAATATGCGACTCTATAAATTGAATATAAGTTGTAGTTCACTACATCATATCAGTATTCACATTGTATATAAATATTCTATATCTTGATACAAATAGCCATACGTGTTTTTGTATTGACAATAGCTATTTTTGTGATCACTTTTCAATTTAAACAAAATATGTTTATATTTAAAGTTATTTGTATTCAGTATTTTTTACTATTTTTTACGTTTATATTTAATTCATCAAATGTGTCTATTTCATACGTTTTAGCCTTATCATCAGACAAAATCTTGTAGACATGATGTCATTCATGAAATTGATGATATATAAGCTTTTTCACCTGGAATATGCATTTTGGCAATCCTGTCTAGTATGATACATTCTGCTTCAACTTATAATACCAGATGAATCTCCGGAAAGAAAGAGTTCTGCAAACAACCTTATTCCTAAAGCATATAGCTATATGCATTGCATGCTGGCTATATAAAACACCATCTTGACGATTTATTGCGAGAATCTACATATACAACACGTATTTTGTGGATAGTAAAAAATGACGCGCATGACTATACGAATATTGCCGCGGCCCCAAGTCATGAAACAAAATGTATAATTCGTTCATATCAACAAATATTGACCACAGCCCAATCCTATCTGAACCATACCAAAATATCGCTCATGGGAAAGCAGGTCTTTGCCATTACACAGCTTTCCGGCAATCCGGCGGCTCCAATCAGTCCAAACACGCTCAACTCACATATTTTCTTCTCCTATCCCCCACTCACCCAAGTATCATATATATACATACATGTATAAATATATATATATATATATCCACGAGCATTGTTGTTTCGCGGCCTTGCCCAAAGTGCCCAAAGAGTCGTGCAGATAAGCCCGTGGTGCGGTGCGCGGCTTCAACACCAGACTTAACCAGACTTCTCGAAACCCCGGTCTCTGGGGCGGCTCCCCCGCGTCTCTGCCTCGGCCTATTGCGTGTTTTGACGCAAGAGCAAAGAGGCAGCACGAAATTTCGAAAATGCGCGAGAGAGACCAAATACAGAGACGGGGCGCGGCAGTGCCAGAGAACGATGCGGCGCAGCGGCACAGGACGTCAGCTAGCACCACGCCGGACACGGCTACTTTTTTGACCTTAGTATACAATTTTTTATGAACTTCGATGCAGGCTCTTTCCCACGGGGGCCCTTTCGAGAGCGGGGTTGGCGGACGGGCGGGAGATCCCGGCGGCCCACTGGGCCGTTATCTCTGCCGTGAAGGGGGAGGCTCCGCGGGTGCCAGTCGCGCCGACAAAGCCACACACAAAGGCGCCGCCCCCGCACCAGCCCAAGACACGCCAGGCCGCCCGGAAAGGGACGCAGACGGCAGGCACAGGACGCGTTTGTCGTCACCGCCGTTGCCGCCCGCCGGGGCGTGCACAAAAGACCCGTGCCGCAGGTTCGCAGCCGGAACCGTTCGCCAGCAACGGCAAACCAGGCCCGTTTGCCCGCAGGCGCTTTGCCGCATGCACCTACTCGTCGGCCGATGCATTTGCAGCGTCCTCGGACTCCGGCGCGGGCTCCGGCACGGGCTCCTCGAAGTCGTCGTTCTCGCCGTTTGCGTACACCACGGACGCCTCGATGTCGGCCGGAACGCTGGAAATGCCGTTCAACGCCTCGAGCGCCGGGTCCTCGGCGTCGGCGTCGGCGTCGGCGTCGGCATCCCTGCCGCCGCCCGTGCGGAGCTCCGCCTGCGCCTTCAACAACTGGAGCCGGCCCTGGAGCGCCAACAAGCGCGGCATCATCAGCACGCCGCCGGCAAGCCCGCGCTGCAAGCTGCGCACGCTGTCGGCGAGCTTGCGTTGCCGCGCGACGTGCCCGCCGTGGGCCAAGAGCACCCAGCGGAGCCACAACGCGACCGCAGAAGGGCGCGCCGGGTCGGGCGCCACGCGCGCCGCGAGGCTCTCGAACAAGCGCTCGATGTACGTGGCGGCCGCGGGCGCCTCGCCCAAGCGCCGCACGACGGCCCGGATGCTGTCCTCACGGTCATTGGCTGCGCAGATGGCGCACACCGCATCGGCCGACACGTGCTCCGCGCCAAGCTCCGCCGCGAGCGCAGCATAAAGCGCGTCCGCAGGCACGTTGGCGACAGCCTCAGGCGTGCCCGCGGTGTACGCAATGTCCGGCGCGGTGGCGGCGGCGGCGCCAGCGGGCGCCGCGGGCACGTCCACCGCTACCTCGAGCGTGCCCTCGAGCGCAAGCTCCGCCAGCACGAGCGCGAACTTCGCCTGCGTGCCGTCGTAGTACACGCCCACGAGGCCGTGCGCCGCGCTGTGGTAGAGGTTCTCGAACACCACGCCGCGAGCCGCGGCACAGATGCGTGCCACGGGCAGCGGCAGCGGGTCGCCGCGGAGCGCAAAGAGCTCGGTGCCTTTGCCCGTGCACGCCACAAGGTACTCGTCGCGCACCGAGCGCACCGAACGAATGTCCACGCTGCCACACTCCAAGAGCACGGGTGCGCGCGACGGGTCCGCGACGTCGTGGAGCGAGAGCACGCTGGAGCTATCGCGGGCCACGACGACCGCCAGCCCGTCGGACAAGGGCAGGTGCACGTGCGTGATGGTGTTTTGCCCGTCGTCGCGGCCGTCGGTGCTGCGCATGAACTCGGCGTTCACGTAGCCGCGGGAGCGCGCGCCGTCGACAAGGTGCAACACCGCCAGCGCGAGAAAGAGGAGCTGTGGATCGTGCGTGGTGCGCTTGCGGCGCATCTGGTAGCTGCACTGGCTGATTACCGTGCACGGCTCCGCGACAATGCGCCCAAAGCGAATTGTCTTGGTGGCCTCGCCGCCAACGACGTCCACCTCGAAAATCAGCCCACCGTCACCGTAGACCCACACGCGGTTGTGGAGCTGCGATGAGGTCATCGACACGGCAGCCTCGGGCGCCGCCACCTGCGCGACACGCGCGTCGCTCAGCGGCAGATACGTCCAGATCTCGCCCAGGGAGAGCGCCACGGCAAAGACCGCGGCGGACGCGCCAGAGGCCTCGGCAGCAGGCACGCTGCTCTGTGCGGCCTTGCTCGCGGCCAGATTGGGGCTGGCGCTGGCACCCGCTACGCCCAGCTGGGATCGTTTTTTCGTGCTTTTCTTTGCCGGCGTCGTGGGCTCCGTGTGCTCATTGAGCCACGTGGCGGCGACAATGTCCAGGCCGCTGGGCAATTCGTGGCGGGTGATTCTTGCCTCGTCTATGAGCTGGCCTGGTGTGTTGGAGAGAGGATAGAACTGCACCTCGTGGCGGCCCGGCCGCGGCACTACGCTCGCAAGGTACTGGCCCAGACGGTCCACTATGCTGTATGGATCGGCCATTGTCTTTTGTGTTTAGTGTGGGATGGGGTTTGGTTGTTTCTGTCTGGCCAAATCTGGCCCCAGAGGCCGATGCGAAAAATGTTTGCCCAGAGGATGCGAGCGGCTTGTGCAGGAGCGATGCGATGAGATGGGCCGGTCAGAGTCTGGGGAGGCTGGTGAGCTGACTTTTGTCTCTTTGATATCATTAATATTGACCGGGGATGGAGCACTAGTCTTTTTTCTGAGATGAACGCCGGCGGGGCTGACTTCGGGCGCTTACAGAAGTATTGATATTGTCGTTCTTCCGTTGCTGGGGGGTGGTTTTCGGATTTCGCACCGCGAGTGACCATCAAAGGGGTTTAGTGGATCAATCAATCCCTATACAAGAGGGAAAACGACGATTTGTAAACAAACTCAATCGTTATTGTTCTAAATTTCTGATACTCGCTGAGATTTGGGGCTGCCAGGGGCTGCCTTGCGAGGACAGTTCAGTTCTTTTATGAGAACACAGACCAGAGCGAGCACATACGAGGTGCCTGAAGATAACATGATAAGCCGTGCGCTTCGGCCTTGTGGTCAAGCTAGTCCCGCCTGTGGAGCAAAACACAGCATGATCATTTGGCCTTTTGGTCCCTCTCATCTTCCATTGCCTGTATGGATTTGTAGGCTTTCTGCGGCGGACTCAGCGGTCTGATGCTCCAACGTACACGTGTTTTGAAAGCCGTCTGTTTGTACCAGGGTGCACCCGAGCATGGTTTGTTTTGTAGTTGGGTATTCGTTCGACACTCCATGGCATATACCCGTATACTATATAGCGCTGTTGGTCTTTCAAACCCATGTATACAGTAAGAAAGGATTACTTAGATTAAAGGAGTGGTGTGTCGCCAGCAAACGTAATGAAGAAAAGGAAAAGATAAAAGAAAGAAGAAATTTCTTGTATTAGTAGTCGTCGGAAGAGCTTCTCTGCCACCCGCTTACGTTCGTATCATGAGCCGAAACTAAACGATACGCGAGACCAGAGGCTAAACCGAGAGTTCTCCTCTCTAAGATGTTTAATCTCTGTCGACCAGGGTCTAGAAAAAACCCAAGTTTTGGTTTTGAGATCCACAAACACTGCTCATCTTCACTTTGAGAAAAACAGCACTTCTCCAAACAAATGTCTGAAGACCCGGCTATTTCAAAGAATATCGATTCCCATTGATCGATCAGAACATCTGTCTTTGATTGAGATACATTTTTTTTTTCGCCAGTCCAGGAGCCCCAACTTCAAGGCATTGGCTAGCAATCGACTCGATTATCTCCAAATATAATTTTAAGGTAGAGGATTCGAGACTCAAGGATATCGAATTGAGCCGGGACTGACATGGATTGGTTGTTGCAGACTTCGCGCCAATGCCAATACCCATTGCTTCACGTATTGAGTTACAAAGGTGGGGGTACCAAAGCGGACTTGCAGCAGTTATAAGCAGCTAATAGCACCAGGTCTATAAGCAGGGCAAGCTCCCACCAAAGCAGGCCTAGGCAAGACAAGACGCAATTTAACGGTTGCGTTTCTAAACACTAATAAACTGGCTGTTGAATGAGTACCCACGCGGTTCTGCACATTGAAAAAACACCCGGACCTTCCATCTGCTTCCAGACCGATGCCAGGATAGTGCACGAGAATGCAAACTGACAAGCCACTAGCCCGAATGAAAAAAGTCGCCATGCTGATATGGGGCAAGGGTATGCCATTCGAACATAAGAACTAGCCGCAGGATGTTTTCAAAATAGCAGAGGCCTTGGAAAGCTGTTTCGTCGCAGCCGCCGGATTATTAGCAAGCGCCCCGGCCACTGAGGGACTGTTATACTTTTCTAGAGGCGAGACATACTCAATTGATTAAACACAAACAACAAAAACCAGCAGGTGCCAATCTGCAAAAGCTCGAG
Organism: Metschnikowia zobellii; assembly: GCA_939531405.1. Taxonomy (NCBI): domain Eukaryota; kingdom Fungi; phylum Ascomycota; class Pichiomycetes; order Serinales; family Metschnikowiaceae; genus Metschnikowia; species Metschnikowia zobellii. Next base: position 1,049,030 of record OW618031.1, on the reverse strand, counting down.
AGACTCTGAATGACGAATGCCTGTGAACCTGAGTATGACGTATGTGTTTTTAGGGGAGGGCAATTCCAGCATGACAAAACCGGATGCAAATTTGGGCAACGTCATCGACCTGCATACAAGTGCTTTTTTTTTCGCAGTGTGCTCGCCGATGCTCTGCACTGGCCCTGTCCGCTTCGAACGCACCGCTTCAAGCGTGCTTTTTCTACACAGCAAAAGCAGCGCAAACCTCGGTTTTTTTTTTCTTGCTTAGCAAACACCAATTGAAAAAAAATCAGTATGTCGGTTTCTTCGTCCAAAGCCAAGAGAGAGCAGAAGCGTGCCGAGAAGGAGGCCGCCAAAACCGCCGCCGGCAAGACCACCAAAAAGACCAAGAAGCAGGCCATCAAGGACTCCGAGGAGAAGGACGTCGACGATGCCGCCGCGCAGATTGCCAAGTTGAAGTTGCAACAAGACGAGCACGGGCTTTCGGACCGTGTCACGACCGGTGTTTTGGAGTCGTTGGAGACGTCGAAGGACATCAAGATCTCATCCTTGTCCTTGCTTTTCCACGGTAAGAACCTCATCCTGGACTCGACCGTCGAGTTGAACTTTGGCAGAAGATACGGTTTGTTGGGTGAGAACGGATGCGGCAAGTCCACCTTCTTGAAGTCGTTGGCCGCCCGCGAGTTCCCCATCCCAGACCACATTGATGTGTACTTGTTGAACGAGCCCGCAGAGCCTTCGGAGTACTCCGCGTTGGAGTACGTTGTCAGAGAGGCCGAGGGCGCGTTGAAGGCCTTGGAGGACCAGGTCGAGAGAATCATCATCGAGGACGGCCCCGAGAACCCATCCTTGGAGCCCATGTACGAGCGTATCGACGCTATGGACCCTTCGACCTTCGAGTCCCGTGCGGCCGTCATTTTGCACGGTTTGGGCTTCACTGGTGTAACGATCAACAAGAAAACCAAGGACATGTCCGGTGGCTGGAAGATGCGTGTGGCGCTTGCCAAGGCACTTTTCGTGAAGCCCACCCTCTTGCTCTTGGACGACCCCACCGCGCATTTGGACTTGGCCGCGTGTGTGTGGTTGGAGGAGTACTTGAAGAGATGGGACCGGACGTTGATCTTGGTTTCCCACTCCCAGGATTTCTTGAACGGTGTGTGTACCAACATGCTTGACATGAGAATGAAGACAATCATGCAGTATGGTGGTAACTACGACTCCTACGTCAAGACCCGCGCGGAGTTGGAGGTCAACCAGATGAAGTCGTACCAGAAGCAGCAGGACGAGATCGCCCACATCAAGAAGTTCATCGCCTCGGCTGGTACCTATGCCAACTTGGTCAGACAAGCCAAGTCCAGACAGAAGATCTTGGACAAGATGGAGGCCGATGGTTTGATCCAGCCCGTTGTTCCAGACAAGGTGTTCTCCTTCCGCTTCCCAGAGGTCGAGAAGTTGCCTCCTCCAGTGTTGGCGTTCGACGACATGTCGTTCTCCTATTCCGGAAAGGAAGAGGACAACTTGTACGAACACTTGGACATTGGTATCGACATGGACTCGCGTGTGGCACTTGTGGGCCCTAACGGTGTGGGTAAGTCGACCTTGTTGAACTTGTTCCAGGGTAAGTTGGTGCCACAGAAGGGTAGAGTGATCCAGCACACGCACATCAAGTTGGGTGTCTACTCGCAGCACTCCCAGGACCAGTTGGACTTGACCAAGACGCCTTTGGAGTTCATCAGAGACAGATTCTCGAGCATCTCCCAAGACTTCCAGTACTGGAGAGGGCAGTTGGGCCGTTTCGGTTTGACCGGTGAGGGCCAGACTTCGCAGATGGCCACCTTGTCTGAGGGCCAGAGATCCAGAGTCGTGTTCGCTTTGTTGGCCATCGAGTCGCCCAACTTGATCTTGTTGGATGAGCCCACTAACGGTTTGGACTTGTCGACTATCGACTCCTTAGCCGAGGCCATCGAGGCCTTCAACGGTGGTGTTGTGGTGGTGTCGCACGACTTCAGATTGTTGGACAAGGTTGCCAAGGACATCTACGTCATCGAAAACAAGACCGCCACCAGATGGGAGGGCTCCATCTTGGACTACAAGAAGAAATTGGCCTCTGCTGTGGTGCTCTAAGCGCGCCCGGAACAAGAATAAAGGCGAAGGTTATAGTTTTACGTGGATTAATACATTGTTTGAATGAAAAAGGCACGTAGATTGTGCTCTGTATTGTGTAATTTTTAAAAGGCGCAAGCTGGGGCTTGCCTAGAATAAATTCTGCGTGTCTGTACTTGAATATGTACGTACTTGTCTGATGCAATGGCCGACTTGAAAAGAAAATCCATGGCCAGTTCAGTTGACCTCATTCCTGAAAAAGATTGAGTGCATCACGCGAGACTGTGATTGAAGGTAAGAGACTGCAGTGATTCACCCACCAAGCACCGTGGACCCAAGAAACATATGCACAAGCCCAGACTTCCACAATCTTCTCATGGGAAAAAGCTACTTATGGTGACTGTAGTATCGTAAAACTTATTTTATACTTGCCTAATTAAACACCATGAGGAAGTTGTCCATAGTGTGCAAATTGATGTCTTTGTACGTGGTTGTGTGTCAATGAATACGTTCCTGGGGAGGTAGAAGACAAAAAGCCAAAACCCAGCATGGCGAGCGTTCTGAACGAGTCACATTCACGATACACTGTAAACTCCACATGTCCGCGAGCCAGCCCACGAACATGGAAACGACATGCATTTACCTGAGCGATGCATTTGGGGGATTTCGAGCCAAGCGCGTCTGTGCTGTGGCCTCACTTTTTCAGCTTCCCAAAAACGGGGAGCAAGATTGAGAACGGCACAATGTACGAGTTTTCCGGCGTGGCCACGCCAGCAAAAGCACAATACCAGCCACACAATGCGGCCATAACCACAAAAACGCCGCCTGAGGTCAAGAGCTTGGGCTCAGTGGTAAAGTAGTACCCGGCTAGCAAGAAGAAGCCAATGTCGAGCGTGAAAAAGAGGCCCATAAACGCCAAGGTCGTCTTGACCGTGCAGAGCAACATGAGGAATGTGAAGATGCCCCACCCCACAAGGTACAAGCCAATGGCGTTGCCCAACATCTCCACGTCGGTGCCGTAGGCAGCCACAATGCCAAATGCCTCGACGTTGATGGCGCCAAACGACATCCAGAAGCCCATGCCGAAACTGCACAAGACGGTGCCGGCAAAAGTGTTGCCCAAGAACAACTCCCAGATCCCCGCCGCAGCCTGCACGACGCCGCCGTAAAAGAAACACAACCCCACGGTGATGTTCGGCACAGTGATGCCCTTTGCGCCAGCCAAGCAGAGGCCCAACACGAACGCGCTCGTGGCAAACGCCGTGAGCCCCAACGCAGCCGCGTTTCCAAACTTCTGCTCCTTGGCTGGGGCCAATCTCTCGGCCTGCAAGGTGCCCCCAAACGCCAACATGAGCTCGTGTTTGTAGTAGCGCTTGTTCCCCAAAACCACAATTTCTTCGCCGTGGCCCTCTGTGCGGACGCGCCCCACGGTGTCGTGGGACGTCGTGGGCTTAGCTTCGTCAAAAAAGGAGTCGGACATTATCACGTAGTTTGCTATTGTTGTTCTTAGCACAGGACGGCGGTCGGATATGCGAGTGAAGCCGTGGCTGTGGACCAAGGACTTGTATGTATGTGTGCTATAAAAAGGGGCGGTGGAGACTACAAGGCATCAGACATTGTTCTTATATAGGCGCTGCGAAATTGTGGGGAGCTGCAAACAATATGCTGGGGTTGATTCCTGCAGTGGCTACAGGACCCACTGGCGAGGCGAACAATTGATGGGCGTCGGCGTTTGGCCCGGAGTTTGGATGGGAAGGCGCGCGTTTATGAAGTAGCGAGGCTCGAACCCCACATCTTCTGGCACACAGCGCGGCGTTTGGCCTGTGGCCAACACCGACTTTAGAGCCCGCATGCAAAGCACACCACCCACGCGCGCGGTGTGTGCAGGACGGCAACCGCCCGTAGACGGTATGGCCAGCACTGGGGCCCATTGTTGTCTGGTATGTCTTGTGAAAATTGACCCCATGGGCAGCTTGAAGTTCAGCGTGCCTCAGCACATGAGTGATTCGAAATGCGCTCAGAGCTGAAGCGCAAAAGTGTCTCGAACATACTAGGAGCTGGCAATGTGAATGGAGATGCCTGCATCGACATCCGCACAGAAGCGTATTTCTGGAACTGGGGGTCATCAAGGCTGAGCTGCTTATGGAGGTAATGGGGATAGTCTTTAAAGAAAAGCTGGTTTCGTTACCAGTCTTTCTGATTAATTCTTGGGGACCAATTTGCCAGAATAGGTATTGAATCTGGGCCTCGTGTCCTTCATATTGAAGTAGGTTTTTACTTGTTCATCTTGTAGCTATTATGCGTATTGGGTTTGGTTCGAAACTGCACCAGTCAATGTCATGTTCCCCGCTTTGAGTCTCCACTAAAAGCACCGAACCATGAATACCGATGTGATCCTCGGCGAGTTCAACGTGCGCAGACAGCAACATAAATGCTTTTGGGGCAATATTTCAAAAACAGTCAGCACTTTACAATACCATTGCCTCTGGTTGCGTTCCGGACCTGATTTTTTTATAGCTTGACTCAAAGAATAGCGACGATGGGCTCTCGAGCTGTAATTGATCACACGTCCCTTTTAATATCGAGTGCGTTCCAAAGTTCAATCACAAGAAAAGATACTGTTATCATTCCCGTTCCCGAAAATACCGCATATCAATCAAAATTTATGGTAATAAAAGCATGAATTTGACCAAAGAGCATGCCCAAAATTTTCAGTGCACGTGAACCTGTTTGAATGTATTTTAATGGGATCAAATGAAATTGTATACGACTGCAAATTAAGCCGACCTATCATTTGAACAGCCAAGCCAAGGAGCTTTGGACTTGAACTTGCTTCAGATGAAAAGCTGCCTAGTTCTGGATGGAATCTCCTCAAAACTGTGTACAAGGCTTGGCCCTTTAAGTTAGGTAAATCATGATTGAATAAGTAGTGGACTAGAACGAGTGATACATTGGCGCTGGACTGCACGTCTAAACCCTCCTCTAGACTTTCACCTAAGACGCCTTGGAGATATTTTTCAAGGACCAACTTTACTCAAATGTGCAGCGTTTTCTGAATCGCCTAGTTATAATGTTTCAATAAGCTTTGGTTTTAATATGCAAAACATCTCGAATACGCAGATTTGCTTCTAGCTCTATAAATCTTTTGGTTTATCCGTTTTTTTCTTTGTGAATTCAAGGTAATCGAGTATGCAATCACTAAATCTGACATCAAAAAAAGAAACGCTCGAATTGCAATATTGTTACTATATGCCAATCGACTGGTTTCGAAGTGACTTGATTTCGTACTACTCATATGATGATTGGGATAAAAAATCTTGTAGCCGAAATTTGTGAATGCATTTGTTTACATTGTCATAAATTAGCACCTTTACAAACTTTGCTCTTTTAACTAGTCTTGTGTGACTTTTAAGTTTTGCCTACGTGCTGATTTCCATCTCACAGCGTTTTGAGTCCTTCAATTGCGGACCAAAATTATATAAATTGATAGAAGAATCATCCGAGTGAATTGATTTGTCTAGTATTCATTTACAAAGACGAAGGTTTAGCTAGATTGAAGAGATGAGTGTTGTGTGAATGAAATTATTTCAATTCTTCAAAACTTATAGCCTTGGCTCCATACTTTTTAAGCAAAACCATCATTTTCTAGACGAGAAACATTCTCGAAATATTCCCTATACGTATCAAAGTTTTATGATCAATTCTTTAGATTTCTCTACACTTAATCTTGTTTTTTTTTTGTATAAGCTTCAAGAAAAGCTTGACAAAGAACTCAAGCCACAGCTTTACTCTTGGCATTCTTGTATCTTGATCACCATCAATACGTCTTTCTTATGACCCCGTCCTGAATCAGAAGCCTGCTTAGTGTCAAAAAAGACCCCTTCAGTTCGCACATTTTTTCTGACAATGATATGCCTTTGATACAAAAACTTTTCTTTGATGAAAAGACTGTTTTATACCATACGTGATTTTTTTAAGCTTTCGCGTTCCGGTGTCCTCGAAGCACACTTTAAACGGGCGCCCATTGCCAAGATCTGTTGTGTGCGCGGAAACAACAGAAGATGTGCGTGCGAATCCGGGGTTTGATGAACATGTCCCAAATAAGCCCATTCAGATTCGTGCACGTAATGTGTGGAGAGTGATTTTTTATAGACCCCCGCACCACCGGTCTACCATGTATATATACACATACAAGAAATTCCGCTTGAGAAATGCACTAGGTATAAATAGCTCAGTGTATGCACGACTGTGGAGCAAGACGTGGATATAACTCTGAGAATGGTGTGACCAAAGCACCAGACTTCTATATTGTACAGGACGCTCCGCCAGACAAGCTTGCGACTTTGATTCCTTCAAGGTTCATTAAAGAAAAGGTATGTGGATCTGGATTCAGATTAAATCCGAGGGCTTGCTCGCATGATATAGTGAGGTTTTGTCGAATAAAATTCTCCAAAGAGCCGGTTTCACGTTCTTCCGCTGCTGTGATTTCTTTAGATATCCTTTTCATTCGTATTGTTCTTGAACCTAGAATAGATTGACTTGATAAAAAAAACAGAAGCCCTCGGTAAGTCAAACACTAGCTAAATTAATTTGCTCAGCCCCTCGGAAAGCCTCAAGCGCCAAGCCAAGCTTCTTTGTAGCCCGACTGTGCATTCGGGTGTGCATTCGGGTGCGTGGGTTTACGACTTCATGCCTGAATTCCGTCGCGCGATGGCTGCCTCAATGAAACATTGTCCTTATAAGGTAGGGCTGGCTGTTTATTGCATTCGAATATTCGCTGCTTGAGTTTGATGCTATAGTATACGACATACATTAATCATGTCTGAGCCACAATTACAGCGAAGGCTTTTAACCCCGTTTTTATCAAAAACCGTCCCGCCGATCCCAGACGAAAATGAACGGAAGGAATACCCAAGAAAAGTGAATCCATTGTCCTTCCTTTTCTTCTGGTGGTTGCACCCAGTGATGCGGGTTGGATACAAGCGCACGTTGGTGCCCGCGGATATGTTTATCCTAAATGAAAACATCAAGGTGGAAATCCTCACCAAAAAGTTCCAGATAATCTTTAAGCGCCGGTTGGAAAAAGCGAAACAAAAGCATGTGCTTGCAAAGGTAAAACTGCGCGGCGAAACTATCGAGTCTTCCTCAGTACCGTTTGACGAGGACTTGCGCGATGCTCGTTTGTCAAAACATCTTCTCACCGTGTCGCTTTTCCTCACATTCAAGTGGCAGTATTCGCTCGCATGTTTCCTTCTAGTGTTGGCCAGCGCAGGCTCTGCAACTGCGCCATTGCTTTCCAAAAAGTTGATTGAGTTTGTAGAGCTCCGAGCGCTCGGTGGCGACGCCGATATTGGTGCTGGAATCGGGTACGCTCTTGGGAGCTCGTTCTTGGTCCTAGTCATTGGGTTGCTTCTAAACCACACATTCCAGTACTCCATGTTGACCGGGGCCCAAGTAAACGCGGTGTTGGTGAAGGCGATCTTGGACAAGGCTTTCAAATTGAACGGCCAGCTGAAGCACGACTTCCCGGGCTCGAAGATCACGTCCATCATGAGCACGGACTTGGCACGTATCGATTTTGCACTTGGTTTCCAGCCGTTTCTCGTTTCTTTTCCCATAGCCGTCGGTATTACAATCGGTATTTTGTGCCACAACATAGGGGCTCCCGCTATGGTCGGTATAGGTATCACCTTTGTGTTTATCATCTTTATGGGTATCATCACCAAGAAGTTCTTTGTCTACCGATCCAAAGCAAACAAGTTCACTGACGCCCGCGTCAACTACATCAAGGAGGTGTTGGCAAACTTAAAGATGATCAAGTTTTACTCTTGGGAAAACCCATACTTCGAACGTATCTCCGAGAACAGAACGGCTGAAATGCGCATCATCTTCAACATGCAGATGGTGCGCAACAGCATAGTGTCTGTGGCCACATGGTTGACGCTTTTTGCCTCCATGGCATCATTTTTGGTTGTGTACGCTACACAGGGCTCCACAAGATCGCCTGCCGACATATTTTCGTCAGTATCTCTTTTCAACTCCTTGACCCAACAGGTATTTATGCTTCCATTGGCATTGAGCACCGCTGCAGATGCGGCTGTGGGAATTCAGCGAGTGGCCGACTTCTTGGCCGCAGGGGAAGCGGATGAACATGCACTTGAAACGGCGGTGCGGCCACATATGGTCGAGTATATGACAAAACATAATTTGTCCGTAAAGATCTCCGATGCTACCTTTAAATGGGACTCTTACGAGAAAGAGGATGCTGAGCCTACCTCAGGATCGGCCACACTCCACAACGAAAAGAAAGGGGCACATGATAAGCGTTTGCAGCTAGCAGAACTGCGCAAACTGGATGTATCCTCAAGTTCGTACTCAGAGGTGCTTGAGGCAACGATTTTTGACTCCTTGCGCCACATAGATCTAGAGATAAAGAGAGGAGAATTTATCGCCATTACCGGTCTCATTGGAACAGGAAAATCATCGCTTTTGAATGCGATCGCAGGCTTTATGAGCAGGAGAGAAGGCGCTGTTGATATAGTGGGTTCGCTCTTGTTATGTGGTGCGCCGTGGATACAAAATACCACTGTCAAGGAAAACATTTTGTTTGGCAATCCTTTAGACGAGAAGAAATACCAGGAGGTTGTTTTTGCGTGCTCTCTTGAAAGCGACTTGGAGATTCTTCCTGCGGGTGACCAGACAGAAATCGGAGAGAGGGGCATTACTTTATCCGGGGGCCAAAAAGCACGCATCAACTTAGCCAGAGCGGTGTATGCGGGCACAGACGTCATTTTGATGGACGATGTGTTGAGTGCTGTGGATGCAAGAGTTGGAAAACACATTGTCAATTCGTGTCTCTTGGGGTTGATGGCCGATAAGACCAGGATATTAGCCACCCACCAGCTCTCTTTGATTGGCGACGCGGATCGCATTGTTTTCTTGAAAGGAGACGGTACTATCGAAGTTGGCCTTATGGATGACTTAAAGCTTCGTGTGCCAGAGTTCAAAGATTTAATGGCATACAATGCCGAGACTCAAGGTGACGATGAAGAGGAAGATGTGCAGAACGAGAATTCCGAAAAAGAGCTTATCGAGAAACAAGTCACGCGACAATCCACGATTATAGATGAGGAGGCTGCTCGGCATAATTACGATGCAAACAAGGTTAACGATGGTCGTTTGATTATGGACGAAGAGCGGGCCGTGAATGCCATTTCATTCAGTGTGATTCGCAACTACGTGAAATACGGATCGGGGTTTTTCAAGCACTATTCGATCGTACCCTTCCTAATATTTCTTACGATCATCTCAGTTTTCTGTCAGTTGTTTACCAATACCTGGTTGTCCTTTTGGACAGAGTTCAAATTTGCCAATAGAAGTAACGGCTTCTATATTGGAGTTTATGTTATGTTCACAATTTTGGCGTTTGTGTTTATCACGATACAATTTTTGTTTCTTTCTTACATGACACTCACAGCCGCCACAATGTTGAATATCAAGGCCGTTGAGCGTGTTTTGCGTGTACCCATGTCATACATGGATACGACGCCCATGGGCAGGATAATCAACAGATTTACCAAGGATACAGACACCTTGGATAATGAGATAGGAAACCAGTTCCGCATGGTGGTTAACATATTTTCGCTCATCGTGGGTGTGCTAATTTTATGTGTGATATACCTTCCCTGGTTTGCAATTGCGATTCCGGGACTCGCGGTTGTATTCGTTGCCGTTTCCAACTTTTATCAAGCCTCTGGAAGGGAGATTAAGCGCTTAGAAGCCGTGAAGCGATCTTTGGTGTACAACAATTTTAACGAAACTTTGGGGGGCATGGATACCATTAAGGCATACAAGAAAGAAACCATGTTTATTGATAAAAATAGCACCCTCATCAACAAGATGAACGAGTCCTATTATCTCACCATCGCCAACCAGCGCTGGCTAGCTATTCACTTGGATGTCGTCGCGACTATACTCGCACTTGTGATTTCACTTCTTTGTGTGTTCCGCGTATTCAGCATCAGCGCTTCTTCTGTGGGTTTGCTTTTGTCATATGTCTTGCAAATTGCCGGCCAACTATCCCTCTTAGTAAGAATGTTGACCCAATTGGAAAACGAGTTTAACTCTGTTGAGCGAATCAGCGAGTATGCCTTTAGATTGCCCCAGGAAGCACCCGCCTTGATTTCAGAGACTACACCCCCCGAATCTTGGCCAAGTCAAGGCAAGATTCGCTTCGAAAATGCGTCTTTAGCCTACAGGCCAGGCTTGCCACTAGTTCTAAAAAAGTTGAACATGGACATCCAGCCACAAGAAAAAGTCGGAGTATGCGGGAGAACCGGTGCCGGAAAATCGTCTATTATGGCTGCCCTTTTCAGGCTCTCCGAACTAGAATCTGGCAAAATCGAAATCGACGGGCTCGATATATCGACGCTTGGTCTTCACAGTTTGCGCTCTAAATTGTCAATCATTCCACAGGACCCAGTCTTGTTCAAAGGGACGATTCGTAAAAACTTGGATCCCTTTGGCGACCGATCAGATGATGACTTGTGGATGGCCTTGGTGAGAGCAGGATTAATTGAAAATGACAAGTTGGCTTTGATAAAAGCGCAGATTCAGCTGAGCGAAAACTTACATAAGTTCCATTTGGAAAGAGAGGTGGATGACGACGGCTCCAACTTTTCATTGGGCGAAAGACAGCTCATTTCATTCGCGCGAGCATTGGTTAGAGGGTCCAAGATCTTAATTTTGGACGAGGCCACATCCTCAGTCGACTACGAGACAGATAGCAAAATCCAGAGTACGATTGTACGGGAATTTGAGGACTGTACCATCTTATGTATTGCACACCGTTTGAAGACCATCTTGAACTACGACCGAATTTTGGTCTTAGACAAAGGCGAGGTCAAAGAATTCGATACGCCTTGGCAATTGTTTAATCTGAAAAACAGTATTTTTCAGCAAATGTGTGTCAAGTCGAATATCGTGGCCGATGATTTTGAAAGAAAGAGTTGAACTACGAGAGATTGAGAAGTGTCATATGGCACGGATGTATTAATAGCAAGTCATAGGATTTGTATACCGCGGGCAGAAAAGTAATAGCGCAAGATTTTTGAGAGATCACGTTGTATAACTCAGGTGAGCAATTCCGATTGTATTCTAGTAGCATCATATAATATCTTCAAAATTGAAAGTCGAACAAAGCTCGAGATAACCGCCTGTAAATGGGCGATTGAAGATAATCAAACTCAACAAACTGTGCGCTTACCCGAAAACCTCATTCTTCCTTGCGTATGATTTCAAATACTCATCTGTAATTAGAAAGTCAAGAGGGTCATTTATGCTCGCAAGCAAAATCTGGTATTTCCAGACGGGATCATCAGATGCAAGGTGCCGATGGGGATGTTTGGATTAGGCATTTCTTGATTTTTGGCATATGGGTAATCAGTGCAATAGTTGAACTAGATAGGGCTTTCGAGGCGTTCAGGTATACCAGATGATCAAGCGAGGTCTGATACATTGGTTCCAAGTTATCTGTGGTCTTTCTGGTACCGTTGTATTGAAGCAGTTTTTCGCCATACATTGCGTTTGGCATTCAGATGGATGCAATATAAAAGTTCGAAATACTTGATCGTGTACATGAGACATATCTACAGCGATACATTGATTGAGAGAAACCAATATATATAAATATATATATATATATATATATATGATGTGTATGGAGCCCTACTGCCAGAGACTGTCGCTGAAATAAAAGGGGCATATAACGCTGGCAGGAAAGGTGGTGAAAAACTTGTTTTCTCTTCCCAGGGCTCAGCTGAAGGAGAGAAAACGTTATTCTTGGCTTGAAACAATGACAATGAGACGTTCACTTTGGGCTTTCACGGGGTTTTCTTAGTTGAATCTCTCGAGTCCTTTTTGGCTCAAGCAATTGGGATGATGTCTGGTAAGAGATGACCCATTAGGCAAAGCTCCAGCAACGAATGGCAGAATTGACTCATAGTCTAGAGAGAGGGTATGAAAATGAGACACATTCAGCTCGTGTGATTGATACATATGTAGACACGCGCCGTAGACATGAAAATCCAGATGCGTTTTCGAGTAAGCACAGTGGTGGGTATCTGAAGTATGCGCTGACCAAACGACTTCAATAGCTTTTCTTCAATAGCTTCTCTGCAGAAGAGAATGGAGTGCACTCGAAGGCCGCCAGTCTGTTTTGAGTGATTTCTATGGGCACATTTCACAGCGTATTCGAAGGTATGAACAAGGTGGAGAAAAATGAGCAATATTTTTTTGAAGCTGCAACATGCCTAACTTTGCGACATAGATTCTGCCCTGGGCAACAGCTCAAGTACCGTATACCTCTGAGCGCGGTAGTTCAGCAAGTAAACAAGTTGATGTCAAATAGCAGCTTTGAGCACGGCAAGCACAGAAGGAATTCGATTGAACGACTGTTTCTTCGGAAATGTTTCTAGCAGGCACAAAGTCGATACTGAACAGAAACTGGGGGTCTGAGAAAGCATGGTACATCGCATCTCATGAATTGGCATAGTTTTTGATTTTGCATGCAGCTGCTATCCAGTCATAGCCGCGAAACACGCATTTCTAAACACTCGGCTATTTCTGCAAGTACGACATGAGTGACTCCTCGATGTTGTCGTAGTCCACATCTCTGTAGTACGGGAGTTTCATCTTTAGACTCAGAGGGGCAAGCTCAGGGTAATAATTCACGATGGCGTCCACCAAGGCGTCGTAGAAGATCTCGTATGCCCGGGGCGTGTAGTGGATTCCATCGACGAGCAACTCGGCCAAATCAGGCTTGTTTGCAAGGAGATCCTCGGTGGACCAGCCGCCATACTTCTGGAACTCTGTCCACAAGTCCACGAAGGGCACGCTGGTATCGGCGGCCACTTCCCGCGCCGCGGCAGCGTATTTGCGCGTCATTTCGTTTGAAGAGAAGGGCTCCTGCTCGGGCTCACCCTGTTCTGTTTGGAGCTCGCGCACCAAGCTCTGGTCGTGCAACGCAGGCCCGACAACAATGAGTTTGATGCCCTGGGCGCTGGCCATGGCCACCATCTTGCGCAAATTCTCCTTGTACCGGTGCAAGGGCACGCCCTGGAAAGTGGAGGCGGCGTCGTTCGTGCCCATGAAAATATACATGAGTTTGACGGCGCCCGCCACGTTCTCGGCACGCAAGACCTCGCGCAAGACAACAAGGCCCTGGTCAGTGTTGTAGCCGCTGAAGCCGCGCGTGACGATGTCGAGCTTTCTGGAATAGAGATCCTGGAGCGCCGGGGCTAGAGCAAACCCGTCCTGTTTATTGGAGTACTCTGTGATGGAGTCGCCAAAGAGTAAGAGTTTGTCGAAGGAGAGCGACATTCTTTTGTTATTTTTTTTTTGGAGTCGGGCTGGTGGCACGTAGAAATGGGACGCGACCTTTGTTTGCTGGGTGATGCGAGATTGCCAATGAAACCGAGAACGGGCAAAGCAATGAAGTCGGTTGTGAGACTTGGTGGAGCCGAGACAGAAATGCGGCGAGTCGCACCGCGCGCCGGAGGCACGGGCCCGGGCATGCACCGAAAATATCGAGTATACGGTCTTGGTGTACGCGGCGGGGTATTTTGCCGGCACACAGAACCCAGCAGTTCCAGCGGATTTTGCGAGGTTGGGCGCAGGCTGGGCAGGCCACTGCTGTGGAGCACTCAGAGGATCGGGAGGGGGAGAAAAGGTGAGAAGAGGCGGGCCTGAGGAAATTGAGCGCATCACGTGACGTGCATCACGTGACATCACCATATGCTCGGAGTCATCTCACCGCCTACACCCAAGCACCGGTCATCTTTACCGGCACTTGTCGCCACGCAAACAGGCCCGCTCAGACCCTTCCTGCTGAACCAGGACCGCTCAGACCCCCCCTCCCGCTGACCCAGAACCGCAAAGCACTTTTTGCGCCCGCCCAAGACATCACCCCCCCCCCCCATGAAGCAGTACACCATAGTGATCAAGCTCGGCACGTCGTCGTTGGTGGACGAGCAGACGCGCGAGCCGCGGCTCGGCAACATGTCGCGGATCGTGGAGACCGCGGTGCAGCTCCGCCGCGCAGGCCACCGGATCGTGATCGTGTCGTCCGGAGCGATTGCGTTCGGCATGAAGCGCGTGGGCATGGCGGAAAAGCCCAAACGGCTTGCGGTGGTGCAGGCGCTCGCGTCGGTCGGGCAGGGCCGGCTCATCGGGCTCTTTGACGACTTGTTCCGGCAGCTCGGGCAGGCGGTGGCGCAGGTGTTGATTACGCGCAACGACATCATCGACTACACGCAGTTCCGCAATGCCACCAACACGCTCAACGAGTTGCTCGAGATGGGCATCATTCCGATCGTCAACGAGAACGACACACTCAGCGTGGCGGAGATTAAGTTCGGCGACAACGACACGCTCTCGGCGATCGCCGCGGGCATGATCCACGCGGACTACTTGTTCCTCATGACCGACGTCGCGTGCCTCTACACCGCCAACCCGCGCCTGGACCCGGCCGCGCAGCCCATCGTGCTTGTCAAGAACATCGCCGACCTCGCCGTGTCCACAGACACAGACGCGGGCGCGGGCTCCCTGGTCGGCACCGGCGGCATGACCACCAAGTTGATCGCCGCGGAGTTGGCCACCAACGCCGGCGTCACCACCATCATCACGCTCCTGTCGCGGCCGCAGTGCATCTTACAAATTGTCGCCAGCATCCAGGCCGCCGACGCCGCCACCGCCGACGCCGACGCCGACGCCGACACGCAGCAGCGGCTCGTCGAGCAGGAGATCGCCGCGGGTAAAGTCCCGCTCCACACGCGCTTCTTGGGGCTTCCGCGCGACACGCAGATCCGGTCCGACCGTCGCTTCTGGCTCCTCCACGGGCTCCGCACCAAGGGTATCTTGTACATCGACCAGGGCTGCTTCGAGGCCCTCACGCGCAAGGACCGCGCGGGGCTTTTACCGGCAGGCATCCTCGCCGTCGAGGGCTCGTTCCACGAGAGCGAGTGTGTCTCGGTGCGCGTGGTGCCACCCGCGGGCGGCCCGCTCGCAGACGCCGTCGAGGTCGGCCATTGCCGCGTCAACTACAGCTCGGTGGAGATCGACATGCTCAAGGGGAAGCGCAGCAGCCAGATCGAGGAGATCTTGGGCTACGCGGACTCGGAGTACGTGGCCCACAGGGACAACTTGGCGTTTCCGCCCAGCTTGCCCCCGCTGACCGACGAGCTCGTGCCCACGAAGTTGATCCCATAGTGCACGAGGCAGACTGGGGCCTGGCCATGCGTGGGCCATGTGGCTCAGGGCGTGGGCCTGTGGCCCGCTGTGCAGATCAGTACACTGTCTTGGTGCAGAACGTTTCTGCTTGCCTGTATGTAGAAGCCAAGAAGGCTTGGAACAGTAGAGGTGGAGGACCCTCGTTAGAACTCTTTCAATATATTGTTCGTGGAATCGAGTCATCTTTGGCGAGGGCGGGATTCAGCCCCACGGGTGCTACTGGCCCAGAGATGTCCCCTGTAGAGCGCTGTACTCATACGCCGCATCGCTACCCATAGGGGATCTGTGCTGATGTTACTGAATCCCGGGCATGGCTACTGCCGCGAGTGGCCCAATAACCCCGTCGCTCAAGAAGCCAATCACAGTTACACGTGATGTCTGGACGGGTCAAGCGTTTGGAACGAGTTTTGTGGAGACACCTTGTTCATGCCGCCGTTGTTTCATGGCACATCTTACAATTTGCAACGAGAGAAGCTAGAGTGGAACTTCTGGACTTACATGACGGTGAGAGCAGGCGGAGATGCTCAGATCCGGATAACACTTATTGTATTATATATAACATTATTTTATGTATAGTTTTACCGATATAAACATAATATAGGGTTCAATACAGATAAATTAAACTTTATAGTTTAGAGATCATTCTATATACTTTTATATTATAAACTATTATACTTCATACACTCTTATATCTTGAATATTAGAATGGTATAACAAGAGATTAATAAAATAAGGTAGATGTATAGTCTCTTTCCTTATTCTAACTGATTAATTATAATCGTCTGCTTGTTTCGACAAAACAATGTCTATGAAGGAAAGGAAGAAGATCGTCTCGTCAGTTTGCCCATAGGCCAATGACCACGCTTCACAGAGTATCTGCAAACAAGCAGTACTGCTTTCACTGCGTGACTTGATCTTTATCATGAAAAAAAGATGGAGCAACTTTGAAAACGGATACTGGCCGTATTCAGCCTCTTATTCGTTTCCACGCTTGAAAGCCGTACCCCCCCCCCCCCCCCCCCCCCCCCATAAATGATGCAATAGTGGCAAGGCATTGAGACGGCTTCCCTGCCTTGACAAACACCTGCTCTTCCCAAGGTTCCAGAGGCTGCCTTAAAGGTCCAGCATTTTAACAAAAAGATGAATTTCTCATTGAGCTGAAATCTGATTCCATGTCTGGTTGCGAGCTCGGTGCGCAGTGGCTCATGCACCATCGAAACCTGGAAACTGAGGCGCAACGCATATACCTGGGTCTATCGTCCACCACTACTTTCGAAACACCAACAAAATGGGCAGGCTGCGGAAAAAAAAAGTGAAGAATGCGACCCGGCCTCAGGGATTGGTGCCGCAGGAGCCTGGATCGCCGTCGCCGCCACAGGAGCCTGGATCGCCGTCGCCGCCACAGGAGCCGGAAGCACGTGATTCGGCCATTCAGTCCAATCTGACTGAATCCAATCTGACTGAATCCAATCCGACTGAATCCAATTTGACTGAATCGAATCCGACTGAATCCAATCTGACTGAATGTAATCTGACTGAGTCCAATTTGACTGAATCCAATCTGACTGAGCCCAATCTGACTGAGCCCAATCCGACTGAATCCAATCCGACTGAGCCCAATCCAACTGAATCCAATCCGACGGAGTCCAATTTGACTGAATGCAATCTGACTGTCATGGATATCTCTTCCAATTATGCAACCAGTAAAGAATCGAAGCCTGTCATAGTCGCAAACACTCTAGTTGATGACGCAAAAGTGACAGGCGACAGCTTAGATCCAGCGTTAGCTTGCCAGATTGTACCTGCTGGTGGGAATATACTTATACACGGTGACATGCCTGTAGAAAAATTCACTGAAACCTGCCCAAGCAACGGCAAATCTGCAAATGGATTTAACCCAGCTGCGGGGCAGTTGGTCCAAGCTGATGAGACCGATACACTTGAGCAATCACAATTTGGTGATTCGGAGCGCTCAAAAGATAAGGATGCTACATCAGCAAACTCAACAGAGCACGAATCGCGTGAATCCCCTCAAACCCCGGAGTTGTTGCAAACGGACGATATCTTGCCATTAGGTGAATGTCCACGTGCATCGGCAACAGAAGGAGTTACGGCACAGATCAAACAACTGGCACCTCCCGATGAAATAGAAAATTACATCGATAGTGAAACCCAGTCGGTGCAAAAGGAAAACTCTGGCAAAAATATTCCAATTGCGTCACAGACAACAGAAGAGCTGGTCGTGGCGGAACCCTCTTTCAGATCAGAAATAAGCGGAGAACTCATCAATGGAACCACCCTCAGCGCCTCGACAAGCGTTCAAACATGCCCCAGCATTCCTGATTGTGATGTACCAGTTCCTGATAGAGCGGCTTCTAGCTTTAACATCTTCGGCTCAGACCGGGATCCAATCCCAAGAACCGAGGCAAGCAATGTATTGCTTGACAACGCTATCACGCCAGATAAGCAAATTCATTTGCTTCCCCCGGGCTGGTCCTTGCAAAAGCTCGCCCTCGACATCCCGCTTTCCGAAACAGAGAATATCACGTGCGTCTCTTCTTTTGAGTCCAATCTCTACATCGGCACATCTGCCGGCCATATTCTACACTTCTTTCTATTCGATGATGCTGAGCAGTACATGCTCATACTGCAAATTCCCGTCCAGGAATCGAGCACGGAGCCTGTGTCTAAAATCTTGCCCGTGCCAGATGCAAAGATGTGCCTCTGCCTCGCAGGAAACGTTGTTCATTCTCTTACTCTACCTGAGCTTTCGCCTTGTCGAACAGGAAAAATCAAGGATGCAACTGACATGCTGCTTTTGAGTGTGGGAAAACTACACAGCGACAAAAACAAAAGTGATAAGGTCGTTGTCTACACCGCGACAAAGCTCCGTGTGGTGCATGTCATGGAAACGGGATTGAAGCTCCTCAGGGACATCAATTACACAGGCGCAAGTGTTGGAATCTCGCTGGCTCATGGAACACTGGCTCATTACAGCAATATATGTATCATTGCCAGTGATACGCGCTTCGATGTGGTTGATATGCAACAGTCACGCAAGATTCCACTTTTCGATTATAATCCTGCAGCAGTGAATGAAATTTTTCCTTTCATTATTCCCTTTTCTGCAGAGGACACCCCGAAGGTTACTGAAGAGTATATGCTACCCATCTGCACTGAGCAGGAAACTTCCATGGCAATGTTTGTGAACTCTGCTGGTAATGCAACTAGGGGTACACTTACATGGGTCGGAGATGGGTACCCAAGAGGAGGGCTTTCAGTAGTGTGGCCGTATGTCATTGGAATTTATCAAACAGATTCAGACTTCCCACAAAAGGTTATATTTAGCTCCTTGCTATCGCTCGAGGCTATAGCGTCTGTTGACTGTGATACATTATTTGGCCATGATGCACAGGGACTTATTCACATAGTCAATCCTGGAATAAACCTCAAAATTGCTGATCCAGAGCTTCTGCGATTACTCGCTATCACATCTGTCACATCTCGAACTCCAATCTCGCCACAGAAACAATTTGGTCAAAGCAAGACTATGTTTACCGACGGCTGTCAGCTTTTCTGCTTTCAGGAGCAAAGTGAGCTTGCGAAAACCCTCGCAAAAATCCTTAATATTCTAGCTGAAGATCCTTCTGGGGACACGCTTTCAGACACTATCGAACACTTCTCTAATTTATCTTCTGATAAAGATTTCAATTACGCTATGCAAGTGGTTTTGGTTCTTTTGTCAGGCGATATTTCTCTCCTAAAACTGGTGTGGAGAGGAAACCACTTCAAAGAACATAAGATGGACCCAAGGCTTCTTATGTTATATTGTGTTTCATTTCTGGAGCTCTCTGGCGCTCTCTGGGAGAATTTTTCTACCCAAAGTATCTTTCTAGATATTCGGGACATGATACCTGAGTCAAGAATCACAAAAAATAAAAACTTTTTTAAATGGCTTATTGAAGATATTTACACTCAAGGCGAGAATTTCGATGAGCTCATACGTGCACATTTCAGAAAGCTATATTATAAAGAAGTGTGTGAAAATGCCCTGGACATATTTCAAGTGATAAAGTTGGAGACCGACATTTGGCTGGACCAAAACACAATAAACAATGAGCTCCTAATTCATTTTGCCGACAGCGAAATGTATCTCGTCTTGCTACATATATTTTTATTGAAGCAAAAATCCGGAAGTTCAACTGAGCCTTGGGCATTAAAGCTGATCGACCTATCGTTAGACTTGCTTTCCGGTCAAAAAAAAGACAAATGGGTAATACAATCTCATGTTAAGGGAGTATTTGAGATCTCTTCTAATTCCTTTGATTTGGTTCAAATTACCTTCGATCAATTGAGACAAAATGTGGACGACGAAACTTTGTACACGAAAAAGCTCCTTAAACTTTTACAGCTTTGCCCCGATCGAGGAATAGTTTTTCTTAAAAGTGCCAAGGGAAACAAGTTTTCTTCTACTCACAAGCTCATTTTGGGCGAACTTTCCAAGTCATATGAATTCGATTCAAGTTTTATCCGGCTAAAGATCGAATACACCGAGCAATCTTTCTTTGAGCGCTCGGAACAAGCAAATGAGATTGATTTTGAGATCGCACGTGAGCTTCTAGAAGATTATCAAGGATATTTCAACCAAAAAGATCTTGAAGTAGAAAATGAGAATTTGAACATCCTTTACACAGCATACCAGGTTGAGAACGACTTGAAAGATCCGCTGTGGCCCAAAATCGCTTGGATTGAGTATTTGTACTTGCATCATCAAAAGAGCGAATGTGAGGATTTTTTGCTAGTGTATTTGAAGACATACGAATTGTTGTTGTTGTTTGATATGTACAAAGAAGGGGCTCATATGAATGTCGAATCAAAAAATGATGCTATTACATTCTTGAAGTGGGTTTTCAATGAAAACATTGACAGACCCGCACTTTTACGTCAAATTAAGGACTTTACAACTGCCGAGTGGCTTGCATTTTATGTGCATCCACCAGTGCCTAGAAGCCTGTTACTTCTTAAAACTTTTCGGGAACAAAATCTTTTGGTACTCCGCAAACTCTCAGTAGAAGAGTCAAAAACAAACTTGCTTCGGCTTATTGAGTATTATCTTGCAGTAGAAGACTGCACAGCAAGGTTTCATTCAGTGATGCACGCTGTAAACAGCTATGCAAATGGCTTTTTGACCATCGAGGAAGTCTTAAGTTTACTTCCCGAGAGCTTCCCCTTGATGTATATCGAAAAGTTCATTTCGGTAAAGTTGCAAGAACTCGATAGAAAAAGAAGCGATGCGCAGATGAAGAAGGCATTACATAAAGCCAACGCAAAACTCAACAAAGCAGTTCTTGAGGATTTTGAGGCTACTACAAAGATTCTTTCATCAAGTGAAGGTGGATGACCAATTTATCGTTTAGAAAAACCCCCCTATGTGGGCCAAGTAGTCAATGAACATACCAAACCACAAAATCCACCCAGTCTTTATAATTCCGGTAAACATGGCCCAGCAGCTGCTAGGAGTGTCCAAATCCACAGACTTAATTTGAGAGAATAATCTTTGGAATCCCCAAGCAGCGCCCAAGTAGAAAAAAGGGCCCATGGAATTGAAAACCCCCGCCGTTAAGAAAGAGGCCACCTGGAGTGTGTACATGCCGTACAAAATGGGTTTTGTGTTCGCGCCCCAAGCTAAAGCTGTAGACTTGATGCCTGCCTTGATATCGTAGCGTTTATCCTGGTGGGCGTACACAGAGTCGTAGATCATGCTCCACAAAAAATTGGACAAGAACAACGGCGCAGCCACCATGAGATTGATTGGCGCGAGCACAGCCGGAAAGCCAAGCAAACAGCCCCAGCTGAAGCAAATTGATATCATGACCTGAGGATAATATGTGAAACGCTTGAAAAGGGGGTACGAAAACACAAAAGGGAGCGAGAGGGCACCTAGATAGAAGCATTCAAACGGCAACAGAAGAAGAACACCCAACCCGATGAAGCATTGTGCCGCCAAAAATGACACCGCCTGAGGAACACTAACCCTGCCACTGGCGATGGGCCGCTCCACGGTCCGGGCCACCTGATTGTCAAGGTTTCTATCCAAGATATCGTTGATTGTGCACCCAGCACCACGCATGATAAGTGCACCAATGGAAAAAAGACCAATAGCAGATACAGTAGTTGCCAAGGGCGCGGTCACGCCATATGCGGCCATAGTGATACCCCAGAGCGAAGGGAGAAGGAGCAAGAGCGTGCCCACTGGTTTTTCGAGGCGCATCAATTCAGCGTATGGGATCCATTTTTCCGGGAGGTCACGAAGCCAGCCGAGATTCGCTAGGCGAGCAAGGCGCGCCGCTTCAAGCTCTTCTTTGGGGAACGCTTTTGGTGTCGTAGAACTCAAGAAAGAGCCATTGTCTTCCTTTGTCGATGAACTGTCGCCACTATGCTCCGCGAAGTTCAAAGTCTTCAAGGACTCCTCTCTGTTCATACTCTCGATTTTCGCATGCTTACTTTTTGGGGCCAGATGCGCAATGGGCGGCTCCTGAAAACCAGAGTATTTTCTAGTGGAACATGAGACCGTTTTCAAAAGCGTCTTCGTGGGGGCAGCACGAAAAATGGCCAACCGTGCAGTCCCAAAGTGGAGCCCATGGGCAAGCAGCACGTGAAGCATGGACACAATGTATAAAAGGAGAGCGCTTGCTTTCAAAGCCCCAGATCAGTTATCAAAAACAGATAATACAAGCAGGTCTTGACGCGAGCCACTTGGTTCACATCTTCGGTATGTGCAGGGTGTCAGTCTGGGCCTAATCCGCATAGTTTGCCAGTGCGTTCATTTGTTAAATACATCTGGAGTCCGACTGTGGGCTTGAACAGTGAGTGAAAAGGCGCCTGGCTTTCTCGATTCGACAAATGCATACAAAAAAGTCGAATTTTTACACTGGAGTGTCTCAAAGAGTGACTGGCTACGAAAAAAAGATTGCAACACCACAATTTCGCATATGGTCTCCCACTACACTACTCAGTGTGGCCCTATGGAGCTTAACTAACGTTGATCGGACGGGAAACAGTGTGTTCTCCATGGTATGGCCGCAACCGAAATAGCTGTCTTGCTTGTTCTTTATATAATAGTGCTTTGTCTTTACCTGTACTTATATAGTTCTACTAAGTAATGGAAAGGCATCTCATAGTGATTCACTATAATTTCCGCGTGAGTTTTTTTTTCCAGAACAAGAATAAATTTTACCAGAATGAAATGCCCAAAGTTGTAGTTCGAGGCACTATTGAAATACTTAATTAAGAAGAGTTTATACAGACCATGTTTCCATTATCAAGAATATGGGAACAAATATATATATATAAATATCATGTTGGGGTCATTTGGTGTAGCTTTATTAATCGGGCAAGTCGTGTTCGCATGTAGGTGTTTCTGGAATCAAACCTCCTCATTAATTTTTATCACATACAATGAAAGACATATATATACATCCATTTCGAGACAAGATACGTCGTGTCTTACATATCTTGGGCATTTTCTCAAACGCGTCTGGCTTTAACTATTTTTTACACCAACCACTGGCTTGGCATACCAATGCCATTCGGAAAAAATGTTAGAGCATTTGAAAATCTGGTTTGTATTTGCAAGAAGTAAAGAATGAAAAAAGCATACAAGACCCAGTTTTCACTTACCCAAGTGATAAATTGCGATGAGAACGCATATGTAACACATACACCATTGATTGTGACATAGCAGTCGCGTTTGATATTACGGGCGAAAATTTCACAAATATCCAAATGAACAGGATCTTTTGATCCACAACTATAGTTGAATCTTTCATAATGCAATCACCGGTCAAACTATAACAATGACCTCCCACGAAAAGATTCGACGTCTTTCCGAGATGATGCTTTTTGTTTGTTGCATTCCGTGTTTCGATAACTTGCTTTAGTTGTCATCAGAGAACTCGAAGCGGCAGCCAGATTCTAACCAGGTTTTTGAAAATAAGGAAAAGGTCAAAAACAGAGCTTTGATGTGTGCGCTTTACTCAACAGTGACCGAGTATAAGTAACAGTATGTTAGCGGGTGAACCAGGTATGCCAACTGCCCTTCATCGTCCGTTTTTTTAAACCATCTTAGTCTTCGTCAAAATCAAACTCCACACCGAGCTCAACATCCCGCCCATTTTTGTGCCTCTCTACAAGCGCCTGCAACTCGGCCAATTCCTCTGGTGACCCAATACCATCCATGATTTTCGCAGTAAATGTCTGCCTACACATTGGACACAAGCCCTTGGAATTGCTCTGCTCAAGCCATTTCAAAATACAGTGAAGATGAAAGTTATGGGAGCACGTGGCACCCAAGATAAGCGGACACGAATCGCCCGGGTACTTGCAATTTGGGCACGTGCCATCAAAGGGTACCCGGCAAATTCCGCAGAGCTCGTCATCATGGGAGTTTGAAGTACGCCAGTGCCACGTGGCAACCGCGTTCCACTGTTTTATTTTAACTTTCATCCGGAGTTAGTGATGCGGGTTGAAGATGACAGTGGTGTAAGATTTCGAAATCTATGTTTGCAGAGCGCGCAGAGCATTATTTCGCCGCGCACCCTCAAAATCTGGGGTACCATGACAAAAAAATGAAATGCAGGCCCTTCGAATTTCACATATCTAGATTTATATCACGAATGAGCTGGCCTGCTCCAGAACGTACCAGAGTCGTGCTAGGTGGAATCCCTATGCGATCTCTACCGAATTGCGTGGTGTGATACGGAGTTCAAATTTTTCAGACTATAAATTGTCAGTAGAAGACACCAGTTTGGGGTTTTTGTAATTAGACTTTTGACTAAATTTGTATCATATAAATACATCCATGGAGATGATTTGAAACGCATCTCTAAATTTTCATTCCCTTGAAAATCAAACTCTCAGCGCTTCTTGTAAACAAGACCTTTGAAGATGTCAAACGAATTGCCATCGGGCTGTAACTCCAACGTCTCTCTTGTACGGATATCCTCAGCGATAAGAAGCCCATATTCACTGGTAATCCCTTTAATCACACACTCACGCATATTTCCACTACCATCCTTATCAAGACGCACATGCTGATTCAGGTGAAACCATCTTTTGTAATAAAGGCTCATGAATGGCAGGAGTCCGGACTTTTTGAAAACACTGTAAAATTGGCCTAAAGTGAATAATGTCTTTGCCAAAAGCATTTCGTGATTGTATGGAGGAAGCGGTTCAAGACCCTCATGAACGCGCAAATCATTGAGCTTCTCAAGAACAGAATTAAGAGACGTAGTAGGAGCCTCGTTCAGAACATTGACGCCACAACCCCAGACCAAATAAAATTCGCCGTTGATGAACTGCGAGTTGACGAGAGCACCAGAAATCTTTGCCCACTTCTGCTCATCGCCATCAACCGTAGAACTTGTGTCATTTTTGTCGGAGACCGCTGAGAAGTACTCGGGCTTCAACGCGTACATGTCATTTGGCCACTTGAGACGCAAAGGCATGTCTTCGTAGCCTGCGCCCTGTCCCGGAAGAGTGCTACCGTATCCAAGAATCAGCTCAATCATAGCCAATGCACACAAGTACTGGAGCGTGACGATATTAAAGCTCTTTTGGGCGTCCTGTGGAACGCGTAGGAGAACAGACGTGGCCATGACACCACGGGGGTTAACCCAAACATTGCCACCGCGGCCGCGGCCAGCAACCTGCGTGCTAGCAGTACACGTGAAACCCGTTGGTAAGTACCGGAGCCAGTTTGGATTAGCATCCAAGAGTGTGCTGGTCGATGTCACGACCTCGCCGTAGCAGAGCAAGCTGCCAAAGTCACGGTCTCCGGATGGCACGTGATTTTCATCATAGAGCCGAGCCAAGGCTTCGAAATAAAGCCTCATATCAAAGTATGGAGTCAGACGCAGCTCGGGCAACGCCGAGGACGTATAAGCTTTGATGTGTTTCACGCCTGCGGCAAGCGTCTCGAGGGGCTCGCTCTCAATGGCTTCATCGAGCATGTAATCCTGAACACCGTCTTGCTCACCATGAAGCACGAAAGTATCGTTTACATCCTCAAAAGTGTTTGGCGCCACAAAGTCCATGTTGGCCCGCAAGTCCTCCACAACCTTTTGCGCTCGGTGTGGCTCGAGATGTGCTGCCATGTAAAGTGGCGTGAGCCGTGGTACAGTGGATGCGGGATCTCTGTTGGTGCGAAGACCGATTTTCCCAAGACATGCGGCAAGGAAAAGCGCCCGCAGACTGTCGGTTTCCTTGAGCGCCGCGACAATGTCCAGAAAGTGTGTGTCTCCGGCGGCAGGTTTCATCAACAGTGGCGTGTACTCCGGGTGTGTTCCACTAAGCACCACGTCACCCTTTCCATACTTGACGTATACTACGGCGGCCATGTCGCCGGTCTCGTCGCGTACATCTGGTACGCCCTCGTAGCGCGCAAGCACTTCGACGCCACGGTGTCTGGATGCATCAGCAAAGACACCGCCACCATTATAGTAGATGACAGTCTTATCCGGTGCCCCAAACTGGCCCAACGCGGCAGTGTTGATAGTCATGGGTGTCGCTCGGGCACCCTTATGGGACTCATAAACAAAGCCCTTGAACACACACCCGCGGCATGTGCCCGGATAGAATGCAAGCTCGCGGGAGCCACTGACCTCCATGGGCTCGCCTACCTCAAACTCGCAGCGGCGCGAGGCGTAGTATCCACCGGCACAGAATCCCATGAATTTGCCGCCTGCCCTCACATACTGTTGGATTCTGCGATTGCCATTGCCATTGAGCGCGTCGCAGTATGGCAAATCTGCGCCGCCAGGCAAGACGAGCATCGCTGTTTTCCCCATCCAGGGGTCATGAAGAAGCGCTTGCTCCGACACCGTGACCACCGCATAAAAGGGCGACAAGTGCTGGCGGAGCAGCTCAACGGTGTGCCGCACGCCCTCGGTAGTTGAGCCTTTACCAGAGTACACAAGCACGTTCATGGCGCTGTTTCCCAAAGGAGCTTAGCAAGTGGTTCCGGGAGGGGGGCTGCAAAAAGTCCCCAAAGGTGTACAACAGGTGGGTTGCAAAAATCGGGGGTTGAGACGCCGAAAGTCAAGATCACCGACTGCGAAGATGGAAGCAAAGCCAGAGAGAAGACCAGGTATTGCACGTGTGAAAAGAGGCTGAGAAAAAAAAACGATGTTTTTAAACAGGACCGGGGTTGTTGGGCTATATATAGTGAAAGAAAAGAGTCAATGGGCGCCAGGGCGGGGTTGGTCTCATGGATGCGCGTTTTTTTTGAGGTTTAGTCAACTGAGTCAGGTGAGTCTCGCCGGTGTCTCTGGAGCTTAAAAGGCTGGATCACGTGCGCGCGTCCTTCCCCAATATACAATTATATTGGTATACAACTATACTGGAATGCTGCTGAACAGAGGAGATAGTTTCAGTTGGGAGTCTATTGCTCACGTTCCAAAATAAGGAGAATGCCGCTTTACTCGCAACTTAGTCTTCTAACGACGCACGACCACTGTCCATAACTTTGTATGAATGGGGTCTTCTATAGAACCGCGAAAACCTCCGCTATTCATTTGCCCCAGCACCTACCTCTGCGATTCATGGTTAATGATAAAGAGTGTCGACTATTCGCTTTGGGTGGGCAGCCTGTTGTGTGTCTTGTGGGATATTCACAATGGCCTGGTCTTTCCCCAATAATGGATTATGACTTGAATTTGCGATTTGGTGGTTCATTTTGCACCCTCATGTTAGAACAGTTCTGGACTTCAGATGACGAACCACGTACTGGGAGACTTTCAAAAAATAGAAATACCAGGAAATAAAGACCACAGCCCATTTTTCAACAGAAAAGATGTGGATCCAAAGGCTTGCCTTATGGCGTGGCAACACCAATTATACCCAAAATCTTTCAAAGCCACCAGGTTATTAGAGTGGAAAATAAGCAGTGCATGATTGTTATTGCAGGTAGATCTTCGCATTGAAGCATATCGCTTGCCGGACTTTACTCACCTAGGCAACATTTCGGATGGGATGATATATATATTGTCCACCATATCAACGAGGTGTACGGGTTTCAATAAAGAGCCAGAGCAATGAGATCAGTTAGTCCATCAGACACAAGTCTTAACCTTATCCCAGTTAACGCTTGAATTATTCGGTGATTTTCCCGTCGGATCCCTCCCGGTCACACAATTAGCATACTACAATCTAAGGGTCTCGTCATTACTGTACCAGATACCATAAGCAATAGATGGCAGCGATCTTTGAGCATTCAGAGTCTATCAAACTCGCCCCAAAGCCTGGTTTTGTGGTCAAAACAAAGATCGTTGAAGGCCAGAATGATCACATCTACTCTACAAAGGTGTTTATCAATATCTGCCATGAGCCTCGGGTACCAAAACCACCTACAGAGTTTAAACCTGAAACGGTGTTCCCAATGATTGTGAGGAACGAGTGGGAAATTCCTATAATCGTGTCTCTCGAAAAGCGTGCGGTCGATAAAAAAGGTGTCCCATCGTTTGTCTACGACTGCTGTATCAATAGCGAATGTTTTCAGTGGGTACAAGTGAGCAAAGACCTCCGCATGATTCTTGTGGAGTGGTCTCTAGAGTCCGTGGAGATGATGCACGAACTCGTTCTTGAAAGAGAGTGCACCTTTCCAAAAATGGTCTCTAAAGGCGAGCTTTCAGAAACTGAAATTACGGCTGAAGATCTCAAAAATGGACTCCAGAAAAAACTACTAGAATTGAAACAGAATGAGACTGCTGGCTTAATCGAGGAGCTCGGTGGCGGGCGGTACGGGGTTGAAGAGGAGTCTGTAAACAATGATACTTTGCCTGACTTGACGAACATTGGAGGGAACAGACTGAGGCCATTGATTGAGGAAATTGACGAAATGTCTTTGAAAGATGAAACTAACAAGAACTCCATCTCAGAAAGTCCAAAGAGACCTAGCCTGCTTTCGAGTCATGATCTGTCTTTGCTTGTCCCCGATACCAAAGCTATAAAGTACAAGTTTTCAGTGAAAAGAGAGCTCCGAGGCAGCCAGTGTTTCTTTCTCTTTGAATCTGATCAACTAACAAAGAAAATAAACATTTCATACAAAACAGATGCAAATGTTGAAGGAACTTCAATTTTGCTCGAAAATATCGATCCCTCTCGGTTATTAAGTAAGCTGAACCGTCTTGATATCCCGGTGCCTAAGAACTTTGTGCCATACAAGTCATTTCTTTTGGAGAAGCAAAAAAAACTCTACATTTTTTGTGAGTCCATGAATTGATGTCCCATCAAGAATCTGTGAACCCGTATTTTCATTTCAGTACGTCTTGGGAGGATTGATTCGCTGCACGTATATATTTGTGGTGGTAGCCATAAACCAATTCCATTTCACATCTCGATTTTCCCGAAAAGTTGAGTCGTTCCATACGATCCTTTTAGTCTAATCAACTACAATCAAGGCGAAGGAACTGTGACTTCGCTTGAGCTAAAGTGTGAATGAAGATTTAGAACTGCGGGTATCTTTTCTAGTATAACATACATATACTTTGGTAGGCCACATTTAAGCCGTCCCTGGTCAATTTCTGGAACAGAAACAAAACTCAAACTTCAAAGCGGTTGAGCGGAGCGCATTCGCTAAGTTGTTGGAAGCAATCATGTGCAGAGAATCGAGAATTTAACGTATGCATTCCCCAAAAATATATTAAATTTTGCACTTCACAGCTGATTTTGAATTAAAGTTTCACATTGCCTGCAAACAATATGACAAAGGCCATGTTCCAGATCATACGAAATGCTTTGGAAAAACCTGGCACCTTAAAATCGCAAGGTCAGGCTCAAAATTAAACTTAATATCGCCATTGCTTCATCTAAGTAATGAGTCAGTGAAGAAGCAAATACCTTTTTACGATGGCTCGTCACATCTACCCCATTTTTTGTTTGAAAACTTTGTAGTTCGTCGTGGCTCAATAGTATTAACATCTAGAATTTTAGAAACGTTTTTAGGAACATGATTTTCTTTTTCGTCACTCCCTGTTGGGAAGCGAGGGTGTATGAAGCTCTGCAGCTATAAATAAAAGAACAATGTTTATGAGAAGCGATAAACTTGGCAAATTTAGCATGATTTACATTCTATGCTTGGTTGAACACACGAAGCCTTGTTTATTGTGAACGATTGATCTCAAAAAGCCTCGCCGTGTGCGATAACCGAAGCCTCATTTAGGCATATAGGCTATGAGGGAAACGACGCTCAAATCACGCTTTGATGCTGGTAATTGGACTGAGTTCACATCTGACGTAATTTTGTGGCTTCACAAGCGTTTTCGTTTGTGAATCAGCTAGAATACTTCGCCTTGGTAGTCAAATATAAACCCTTCTTCGTTTTTTTCCCAGTCTCAAACTGTTGTCTGAAAGAGATCTGTGAAGATATTTGAGTTTGAGAATGATGTATCTCCGGAAAAGAGAAATTGGTTCTTTCCCTAGCAATTAAATTAATAATATCTTTGGTAGCATAGTTAATTGAGTTTGGTAGCTAACATAAGCTTAATTGGCTCTGTATTGTCCGCTTGAAACTTGTGAGCTGTTTCCACTTATGTACCAGTTATGGATGCTTCCAAAGTACAGGAGCTCCTCGCAATAAAGATCTTACTTTTGAATCGAAGGTCCGGACAGATGTCTAATTGCAGTACCTTTTTCGTGTTGAGTTTGTGTTTAAGGCTTTGTGGTTTAAGTATTGGTGACTTGTTTATTCAAGACAGGCTCAAAGTGAGCTTTTTATTAACCTTTTGAGACCCCAAAACAATGATAAGTCGGAACCAAAATTGTATTGCAAAGCAGAAGTCTTTTCCGAAGCACAATTTGTTTCTGTCTCATCCTTGGGAAAGAACAAAAACGTGGAAATAATTTAAGCAGTCTGCACAAACCATATCCTTCGCTTCCTATTTACTGATGAAATTCTTTTTTATGAGATCTAATTAAAATCTGAAGGGTGCAATAGCCTACAAGTTTTATTTGCTGAATTATGATCTTACATCTACTCCAAGATTCTTCACACTGCATATTTGACACGCACCCTTTGCTTTATGCACTAGACATCTCGCTCAGGCAGGGAATCACGCCGAGTCGATGCGATAATGGTATCACGTGACTTGCGTTTTCTTTCAATGATAAGGGTCTGCAATTCTGTATACGCAGATTCTTAGCGCGTTCTTTGCGCTGCCAAATTCCGTAATGCGCCAAACTCTAAATCTCCATATAAGTATAAAATTTGATGGGCCGGCCATCCACGAAAAGAAACTATTCTGGTTATAATCTCAAGCTGGCACAGCTCTATTTGAGTCTATATTCGTTCACTACTTCACCGCTGTCTCAGTATTGCCGTATAAGCGAGGATTCGAAACCAGACCCACTGCTGGATCTTTGCAACTGCTCCGCGACGTGAAACAACTCAAAAAAAAAAACACTTGTTCCAACTTTGAAACCATGTCATTGATTGATTCCGAGCAGACCCTTTTGGCCGGGATCCATGACAGCGAGCTTTACGGCTCAATGGCCACCCGCAGCGGCGACGTGCAAGTAGTATCGATGAAAGAAGAGGTTATCGTGGTGTCGAGATCGCTGGCTCCCCTAGTATTAACCTTCGCTCTTCAGTATCTTCTTTCTGTAAACTCGATCTACGCCACGGGCAAGTTGGGTTCCCGCGAATTGGCTGCTGCGTCTTTGGCCCTCTGCTCATTTAACATCACGGGGTTGTCGGTGTACCAAGGCATGGCCACATGCCTAGACTCATTCTGCTCCCAAGCGTACGGTGCAGGCAAGCATACACTAGTGGGCGTGTATTTCCAGCGCTGCTCATTGATGATGTTGGCGCTAACTGTGTTTCCGCTATGTCCGCTCTGGTGGTACTCCGGCACGCTTTTGAAATTCATGGTGCCCGATGAAGAGTTGGCCATGATGAGCCAGCAGTTCTTACGCACCATGATCGTGGGGGCTCCAGCCCTTCTTTTATTCGAAACAGGCAAGCGGTTTCTCCAAGCGCAGCATATATTCAATGCAGGCACATACGTCTTGGTGGTCTCCGTGCCGGTGAATTTCCTTCTCAACTGGCTCTTGGTCTGGCATCCCAAATATGGCTTGGGCTTTGTGGGTGCGCCTTTGGCGACTTCGGTGTCGTACTGGTTCACGTGCCTCTTGATGCTTCTATACGTGCTTTTGGTGGATGGAAGGGAGTGCTGGGGCGGGCTCGATCTCGAGAGGGCACGCGCAAACTGGCTGCAGATGCTTGCACTCGCACTTCCCGGAGTCGTGATGGTGGAAGCAGAGTACTTGGCGTTTGAAGTGTTAACGATTCTAGCGGCCTCATTCGGCACCCTGGCTTTGGCTGCGCAATCGATCGCGTCAAATGTCGGCAGCTTATCCTTCCAGCTCCCATTTGCTGTGTCAGTGGCTGTGAGCACGCGTGTGGGCCATTTTGTTGGCAAGAAGCGGGTTCCGGAGGCCCGCATTGTGACACGCGTGGCGATGATGCTTGGCATGGCGATCTCCGTCTTCAACTTTGCGTGGATTTTCTTGCTGCGTGATGCGCTAGTTGGAATCTTTACCCGTGATACCGAGGTCTTGCAGACCGGCACGAAGGTGCTCACCATGGTGGCTGTCAATCAGCTAGCGGACAGCATCAATGTGATGGAGGCGGGAGTCTTGCGAGGACAGGGTAGACAGAAGATCGGATCCAACGTCAATTTGTTCTCTTACTACGTGGTCGCACTCCCGCTTGCCTACGTATTTGCGTTTAGGATGGGGCATGGGCTTCTAGGGTTGTGGGCTGGCTTGATCGTGGGCGTGGTAGTGTTGGCCGTGGCAGAGGTTCTATGCGTATACACCAGCAACTGGCCCCATATTCTTGTGGCCGCCGATGGCCGCCATGACCAGTGAATTACCAGCAAAAAAAAAGCAGATATGCAACCAAAAGACTACACAAATGCCACGTTCTTTGGCAAGCGGCGTCATACTCGGATCCGCGGCTGTGGTTGGCCAAGATTATTTAACAGTGCAGTGTTGCTAAACGACTTTTGTACATCATCCCAGCAACAGAGATGGGAAGACGACGGCACGCGTTGTGATAAAGGCCCGCCGTTTTTGGTTACACGTGCCTTTATTGCGCTTGATAGGTAATGGCCAGCAAGTCCTTGGATATAGATGCCAAGTACAAAACAATATATCTGCCATCGTCACTCAAAACGTGCGCCACATCTCGGTTCAGCAGGTAGTCTTTGAAAGCCTCCATGCAACCAGCAGGACGAGTGATCGCTTAATAAAAGGCGTTTGATGAAATGAGCAGTAATCAGAAGAAGCATGTACCATTCTGTATTCTTACTGTCGGCGCCCCACGAGTATCGTGATCGCCTATAGCATCACGTGAATACTAGATGGTGTCACGTGAGCAGAACAGCTCTATGTTCAAAACGAACAAAGCAACCCGGGTTCTTCCCCACCACGACGGTGACGAACACTTGTAATTTTTTTCACAGAAACACTCTCATCACTGGAAACCAAAAATCTTGTAGGCAGTTCCGTGGTTTTCTCACACACGGACATAGGCGAGATCTCTGTGCGCGCGGAGATGCTCATCTCAACCTCGTAAACTCACCTTCCCAGCCTTCAACCCATAAGAAAAAACACACCATGGGTAAGAAATTCGACAAGAAGACTGCGACGACGTACAGCGTTGTGCACCGGTCACACGAAGATGCGCTCTATTTCGATAATGACGCCCCGCAGCACGTGTTGATGGAGGTGCCGCAGAAAAAGAAGCCCGGCTCCAAGACCAATTCTCGGGCTGCCGAACCCGGCAAGCCTGTGGCTCTAGACACCCAGGCGTTGGCGCAACGGCTTCTGCCCGCAGAGTTGCAAAAGATGCGCGAGAACGAGGGCTTGGCCGCTCAGTACGGTATTCTCTACGATGACTCCAGTTACGACTATATGCAACATTTGAGGCCGATTGGCCAGACACAAGACAGCGTGTTCATCGAAGCCGGTGGCGACACGAAAGCGGCAAAGCCCAAGCGCAACATCGAGGAACTTATCCGCGACTCGCTCCCCTCCGAAACTACACGGAAAGTCGCCCATGACGAGCTCGAGAACATCCCCCGCGAGCTCCGTGGATTCAATCCCGACATGGACCCGAGATTGCGCGAGGTCTTGGAGGCGCTCGAGGACGAAGCGTACGTGGAGAACGAGGTCGACGAGGACGAGGACATTTTCGGCGACTTGTTGCAGTCCGGCCAAGTGGAGGACGACGAGTATGGTCTGGATGCAGGTGAGTACGACGAGTGGGACATGGACAACTACGAGGGCGAGTTTGACGGGTATGATCTGGGACATGAGGGCGAGCAGATCGAGCTCGAGAACCCGTACGGTGCCGGCGAGGCCCCAGAGGATATCGCCAATGATCTTCCAGAAACTGTGGTGGACAACGCCTGGGAGCGAGACTTCCAGAGGTTCAAGAAGCTGCAAAAACACACCCAGAACGACTGGGACTCCGACGATGAGTTTGACGACGAAGAGGTGGCGGAAGCCCCGGACTCTCTCGCAGAACTCCCTGCGATCCCGGGTAAGAAGAAGCCAAAAACAAAGCTCCGCAAGAAAAAGGGCGCCATGACCGACACATCGTCATTCTCCATGTCATCGAGTGCTTTGTTCCGCTCCGAGGGCTTGACGCTACTTGACGACCGGTTCGAGCAGCTCGCCAAGAAGTTCGAAAAGGAAGAGGACGAGCCACAGAGATCGGAGTTCAACATGGCCGAGGAGAGAAACGACTTTGAGGACATGCTCGACGACTTCTTGGACAACTACGAACTTGGCAGCGGCGGCAGAAAGCTTGTGAAGAAGGATAAGCGGATCGATGCCATGAAAGAGGCCGCTGATAGTGTTTCGCGGGGCAAAGCTGCCCAAAGAAGAAAAAAGGAAGCCGAAAAGACAAGCGCAGACGGCGCTCTGCTGATAGATGGTTTGGGCAGCTCTTTTGGCAACATGGCGATCTAGTTTCTGTGGCGGTCGGTTTTTGCTTTGGCCATTGACGTGGCGACTTTCGTGTATAATAATTCAAACAAACCCAAATTGGCTCTCGTACCTTGGAAAAGTTGAGTATAGGGAATTAAGGAATTGCGACTGGCACTGGCGGCAAGCAAGTGTCGACTTAGCGGATAGGAGAGATTGGAAAACAACAGTTTGAGCAGAAGGACTTGGAAGGAGCTGGTGTTGCTACATACCTGAGAGTTCCCGGTGTCACATGAGAAACGGCCTCAGAAATGACGCAGTTTCCGTAGAACTGGTAAAGCTCTGTTTTGGCATCAGCCTGCCCACCAAACCAAACACACTATACTAGTTTGTTTCACACCAGGAATTATAAATGCTTCATGGAATGAAGAAAATATCAGGGCCAATGAGAACAAACCCCACCATTGTGTCGAGAGACGCAATACTTGCAGTGATTGCGAACCAACCTTCTACGATACGCAACATCATCCGGACAAAACGTAAAGCTGACGCCCATTTCGAAAATGCTCTGTTCACTCCATTGTGCATAGAGTGCAAAGAGCGAACACAAACACCAAAAGCCTTAAATGGGGCAGCATTCCCGTCTACTCTCGAACATACCCCTCGTCACAGTGGTCGTGCGCGCCCCATTGTATCATGAGAGCCAAACCTCACAAAGCCGCCCATCGCTCTACCGTCCACCACCGCTCGCCAAAATACTCCTGTACCTGCCCTTCCGAAAGTATCTCCGCGCGTGTCTATTTGTGTTTGCTATCTCTGGCTTGCTTGTGTTTTTCTTTTCGCTCTCTCCATCTCCCTCTACACACCGGAACAGCATGACCGTGGCATCAGTGTCGAAAGTTTACCCCTATGTTTTGCAGGAAAAACCCCAGGAATATTGGGACTATGATAACCTCAACATCAAGTGGAACTCGCAGGACCAGTACGAAGTTGTCAAAAAGCTCGGCAGAGGAAAGTACTCCGAGGTGTTTTTGGGTGTAGACCTCTCCAGCGGGGCCAAGTGCGTGATCAAGGTGTTGAAGCCTGTGAAGCGCAAGAAGATCAAGCGCGAGATTCTGATTCTTAAGAACTTGGTTGGCGGGCCCAATATTGTGGGCTTACTTGATGTGGTGCGGGAGCCGCAGCTGAAGACGCCGGGCCTCATTTTCGAGCATGTGGACAATGTCGATTTCCGCGTGATGTACCCGAAACTCTCCGACTTGGAAATTCGCTTCTACATGTACGAGCTCTTGAAGGCGCTCGACTACTCACACTCTATGGGAATCATGCACAGAGACGTGAAACCGCACAATGTGATGATTGACCACGAGCAGAAGAAGTTGCGTCTCATTGACTGGGGCTTGGCCGAGTACTACCACGCAGGCACGGAGTACAACGTGCGTGTGGCGTCACGCTACTTCAAGGGGCCTGAGTTGCTTGTGGACTACAGGTATTACGACTACTCGCTTGATATGTGGTCTTTGGGGTGTATGCTTGCTTCGATTGTGTTCAAGAAGGAACCGTTCTTCCACGGCAAGTCCAACACCGACCAGTTGGTGCAAATCGTGCGGATCTTAGGCTCGGATGACCTCCATGAGTACCTTGCCAAGTACAACTTAACCTTGAGTGATGAGTACGAGGACTTGGGCTACTACTCCCGCAGGCCTTGGGAACGGTTGAAGAACGATAAAAACGAGCACTTGCTCAGCCCCGAGGTCCTTGACTTCATTGACAATCTTTTGAAGTATGACCACCAGCAGCGCCTCACGGCGAAGGAAGCCATGGCTCACGCCTACTTTGATCCGGTGAGGCCGGCGTGAGCAGAGCGGATGCCCACGTTCAGAAGGATGTTTGCTTCTCGCGCCGAGCCAAGAAGAGTCGACTCTGACTTCGGGCTTGAAATCCACAGTCAATCCAGATGTCACGCGCGCCACAGATGTTAAGGCAGCACGCGATGCTTTCTGTGGCTTGAAGATGCTTGATATGTTTGTTTCATGCGTGATTGTATGGCCATCGAGACCTCCGCTCCAAGAAGATCAAGTGAAGAGCTGCGAGTGCTTGCTTGCATTGTTGGAGTCAGAGATAATGGCGGGCATAAACCCTGGAAGCAAAGAAAGTGCCTCGTCGCCAAGGGATCCCGAGAATGAGCGAAGCAGCCGGGTGCCCGCTAAAGACCAGCAAAGCGCACTTCCCCTGATATTGATGGGTCTTCTGCTAGACCGATATCTACGACCAATATATATATATTTCACTGACCAATGGCTCGAAGATCTCTCATACGTCTACAATCTTCGGGCCAGGCGGGCGGGAAAGGTGAGGGCTCGAAATCGGTGGATCTTCCGTGTTTCTGCGTGGTTTCCATCGTCTTCTATTTACAGGTCGCGGCGCGCTTAGCGCTCGACACCACTGGGGTTTAAGAGCGCACGTCTACCCGCGCCTCGCGCCATGAACATCTCGCCTGCCTCAGCAAAAGCGTCCTAATTTAAGCTCCAAATACCCAAAAAGCAATCTGTAATATGACCATTGTGTTTTTCGACATTGCCGCAAATGGCAACGCCAAAGGTAGAGTTGTTTTCAAGCTCTTCGACGATGTTGTGCCCAGAACCGTCGAGAACTTTAGAGCATTATGTACTGGCGAGAAGGGGAACTCTGCCGAAAGCGGCAAACCTCTTCATTACAAAGGCAGTACCTTCCACCGCGTTATCAAGGGCTTCATGTGCCAGGGCGGAGACTTCACGCACGGCACAGGAATCGGTGGCGAGTCAATTTACGGGAACAAGTTCGAGGATGAGAACTTCAAGTTGACCCACGACAAGCCATTTTTGTTGTCGATGGCCAACGCAGGGCCCAATACAAACGGGTCGCAATTTTTCATCACCACAGTGCCCACCCCTCATTTGAACGGCAAACACGTGGTTTTTGGTGAGGTGATCCAGGGTAAATCGGTGGTGAGAATGCTCGAAAGATGTGAGAAGGGCGAGGGAGACAAGCCACAAGAGGAGTGGACTATTGCTGACTGTGGAGAGCTTCCCGCAGACTACGTGCCAGAGGCTTCGGCTGTTCCTGACGATGGCACGGGCGATATTTACGAGGCTACCTTGGATGACGACGACAAGATTGACCAGTCAAAGCCCGAGTCTGTGTTAGAGGCTGCCAAGTTTTTAAAAGATTTGGGCACCAAACTCTTGAAGGAAGGAAAATTGGAAAAATCTCTTGAAAAATATTCCAAGGGTTCTGAATTTTTGAGTGACTATACCCCCGAGTCCTTGGGCGAAGAGCTCACCAAGGAAAAGACCTCCTTGAGTGTTTCGTTGGCATTGAACGCTGCTTTGGTGGCCCTCAAGTTGAAGAATGGCAAGAGCGCCATTCGCGCTGCTGACGAGGCCTTGGCATTTCCAGAAATTGACGACAAAACAACCGCCAAAGCTTGTTACAGAAAGGGATCGGGCTATCTACTTTTGAAGGACGAAGACAATGCTGAAGCTGCGTTCAAGTCGGCGCTTGCACTCTCGCCCAATGATGCAGCGGTGTTGAAGGGTCTCAAAGATGTCAAGGATTTGGCCCAGGCACGCATTGCTAAGCAGAAGAAGGCCATGTCCAAGTTCTTTGGTTGATTTTCGAAACATTATGGATTCCAACCGACTTGGCTTTCTAAGATTGCGTACAGGTTTCTGAAGCTATCGGAGAGAACTCAAATACACGTACCGCCATCGCATGATTAGTTTCGTAAATCTCAACACCAGTGTTTAAAAAAAAAAATGCAACAAACTTTATGGTTATGTGTAGAGCTCAGCAGGATACGGGGATCACGTAAACATAGTCATGCGATGCAATCAGAATATTACCACCTGATGTGATAAATTGACATAGTCCTGGCATTTCTTTGCAAGCAAGATTAGCTGTACTACGGTACAGGTGCATGGATGGATCGTCGCATCGAGAACACGAGGTAGCTTACGATGCATTCTAAATGTTTTCACGTACTCAAGAATATGCACGTGGGCCGATTCATGAAAGCCTTGCGGGTGAAGTGAGAAACCGCGGCAATACCGCTTATATTGACTCGTAGGAGTTCTTGAACTACTGTTGCTCCAATCCTCACATATATTTTTCCATGTCTGAAGCATAGCTTTGCAGTTTACAAAAGAGTACTGCTCAGAAACAGCGCTTGGCTCATGACACATTCAAGTCAGCTAAATAGCGGATTCTGGCAAAAACTCGCAAGACTCGCTGATTTCAGTTTCGGTGATGCGACAATGCACAGATAGCTCTAGCTGGCCAGTCCTGAACTTTGTTGATATCAACGCACGTCACTTGCTCCAACTCCTCTGAAAATAAACCTAAAATCCTTTCGAAAAAGAAATGGTCTCAAGGGATGTCAAAATATCATGCAGTATGCCGGCAAATAACATGCGAAGAAGAATAGGGCACCCTTTTGCCCACTCAGCTTTGTTTTCCCCTCAAGAATAACATAAAAACGCTGTAGTTGCACGTATCAATGCCCTTGCGCAATGGACATGTTGGTGCACATGTAGGCCATGGCTGGTGGGATGTTCAAGAACGCCCAAATGCCGCGTATTTCATCTTGATGATAGAGTTCTAATTTGAAAATCACTGCAAGTTCTGATCATGCATAATTTTTGACATGGGGAAGTGGCAAAATCGTGGATAATAAAGCAATTTTGTATCAGGGCCCTGGTTGCTCGATCGGTCTGAAAGCCGCTGCTAGTAGGGCGTTCAATCGCGCTTTGCCTGCAGAAAATCGTTTCTTTTTCTCATTGCTTGCATGCCGCGTATTCGAGGTGCGCAATGACGTCTCGATTCTTTTTGATGTCATACGCTTACGTTGTATTTTGCCTCTTTCCTGTGATTCAAATCGACGGACGGCCATTCGATCAGCATATGCAAATGTGGCAAGCTCACACATTTAAAAGAGTCTTAGAAGAAATGACGATTCTGCTTATGTGGCATTTTGGTTACATGATTACTTGGCAATAGTTATGGCGCCTTTGGGCGCCACTTGCATATAACTCACGCTGCAGTCGGCCATCATCGGAGGATGTCGTCCCGGTTCCGCACGGGCATTTGAAAATGGTAAGGAAACAAAAGAACAAGG
The DNA here is from genome assembly GCA_939531405.1 of Metschnikowia zobellii. Taxonomy (NCBI): domain Eukaryota; kingdom Fungi; phylum Ascomycota; class Pichiomycetes; order Serinales; family Metschnikowiaceae; genus Metschnikowia; species Metschnikowia zobellii. The sequence continues at coordinate 1,009,513 of OW618031.1, read as the reverse complement.
AGTATCGATTAATTTTTATTTTGTTGTAGGAGCGAATCTTTGCAGATGATGCTACCAGTTATGACTGATATTTTGAACGCGAGCCTTTGCTCCATTTTAATCTTGACCAAAGGGATATTGCATTTTAAGCACTCCCATGACCATAGGAAAGCAGGTCTACAATCCCTCGCGTGTTCGTTGGGAAATCAAAATCAAAGTGGAATAATATATCAATTCGAATATTACGGTGTGCATTAATGTCTTGTTAATTGCTCTTAGAACCATAGTTCTATACTCGGACGATAATTTTAGGGACTAGAGGCTCTTTTTTCAGTCTTCCATCAGAAACGATAAGTGGCCTCAAACTATATATTCCTCTTCCCTTCGAGATTTTCGATTCGAATGTTTGATCAGAAAAGTTTCATCAGATTGACTCATCACGAAAAATAGTAAAGAGTAGTATCTCAAACACAACGTTTTTTAGGGCAGGCTTTCGAAACGTTTTGCCAAGTCAAACATTCATCTGCCATACCCGCCCCTTGTTCCTTGAAACGGATGCATAAATCGCTCATGGATCTGACTCGTAACCTCAACACGAACTACATACAAGCTAGAACAGCTACAGCTAAAGCGCGTTGTTTGGCTTTTTTCGTTTTGACACATTTCAAAGGTCATCTTCTCGTAGGCCAATAGCGCATACGTGCATCAACCACCATTCAGAGATTGCAGGACCGATCCAACTTTCCGCAATGAACGAGCATGCTGCAATTAAGAGAGAAACTATCCATAACTGTAGACAGCCACGCAATGGACGGCACAAAAAAAACACGCACATACAATTCCGTATACCCCCTCAGCGGTGGCTGAAATTTTAACAAGTCAATGAGGAAGGTGGGGAAGCGGAGATCCTGTGGGGGACGTGGGGAGTGCACTGCCTGGCACCCTATACGCCGGCTCTGCGACATGATGTCACACTGTGAAAAGCTTTTTGCGTATGGATTTCTTTCGCACTGGCAAAAAACTGAGATCTGCAATGTTATGTGCACACCAGTCACCGCCTTTTGTGGACATGCCGAGATTCACTCCGGAGGAAAGAGGGGCGGGATTTGACTTCGGAAACGGATGGCCAATACTGACCACCGAATTTTGGAATGAGTGACGCCCTAAAAAACCTGAGACCCGTGTGAAGAACGCTATCTAGCGGAGGAGGCAAAAATATCTTCGAGTCTCGCAAAAAGCCGTTGCGGAACTTATCTCGGAGGAAAAAGCGCAATTGGGCGGGTTTGCATGCACGATGCGCTTCAGTATCACGCTTGCTGCAGACAGGCATAAAAGAAATATGTATTTAAATACGCAGCGTTTGCTGCTCTTACACAATTTTTTACCAACAATATTTCTTAACGACCCGACATTTCACACACAAACACACACACATACACATTGGGAAATGGTCGGTTCTTCCAGTGAGTCAAAGCATTCTAGCTCTGCGGAGCAGACCAATAAGCCTGTCTCGAACGAGCAGCCTGACTACTTCAACCGCGTGGGAATCGAGAAGCCTTCGCCCGAGCAGTTTTTGGAGCATGCCGACGGAAGACAGCATGGTGAACACCCCGGTGAAAGGCCGGTCCCCATCAGACGCGTGACCACTACCGGAAAAGGGCAGTTGCTCGAGGACGGCCGCTTGCTCCTTCGTGAAAAAGACTGTTACGAGAAATTAGGATTCTCATTCAGCACCAAGAAGAAGTGGATCTTGCTCAGTATCGTCTTCGCCGTGCAAGTGTCGATGAACTTTAACGCCTCGATCTACCCGAATGCCATCTCCTTGATCACCGAGGAGTTTGATATCAGCGACCAGAAGGGCCGTGTCTCGCAGATGGTCTTCCTTCTCGCGTACGGCTTTGGCACTGAGCTCTGGGCCCCATGGTCTGAGGAGTGGGGACGCTGGCCCATTTTGCAAGCATCATTGTTTTTGGTGAACATCTGGCAGATTTTGGGCGCGCTTGCCCCCAACTACGCCACTGTTGTCATTGCTAGAGGTCTCGCCGGTTTGTCGTCCGCTGGTGGCTCGGTGACTTTAGGTATCACCGCTGACATGTGGGAGTCCGCGGACCAAGGTTACGCCGTTGCTTACGTTGTGCTCTCGTCTGTGGCTGGATCTGCGGTCGGTCCCATTTTTGGTGGACTTTGCGAAGATCACCTTTCGTGGAGATGGTTCTTCTGGATTCAGCTCATCTTCGGCGGTGTTGTCCAGATTATTCATTTCTTCTTCATGACCGAGACCAGAGTGTCGCTCTTGGTGGACAAAGAGGCCAAGAGAAGAAGAGAATCTGGGGAGAATAACCACGTTTACGGCCCAGGTGAAATCAACCCGCACAGGCTCACGGTCAAGGAGGTGCTCACAATCTGGCTGCGCCCAGTTATTATGTTTGCCACCGAGCCTATTGTCTTGTTTTTGTCGCTTCTTTCTGGTTTCTCTGATGCGTTGATTTTCATTTGCATGGAGTCCTTTTCCCTCGTTTACGGCCAGTGGGGCTTTTCCGCCACCGCCAGTGGTCTTGCGTTTGTTCCCGTTTTGATTGGTTACTTCATTGCATACGGTTTTCACGTTCCTGATATTGCCAGGCAACAGTTCCTCACCAAGACCTTTGGCGAGGACTCGCGGTTTGCCGAGCGCAGAATGCTTCTCTTGCTCTTTCTTGCACCTTTGGAGGCAATCGGATTGTTTGGTTTTGCCTGGACCAGTATGGGTCCAGACCACAATCCATGGATTGCGCCCATGATTTTCACCGTGTTGATCGCCATTGCCAACTTCAGTATCTACATGGCGACCATCGACTACATGATTGCTGCTTACGGTCCCTACTCCGCTTCCGCCACTGGTGGTAACGGTTTTGCCCGTGACTTCTTGGCCGGTGTCTCCGCCATGTATGCCATTCCTATGTACCAGAACATCGGAGGTGAGTACCACTTGCAATGGGCGAGTACGCTTTTGGGTTTTCTCGCCATCCTTGTGATCATTCCCATCTACGTCTTTTACTGGAAGGGTCCTCAAATCCGTGCAAAGTCTAAGTTTGCCCAGGTCTTGGCTGCGGACAAACAGGCTAGTAAGGTCGACTCTGAGGAGGAGGAGGGATACGATGAGAAGCCAGTCTCGCAAGTCTAAGCCGATTATTTATGGGGGAGGTCCAAACCTCCTCTGTCATGTGTCAGGACATTGGCGTTCTCGACACCCAAATGCATGGGACCTGTGGGGACCTTGCTCCCATTCTCATAAAAGAGTTTCATTCACCTTACATTTTTCAAGTTTTGCGTTTAGACGCACTATATACATTTTTCATTTGCTTTTTGTTCTAATAGACGATACATTCCAAGGAGGAAGAGCTTGCTTATTACAACCCACCATGTAGATCTGTAAGCACTGATAAATGTGACTCTTATCAGACCTCGACACAGCACATCACATCTATTCAATAATTACGGCCTTGTGTTGAAAATGCTAAAATGGTTCTATGCACAACGGAAGCTTATCGGCATTTGCCAGGCACGAGAAGGACTGTCAAAAGCATTTACGAAAAAGATGAGGAAGCCCATCTTCCCCACTTTCCGAATCCGCGTGCAAGTATCTTTTTTTTTTCTTTTTTTTTACCTCCGAATTGGTAGAAATACTTTCTGCTCCCAATCTCCCGGGCGATTTCTGCACTCGTATCGACCGCTGACATTCAGCATTCAAGGCCTTGCGCCTCTTTAGATAGCTTCATATACAGTCTGTTATCTGCTTCTTTGAACGGACATTTTACTTTCGGCGGGGACGCGCGGTTGAGACATTCTTTGCAACGTATACAGAAAATGTCTTCAGAGCACTCCAAAACCACCCTCGCGTGTGTTGAATGTCGCAACAGAAAACGTAAGTGTCTGTTTGATGGCGGCTTGAGATGTGTGCTCTGTGAACGGCGCGACATCAGGTGTGTGATGGTTTCTGACGGCCGTAAGGATCGCTCACAAAACCGAAGGGTATCAGATCTCGAACACAGATTGAAACACTATAGACGAGTTGCCAAGAGCTTACGAGGGAGCCTTCAGCAAGCATCGAACGTCTTGAAAGCTATCGAAAATGACAGATATACGACGATGCCAGAGGATGGGCTGGCTGAAGATGACACATCTGCAAGCGAAGACATTTCATTGAAGCTGGAGTTGCCAAGCAGTGTGTCAACTCTGGCTCCTAAATCGGCGTCTCTCGATGCACGAAATCAAACGAGTGCGTCAATTCTGGACGCATCACGAAAGTACTTCCAAGCAAAGGCGTTTCAAAATGCGACCCCCCTTTCCGTGTCTGTCTATGGCCCCACCAGTATCTTCGACACAGAGTCGCTTCCCCGCCAGGAACTCTTGAAAGAACACCGGCCCGCTTTTCTCAGTAAAAACCCCAAGATCATTGAGTGCATCAAGCTATTCTTCAGGTGGCTGTATCCAGACATGCATGCATTTATATTCCGAGAGGCTTTTCTCCTAGATTTCTTTGATCCCGACTCCTCGGCTGTATACAGCTCGACAGAGCTTGTTTATGCGGTGTGCGCTGTGGGGGCGCTGTTGTCAGACGATCCAGAGATACGTGAGCTAGCCACGGATTTCTACTCCATGTCCCGCGACCTTCTCATGTCTTTGATAGACTCGCCGTCTGTTTCTTCTATGCAAGCTTATCTTTTGTTGGGCCTCTACGATATCTACAATTTTCGCAACAATGCAGGCTGGATGTTGACCGGGGACGCGTTACGCATGGGCTTTGGGATTGGGTTTCATCTCCGACCTGAAAGCTGGCTCGTTGGGGACAAAAGCCACGTCAGTGATATCACCATCAGCGTCAGAAGCAGGATATTCTGGGGCTGCTTCATGGTGGATCGATTTGTCAGTTTGATTTTGGGGCGGCCCAGCGTCATCAAGCCAGATGGATCTACGATTCATGTGTCAGAAAACATGCCCTCAATACAATGGATTCAACCATACACATACCCTGGCATTGATTGCGAAGAAAAAGTCTCATACATAGACATTTCCAATCCGCTAGGCAGTATCATCAAGCTCGCCGAGATCTCCGACAACATGATGGAGACAGTTTTTTCGGATAAAGGTGATTTTTCCAGGAAGCTAGAGCTTGTGAAAGCATACAACAAACGGATTATGCGCTGGCGCAGTGATCTACCAGAATCTTTGCGCTGGGACCGCTCGCTTCTTTTTGAGAAGGGCCACGACACCACGAAGATGTTTACACGCTACTACTTCTACATCATACTTCTTTGTTTGAATAGGCCCTTCGTTGAGAAGGCTCAAGATGTGCCATCAACATTTACCTCTGAGCTGATTTGTTTGGACGCCATTGGAGACGTTCATGCGGCGATGTATCTGTTTGTCAAAGCGCATGGGGCACGCAAGTGCTCAATATTGATTGTCTACTCGTGCATCATCAGTGCTTCTATACTCTTGCTGAAAAAGAAAAAGAAATTTACAGAATGCGAGGAAGAGAAGTGTTTCTTTTTCGACTTCATGGCGATTTTGATGCACATGTCGACAACGTGGAGACTAAGCGAGAAGTCGTTCTTAAAGCTCAGGGCCACGCTCAAGATTGAGCACGGCTTGGACTACGAGATTGAGCTTCAGAATTTTCTTCTGCAGCGTGGAGCCCACCCCCAGCCTTTAGTGTATGAGCTTTTGAACAAGCGTGGATATGGTGCCGATGCTGGAGACCCAGGCTTGAATTTTTTGAATGCCGGGGCCGAGGATACCCCCGAATTTGGCGGTCTTGGCGATCCATCGGCCTGGTCCAGTTTGTTTCCCGATCTCTTTTCTGCTGACGTTTTCTAGGCATCGCCATTCGTTCGTGTATGTTTGAAATATATCGAAAGCATTTCTGAACCACTTTTATGTGTAGGCGAGGTTGGCCCCGCTAGAACATCGCCGCACAGACCCGCGTATCTCCGCATACCTCCGCATACCTCCGCCGCGAATTTGCCGTGCGTCAACTATAAATCAGGAGGATACCGCACAGAGCACGAATTGCCCCATCCGGCATTCATTCGCTGCATCTCCGCCATGACACCCACAGCTTTTCGCCGTCAATGCAGAGAAGCCACGCACACGACCCAAACATCCGGCTGCTGCCCCGGCTATGTGCAAGCCAACTTGGTGATTTTAACTGCCGAGATAGCTGCCGATTTCCACCAACTCTGTCTTCGCAATCCGATCCCATGTCCGCTTCTAGCGCGCACTGAGGTCGGACACCCGTTTGGAGTGAGCGACAAAAGAATCATCGGCACGGAGCCGTTCGACATCACACGTGATTTTCCAAGATACACTGTCTACGAGAATGGCCAGCTCGTTGCGTCTCCTACAAGCGTGGCCCATTTATGGGACTCAAAGTCTCACGTGGGTTTTCTTATCGGCTGCTCATTTTCTTTCGAAAAGGCTTTGGCGGACGCGGGACTAGCCCCGCGCAACTACTCTGAAAACAAGAACGTCTCTATGTATAAGACCACCAAGCGGCTCCGAGATTCTGGCGTGTTTGTGGGTGTCCCGTACGTGGTCAGCATGAGGCCATACAAGACTGCAGACATTGCGAGGGTGATTGAAATCACTAGCAAATTCGAAAAAACCCACGGTGCTCCTATAGACCATGGGTATGGGGCTTTGGGCCGATTAGGAATCGCAGACTTATCAGCCCCAGAGTTCGGAGACTCCACGCACATAGAGTGTGACGAGGTGCCGGTGTTTTGGGGATGCGGCGTCACCGCACAGATCGCCGCTCTCTCTGTGCATCATATAGTCGACGGGCCTATCATTGGACACGCCCCGGGTCATATGCTAGTGACAGATTTGAGAGACGACGATGTTGTGAATCTATAGCAATGCTAGGAGCGCAAAAGAAAGGGAGTTGATGGCTTGACCTAGCACATGCTCTTTCACTTATGAAAGAAGAAGCTTTCCTTCAGGCCTGGCACAATGTTTGCCTCCACCAAAATCTAGATTAAAGATGCATCGACACCAATCGATACATAATGGGCTTTCAGAAGATCTCAATTGCACTGGATGCAAAAAGAAGCTTCTACAGGCAGACCAGAATAAAAAAAACTTGCACGTCTCGAATAAAAATACCATTTATCTAGTAAGCGCTGGTTTAGCGTATTTGTCAATATAAACCTTTACGATTTCCGTATTTTTTATACCAGATTTTGAAAATCCCTGGGAAAACTTACAAATCACTGGGAAAACTTACAAAAAGTGACAGATTAGTTTGCATTTTGAGTTTCGCTTCTGAAATTCAATAAATTGCCGAAAAAATGCTTGTTGATGTGTAATTGATTCGAGCTTCAAACGTTTATTTCAGTCAAAGGCAAGCGACGTATAAAACGTCTTTTCACGTGTGACAACTAATAGAGGGCCTGAAACGAAGTATGCAATCAAGCTGGGCCATATGAGGAGATCTGAGGTCACGTGACACGGACAAATTTTGCCCGGCTGCGAAATAACAAGCCAAATTTGTTATTGGCGCCATGTCGAGTATGTTTCTTGAACAGCAAGTTATGAAGTCTTCTGTTTGAGCCATGAACTTTTAATATATACTACCTTCCGATGTATTGAGTTCGGTACTCTCGGATACACGAAGCACGCCCAACCGTCTGCTAATATCCTCACGCCTCAAAACCTATATGCTTGAGTCAACTTGTTCAGACTCCCTTTTTTTTGGTAGTTCCACTTGGTGCCTTGATTGACGACCAGAAGCTTACGCACCCTGCCACCACAATCGAGTTTACTGAGTGCCAACCTGTCAGGGTTTTTCAAGGGCTGGACGCTTCTTCTCGTCTACCAGTACGAAAATGGCTTTCGAGAGCTTTTCTTGCAGCGGGCTGGAATATCAGTATGTTTTGGGTCAGAGTTTGGCCAAGGGGAAGCCTAATCTTGGTTGAGCGGGTCCAAGAACGTGTTTCTCCCATCCGTTGGAATCAGCGCCTGAGGTGCGGCGATACTGTTTCCGCAAATCAAACACATACTATGCAAATCGAAGCAGCGGCGATATTCATCATGGATGCAAGCGCCCGCCCGGACGGCCAGCCCCAGCGATACTCCGCAATTGAGAATCTGCCCATATTGGTAGGTGTACCGCGGTGCTCACTATGAGGGACTCACCTTAGCGAAACAAGAAGAAACAAAAAAAAGGAAGAAGAAAAAAGCAGCATCAATGTGCTGCTGAGTTTTTGCGCCATGGGACAGGATGCTCATAGCCCCCACCCTCTCATCATGGCTGCACGTTGCAAAACAAACAGGGCCAGCATTCGGGCCCCGCGGTTCCAGTGTGCGGCCTCCACGGAGGTTAATCGCCGCAGCCGATGAAACACGCGGCCGAATTCTCCGCTATCTAATCAGTATAAGAACCGCGCGCACTGGGCCGTTATTTCACCAGCTCCAAAAACAGCCAACAGCCACAGACTCTCGCCACAGACTCTCGAACAGACTCTCGAACAGACTCTTACACGATGGGCTTTCGCATTGCTATTGACGTATGTTGCCGCCGCAGAAACCCACCCCGGATCCTTCGATCACGTGACTAACCACACCCAGCGAGGCGGAACCTTTACCGATTGTGTCGGCAACCCCGGCACGGGCCGACAGGAGGACGATGTGGTGCTCAAGCTCCTCTCCGAAGACCCGACAAACTATCCCGACGCGCCCTTGGAGGGCATTCGCCGGCTCCTTGAGAAAATGACTGGCACCACGATTCCGCGTGGGAAGCCCTTGGACACGTCTCAGATCGAGTCTCTCCGCATGGGCACCACGGTCGCGACGAACGCGTTGCTCGAGCGCAAGGGCGAGCGGTGCGCGCTTGTCACGACAAAGGGCTTCAAGGACGTGTTGGCGATTGGCAACCAGAGCCGTCCACAGATCTTCGACTTGTCCGTCGCGCGGCCCTCCATGTTGTACGACTCGGTCGTGGAGATTGACGAGCGTGTCACGCTCGAGGACTACGTGGAAGACCCGGCACGCCACGTGACTGTCCCGGACGGCGCCACGCTTGTGGCAGGGCTTTCCCAGGAATGCGTGCGCGTGCTCAGAGTACCTGCCGCCGACGAGATTCGCCGCGTGCTCGGGGCGGTATACGCCGCCGGAATCCGCTCCGTGGGCGTGTGCTTGATGCACGCGTACACGTACCCTGCGCATGAGCAGCTCGTCGGCGACATTGCCCGCGAGCTTGGATTCACGCACGTCTCGCTCCTGAGCGCAGTGAGCCCAATGATCAAGTACACCGCACGCGCCAACTCTGCCGTCGTGGACGCGTATTTGACGCCTGCCATCAAGCGGTACTTGCGCAGCTTCGAGGCAGGCTTGGCCCACGGGTATCGCAGCGCACAGCAGGCCGCGGGCGTGCGGTGCCACTTTATGCAGAGCGATGGTGGACTCGTCGACGCGGCAGCGTTCTCTGGTGTCCGGGCTATTCTCCTGGGCCCTGCGGGTGGTGTTGTGGGGTATGCGCGGACCTGCTATGATGCGTCAAACGGCGTGCCGCTCATCGGCTTTGATATGGGTGGCACGCTGACGGATGTCTCTCGGTTCGGAGAGGGCACGTTGACTCACGTGTTCGAGACCGTGACTGCCGGCGTGACCGTGCAGAGCCCTCAGCTCGACATCAACACCGTCGCGGCAGGCGGCGGCTCGATCCTTTCGTACAAAAACGGGCTTTTCCACGTAGGCCCAGAATCGGCCGGGTCTGAGCCCGGCCCTGCGTGCTACCGCAAGGGCGGCCCGCTCACAGTAACAGACGCAAATCTCTTTTTAGGCCGCTTGCTCCCGGAGTACTTTCCGCACATCTTTGGGCCCAAGGAAAACGAAAGCCTTGACTACGAGGCAGCCGCCACTGGGTTCGAAAAGCTTACGCGCGAGGTGAATGCTGCCAACCCAGATATGCGTCCAAAAACGCCCCACGAGGTTGCTGCAGGGTTTATCGCGGTTGCCAACGAAACGATGGCGCGACCAATCAGACAATTGGCCGAGGCGAAGGGACACGTTACCCTGGCTCATCGGCTCGTGGCGTTTGGTGGTGCCGGCGGACAACATGCGGCGGCGATTGCGCGTGCATTAGGTATCCGCACGGTATTGATTCACCGCTACTCGTCAGTGTTGTCTGCGTACGGCATGGCGTTGGCAGACGTGGTTGAGGATGTACAAGAGCCGTGCGCAGTTTCGCTTACAGATGCCAGCAAAAACACACTCGAGCGGCGCTTGGCATCGCTCAAGACTCAAGCCTCCGTGTCTTTGGCCGAGCAGGAGTTTAGCAACGACTCAATTGTTTATGAAGAGTACCTTAATCTCCGTTTCGCCGGCACTGAGGCTGCGATCATGGTGCGCAAAGGCGCTTCATGGGATTTCCGTGAAACCTTTGTGGCCATGCATCGCCGTGAGTTTGGATTTGTTTTCGACGCGGAGATTCTTGTTGATGATGTGCGCGTACGTGCAGTGGGCAAGTCTGCGGGCGGCCCGAACGAGCACGTGGACGAACAGATTGCGCGATTAAAGGCTGCCAGCGCGGTTAACCCCGCGTCGCTGGAGGTTGTCGCTTTTTCCAAGGACGTTTACTTTGACGGTACGCAGCTTGCGACTCCGGTGTACCGGCTCGAGGACTTATCTGTAGGCACCGAGATCAGCGGACCTGCCATTATCGCAGACGGCACGCAAACGAACGTTGTGCCCCCCGAGGCAACTGCATTGGTCTTGCCGAGCCACGTCGTGGTGACAGTAGATGCCCCAAAAAAGGCGGCAATCGTTGAGAACAGTACGGTCGACCCGGTGCTTCTTTCAATCTTTGGCCACCGATTCATGGATATTGCAGAGCAAATGGGCGCCGCGTTGCAGAAGACTTCTGTGTCCGTGAATGTCAAGGAAAGACTTGACTTCTCATGCGCGTTGTTTGACCGCCATGGAAACTTGGTCGCTAATGCGCCACACGTACCCGTTCACTTGGGGCTGATGTCGACCTGCATTGCTTTCCAGGCCAAGCACTGGCAAGGTAGGCTCCAACCAGGTGACGTCATTGTCAGTAATCACCCTATGGCTGGCGGCACGCACTTACCGGACATCACAGTGATCTCGCCTGCTTTCCAGGATGGAGAAATCGTGTTTTATGTGGCCTCGCGAGCACACCACTCTGACATTGGTGGTCTTTTGCCTGGGTCCATGCCGCCCGGATCACGCGTCTTGGCACACGAGGGCGCAGCCATCTTCTCCGAGTTACTAGTTGCCGGTGGCGAGTTTCAAGAGGCCCGCATGATCGAGCTCTTGATGGACGAGCCCGCAAAAACACCAGGGTGCTCGGGAACACGTCGCTTGAGTGACAACCTCAGTGACCTTCGTGCACAGATCGCTGCAAATCAGAAAGGTGTACTCTTGATAGATTCGTTGGTGAGTGAGTTTGGCTTACCTACAATCGCACAGTACATGGGGGCGATTCAAGACAATGCGGCAGTGAGCGTGTCGCGCATGTTAAAGACGGTCATGCAGCGTCCAGGCGCCACGCTTCTGTGCGTAGACTACATGGATGATGGCTCGCCGATCTGCTTGCAGGTATCAGAGGAGCCGGATGGAACCACTTTGTTTGACTTCTCTGGTACAGGTATGCAAGTTTATGCCAACAGCAACGCTCCCGTGGCAATCACGTACCTGGCGATCATTTATTGCTTGCGCAGTTTGGTAGCGGAGACTATCCCATTAAACCAGGGCTGTTTGCGCCCGATCCGCGTCAAAATCCCCGACTCCTCGCTTCTTAATCCTGATGAAGGATGTGCTGTGGTAGCAGGTAACGTGTGCACGTCACAAATCATCACAGAGGTAATCTTAAGTGCCTTTCAAGCGCTGGCAAATTCACAGTCGTGTATGAACAACTTCACCTTTGGTGTGGGTGGAAATGACGAATCAGGGAATTACGTACAAGGTTTTGGCTATTACGAGACAATTGCAGGTGGCCACGGAGCAGGTCCAACATGGAAAGGCGCCAGCGGTGTGCACACGCATATGACTAATACGCGTATCACAGATGCTGAGGTTTTTGAGAAGCGGTATCCCGTGCTTCTTCGCGAGTTCAGTATCCGCGACGGTTCTGGAGGAAAGGGAGCCAATCCAGGGGGATGCGGTGTCGTGCGTGACGTTGAGTTTCGCGTACCAGTAACAGCGTCGATTTTATCTGAGAGACGCGTCATTGCGCCCCATGGCTTGAATGGAGGCGGTGATGGCAAACGAGGTCAGAATATTTGGGTGCGCCAACTCCGTGACAAGGAGGGGCGAGTGATTGGCACACGTGAGGTGAATGTTGGAGGAAAAGCCACTGTTGCTGCAGAGGCAGGCGATCGCTTCATCATCAGGACGCCCGGTGGAGGGGGATATGGAGCCGAGACCGACGCAGCGGTTGCGGAGCGCAAATATTCGAGCAGCTTTGGGCTTGTGGGTGCTGGCTCTGTAGCAATGCGTGAGAACGCCCAGCTTTCGAATTAGAACAAAACTTGATGTAACGTGTGGGGCCTTTGAATAATTTTTATGATCTTGATATATTAATGTTTACGGGATGTCATGAAGCTTGTCTGACTGTGCAAGCCAAATGGCCCAATTGAAATGATTTTTGGCTTTATTGTATGCTGGGGCGTACTAAGCTCAATGTTTTTCGGTAGACTATCCAATCTCACATGACGGGTTTATGAGTTGTGAGAAATTGAACCTTTCCCAAGAAGTCACTTTGAATCGACCTGAATGTCTATAATACCGGAATACTCAACAATGACAGGCAAAAGCAGGGGCGGACCATGACTACGACACCTCATTAGAATTGCAAAGAATGGAGTGAAAGCAGTGTCCTCTTAACTATGGTCGTGGTTCAAATGTCTTGGACGGGTAAGATCGGGTACCTTTCTTCCTTTTCGAGAAAGCTTTCATACATACAAATCATGCTTGGAGAATTTCTCGAATCTTGGAAGATAAAATTAGAGTAAAATACTTCTGCGTACGTGAGAAAAAATACTATGAATTTGACATTAATCTCGGTTAACGCTTGGCGGACCTTTAAACCACATGCAAAAAGAGATAGAACAATGGGGATTTACGTCTAGCTCGAACTAAACCACTACTTCAACAGCTGTTATATGAGAAGGTTTGAGAATTGATTTTTGGGGACATTGTGCTACCAAATATCTGCAGTCGATACAACTTTACATATTTTTTGAGTAATGAATCTCACCGTCCAATTCAAAGAGTCTGGCTGCAGCCTGTTCGCTGGTCAAGTCCCTTTGTGCCTCGCCCAACATCTCAAAGCCAACCAAGAACTTTTTCACGGTGGCCGAGCGCAACAAAGGAGGGTAAAAATGCATGTGAAACCAAGAAGCCGCATGTTCTTCTTCAGACCCGCGCAAAGGTGCTTGGTGCAAACCCATAGAGTACGGGAACGATGTCTTGAATAGATTATCGTACTTCGTGGTCAAAATCTTCAAGATTGCAGCCAAGTCTGCCTTTTGCTTGGCTGTAAATTCTGCAAGCGAAGTCACATGTGTTCTCGCCAAAACAAGGGTCTCAAATGGCCACACTGCCCAGAAGGGTACCACCACAATAAAGGAGTTATTTTCAGCGACTATCCGTTTGCGCTCCGCAAGCTCCAATTGAACATAATCGGCAAGCAAGTGGCTGTTGTGCTTCTGAGAGTATTTTGCCATGTTGGAAATCTCGTGGCTTACTTCTGTAGGCACTGTATCCAAGCACCACGCTTGGCCATGCGGATGGGGATTAGAGCATCCCATGGCCAGACCCTTATTCTCGAAGATCTGCAAGTAGGTGTATGGGGCATCGCCGTTCTCGGCTTCAGCCTTTGTGTCAAGATAAAGACTTTGCCACGTATCCACGACCTGGGCGATCTCGGGCTGGGTCATTAATGGAAGTGTCAATGAATGGTCAGGGCTGAAGCAAATGACAAAACACTTGCCCTTGACACTGCTCACTTGGAGGAGCTTCCGTCTCAAATCCAGCACTTCCGCGTCGAGCTGCTCATCTTCATCAGCTTTGTAATCTGGCTGGTTCAATTGTACTGCTGGGAAGTCGTTATGAAACACATATGTGGCCTTGTACTTTGGGTTTTGGAAGCCGCTGCTGGCACGAGCATTCCCGGGACACAAGTAGCAATTTTGATCGTAGCTCGGCAGCACGCTTTTTTCCAATACCTCTTTGGCTCCTTGCCACGGTCTCTTTGCCCTGTGTGGAGAGCACAAAACAAAGTCATTTGTGAGGGGATTGTACCTTCTATGCGAATGTTCGGAGAAACTAAATGCGGGCATGTTGAGTGGGTGCGCTTTCGAGATGCTTTCGAGATGCTTTGGAGATGCCTTAGGATATGCACAAATGAAAGAACGGCGGCACGTGAGACTATTGATGAGAAATATACACAAATTTTCAAGTCTGTGGGGCTGGTATTTCTGTTAAAAAAACGCCTTTCGGCCGGAAAGCAACTTGGGCCTGGTGCCAATGTCTGGTGTGGGGCTTGTCGCATGAAACGCAGTCCTGATTGCACAGGTGCGCGACTCTAGACGCACTCCCCACCGCCCAGATGCGTCTAGGACTTATATGCATCCATTTCCGGGACTAGTACCGGGGTAGTGTGCATAAAACAAGTCCGTGCGAAAAACGTGACAATGCAGATTAATCCGGCATTTCCCTTTCATCAAGGTGCAATGAGCAAAGAAAAGTATGACGCCTTGAACACATAGGTTCGAGGCCTCAAGATGACTGGGACGATAAACCAGCAACGCTTTATAGTTACCGGTGGCGCCGGCTTCATCGGGTCCCACATGGTGAAATACCTCCTACAAAAGTACCCAGCCTGTGAGGTCATATGTCTAGACAAGTTATCCTATGCCAGCGACTACCTGCTCCAGAACTTAAGACTGGCGGAAGAAAATGAACGCTTTAAATTTGAACAGATTGACTTGGCCGAGTCTTTCGAAGCTGTCAAATCGGTGATTGGCCTCAAAATGGCTGAATGCGATAGTCTCACAATCTTCAACTTTGCCGCAGAGAGCTGTGTGGACCTTCTGTTTCTGGATCCTCTCCTATTCACGAAAAACAACATATTGGCCACACAAAATATCTTAGAAGCGATGCGGGTCTTGAATTTGCAAATGCCATCGCATGCTGACAAGGTCTTTTTGGTGCATGTTTCAACAGACGAGGTGTATGGTGAACAAAGAATTGGAGATCTTGCTGACGAGAATGCCCCTCTCAAACCTTCAAACCCTTATGCAGCTTCAAAGGCAGCGTGTGATTTGATTGTTGGTGCCTACGTGAAATCGTACCAGCTACCAGTCACAATAGTCAGGGCAAATAATGTGTATGGGCCAGGACAACACCCCGAGAAACTTATTGCCAAAACGCTACACATGCTTCGATACAGTTGCCCAGAGCGTGGAATCGAGCCGCAGAAAAGGCTCTCCCTTCATGGGAATGGTCATCACAAGCGACGTTATTTGCATGTGCATGACTTTGTGAGGGCGGTAGATTGTATCCTGCAAAACTCCAGACGTGGTGGTATAATTGGAGACATATATAACGCAGGGACTGACGAAGAATGGTCTAATGTTGATTTGGTGGAGATGATCTGTCAGCGTTATATGGAATCCATTCACGGGGTTGAAGCACATGATTTTTCTTGCTACTACACCTTTGGTAAGGACAGGCTTTACAATGATATTCGCTATAGGATTGACTATTCCAAACTCACGATGATGGGCTGGCAGCCCGAAATCAATGTGAAGGATGGAGTTGGGAAGATGATCCGAGAGATTAAAAGAACAGGGGATAAATTCGCATAAATTGTTAACCAATTGGGTTAAAGATCACATTTTGCTTACGCTCTATCGGCACATGAATTTGAAATTAGCCTGATAGCATCTCATTAAACCTCTTTTTGAACATATATCTCACCAGCTCATATTTTCCCGTTTCTATAGAGACAGATTAGTAGTAGCTAGGAGGTGCAATTTTCCAAAAATATGGTGAATGAAATTAAAATTCTGCGACTCAAAAAATATCCTGTTCTTCATTTCTTGTTTTTTGATAGTTTTCTTCAGCGCTTTTGTAGATTCAATAGCGATCACACAACCACAACACATGTCAGCTATAACTATCTTAATATTTTAATGTCTTCGGATAAACTTCTAAACCAGGGTAAGAAATTCGATATCTGTAGATGCAAAACGATGTGGGTTCGATTAAATGAGCTCTAATGCAACATGCATTGATTATGGACGATGATGTTTTCCAAAATAACATTATCAAAACTTTATTGGAGAGATAAGTAGGTAGGGCAACGAGGTTTTGATTTACTTCGCGTGATTATAAACTTCTATTCAAATACAAGAAAACTAGTATTATATATATGTTCCTCTGCCCCTTTGTATACAAAGGTCCCTTGGCCCAGTTGGTTAAGGCGTGGTGCTAATAACGCCAAGATCAGCAGTTCGATCCTGCTAGGGACCATTTTTTGTCGAATATTTTGACAATTTTTCTCCCAGGAAAGTGAATGGGTGCACCTGTTTGCGCGGTGAAACTAGTCAAAGAGTTGTCCTAGCCAACAAGCTAATTGGTATATTGGGTTCTAGATTTTGATAGCATTAATTGTCTTGTTTTTAAGTGGTTGAACAGTGCGCTTGAAAGGTCACAGTTTGAGGTATGTGACGATACTCTAAATGAACTAGGCGTGT
Organism: Metschnikowia zobellii; assembly: GCA_939531405.1. Taxonomy (NCBI): domain Eukaryota; kingdom Fungi; phylum Ascomycota; class Pichiomycetes; order Serinales; family Metschnikowiaceae; genus Metschnikowia; species Metschnikowia zobellii. The sequence continues at coordinate 992,765 of OW618031.1, read as the reverse complement.
GAATAGCCAAAGCCAGCACAGCATGAAACACATTGTAAGTGCCACAATATGTACAGCCGAATGAAGTGTTTGGCAAGGGGATTTGTTTCAATCGAAATCTTGTACATACACAGAAAGTTTCGACATATCTACACTTTTATTTGTTTCGATATGATGAGATTACCTGCTAAGCTAACCGAACTAGAGCTCATCTGTTTCCATAACTACACCATAGGCATAGTCAAATTCGTATACAGCTCACGATAACCACTGGCATCGGAGTATCGTTTATATTGCTTCGTTGAGAATATATGCTTGATGCTCACAGGTCAATGAAAGACGTACCTGATCCTCGATCCATATACTTCATTTTTCCTTAGGATAACCTGCTTGCACCATTCGCGATTGTTCACAGCATCTGTGAATCTTCCTGGCTCGATACAAAAACCACAGCGCAGGACACGATCTTGCATTTTCACGCCATCACCTGTGTAGAATTGGAATGCTGGCTCCGTGGAAAAAATGTTAATTTTGCCACCGGTTTCTTTATTTGTGACTTCAAAAATCTGCTTGAGCTGTTTAGAACGCGTGTCTAACAGCCAGTTCTGGTCTTCAACAATAAAGCAGTCGTCAAAAATGACAGACCGGTCTAGCGTCTTCCCATGGGTCAATCCGCTTTTCACTCGAGAGACTTTCCCAGTTGGAAGTTTCTGCTCATCTAGCTCCAAAGCCTTGTCGGTGAATGCCTTTACCACAAGTCCGTCGGTAGTAGGACGATCATTCATCTTGAAATAGGTATGGTTTGTTAAGTTCACCGCGGTTGCATTTTCCTTTGACGTGGTGGGAATCTCAGCCTGAATGTCTACCTCAAGAGAGTCCAGACTGACCGTGTACTTGAGATGTGTCACCAAGGCTGCTGGGAACCCGTTGCTACCTTCTTCATCTGCGTGGACAAACTCCAAGGTGACACCACCATCATTTTCGAGCTGTTTTACCACTGGACCTAAAAAGAACCGGGTGTCGAAGCCACGAGAACCTCCGTGAAGACACGTACCACTGTTTCCATTCTTTTCCACATGATACTCTGTACCGTCAATTGCAAATCTTCCACCGCGGATGCGGTTGGCATATCTGCCAATGGTGGCACCGAAAAATGGGTTTTCAGGCAGCAAGTAGGCGGCCAAGTTGTCAAAGCCTTGTGTGAGTTCGACTCCGTTTTTCTTGATGCTTTGTATAGCACACCCGTAGTTGGCAATCGAAACCTCAAAGTCGGGAAAGCAGATTGTGTGGAGCCGGCTCAGAAACCCGTATTTCTCCACGTCGCCAAATAACTTCCACAGATAGCGATTCAAGCTGAACCCATATGGATTTTCGGTAGTCCACTTCCACAAATCAGTGCACGCCTCGTTAATTGACAATTTGGCCTCCCACTTTAGTTCCTGGTTGGCCCGGGTGGGGTTTGCCGTCAAGTTAAGAACGTCCCCAGCACGCCTGCCTGCGACTTCGTAGGGCAAGTCGCGGCCAATGGCCTTACAGAAAGCATGGTATACATCAAAAACAGTGGACCCTTTCCCTGTGCCCAAGTTCCACTCGCGGTACAAGCCTTCCGTTTTGGGCAAGTTTTGCAAATACTCTAACGCAGATATGTGGCCTCGGGCTAAGTCCACCACGTGGATATAGTCGCGGATCGGCGTGCCGTCATGGCTGTCGTAGTCATTTCCAAAAACCGCGAGTTTCTCTCTTCTGCCCACTGCCACCTGAGCCAAAAACGGTAAGAGATTGTTCGGAATGCCCAAGGGGTCCTCGCCAATGAGTCCTGACGGATGGGCGCCGATGGGATTGAAGTACCGCAAAACGGCGGCTCGCCAGGTCTTGTCAGCGTGGTAGATATCCCCGAGCATTTCTTCGATCATGAGTTTTGTTCTGCCATATGGATTTGTCGCGCCAGTAGGACAGTTTTCGGGAATGGGAATCATGTTCTCAAAGCGCGTGGCGTCGCCATAGACGGTCGCCAGCGAGCTGAACACAATGGTCTTCACACCCGCGGTTCTCATTGTCGTAAGCAAACTGAGAGTTCCACGCACGTTGTTGTGGTAGTAGTCCAAGGGAATTTTGGTCAGCTCGCCCACCGCCTTCAAGGCTGCGAAATGAATGACACCAGCGACTTTGTACTTCTTGAATACGGTAAATAGCGCGTTGCTGTCGCCGATATCAATTTTGTGAAAGGGCACTTTTTGCTGGACTATGTACTCGATCCGAGCAACGGAATCGTAGCTGGAGTTCACCAAACTGTCGACAACAACAACATTGTATCCGTTCTGAATAAGCTCAACGGTGGTGTGGGAGCCAATATACCCTGCTCCGCCAGTCACGAGAATGTATTCTTTGGCATACATTTTGAATGCGGAAGAAACCTAACAAAAAATGATTAAGTAGATTTTTTTGTGGGACATGGCGAGATCATCGGATAAAGTGCTGACGCAACGGACCCCCGGAACTGGCTTTGAAATCTGAATCTGATGAGGGGCGTTCTGCATTCCTCATAAAAAAGTATGCATTCCCGCATATGATCTCTAAATATGCACCTGCATAACACGTGGTCAGGTCATTTGGATGTCTGGCCTAGATTTAGGCTTTTCTTTTAATTTTCTTGTTGCGTGGGACAGTAGCAGGGGGGCCAAAACAGGAAATGCTGGGCATTTCCTGTCCGCCGCATTTGAACGGCTGGAGGAAGCAACATAAAAAAAAAGTGTGCTAGATGCCTCTTTGGACATATCTCACATCCAAATCGTGTCTCCAACTTTTGAAAAATATTCCGGGCAAGCCGGGGGTGGGGAAGGGATGCAGACTTGTGAAACAACGGGTGCCGGAAAAAAAAAACATCAGCGCACACTGCGCTTGTGCAGCTGTCATGCACACATCAGCCACCCCACGGCGGGGTTGCGGAGGGCGCGCATGCGGCGCATTGTGCAGGGCTCTAAACGGAATTAACCCGGTCCTCGCAATGAAACGGGCAGATTGCCGTTTGAAAACGGTCATACATCCCGCCGAGCCGGCTCCGAGATGGCTGGAGTGGAACAGCACTTCTCAGCACAGGCATCATTTTCTTCTCCCTTTGCTCTCCTTTTCCTTCTTTTGATTCGAATTTAAACAAGATGACCCTGGTGAATGTGCCTACTTTTCAGGACGTGAGATTCTACGCCGACCAAACAAAGCAGGAGGTCAGATATGCCTCTGTCAAAAAAGCATTTATCGAGCGTTTTGGTGTGGCCCCACTGTTTTTTGCCCGGGCCCCGGGAAGGGTCAATTTGATTGGCGAGCATATCGACTACTGCCATTTTTCTGTGTTGCCCATGGCCATTGAGGCCGACGTGATTGCTGCAGTGGCTCCGTCTGAAATGCAAACCATCACCATTGAGAACACCAACCCGAGGTTTGCCAGGACTGAGATCCCGCTTCCTGGCGCTCCAGATGCAGAGATTCCCATCGATAAAGAGCAGCCTCTGTGGGCGGACTACTTTAAATGCGGACTTGTTGTTGCACGCAAGTACATGTGGGAGACCGGGCGCGGCCACATGCGTGACGCAGGGTTTATGGCCGGGTGCTCTGTGCTCTTCGACGGCACCGTGCCTTCGGGCGGTGGGCTTTCTTCCTCTGCAGCCTTCTGCATTGCAGCCACATTAGCAGTGCTTCGCGTAAACGGGGTTGCAGAGATCTCCAAAGCAGACCTCACGGAGATCACCGTGGTGTGCGAGCACTACGTTGGCTTGAGCAACGGCGGTATGGACCAAAGCGCGTCGATCAACGGCGAACCTGGAAAAGTGTTGCTCGTTTCGTTCAAGCCGCGTCTTGCCGCCGTGCCCTTCGCCCTTCCCCGAACAACGCCCGAAACGGTGTTTCTCATCTCAAACTCGCTTGTCACGGCAAACAAAACAGAGACGGCGCCAAGCAACTACAACTTGCGCGTCGCAGAAGTTGCTATTGCAGCCGACATCATCGCGCATAAGTTTGCGTTGACGGTCAAGCAGGACTCGAATATTGGAACGGCCACCTTGCGCGGCGTGCTCGACGCCTACTTCACGCAGGTCCGGGGCGAGAAGCCGTGGGATGGGTCGGATATTGGTGTCGGCATCTCCATGCTCAAACGCATGCTACAAGTGGTGGAAGATCTCTACGACGATGCAGAAAAAAACGACGGGTTGTACGTCGACGCCGCCGTTGCCAAGGCCGGCGCAGCCAGCCGCGCGCAGTTTGAGCACACCTACTTCTCGCACTTCCCCGTGCGTTTCGCGTCGCTCCATGTGTACCGCCGCACGCACCACGTTTACAGTGACAGCATGCGCGTGCTTGAGACGCTTTACGCGGCACAGAACTTCGATGGCGACTCTCCCAAGTTTCTCCGAGAAATCGGCGCATTGATGGACGCGTCCCAGGCACTGACCCGCGATATGAACATGGCCTCCACGGAAGAATGCAACCATCTCTGCCGCGTCGGGCGGGCGCACGGTGCCTACGGGTCACGTGTTACGGGTGCCGGTTTTGGCGGATGCGTGGTGCACGTCACCACTGCCGACAAAGTGGCGCTGCTCACTGAGGCGTTGGCCAATGAGTACTACAGGCGGCGCTTTCCAGATATTACAGATGCGGGTCTCGCGGACGCCATTGTCGTGTCCCGTCCGGCCATGGGTGCCTGCATAGTGGAGTTTTAAATATTAGCTTTTACGATATCCCTTGGATTTTTTTTTGTAGCAAGACCCCACGCCATGGTTTGCATACAGAAGTAGCCCCGCGGTAGACGGGCTACATGGACGTATTACTAATGACGTCCGGGGCCATCTAGGTCTACGATCCGGGGAGACGCTTCATACTCTGTGCGTGCTCTGGCCAGGTTCTTGGCATAGCAACCGTTATCTGTTTAGTGTCGCCAAGAACAATGGCATGTATTCTCTTCGGCCTGGTGCTTCTTGCAGGACCCGGCAACCGTGGTCCCAAGAATCTTAATCCGGACAGTTTGCTGCGTGCTCGCATGCAATTGGCTTGCTTCCAGGCTATTGGCTTGCTCTCATGCACCATGACCGCAGGATTCAAGAATCTCCGCGGGGATGGTCATTGCTCATAACGCACGTACTGCAGATACGTGAACCCATGCACTACGGCGCGGATTAATTGTACGCACGATTCGTGAGTTCAGGCAAACCTCTATAATCCGGAAATGAGGCCATATTGTTTACGCTCATCCAAGTTCATAGTAAACAGCCCTTTTTGATATGTTCTGAATGCGATGTAGTGCGGTCTTGCTAGCATTGTTTTGCTATGCTTTGATGAAACCAGTGAAGGAGGACTAACCTCATCATCTTCTCCGATATTGACTCGGGCGCGGATAAATAGCTCCGACCTGGCTTAGGCGTATGCATGCGTCTTCCTAAAGCGGGAACGGACCGCACGCGCCTACCCGAGGGAGAGGAGCATGTGTGCATGAAGCATGAATGGTGTCAAATTAAGACCCCACAAGCTGACTGTATTTTTTTTTTGTTTGCCGGAGAATGGCGGCATTGACTTCCGAACCGGGGTATATATAGCCCCTCTCATATCCCTTGGAATATGATTTACTTTTCTGTATTAAACACCCACGAAACCAACCGTCTTTAGTATTTCGGTTCATTTCATCTCACATCACATTGATTTAATTATGGGTTACGAGGAGAAACTTGTAGCTCCGGCGTTGAAGTTCAGGAACTTCCTCGACAAGACACCCAACATCCATAATATCTATGTCATTGCCGCCATCTCCTGCACATCAGGAATGATGTTTGGCTTTGATATCTCGTCCATGTCTGTCTTTGTGGACCAGGCCCCTTATTTGCGGTATTTTGACTCGCCTAGCTCGGTAATTCAGGGGTTTATCACGGCCTCGATGAGTTTGGGCTCTTTCTTTGGCTCGCTCACATCCACGTTTGTGTCAGAGCCTTTTGGCAGACGCGCGTCATTGTTCATTTGCGGAATCTTGTGGTGCATTGGCGCCGCTATCCAGTGTTCTTCGCAGAACAGGGCCCAGTTGATCTGTGGTCGCATTATTGCTGGCTGGGGCATCGGCTTTGGCTCCTCGGTTGCGCCTGTATACGGGTCCGAAATGGCGCCCAGGAAGATTCGAGGCACCATTGGCGGCATCTTCCAGTTCTCCGTCACCGTGGGCATTTTCATCATGTTCTTGATTGGCTACGGGTGCTCGCATATCAACGGGCTTGCCTCGTTTAGAATCCCCTGGGGCGTGCAGATGATTCCCGGCTTGATTTTGCTCACGGGTCTTTTCTTCATCCCCGAGTCTCCCAGGTGGTTGGCCAAACAGGGCTACTGGGAAGACGCCGAGATAACTGTGGCCAATATCCAGGCCAAAGGAGACAGAAGCGATGCTAACGTCCAGATCGAAATGTCCGAGATCAAGGAGCAGTTGATGCTTGATGAGCACGCCAAGGCATTCACGTATGCAGACCTCTTCAATAAGAAGTACCGGAAGAGAACCATCACAGCCGTCTTCGCCCAGATCTGGCAGCAATTAACAGGCATGAACGTCATGATGTACTATATTGTGTACATTTTCCAGATGGCGGGCTATGATGGCGACACCAATTTGGTACCTAGTTTGATCCAGTACATTCTTAACATGGTGGTCACTGTTCCTGCGTTGTTCACGTTGGATCTTTTGGGCAGACGCACGATTTTGTTGACCGGTGCCGCGTTAATGATGGCATTCCAATTTGGCGTCGCCGGAATTTTGGCCACCTACTCCGAGCCGGCATTCCTCTCGGACACAGTGCGTATTACGATCCCGGAAGAGCACAAGTCTGCCGCGAAAGGTGTTATTGCGTGCTGCTACTTGTTTGTCTGCTCGTTTGCATTTTCCTGGGGTGTCGGAATCTGGGTGTACTGCTCCGAAGTATGGGGCGACTCCCAGTCCAGACAGAGGGGCGCTGCGCTCTCTACTTCTGCCAACTGGATCTTCAACTTTGCTATTGCCATGTTCACGCCTTCCTCTTTCAGAAATATCACGTGGAAGACCTACTGTATTTACGCATCATTCTGTGCGTGTATGTTCATCCACGTCTTTTTCTTCTTTCCTGAGACCAAGGGCAAGAGATTGGAAGAGATTGGCCAGCTCTGGGAAGAGGGCGTGCCTGCCTGGAGATCTGCATCATGGCAACCCTCCATTCCGATTGCCTCGGACGCCGAGCTTATACAGAAAATGGATGCTTCTCACGACGAAAACAGGGACTTGATGCACTCGCATCTGCCATCTTCGGAAGAGAAAGTTGGCAGTGTTTAGACCGGGTGTTCGATGCAAACTTGCGATTTGATTTTTGTTCGATATATTTTGGATAGCTTAGATTTTTGCGGCCTTTGCAGTTGAGGAACCTAGCACACAATCGTGTTCTCACTAATAAATGTACAGTTTGAATATAGTTCATCATTTCTGGGGCATTCTCCGCGTGTAAAGGCAAGTTCTAGATTGAATTGGGCGGATTACTCAATACCGTCGCTTTTTTGGGGGCCCATTTGCACTAGGATAAAAATACGGCTTAATAATGGAAACTTTTTCTGGCTCTCTTGTTACATCTTGTAAAGCCATAATGCCGGCTGTACCAGAAAAAAAACCACAGGCAAAAAAGGCCCCTTCTCGTATTCCTTGTATTAGCCTCAGTTGACCTTTTAAAACCTCAGGCAAAAAAAATGCTTCTACGATCCATAAAGGTTACCACATATGCTTCATAAAGCAAGAAGGGGTCAACATGGTATTCTCCGGCGCGAAGCAGAAACTGAACAAAGGAGTGTGCTATACACCAGCAAGACGAAGAGGTTTGATACGGTCACGTGATGTATCTGAGTAAAAATTCCTCTCAAAGCTTTTGCCAAATGTCATCGATATATTAGATTTTCAAAGGTGATTATTTTCCTTTTTCTTTTGTAGATTCCCAATTTCTGGAATGCAAGTCAAGATTTAGTTCCTTCGATCGCCACTAGCTATTGTTCGGTAGCTTAAGTATATAAGTGAACTCGCAGTGAAGTCCACCCAAAACATAAAGCATATGTGACTGGGGATATTTAAAATATGCCGGTGAAAAATGGTACCAGGTATTACTGACAGGTTAAGTCACGGGAACGGATGACAAAAATAAAAGCTAGGAAAAGATTAGCTAGAAAGAGAGCTTCGAAAAGTTTACAATCATCCAGAAAAGAGTCATATGAAAAAAAAGTGAACCATCAACTAGAACTGAAACATTTAGTTTTTTGCCTTCAGAATGTTTGAGAAGTAACTTATATGCTGAATACACACAAAGCGGGCGTGTGGCGCAGTTGGTAGCGCGTTCCCTTAGCATGGGAAAGGTCTCCGGTTCAAATCCGGACTCGTCCATTCTTTTTGCCTTTTGACTCATTCCGCAATCTGGTAAATGATGCAAACCATCACATGTCGCGTCCAGTGAATTGTTGATTCGATATAAGCTTCAGGCAATTTTTCAAATATAGTGTCTTTTTTGACCATATTGTAAAAGGCTAAGAGCGCACTTACTGTATATCTACACTCACGTTAAATCTTCTGCAAGCTGTTCCATACGCTTAGTTTGGCAGAGTACTCAAAAGCGGGACGGTATCGCAGACTTCAATTCACGAAATCAAATTCAGGCTAAAACGTATATATTAAGTTCACGTGAATACGGCAAAAAGGCCAGTGGAACTTAGCGAAAGTTTAAGTTGATGCTATCAAAGAAGCATCACGAGAATTGGCACAGTCATCATAAAGACAACGAGAGGCCTGGAAGCACTGCCCTGCTGGATGGAACTGATAGACGGTTCTGCCAATGCTGGGCTGACTGTCGCATCGTTGGCAGAAGCCGACATCGCAGAGATGTGGCTAGCCGATACAGACATTACAGACGCAGACCTCGCGGATGCTGACTTCGCTGAAGCTGACATAGCAGAAACCATGTCAGATATAGACTCGAAATAAACAGACTTCGAAGACACAGAAAGCGAGGTCTGTTTTGTTGGAATGTGTGTCTCCGAGACAGGCTTTCCCGTGGGATCAAAAGTGGCCTCCCTCACACTAGTTGAGCTTGTCAGAATCGAGCCAGAAGACGCAGTTTCAAAAGAGTCCCTGGTTCTGGAATCCGTTCTAGTTGAGTCAGACATCCGATGTTTGGATTTCGACTTCGTCAAGCTTCTTAATTCGGTTTTAAAGTCAGGCACTTCACTGCCTGTAGGAGCAGAAGTCTGCTTTCCAGGCTTCGACTTCACCAAGTTGGTTTTGTCGGTTGCCAGATCAGTTGCTTCGGTATCTGATACATTGATAACTGGCTCGGTAGTTGCTGATTTGGTATGACTGGAAGTTTTAAAAATTGACTTCTTTGAAGAAGTCTTCATATAGCTTGTAGTCACAGAGTCGAAAGTCTTGGTTTGCGCAACCTCGTTTCCGACAGTTGGGGGATCAGTTGCCGCGGTCAAAGTAGTCTTTTTCGTAGTAAGTACGACCATCGACTTTGTTGACTTAGTAATACATTTTCCATCATCGCACTGAGTTGCGCCAGACGATCCTGTGGCCTTTTTCGTATACGCAGGTGAAGACTCTTTATCTGAAAAGCCCGGGATGCCTCCTGGTTTCGAAGTCGACTCATCAGGCTTGAATTTGCTAGTGGTGATTGGCTGTGGTGTATCAATGTTTTCCAAATCTTTCAGAGAACCAATTGGACCATCGGTTCCTGCTGTCTTACCTGATACAAACCTAACTGTCTCTTTTGTACTCGTGGAAACCGTATAAGTGCTCGTGATGGTAGGAACCTTTGGTGGCAGAACTGCTGAAGTTGTCATGGTACAACCCTTGGAACACCCGTGACTACCATAAATTGTAGAGTTACCAAAATAGGTAAATCGTGAGCTTGAGTTTATGGTCGACAGCGTCACACTTCGAGTTGGCTTCGAGACTTGCGTGACAGATAGGGTTGAGAACGTGACCGAGCTTGAGGAAACAAATACTGAAGACAGGTATGGTTTGCTTTCAATTTCTTCTGAGGTATCCAGGATTGTAGACGTAGAGGTTTTAGATTGAAAAGAAGTCCCAGAGCCAGAGCCAGGATTGTAGACTGACGATACCAGATCTGGAATCTCAACAATCACGGTATTGTTCTCACCTGGACCTCCAGTCACTGTGGTGGTCGTCGTGTATCTTCCGGTCCAGATCGTCGTAACAGTTTGTGTTGGTGTAGGAACCTCCACAATCACAGTGTTTGTGTCGCTGCCAGTTACCGTGAACGTAGTGGCCTCTGATCCAGTCCAGGTTCGAGTGGTGGTTGAAACAGAGTGCTCCGGTCCTGGAACCTCGACAATCACGGTATTGTTCTCTCCAGGTCCACCACTGATTGTAGTTGACGTCGTATAGCTACCGGTCCAGATCGTCGTAACAGTTTGTGTTGGTGTAGGAACTTCCACAATCACAGTGTTTGTGTCGCTGCCGGTTACCGTGAACGAAGTTGTATACGATCCTGTCCATGTTCTTGTGGTTGATGTCACGTATGCCGGAATCTCAACAATCACGGTATTGTTCTCACCTGGACCTCCAGTCACTGTGGTGGTCGTCGTGTATCTTCCGGTCCAGATCGTCGTAACAGTTTGTGTTGGTGTAGGAACTTCCACAATCACAGTGTTTGTGTCGCTGCCGGTTACCGTGAGCGTAGTGGCCTCTGATCCAGTCCAGGTTCGAGTGGTGGTTGTAACAGAGTGCTCCGGTCCTGGAACCTCGACAATCACGGTATTGTTCTCTCCAGGTCCACCACTGATTGTAGTGGACGTCGTATAGCTACCGGTCCAGATCGTCGTAACAGTTTGTGTTGGTGTAGGAACCTCCACAATCACAGTGTTTGTGTCGCTGCCGGTTACCGTGAACGAAGTTGTATACGATCCTGTCCATGTTCTTGTGGTTGATGTCACGTATGCCGGAATCTCAACAATCACGGTATTGTTCTCACCTGGACCTCCAGTCACTGTGGTGGTCGTCGTGTATCTTCCGGTCCAGATCGTCGTAACAGTTTGTGTTGGTGTAGGAACTTCCACAATCACAGTGTTTGTGTCGCTGCCGGTTACCGTGAGCGTAGTGGCCTCTGATCCAGTCCAGGTTCGAGTGGTGGTTGTAACAGAGTGCTCCGGTCCTGGAACCTCGACAATCACGGTATTGTTCTCTCCAGGTCCACCACTGATTGTAGTGGACGTCGTATAGCTACCGGTCCAGATCGTCGTAACAGTTTGTGTTGGTGTAGGAACCTCCACAATCACAGTGTCTGTGAATGATCCGGGATCTGTCCTGGTAGATGTATATGAGTCGGACCATGTACTGGTTATGGTAGTGGTGGTCTTAGGTACATTGACGATTACAGTGTTGTTTTGCCCTATACCCCCAGTAACAGTTGTCAGTGTAGTGAAAGATTCGGTCCAAGTAGACGTAATTGTGTTTGTTGGGGTAGGCACTTCAACCACCACAGTGTTAGTCGAAGACCCCGTCACAGTATTGGTGGTCGAGTAGCTGTTGGACCAGGTGCTGGTGATGGTAGTTGTAGCTTTAGGGATCTCTACAACCACAGTGTTGGTCAGTGTACCAGATTGCGTCGTGGTAGATGTATACGAGTTGGTCCACACAGAAGTGATGGTGGTGTAACAAACGCTGTCTTCGAACGTGGCTTGGAAGACATACGGGCCCAAGTCCTCAATGAAGTCGCCTGCGGGATCCACCATCGTCAAGTCAATCCCACCATTTCCTTGCCAGTTGAACATCACTACTTTGATAGGATAGTAGATACCTGCGGTGAGATCAAAAGTAGCGGTTTCCACATTCACGTCCGTGTTGCCTCCGCCGCCAGCGGGGCCCAAGGTGTCAATACTAAAATGGCCAGTTACACTTCCAGACGCGTCATCGCAGCATGCCTCGCCAGAGCCAAATTGCAAAGATGCGCCATTGTCTGCGGCTAATCGGAATGTGAAACTGCCGGTTGAGGGTGCCAAGTAGAACGCGCTCAACTCAATCGTGATATTTGAGATGGTCGTGTAGTAGCCATAAATGTAATTATTGATAACGACGTGGTTTGGCTCGTACGAATAGTCGAAATTGCTCTCAGTAACCTCCGTGACGGTGTGCAAGAGCTCCGTTTGATATCCAGAGCTAAAAAAATCCGCTTCCCATCCCGCAGTATCTCGAAGGCCATAACTATAAAAGCGGGCAAGAAATCCAGTGGTGCCGATAGTTGAGGGTGTGCACCCAGAGATCGTTGAGTCTACTGCTAGAGCCGTTGCAAAGAGAAGAAATAGACGGAGCATGTGAGCGATGATCAAAATCTAATGATTTTTTTGACTCTAGAACAGCAAAAGCTCTTCGCCTTTAAATGAAAGTCAAAGTTTCGCAGTGTAGTCCGCCTCATTTTGCAATATTTCCTGATAAATGCAATATCCCTCGAATTGCATATCCCACAAGTGATAGTTGCTATTCTGGTAGTGCAGATAATTGGCGCTTAAACTGCAGTGTTCGAGTGATCTCTTGTGGGACACAACACATTTACAAAATAATGCTCAGTTACGCCTCGGTGTCCGATAAATCCTAAACCAAGTGTTTCTTAATTGGAGGTGTCTTTGACATTTTATAATAACTGTTTGTGGCAATGGAGCATGATAGTTTTTTAAATTCGCAGACTGTATGGCAAATTTGCATCGCAAATAATTAGTCGGGAAAGAAATGAAAGTAATGCTCGTCGCGACAATATATTTTGCAAATCAGAAACTTTGAATCAAGACGAGTCGATTTCTGACCCCTGCATCTCTAGCGTACATATAACATGCATTTTCCATGTTTCAGAAAAATGTAGGTGAACAAAAAAAAAGTCTCGGTTGCCACCTGATATATGTAGTGTGGGTACCCTACACATCAGCGGCTGGTGGCAATATATAATTTTAACATACGTGGAATGCTTTCTTGATCCAGATGTTTCGTCACACCTAGAACACTTGCATGTGTTTTTTTTTTTTTTGGTAGAGTGGAAGACTTTGATCAACCAGACCAAAGCGATCACTACATCCTTGTTCAAGTTTTTTTGAAGCATGGAGCCTCGCCAAAGCTGTAAAAAAGCTAAAGATCAAGGTGCACACTTTCATACTGTCCCTGACGCTTACATCAGGCCGATTTTCTAAGATTTCATGCGACAAAAGCTTTTGGGAATAATGATAGCTTTCCCCGGTTGGCTGTAAACAAAAATTGACTCGTCAATATTTTAATATTTTTCAATCTTTTTTACAAAGCGTGCAAGTCACAATTAATCTTGTGCGTATCGAAATTCTTCCAGATTTTCAGCGAATATAAAAATGCCCCATGTACTGCAGATTAGCAACATACCTAACCACATGAACTTGAAAGTGTGCGACAGGCTGAGCCTTCGCTCGGTCGTGACGACATACTTTGCATTTGTATCATGACAATATCCACGACTCGATGCTTCGTATTTGGAATCACAATTCATTCTATTTGTCTTGCTTCCAAGACTCACCCGTCGCATTCCCCAAATTGATCGAAATTAAAAACCAGAAAGATCTGGAACTCAACACGAAATGTTGAGTGATTTGATTGAGTCATAGTTGAAGATCTTGAAATAGTTTCCCTCTTACACATCATATAATGCACCTCCGTAACATTATTTGTTCACAAAGCCATTTTCTCCATGCACTGCATGCAATGATGCTTGTAGTGTACCTATCGAAGCTCTGAGGATCCTCAAGTGAGCCGTTGCAGCTGACGCGCACTGTGGGGTGAAGTGGCTTTGACAAAAAAAACATTTTTCGAGTAAAGGCTTCATAGTGAAGCAGGTGTTCATGATTACAAAACGTCGAAAAGAAAAACTTTCGATTGATGTTCGCCATACTCGTTAAATTTAGTGAATTTCAGGCTGACTTACTCGAAGTGTATCAGCGTTTTCGTGCATAAATGCTAGGTGTGGCTGACAATTGTACTTTTTCGCGATTTCAGTTAAGGTTTCGTGCTTTTCGTTTCTTGGCGAGTTGTGAACCTGAACCAAAAGCTTTTATAGCACACATTAAACAAAAAATTTAGTACTTCGAGGGTAAAAAACCGCCTATCACATTCGTAACGCCTTAGCTGAATATTTTTGATAATAAGAATCACAATTTCGAATTTAAAACCTCTCTTACTTGAGTGTAAGCATTACAAATTATTTTTCAAATTAAATGAATATTGATCGACTAAAGAATTGACTAGTTGAAATGCGAAATTAGAAGATAAAGATGTAAACGAATAACTTATGTATGGCAAATGGGTTACACAGCCATAACAAGAATTGGCACAAGCATCATAAGCAGAACGGCTGACCTAGGTGCACCGCCCTCTACGAAAGAAACTTGTGAGGGCTCCGCGGAAGCGAGACTGGAAGAAAAGGATTCAGTCTTGAAAGAGTTCCTGGAGATTGAGGTCAGAGATGCTGGGAAGTTTTGACTGCCTGATGAATTTGTCAATTCCGCTCGCGTGATGCTGGAAGTTGGGACTGATGGTCCAGCCGACATCATATCGGTTGAAAATATCAGGGTTACTTCCGAGCTCTGATCAGTAGTCAGTGCCAGGTTTTCGACATGACCCTTGCTGTCCGACATAAACAAAGATTTGGAGGGTTTGATGTCGGAAGTCACAGAAGAACTCACGTCAAAACCCACGTCTGTCAGAGCGCTGGACCTTGATTTAAAGCTCATCGTTTCTAAAGAAACATAAACACTGGCTGTGCTTGTGGAAGCCGGAGTTTCTGAGGGTGATTCATTGGCAACCGTCGCAGAAGCTCTAGTAAAAAGATGACTGCTTGTTTCAGCCAAATATGCACTTGAAGTCTTGGTGACCACAACTGATGAACCAGACCGACTTTCTCTGTCAGTTAAAGTTTGAGCGATCAGTTCCTTGTCATTTGTTGTTGGATCTGGGTGGCTTTCGATTGAAGTCTCGATCAGAATCGAGGGTTCTGATGAGATCGCTGTAGGCAGATCAACAAGGGAAACTGTGAAACACGACCCTCTGAAGCAGACAACAGAGCTAGAATATTGGGTAGTCGTATCAGTGACGACTATTGTAGGTTGCAGTTCTGAAGACACGGACGTAACTTCAGTAACATAATCCGAGTAATCCTCTGAGTCAGGATGTGTGCTTGACGTAGTGCTGATGACAACGCTTACAACGCTAGTAGATTCACTACCATGCAATGAAGCAGGGTAGCGTGAACTACTCGATAAATCTTTAGACAGTATCGTGGTAAAAGGATTCTTCGTGCGAGAGGAATCAGTCTGAGAAGAAAATTCAGGAATAGCAGCTGTTGCGCTGGTCTTGTGAGATGAGAAGTCTTCAACGGACGTTGTATTCGAAAAGCGAGTAAATCTCGAGCTCGATTCGCTTATTGGAGAATGCGACGCCGAAACATATGACGAAGAGTCTGATGGCGAAAATGACATAGACCACGAGTGTGATGTATGGGAGCCTTCCACCACAATAGAGGTCATACTAGATTCAACAAAAGTAGTAGAGCGTGCATCGCTGGTTGAAATGGTATGGACATTGGAGATTGGTGTTGTTAAAGTCGCAATTGGAGATTCAGTGGGCCGTGATGTAAAATCAACAGAGGAGTTCGGGATCGATTCTGTGCTGTAAAACAAGGACTCCGACTCATCAATTGACCTAGTTGAGGCCACAGATGCCATCGAGAGCGAGATTTCCGAGGAGCTTGAAGTACCAGTAGCAGAGGGTAAGCCACCTGAGAATGCATTTGAACCAGTGGCGGTCAGAGATGCGGACAGAATCAAAGTTTTGATGACAGATGGCTTAACGGTTGAAGTATGGAAATCAGAAGGCGTGGAAGACGATTCTAAAATCGAGCGTTCAATACTCAGCGAAGTGGCAATCACCGACGAATCAACTATGAAAGAGATAGAATCACTCTTAATTGATACTGGAGACAGCGTCGCAGAAACGACTGTCGAAGTTGATGATCCTGACATTTCAACAGGGGGAGATATTGATGAAGAATCACTCAGGTGATATATGAGGTTCAGAGAACTCGAAGATCCTGATACATTCGTGACGTACGAAATATCACTCGACTTAGATGTCGTCCTCAAAGACTCTGAAGAACTAGAAATTTTCGTACTCTGCGAGTACCCACTAGTAGATCTGTCAGCATCGGAGGACATCGAAGTGGAATGTGTCATTGAAAAATCATCGGTGGACGACTCTGTGGAAGAACCCTTCGCAGGTGAGCTTAAAGCATCCTCAGATGATGATGTAATCAGTGACACCAGGGAGCCAGGGTAATAGGTTATGGACGATAAATAAGTCGAGGTAGTGTTTGAGTAATGAAAACTGAAGGACAAAGACTGGGTCGAGCTGTAGCTAGAAACGGACGTCGTTTCGGAAGGAATAAACATTATTTCCGAAGACGTTTTCGAAGCCAGAAGTTTCGAAGTGTCTGTGACATCCTCAGTGCTGGTCAAAAACTGACCCGAAGAAGCGAGCCCATCTGACATGCTGGAAACGAATGACGATGTCTCAAATTCCAAAGAGCTCGATAGTGGTTTTGACCCAACTGAGATTTCTGTAATGGAAGACGATTGCGAGGATGATCCGCTATCCTGAGAAGTACGCGAAATATATGTCCCAGTAGGGAAAGCTGAAGAGCCATCAATGACGGACGACACAATCGAGGAGACATTATCATCTCCAAACGTTGTCGAAGATACGGAAACATCGCTGGTAACCATTGATGGCTCAGGAACTGAAACATATGAGCTCAACATCACCGAGCCGGAAGGCGTAGCGGTAGGTTCCATTGCACTAGACCGAACAGAGCTATCTGTCAAAGTCATACTCAGAGGGTAAACACTTTGGGATACCGACATGCTCAGGGATCTGGATACTATCGATGAAGATACCACCGAAGAGAAAGACACTTCCGAGTCACTGAGAGAGGGATTCGCCTCAATTGAAGACATATCACTGGGGACCAGCGTAAAGTTGCCGCTCACGGTCACACTCTGATACTCGGAGAAAGATGACAAGTCGACTGAACTTCTACCAGCTGTGTCACTAATAATTGAAGACATAATTGGCGATGAGGAGACCTCAGAAGAGCCTCCCATTGTCTCCGACACACTCAGTTCTATTGGAACTGAAACAGTGGCTGTGGAAGAAACATCCGTGCTACTGTTTGGATCGCTCAGAGTGATCAAAAGAGATGATGTCGCAGAAATCGAGAGTAGACTAGAAGTCTCAGGAGAACAAATCGTCGTCGGAACCACAATGGTAAAGGTGTCGTACTCCACATCATCGCCAAACACAATTGTCTCAGTGGTGTAGCTTACCGTGCAAGATTCAAGATCAGCTGAAGAGGTGGGAACCTCGACAACAATCACATCTGTTTCGCTGCCACTCTCCGTGAACGACCTAATCTCGCTTCCTGTCCAAGTAACCGTTGAAGTGACCAAAGGCCTTGGGATTTCCATGACCACAACTTCAACCCCGCCATCAGTGACAGTGGTCGACGTAGTATAGCTTCCAGTCCACACCGACGTGATTGTCTCGGTTGGTGTTGGCACCTCCACAACAATAGTGTCTGTGGACAATCCGGTCTCGGTCAAAGTCGTGATGTCAACTCCGGTCCAGGTACGGGTTACCGTGGTCAACGCCTTTGGAATCTCAACGATCACCGTATTGTTCTCCCCAGCTCCACCTGTCACAGTGGTGGACGTAGTGAAGTCACCAGTCCACACCGACGTGATTGTCTCGGTTGGTGTTGGCACCTCCACAACAATAGTGTCTGTGGACAATCCGGTCTCGGTCAAAGTCGTGATGTCAACTCCGGTCCAGGTACGGGTTACCGTGGTCAACGCCTTTGGAATCTCAACGATCACCGTATTGTTCTCCCCAGCTCCACCTGTCACAGTGGTGGACGTAGTGAAGTCACCAGTCCACACCGACGTGATTGTCTCGGTTGGTGTTGGCACCTCCACAACAATAGTGTCTGTGGACAATCCGGTCTCGGTCAAAGTCGTGATGTCAACTCCGGTCCAAGTCCGGGTCACCGTGGTCAACGCCTTTGGAATCTCAACGATCACCGTATTGTTCTCCCCAGCTCCACCTGTCACAGTGGTGGACGTAGTGAAGTCACCAGTCCACACCGACGTGATTGTCTCGGTGGGTGTTGGCACCTCCACAACAATAGTGTCTGTGGACAATCCGGTCTCGGTCAAAGTCGTGATGTCAACTCCGGTCCAGGTACGGGTTACCGTGGTCAACGCCTTTGGAATCTCAACGATCACCGTATTGTTCTCCCCAGCTCCACCTGTCACAGTGGTGGACGTAGTGAAGTCACCAGTCCACACCGACGTGATTGTCTCGGTGGGTGTTGGCACCTCCACAACAATAGTGTCTGTGGACAATCCGGTCTCGGTCAAAGTCGTGATGTCAACTCCGGTCCAAGTCCGGGTCACCGTGGTCAACGCTCTTGGAATCTCAACAATCACCGTATTGTTCTCCCCAGCTCCACCTGTCACAGTGGTGGACGTAGTGAATTCGCCGGTCCACACCGACGTGATTGTCTCGGTTGGTGTTGGCACCTCCACAACAATAGTGTCTGTGGACAATCCGGTCTCGGTCAAAGTCGTGATGTCAACTCCGGTCCAAGTCCGGGTTACCGTGGTCAACGCCTTTGGAATCTCAACGATCACCGTATTGTTTTCTCCAGATCCACCTGTCACAGTGGTGGACGTAGTGAAATCACCAGTCCACACCGACGTGATTGTCTCGGTTGGTGTTGGCACCTCCACAACAATAGTGTCTGTGGACAATCCGGTCTCGGTCAAAGTCGTGATGTCAACTCCGGTCCAAGTCCGGGTCACCGTGGTCCACGCTCTTGGAATCTCAACAATCACCGTATTGTTTTCTCCAGATCCACCTGTCACAGTGGTGGACGTAGTGAAGTCGCCGGTCCACACCGACGTGATTGTCTCGGTTGGTGTTGGCACCTCCACAACAATAGTGTCTGTGGACAATCCGGTCTCGGTCAAAGTCGTGATGTCAACTCCGGTCCAAGTCCGGGTCACCGTGGTCAACGCTCTTGGAATCTCAACAATCACCGTATTGTTCTCCCCAGCTCCACCTGTCACAGTGGTGGACGTAGTGAAGTCACCAGTCCACACCGACGTGATTGTCTCGGTTGGTGTTGGCACCTCCACAACAATAGTGTCTGTGGACAATCCGGTCTCGGTCAAAGTCGTGATGTCAACTCCGGTCCAAGTCCGGGTCACCGTGGTCAACGCCTTTGGAATCTCAACGATCACCGTATTGTTCTCCCCAGCTCCACCTGTCACAGTGGTGGACGTAGTGAAGTCGCCGGTCCACACCGACGTGATTGTCTCGGTTGGTGTTGGCACCTCCACAACAATAGTGTCTGTGGACAATCCGGTCTCGGTCAAAGTCGTGACGTCAACTCCGGTCCAAGTCCGGGTTACCGTGGTCAACGCCTTTGGAATCTCAACGATCACCGTATTGTTTTCTCCAGATCCACCTGTCACAGTGGTGGACGTAGTGAAATCACCAGTCCACACCGACGTGATTGTCTCGGTTGGTGTTGGCACCTCCACAACAATAGTGTCTGTGGACAATCCGGTCTCGGTCAAAGTCGTGACGTCAACTCCGGTCCAAGTCCGGGTTACCGTGGTCAACGCCTTTGGAATCTCAACGATCACCGTATTGTTCTCCCCAGCTCCACCTGTCACAGTGGTGGACGTAGTGAAATCACCAGTCCACACCGACGTGATTGTCTCGGTTGGTGTTGGCACCTCCACAACAATAGTGTCTGTGGACAATCCGGTCTCGGTCAAAGTCGTGATGTCAACTCCGGTCCAAGTCCGGGTTACCGTGGTCAACGCCTTTGGAATCTCAACGATCACCGTATTGTTTTCTCCAGATCCACCTGTCACAGTGGTGGACGTAGTGAAATCACCAGTCCACACCGACGTGATTGTCTCGGTTGGTGTTGGCACCTCCACAACAATAGTGTCTGTGGACAATCCGGTCTCGGTCAAAGTCGTGATGTCAACTCCGGTCCAAGTCCGGGTCACCGTGGTCAACGCCTTTGGAATCTCAACGATCACCGTATTGTTTTCTCCAGATCCACCTGTCACAGTGGTGGACGTAGTGAAATCACCAGTCCACACCGACGTGATTGTCTCGGTTGGTGTTGGCACCTCCACAACAATAGTGTCTGTGGACAATCCGGTCTCGGTCAAAGTCGTGATGTCAACTCCGGTCCAAGTCCGGGTTACCGTGGTCAACGCCTTTGGAATCTCAACGATCACCGTATTGTTTTCTCCAGATCCACCTGTCACAGTGGTGGACGTAGTGAAATCACCAGTCCACACCGACGTGATTGTCTCGGTTGGTGTTGGCACCTCCACAACAATAGTGTCTGTGGACAATCCGGTCTCGGTCAAAGTCGTGATGTCAACTCCGGTCCAAGTCCGGGTTACCGTGGTCAACGCCTTTGGAATCTCAACGATCACCGTATTGTTTTCTCCAGATCCACCTGTCACAGTGGTGGACGTAGTGAAGTCACCAGTCCACACCGACGTGATTGTCTCGGTTGGTGTTGGCACCTCCACAACAATAGTGTCTGTGGACAATCCGGTCTCGGTCAAAGTCGTGATGTCAACTCCGGTCCAAGTCCGGGTTACCGTGGTCAACGCCTTTGGAATCTCAACGATCACCGTATTGTTTTCTCCAGATCCACCTGTCACAGTGGTGGACGTAGTGAAGTCACCAGTCCACACCGACGTGATTGTCTCGGTTGGTGTTGGCACCTCCACAACAATAGTGTCTGTGGACAATCCGGTCTCGGTCAAAGTCGTGATGTCAACTCCGGTCCAAGTCCGGGTCACCGTGGTCAACGCCTTTGGAATCTCAACGATCACCGTATTGTTCTCCCCAGCTCCACCTGTCACAGTGGTGGACGTAGTGAAGTCACCAGTCCACACCGACGTGATTGTCTCGGTGGGTGTTGGCACCTCCACAACAATAGTGTCTGTGGACAATCCGGTCTCGGTCAAAGTCGTGATGTCAACTCCGGTCCAAGTCCGGGTCACCGTGGTCAACGCCTTTGGAATCTCAACGATCACCGTATTGTTCTCCCCAGCTCCACCTGTCACAGTGGTGGACGTAGTGAAGTCACCAGTCCACACCGACGTGATTGTCTCGGTTGGTGTTGGCACCTCCACAACAATAGTGTCTGTGGACAATCCGGTCTCGGTCAAAGTCGTGATGTCAACTCCGGTCCAAGTCCGGGTCACCGTGGTCAACGCCTTTGGAATCTCAACAATCACCGTATTGTTCTCCCCAGCTCCACCTGTCACAGTGGTGGACGTAGTGAAGTCGCCGGTCCACACCGACGTGATTGTCTCGGTTGGTGTTGGCACCTCCACAACAATAGTGTCTGTGGACAATCCGGTCTCGGTCAAAGTCGTGATGTCAACTCCGGTCCAAGTCCGGGTTACCGTGGTCAACGCCTTTGGAATCTCAACGATCACCGTATTGTTCTCCCCAGCTCCACCTGTCACAGTGGTGGACGTAGTGAAGTCACCAGTCCACACCGACGTGATTGTCTCGGTTGGTGTTGGCACCTCCACAACAATAGTGTCTGTGAGAGACCCTGTGATAGTACTGGTCACGGGATATGAATTTGACCATGTGCTGGTGATAGTAGCAGTAACTCGAGGCACGTTCACAACCACAGTATTGGCCTGTCCCGCACTTCCAATGATGGTGCTAAGTGTGGTGGCCGTCCCCGTCCAAGCTGATGTCACTGTGACAGTTGGGGTTGGCACATTGACAACCACTGTATTTGTCAAGGAGCCTGTTTCTGTGGAAGTCGTACCGTAATTACTGGCCCAGGTGCTAGTCACGGTGGCCGTCTGTTTTGGTACGACCACAATTACCGTGTTTGTCAGCAGCCCCGTAGCAGTGGTTAATGTTGTTTTTGTCCCAGTCCATCCAGAAGTAATTGTTGTCACTGGCTTGGGAACATCAACGATTACTGTATTGGTCAGAGCTCCCGTGATTGTTGATGTGGTCCCATACGTCCTGGTCCACGTGCTGGTGATAGTGGTGGTTTCTTTCGGGATCTCAACAACCACTGTATTGGTCAGTGATCCCGTTTGCGTCGTCGTTGACGTAAAAGAGTTGGTCCAAACAGATGTCACAGTTGTATAACAAACACTATTTTCAAAGGTAGCCTGGAAAACATACGGACCCAAGTCGGAAATGGTGACACCCTCAGGATTGACCATCGATAACACGAGTCCCGCATTGCCCACCCAATTGAACATAACTATTTTGATGGGGTAGTAAACGCCGGCGGTGAGGTAGAAGGAAGCAGATTCGGTGTTTTCGGACGTGCTGCCGCCTCCACCCAACGGGCCCAAAGTGTCGATGCTGAAGTCCCCGGAAACACTCCCCGATGCATCGTTACAACAGCCCTGGCCAGATCCAAATTGCAAGGACGCGCCATTGTCGGCGGCTAAATTGAAGGTGTATGTGCCTGTCGTGGGCGCTAAATAGAATCCACTCAACTCCACCGCAAAATTTGAAATCGTCGTGTAGTAACCATAAACGTAGTCATACACCACTGTGCTACCCCGTGCCGAGTACTCAAAGTTAATAGATGTGACGCCTGTCACCGTTTCCTCAAGCGTTGTCTGGTAGCCCGTGCTGAAAAAGTCGGCGTCCCAGCCAGATCTATCGCGGAGTGCATAACTGTAAAAGCGGGCAAGGAAACCAGTGGTGCCAATTGTGGTGGGCACACAACCGGAAGCGGCCGCGGCGGATGCCACTAGGGTCGATATAAAATATAGAAATATTTGAATCATCGAAATGTCGGCCACAACGATCTTGTCTGCGACCCAAATACAAGAGCGACGGATTATGGGGTCGGTTACTCTAATTCATGAAGGGGATTGATGCATTTTATAGCGTCACTCTGCATGCCCAAATTTTGGGCAATTTTTTCGCATGTGGAGTCGCTTTCAGAGAATACTTGCATTTGACTATCTGCAGTTTGAAAGCTTAACGTGCAGTGGGTGAAAAGCGACTCCCATTGGTGGAACATTTGCCCCCCGTTACGCGACGCCACGAGTCGCAGGGAACTAGTTTGCGGGACTTGGCAATGACTTCCTGATAAGCTGGCCCCTTCTTGACTGTTGAACATCGCATTAATCATGGCAAATCTCGTAGGCTGACTTTGAGCGGATTCTATGAGATCCTCGAAATACACAGAGTTGTTCTCGGTAAGGATACTCAAACATGAGGGGCTAGACCCGATGCGCGCGTATGCAGCGTTTGGTTCCCACATTGCATCGTATTGTACTTGTGGTCAGGAAAGGCCGTAAACGCACCTGAGGGGCGCCATCCACCCACGAATTCCCAGCGGCACAGTCCCATTGATGTGATGTGCAAAGTGCAAAAGTACTCTCGGCAAACATCCGCGCAGGTCTCCAGTTGTGCATACAAGTCTCGCTGCGCTCAAAAGAACCCGCGTCACACAAGAAGAATCTATCGCCAAAGTCATCACGAACAGTGCGAAGTAAGCCCATAGAGCAAACCTGGCTCTTGTAAAAAGTTTTGTTTTTCTATTGCTCGCTTATGCATGAGCGTTCAATGGAAAAGTACACATGAACAGTATTTTTTTCTGACATTCATCTGCACGTTCTTAAGCATGTTGTGCCATGCGCCATCCAAGACAAATCTTTTTATGGCAACACCTATTTTACTCGTATGTACACATTACGAGGCGAATTTGCGTTATATGCAGTCCAATGTGTAAAAATTCAAAATAATGATGACCCGCGCTCTCACCTTAGCTCCTCTCGCAGCAGCAATCTAGCCCCATCACGAAGCGAGATTTAAGTTGCGCGCTACTCTCTGGGGCGCCTCAATAAGGTAAATGAGAAGGCTATATACCCTACATACAACCTGCACCTTCAAAATACAAACTTGTGAGAAACGCAATTAGACTACAATCCCTACCCTGGTTCAAAACTTCAGACCTCGCTATTTTTGAAAATTTTGCTGGCTCCCAAAAGGAGCTCATCTCGTTCGGGCAGTGCATAATATGCGCAAGCCCCTATTTTGGTAACTCCCTACTCGTGCCGCGTCTTTGATGACCGCTTACATTGTATGCAATACATGCTTTAATGTCCTTTGACGATACACATATACAGGATGTTTCTTGAATACATCGGCATATACGCATATTTTCGAGCCAGCCACGTATCATTTCTCATCAATGCGCGCCCTTGCTTGAGGATCGTCCATATGGCGTCATCGCTAAAGCGTCATTTCCCACTTATCTCGCATACGCTCCCCATGATTTCTTTTTTGAAACACCTGATGTAGCCTTTGAGGTTGAAGCCAAGAATTAAAAAATACGTCCCCTGAATGATGGGCCAAAAATTTCTTTTTACGGTGGTGCTTAACTCGACAATTTGCGGCATTATATCTCCACACGACACTAGCCGTTCCTAGGGACCAGGACTGAACTTTTATCAAACCTCAATTTGCAATACCTCTACTAGCATCAGACTATCGATTCACATGTCCGTCACTAAATGTTTCGCTGAGTAATTTCACAATTAGAGACCTCCCTCTTTCATGAATACATCAACAGTTCCAGAGTCTAGGAATATAACAGACATGGGCCACATTTTCCGAAATCGCTAACTTTGTATTATATCATCTCTCGTATCACAATTAGCCACGTGATGAAGATTCACTTCAGTTATACATTGAATTCCCATAAGTGATGTAGTACGGCTCGAGTAGATTCTTATGGCGCATCTTTTATACAAGAGCGACTTTTCAGGTTGATTCCGAGTCACTTCTTCCCTACAATGTGTTTTTCTGGTCCTGCACTGTTCGCAAAATCTATATAAACATCCGTGCATCATCTTACCCCTTGTCTCTTGTTTATATTTGCCTGCACATATATTTGATTTCTTAACATGAAGTAGAATTGATGAGGAATTCGTAGAATGAATTCCCCATTCATGACTCAGCTGATTGCATAATCATTTCCAGGTTGTCCAATTGCCCGTAAAATTGGATAGATGGAATGGTAATATCACTCCCAAAAATTTGCAAAAAGAATCTCATTTTCAAGACATGAGCTCTTAAGAACCCCAAGTCCTATCAAATTTGCATGAAGATTGTGCAACTTGTCTACGCTTTTCTCTTCACAAGAAGTGAGAACCAACAACAAATTTCATAGCTTAGATACTTATGCACCCAACCCCAATTCATCAATTTTGTTTACTTTGCTAGATTGATCACCAAATTATCAATGATGGCGTCTCAATGGTCCCGGATGAATAGCAGACCTGGCCGGCGGGACAAACACTGTAAAAGGACATCGTGAGAGCTCACCAAGGGCAGATAAATAAACCTGATATATTGAAGTAAAATCTTAATTAGTAAAGACCAAAGGAAAGTGAAACGTGTTCTTCTAAAAATAAAAATAATGAAGCTCATCGGAAATTAAGGTAGGCTTGAAAGGCGCTTATTTTAAGATGAGTATTGAAGATCGACAATTAATAATGAGCTTCGCTGATACAATACACTCTGCCCTGTTGAAGTACAAGAGTCTAAAACGACTCTTTTTTCAGCTCATCTTTATCATGGAGTTTTATATCGCTTGCTTTCGACAAAATCTCCTACAAGTTACTTGCCAAAAGCTTTTTGATATTGAGTCTGACTTTCTATCTAGCTTGAACTTTGTCAAGGTACAAACTTGCCATATACAACCTCATATCTTTATCCAAAGACATTATTTTAAGTGATTTATTTCCTTCATACTACCCATGAGCCTTGCAAAAGTGTCATCCAATTGGGAAGATAAAAATCCCTGGCAATGATCTCCTGAAACTAGCTGCTAGACCCCAATGTCTTTCAAATAAGTAGAACTTGAGTATCAAAAGTACCTACTAAATTCCGGAAAAAAACATACATCTAGCTAAAAAATAATGGGAAGTCAAGCATTGTATTATTAACAGTATTCAAGCACTCACGGCTTTGACAAGATACTTCCACAAACTAAGGAAATTTTTTGCGTATGCATTCTAAAAAATGAATCTTTCGTCCTCATGAATCTATTCAAGCCCAATGCCCCGAAAATACTTGAGCATGTGGCGTCTTCAAGAAAAGCACGATAGCCAATTTTTGGCTGTTTAGCATTTGGTTTGCGCTCACGAGAATCCCGCACAACACGTAAAACTCAAAACTTCAGTTGCTCCACGAGAAGAAAGCGAGACCAGACATCTACAAAATGTCCTAATTAAACAAGATTTACCAAGGTAAAGAATGGTTCTTGGTATGTTTTTTTTTGTTTTGGAAGTTTTGAATGAAGGCATCTATCAGCAGTGGTACCTTGGTTAGGGCTATTTCTACAAACAAATCTCGGGTCATTGCTGAAGCCTTGTGTATCGATATCCTCCATGATTCGTGTGTATGACATAGGTTTATATTCCACAAGGGAGGCGAGCCATGAAAGAATAGGGGGAAGACTGAAGAAGATGGCAAATAACAATCTGATCACATGACTGTTCTTAGATGAAACACTGCGCAATCGCCAAAAGTTCCCCGCGCGCTTTTTTCTTGATCAGATATTTTAAGTTAGGAGCACATTTCAAAATCGTCGACGTAAACAGGTAAATATTCTCGGTGTTTACCCAAAAAGATTAAAAATAGGTGATGCAAGCATTTCCTCGATTCAATGCTAAGCAAAATCTACGATGCAATAATCAAGCTCGTATCAATCACTTTAGTAAGGCCACATTATCTTTTTAGGTGGGACTTAGACAAAGCGTACGCCAAGAATAATTGCTTGTGGGTGCATAAATCCGGAATAATTTGCGCAAGCAATCTTAGATTTGGCATGCCAGTCCTTGCTGCATCAACCAAGTCTGCTCAAGCGCATGATTCCCAAGTGGAAAAAAAAGGATCGATGTTTTAAAATTTTTCCTTTATTTTATAGCAACAAAGATGGACCGAAACGTGGCCAAGTGAACCTCGTAAATGTTCGACAAAAGCGTACCATGCCAATTTTTGCCTTGTCTGATACTCTTGTCGCTGACAAGAAATATCACAAATGGAAGAAATCAACTTATTGGTCTATTCCTAGTTTGGGAACATATTACTTTGAATTTTTTTTTAATTGTCGATGAAATTAACGAGTCCATACAAAGTCATGCTACAGTATCTCGATACTCTTCGCTAACTCTGTTAAAGGAAAACATAGGCGGAATCCAGGTACTTCAGAATTGTTTATATCGAAAAGTTTGCCTCTGAACTAATACTTTTCTTATTCTCCGCAAAAGACTGTCTACTTTGCCCAGAATCTGTGCGCAAAAATACCTGTAAATCTCGTTCCCAATTGCGAGATAGTCATTATCGGCAAAGTTCGTCGTTTTTTTGAAGGAGAGAAAAGGCTTGATAATCCCAGATGCTCTTCCTAGTCGAAGACATGAGCATGTTTTGTGCCTTGCTGGTCTTCCTACTATCTTTTTAATTCCAAAAGCAGAAAATTTGTTATCACGTGGACACTTATGCGTTAGTACGTTCGAATACATATACATTGGTTCTTCAGATATTCGTTCCTTAAAGAATGATATACATTCAAAGAGTCTCAAAAGGTATTGGAAGACCCACCAAAGTATGTACCAGAATACTGTCTTCCGACTTTTCTGACAGTAAAAGCCTTTTAAATGAAGGCTTCTATATATACATAAGCATGCACATCCCAAACACTTCCTTCGAAAGCAATTTGAATTCGACGAAACAAGGTTTTTGTTGACATTATGAAACGCCTATTTTCGGCTTTAACATGTCCTGCTATGTTCAACAAGTGAACAAAATTTTAAAATAGTACATGACTTAAAGTTCCAGAAAGATATTAAGTATTCTTTATTTCATCAAGAATCCGCAAAAAATTGTGTTTACCGAATATACCTTCTGAATCATGACGTAATTTTGCTAGATTAACTAAAGAAAGAGTCGGGAGAACGTATCATCCATTTTTTATACCCACAACATACCTCTCCATGTTTCGAAAACATACACCACTTGAAAGATCTCTAGAACATTGTCACAAAGAATTTATCTCGTGCTGGTCACCGATAACAATCATCCAGGGAGTCATCCAAGATAAAGCAAAACAACTGCTTTCTTGCATCAAAATATACCGGAGAAAATCAAAATTATATTAATTAGACGAAAATACCTATAAGATGGTGCACTCGAGTGACTTGACGAAAAGAATCTGGAAGATGGTGAGCTCAGTTGAGCTCGACGAAAGGGGGTATGACGATTCAAGAAAAGAAAAACTGCTCTTACAAGAAAAGAGCAAAGACAGGGATGACAGCCATAAGCAGAATGACTGATCTCTTAGATGCGCCACCCTCCAAGGCGGTGATTGAGGATGGCTGAGGAGACGCGGTTGAACTCCAAGACGACGAAGGCCCAGCAATACTAGATTGTGAAGCAACTGGCACAGAAGTAGTAGACACATATTCAGCGTCTTCAGAATAGCTTGTAACACAGACGCCTCTGTAGCAATACACTGCCGACAGGATGGAGTTAGTGACGGCGCTCGCATCAGAAGTAGCTGATTTGCTCATCATAATTGAAGTCTCCTTGGCAACAGAAGCAGAATCAGACCCTTCAGCAACGACAGTCGTAGTCTCAAAGAGAGTTAAGGCAGTGACAGATGCTACAGGCTCAACAGTTGTGGTCTCGTACGCAGAAGAGGCTGGGACAGAGGTCTCGCTCTCAACAGTTGTGGTCTCGTACGCAGAAGAGACTGGGACAGAAGCCTCAGTCTCAACAGTTGTGGTCTCGTACGCAGAAGAGGCTGGGACAGAGGTCTCGGTCTCAACAGTTGTGGTCTCGTACGCAGAAGAGACTAGGACAGAAGCCTCAGTCTCGACAGTTGTGGTCTCATACGAAGAAGAGGCTGGGACAGAGGTCTCAGTCCCCACAGTTGTGGTCTCGTACGCAGAAGAGGCTGGGACAGAGGTCTCGCTCTCAACAGTTGTGGTCTCGTACGCAGAAGAGGCTGGGACAGAGGTCTCGCTCTCAACAGTTGTGGTCTCGTACGCAGAAGAGGCTGGGACAGAAGCCTCAGTCTCAACAGTTGTGGTCTCGTACGCAGAAGAGGCTGGGACAGAGGTCTCGCTCTCAACAGTTGTGGTCTCGTACGCAGAAGAGACTGGGACAGAAGCCTCAGTCTCAACAGTTGTGGTCTCGTACGCAGAAGAGGCCGGGACAGAGGTCTCGGTCTCAACAGTTGTGGTCTCGTACGCAGAAGAGGCTGGGACAGAGGTCTCGGTCTCAACAGTTGTGGTCTCGTACGCAGAAGAGGCTGGGACAGAGGTCTCGCTCTCAACAGTTGTGGTCTCGTACGCAGAAGAGGCTGGGACAGAGGTCTCGCTCTCAACAGTTGTGGTCTCGTACGCAGAAGAGACTGGGACAGAAGCCTCAGTCTCAACAGTTGTGGTCTCGTACGCAGAAGAGGCTGGGACAGAGGTCTCGGTCTCAACAGTTGTGGTCTCGTACGCAGAAGAGGCTGGGACAGAGGTCTCACTCTCAACAGTTGTGGTCTCGTACGCAGAAGAGGCTGGGACAGAGGTCTCGCTCTCAACAGTTGTGGTCTCGTACGCAGAAGAGACTGGGACAGAAGCCTCAGTCTCAACAGTTGTGGTCTCGTACGCAGAAGAGGCTGGGACAGAGGTCTCGCTCTCAACAGTTGTGGTCTCGTACGCAGAAGAGACTGGGACAGAAGCCTCAGTCTCAACAGTTGTGGTCTCGTACGCAGAAGAGGCTGGGACAGAGGTCTCGCTCTCAACAGTTGTGGTCTCGTACGCAGAAGAGGCTGGGACAGAGGTCTCGCTCTCAACAGTTGTGGTCTCGTACGCAGAAGAGGCTGGGACAGAGGTCTCGGTCTCAACAGTTGTGGTCTCGTACGCAGAAGAGGCTGGGACAGAGGTCTCGCTCTCAACAGTTGTGGTCTCGTACGCAGAAGAGGCTGGGACAGAGGTCTCCGTTTCGATCGAGGCAGACTCGTACCTTGATGAGGTCCATCTTGTAGATGTTGTTGCAATAATGAATGACAGATTCCAACCTCCGGAGGAATAAGGCTTTTGCACAGAGCTGATGATCAGAGACATAGTCAACACATCAGACAGAATAATGGCAGAAGACAGCGATTCCATAAAAGGAGTCAAAGTGTGTGCCTCTGAAGTCTCAGACACAACAGAAGAAGAAACTGTCTCGGAAGTGGCAATTGTCACAGTCTCAGGAGTAGAAGAGGCCTCAGTCACAACACTAGAGGTGGATGCAACTTCAGAGGAAGAAACAGCCTCGGTGGTGATGGATGAAGAAGACACAGTCTCGGGTACTTCGAAAACAACAGTGTCTGTGCACGAGCCGGTGGCGGTCTTGATGGTCGAGTAGTTCTTAGTCCATGTGTTAGTGGTCGTGACAGTCTTCTTTGGAACATGAATGTAGACAGTGTCAGTGGCACCAGTAACAGTGACAGTGGACCTGGCCTTGCCCTCACAAGTAGTCATAGTGGTGACTGGCTTGGATGAAGAGAAAATCTCAGACACAACAGAAGAAGAAACTGTCTCGGAAGTGGCAATTGTCACAGTCTCAGGAGTAGAAGAGGCCTCAGTCACAACACTAGAGGTGGATGCAACTTCAGAGGAAGAAACAGCCTCGGTGGTGATGGATGAAGAAGACACAGTCTCGGGTACTTCGAAAACAACAGTGTCTGTGCACGAGCCGGTGGCGGTCTTGATGGTCGAGTAGTTCTTAGTCCATGTGTTAGTGGTCGTGACAGTCTTCTTTGGAACATGAATGTAGACAGTGTCAGTGGCACCAGTAACAGTGACAGTGGACCTGGCCTTGCCCTCACAAGTAGTCATAGTGGTGACTGGCTTGGATGAAGAGAAAATCTCAGACACAACAGAAGAAGAAACTGTCTCGGAAGTGGCAATTGTCACAGTCTCAGGAGTAGAAGAGGCCTCAGTCACAACACTAGAGGTGGATGCAACTTCAGAGGAAGAAACAGCCTCGGTGGTGATGGATGAAGAAGACACAGTCTCGGGTACTTCGAAAACAACAGTGTCTGTGCACGAGCCGGTGGCGGTCTTGATGGTCGAGTAGTTCTTAGTCCATGTGTTAGTGGTCGTGACAGTCTTCTTTGGAACATGAATGTAGACAGTGTCAGTGGCACCAGTAACAGTGACAGTGGACCTGGCCTTGCCCTCACAAGTAGTCATAGTGGTGACTGGCTTGGATGAAGAGAAAATCTCAGACACAACAGAAGAAGAAACTGTCTCGGAAGTGGCAATTGTCACAGTCTCAGGAGTAGAAGAGGCCTCAGTCACAACACTAGAGGTGGATGCAACTTCAGAGGAAGAAACAGCCTCGGTGGTGATGGATGAAGAAGACACAGTCTCGGGTACTTCGAAAACAACAGTGTCTGTGCACGAGCCGGTGGCGGTCTTGATGGTCGAGTAGTTCTTAGTCCATGTGTTAGTGGTCGTGACAGTCTTCTTTGGAACATGAATGTAGACAGTGTCAGTGGCACCAGTAACAGTGACAGTGGACCTGGCCTTGCCCTCACAAGTAGTCATAGTGGTGACTGGCTTGGATGAAGAGAAAATCTCAGACACAACAGAAGAAGAAACTGTCTCGGAAGTGGCAATTGTCACAGTCTCAGGAGTAGAAGAGGCCTCAGTCACAACACTAGAGGTGGATGCAACTTCAGAGGAAGAAACAGCCTCGGTGGTGATGGATGAAGAAGACACAGTCTCGGGTACTTCGAAAACAACAGTGTCTGTGCACGAGCCGGTGGCGGTCTTGATGGTCGAGTAGTTCTTAGTCCATGTGTTAGTGGTCGTGACAGTCTTCTTTGGAACATGAATGTAGACAGTGTCAGTGGCACCAGTAACAGTGACAGTGGACCTGGCCTTGCCCTCACAAGTAGTCATAGTGGTGACTGGCTTGGATGAAGAGAAAATCTCAGACACAACAGAAGAAGAAACTGTCTCGGAAGTGGCAATTGTCACAGTCTCAGGAGTAGAAGAGGCCTCAGTCACAACACTAGAGGTGGATGCAACTTCAGAGGAAGAAACAGCCTCGGTGGTGATGGATGAAGAAGACACAGTCTCGGGTACTTCGAAAACAACAGTGTCTGTGCACGAGCCGGTGGCGGTCTTGATGGTCGAGTAGTTCTTAGTCCATGTGTTAGTGGTCGTGACAGTCTTCTTTGGAACATGAATGTAGACAGTGTCAGTGGCACCAGTAACAGTGACAGTGGACCTGGCCTTGCCCTCACAAGTAGTCATAGTGGTGACTGGCTTGGATGAGGTGGTGGTGGCCTCAGTAGTCGATGTGGTTGACGGCTTGTGCACACACACCGTGTCGGTCCACGACCCAGTGACTGTAGTGGTGTGGTCAACAGTCCAGGAGCTTGTAACAGTAACCGTCTCCTTAGGAACATGGATATAGACGGTGTCGGTAGGACCAGTCACCGTGATTGTGGTTCTTGTCTTGCCAGTACAGATAGACTTGGTTTTCACAGGCTTCGAGGAAGTGGTGGTGGTCTCAGTAGTCGATGTGGTTGACGGCTTGTGCACACACACCGTGTCGGTCCACGACCCAGTGACTGTAGTGGTGTGGTCAACAGTCCAGGAGCTTGTAACAGTAACCGTCTCCTTAGGAACATGGATATAGACGGTGTCGGTAGGACCAGTCACCGTGATTGTGGTTCTTGTCTTTCCAGTACAGATAGACTTGGTTTTCACAGGCTTCGAGGAAGTAGTGGTGGCCTTAGTAGTCGATGTGGTTGACGGCTTGTGCACACACACCGTGTCAGTCCACGACCCAGTTGTAGTAGAGGTTGTGGTGTGGTCGCCAGTCCAGGAGCTTGTAACAGTAACCGTCTCCTTAGGAACATGGATATAGACGGTGTCGGTAGGACCAGTCACCGTAGTTGTGGTTCTTGTCTTGCCAGTACAGATAGACTTGGTTTTCACAGGCTTCGAGGAAGTAGTGGTGGCCTTAGTAGTCGATGTGGTTGACGGCTTGTGCACACACACCGTGTCAGTCCACGACCCAGTTGTAGTAGAGGTTGTGGTGTGGTCGCCAGTCCAGGAGCTTGTAACAGTAACCGTCTCCTTAGGAACATGGATATAGACGGTGTCGGTAGGACCAGTCACCGTAGTTGTGGTTCTTGTCTTGCCAGTACAGATAGACTTGGTTTTCACAGGCTTCGAGGAAGTAGTGGTGGCCTTAGTAGTCGATGTGGTTGACGGCTTGTGCACACACACCGTGTCAGTCCACGACCCAGTTGTAGTAGAGGTTGTGGTGTGGTCGCCAGTCCAGGAGCTTGTAACAGTAACCGTCTCCTTAGGAACATGGATATAGACGGTGTCGGTAGGACCAGTCACCGTAGTTGTGGTTCTTGTCTTGCCAGTACAGATAGACTTGGTTCTCGCGACTTTGTGCGCGGACACGACGCCCAATAACGCGGTCAAAGAAAGAGCCAGAATACGCATGTTAGTCTACGTTGGCACACACAGAGGAAGGCAATATGTGGAGTATTTATAGTTGTCCCGATTGATTCTGCACAATTATTATTTTATTTTTAATCTAACTCTGGTACCTCATATAGCATGGATGGGCGGCGCTTTATTGAATACAGTACGCTTACGTGAATAAATATGCAAGAGCGTGCTTAAGCGCGCGTGAGCTACGAGATCGCACATATGAAGTAGGAGAGCCATCTTGCATATTGTCAGATGCAAGCACCTTGACGAGAGGTGGGGCGTTTCCGAATCGATGTCGAGCGAGGCGCGTGCCTGATGAAAAGATCCGGAAACAATATCTGTTTTTGTTGGAGCACAAAATCAATTCATAAGATTAATTCGACCAATTCCTTACTAAGCTGAGTACACGTAGAAACAAATTGCGAGAAGCCTATAATACTGTCCTAGTGAAACTCGCCAATCATGCGGCAGAGCAATCACATTGAAAATAAGATGTGTAAAGGGGGGGCTATGCAGATTTGTTTGCTTTTGCTTTCTCGCCCGTTTTGGTCAAGTTTTGTCATTTTTTGAATGACAATGCATGCTGAAATAATTAGAAATAGTCCGGATTTGTAACACCGCGAAATGAGTTCTGCATGGTACAAGCGAATCTCAAAATGTTGAGTTACACGCTGTGCATGCAAATATGTACGAGGAGAGGCATCGTGTAGGCTAGAGGCAGACTGCACGTCCTACTATTGGTCCAGTTCAATGAGTTTGATCCTGCTGCATTCGGTAAACAGCACATCCCGTAAATGCTTTCTTATTGACGTATATCATGTTACGTTTTGGGGGGGAAAAATTTCGGCACAGCCAATGTACTTTGGGCAGGGACATATCAATTTCCATGCCTTCACATTTCATGTATCTTCCAAAAAAGATTGTTTGCGTGAAATACAATTGTAGATTCTACAATGGGGTGATACATTGGGTCAATCAGCGTTTTCTTGACTGGTATCATTTGCTTTCAAAAAATACCCTCGAAATTGCTGAATCGCATAGGGAAAATCTTGATGGGGCAATGTACGAATTTGGTCAAAAGTCAAACACAAGCTGCATCATACCTCTTTCAGGCTAACAAACAAAAATGTTATGCGCATTCGCGAATGGTATGTACCATAGGACTGTATTTTTCAGAAATGTTTTCTCAATTTTGGTCTAGACTCATTCCGGGCACACGTGCTTATGTAAATAAGGTTCAGGAACTGCTAGTTACGAAAAAGGGGTACTCTGCCCCTGAGCTCAGACCTTAATTCGTACTTGGGAAGGAATGTTGTAGCCCGAACTTACTTCCGTTCCTGGTTGTTGCCAATAAAAATTATTATGTTTTGGCCAAATAAAGCAATTTTATCTCCCCTCCCCATCCCCTGAAAAAAATTCAGGCGTAGTTGCGGCGATCGATGTGCGCATTTTGTCAGCCTAATTCTAAGCGTGTTAAAAATTTGGCGAAGGATTAGGCGTTGGCGGTATTAATCACAGAGAAATGTACCAAAATGACAACAAGGGTTAAAGTCATATCGCAAACGCGCGCCATTTTCTATTTTGTTTGAATCTTTGAAATTTGGGCTTTGCTATCACAAATTCTCAGTTCTTGGAATGATTTTGCTCAAATTCCTGAGAGTTTGACAGTAAAGCGGGATTGCCCGCCTCTGCGCGTCATTTTTTCGGTA
Organism: Metschnikowia zobellii; assembly: GCA_939531405.1. Classification (NCBI taxonomy): domain Eukaryota; kingdom Fungi; phylum Ascomycota; class Pichiomycetes; order Serinales; family Metschnikowiaceae; genus Metschnikowia; species Metschnikowia zobellii. The sequence goes on along the minus strand of OW618031.1, from coordinate 957,357 downwards.
AACTCAGAAGCGAGCTTCTTGACGAAAAAAGCGGCATTGTATGCCTTCATTTTAATAGTGTGCAGTATTCCTCTGTATATCGCGCCTGGCGATTATTTTTTCCAAAGCATCGTTCGTGCACAAAGATTGCGGAGATGTAAGGGCGCCAAACGCGTCAATATAATTAGGTGGCCACTGGCAACTCCGTCCAGAACGCATAACCATTTGGGATCCATGTATAAATGAATCACGTTGAATACAGGTGTCGTGCGAGGCTTTAAAGCAAATGTAGCAACGATCACCTCTTGCCATATGTTCCAGATACTTAATGTACGTGCGCCCCAATCCTCGATCTTGAGCCGTCCTTTGGAACATTCCATCATTCGAATAACATAGTTTCGACAAGCCCGCGCAAGCTATGAATCTTTGTTTTTTTATTGATATTTGATATTTGAAGAGAAAATAATTGTGAACAACTCACAAGATTTTGCTTCATGACACATGCAGTCGTTCCTGAAACTGATTTCAGGCAGAAGCACGCAGGGCCCTCAATTTCGCCAAATTTGTCGTGATAAAGAATATAAACACACGTGATAGATTCCTGGAAAGGGGCCATAGTAGATTTTAGCTAAGAGTTATCGCTCTTTGACATTTGCTATCAAACTATAAATCCAAATGTTTTAGTGTGGGAAGACGTGAAGGCTCGAATTTTTGATTTTCGAAAAACAATGCGATCCGCTTGTCTTACAAGCCGCATGAAGGGTCAGTTATATTCAAAGGAGAACTTCGCTACATAAATATTTTAGCCAGGTAGAACAGCAGAATATTTAAGGGTGCTGAGTATATTTTTTAAAAAAATTGTCCAAAGAAGAAAGAAACCTACAAGCGCCTTGTCGTATGAATTTGAATATTGACGCTCGAAGGAAAGGTGAAAGCATATCATTATTCTACTTGTAAGTAGCAGAATACATTTAATTGAATTTTTGGGGAAAAAGCTTGTATCAAAACTGGCTATGCTAAAGAGTTTGGAGACCTTATACTAGCCGACTGATTCCGCTTTTCATTGCAGGAACGAATTTCCAACATGAAAGTGTTTGCTTCTAAAAAGAGTTGTTCAGTAGTACTTGGGCTTGCAATGTTTTTAGAATTCGGCTACCATCATGAACCAATATGTGTTGCATTCAAAAGGTGGGTCGTTTGGAGGTAAATAAAAAGCATATGGGACAGAGTGTGCAAGAGCCATTCTCTTCCAATGCACCTTTGCTCTCTAGTATTTTACCTGGGGCATGTTTCACCTCCGCCACATATCACACGACTATATGTCTATCTAAATGACGCAAATGACATTGAGACTTTTTTTCATAGACTCTTTTGGGAGGGTATCCGACATTGCGGTTCAAAAAAGCGCATTCCAACAGTTTCCTGCTTCTTTTTATTAACGCTTCAAAGATCAACATCGTCTGCGCACACGATTTTACTTTCACGGCACTTCTCACACGAATTGATTCTCTATAAGGAGCAAAACAAAATGCCCAATGGGAATTCTGACAAACTAATAATTCTCAACACTTTCTTTATGAATACAAGGTACCGATTGAATCACCTGAGGTTTGTGGAGAAAGGCCTGTTGACTTATCAACATACCTACAATTCCTCAACAGATAGGTCTTTTTTTATCATAAAGGGCTTGCCTCTCCACTCTATTTCATGCCCTACCATCGCGGCTATCCAAATTGGCAATGCAAGTACTTCTCTTGTAGCCCATGTTTTAAGCCACTGCCATGTGGGCCGTGTGCTGGAATCGATGCTTCCCAACCACAGCGGACAAAAGCGAGTGCCATTGATGTTATGAGCCCAGATATGGTACTGTGTGTAATCGCAGGCGAGCCAACATATCATGTGAAAGGCAAAGAACTTTCCATTAAATACCCCATCCCATAGAATTGTCGAAAGTGCATAAGTTCCGATGAGTCCGCAGACAATAGATTCTGTTGTGGGTTCCACTAGGGTGGCTGCAAGTACCATATACTTGCGCACACGGAGCCAGCGCACGCGGCGATTGCAATATTCATGCACGGAGGACGCTGAGTTTTGCGCTGCCAATGGCTGGATAACGACGTCACCAGTGAGCGCGGTGCGCCCCCCGCAAAATTCCCAAAGCGCGATTGCAATCATGTTATCCTCACCGATATATTTCGCGAAAAACTCCATAGCATATCCTGGTCCCTTGAGCGAGACGCGGCGCGCGTCCAGCACCACCTGAGGATCGCTGAAGAAGGACGAATGCTGATGTGGTATTTGCAGTACGGCGTAATCCAAGTCAGACCTGCGGTACAAATTGGACTTCCCGTTTACGCAGGGCGCTATTGACAAGTTGTTCAAGCTCACGTAGAATTTCAGATGCGACGTGAAGAGAAACATCTCGTCCAAAAGACTACCCATCCTGGGCGCACGTCCAAGCGCCAACGCAAGCGGCACATGATGCACCAATTTCACGCGACGTTGTGTGTTACCAAGACGCTCCCCGCAATTTGTGTTATTTGCCATAGCGTTCGCGGAGTTCATCAAGAGATGCCGCGATGCCCATACGTTCAGATCCATGATCCAGACAAGATCATGGGATGCCGCACGTAAGCCCTTGGCCAAGTTGTTAACCTTAGGGTTCGGCCCGTAGTAATCGCCTCCGGGTTGCAGCACCAAAATCCGCGCATCAACATGAGGGTACTTCGCTAGCAAGCCTTGTAAAACTGGCATCGCTGGATCTTGCGCATCCGCTACGCAAAAGATGATCTGAATCTTTTCTGTTGGGTAGCTCTGGAGGAACGACAGCTCGAGGCATGACGTGAGCTCCGGATCGAGACCCTTCACCGGGCGGATGATCGATACAGGCTCGATATTCGCGCTAGGCAGCGGGATGCTTGGGGAAGGCGGCACAGCGGCACGTGATTCTGGTCCAGAGTATTCGTGGACACAAGAAGTAGGGCCAATATCTGGATACAGGGGGGATTCCAGGGGTACGGAGAATCTTGTGTAGATGCTGTAGAACCCACAGAACGCGGCGGTTAGCATGGCCACATACCAAAGGAGAAATGCATACGCGAGCGCCACGGCGAACATGAGATGTCTGGATGTACTCAGAGGTTCATAAAAAAATAAAAACACTGGGGGGCTGTTGGCGGTTTGGTTTTGTAAGCCGAGCTGGTGGAGAATGGCTTTGGGGAGAGGTTTGGAAAAAGAGCGTCTAGTGTGAAAAGCTTTGATGTATTTTTTCGTTGCGCGCGCCACTAGTAAATCGGATTTACGGCGAGGCCTCTGCATAAGCATGTCTCGGACCGTCACACCAAGTGTGGCAGTTATCACGCCTCCCGGGTGTTTTGTGAAAATAAAAGTAAAAGGTGAAAAAAAACCCTCAGAATGGACCTATGTTCTCATGCTTAAGTCAAGCCCCGCTTTCTCGGACTTTTGCGCCTGATCTGAACGACTTTAAGAAAGAGTATCACGTGTGGATTGATCTATCTGGTGGTCGGCTTCTTTTCCGGCCGGCAAACTTTTATGAGACTTTGGGCGCATGCAAAGCTCTATGTTTAGAAACGGTCTGCCGTCTGCTCTCTTCGCGCATATGCGCTCGGGGGCATTTGCCGGGTGTCTTGGCGCATGGGACAGCGAGGGCTCTCCCTCATAACACACTTTTTTTACCTTCACCCAAAAAATTAGGGGGAGAAGGCACATGAAAAGGATGGCCTACTCTCACTGCTGTTCCACTGCACCTAGCCTGGCATTGCAAAGGAACTGTTGATTTATGCTGGCCTTTTTGTAGACGCTGTGATTTATCTTTATTGCGCGAAGTATATAGTTTTCGCACTCTCACATCTATTTTTCCTGTTTTACACATAGTTCCTGTCAAATTGTAAATTCTACAATGCAGATAACACGTGATTCTGTATCTGGCAACGCAATTCTAGATGGCGATAGCGGGGGCTAGTCTCTAGCACCGGAGCGCGGCTAACATTTTTTCTCGCCAATAAATCACACACATCTTTGACGCTGAAGCGATTGGGTTTAGAAATCCGCTCAGCCACTCTGCAGGCACATCCCCGTATTTCGGCCGGATACGAGCAGCGGCGCCCCGAGCCGTGCGCACCCGGGCTACACTATATATAAGCGCAGCTCACCAAAGAAACCAAAAGCCACAACGGCAACAACAAAAAGAAAACCCCCAATAACGTGCCTATGCAAGATGCCTAAAATTGTCATTATCGGGGGCTCCTATGCAGGCCTACACGCCCTTACGGCCGTGTTCAGAAGCTCAGGCTCCGTGAGCATTGACGCCACCCTCGTGGCGCCGAATTCACACGCCTTTTTCAACGTTGCTTCTCCCCGCTTGCTCTCCGAGCCGGAAAAATTCGCTGAGGCAATCGTATCTGTTAGGGAGGCCGTAGATGCAGTCTCGGCCGGAAAGGCGAGGTTTTTGCGTGGCCTGGTGACCGGCGTGGACTTTGAAAAGCGCGAGGTCTCGGTCGAACTGACGTCCAGCGAGCCTTGCAAGCTTGGATACGACATTTTGATAATTGCGTCTGGCACAGAGACCAAGTGGGCTGGTTACAAGGTGAACATGGATCACGAGGCTGCAAAAGAAGCCATTATTGCTGTAAATGAGGCCCTCAAGAAGGCCCTGTCCGTGGGCATTGTGGGCGGCGGGCCCACGGGCACGGAGGCCGCGGGTGAAATTGCGTGTGAGTTCAAAAACGCTAGGGTGACGCTATACACAGGGGGCTCGGGCCCGTTGGCTGGGGCTGCGGCGAAACTCTCCGACAAGGCCACGCTTAAGCTCCATGACTTGGGCGTCGAGGTCGTAAACGATGTTCACGTGGACTCTGTTGTTGTCGAATCAGCGGAGGGCATGTCTACGGTCTCGCTCGACAACGGCACGTCTCGTGAGCACGACCTCGTGCTCGAGTCATACGTTGTACAGCCGTATTCAGCGTTTCTTCCTTCAGCCGTGAAGGATGCCAAGGGATTCGTGGTGACGGACGCCAACTTGCTTGTAAAGGGCCAACGCGGCGTGGTTGCTTTGGGCGATATTGTTGCCGGAAGCTCAAAGACGCTCGTCGACCTCAAGTTCGGCCAGGCCAGGCTTTTCAAAACCACGATCCAGCAGTTGCTTCGTGAAGTGCAGTCCCCCTCGTTTCATTCAGAGACCAGCAAGTCTGTATATGGGGATGCAACGTACTCGCCCGTGACGCATACGTTGATGGTGCCGATCTCTCGCGATGGTGGAGTTGGTATGTTGTTTGGCTTCACGCTTCCAAACTTTGCCGTACGCTTGGGCAAGGCGAAGACGTTCATGATCGAAAAGGCCCGCAGCAACTTTATTTGATTACCCTGAGCGTGTACAAGTATCGAAGATGTTCAGAGGTTCCAGGAAAAGCTATGCGCTTTGGGTGCTAAATAAGAATTGAGAACTGCCATCACCAAGAGCTCATCAGCCAGATCCTGGGCACAAAAACTGGATTGGGTGGTGAAAGAACTGGCGTGCAGCAGTCGATTTTTTTTTTTTTTAGATATATTCGTTTGATATTTCCAAAAGAAATGTGGGAAATTCGCGTGGGCCCAGGAAAGACAGGACAAGAAATGATTGAAAGATGCGTTATTCTGTCTTTTAATTCACCACTTTCTAATTTGTTCCAAATAAATCCTTACGAGTACGATTGAAGAGAATTATAGTGTTGTTTTGGCACCCAGTAGCTCTGATTTTATAGAGAAGCGACTAGTCACATTGGTTGATCAATCAGAATATGTGCGAGCATGCCCTACCTGGCTCTGATCTTTCTCGAATGATACTCATAGCTTGCATCACTCGAACTCGGGCTTTGCGCTTTCATGTTTAAATAAAAGCCCGCCATAATCTTAAAAAGGCTCGTGCACGCGGACTGAGCTGCTTGGAAAATGGTATTTGGTTTGCCGTGCGGACAGCTTTCATCTGTACCCAGTCGCAAAATTTGGCACTCTCCCATGATTCAAAGATAGAAACCGAGTCCGTCAGATAGAAGCTCACCAAATGAGTTTCTGTTTTATCTTTTCGTGTCAATGTCTTTGGCAAATTTAAACTATCGCTCGACAGGAATGTCACCATTCGGGTCCCGGCCACCTGCATGTTTCAGAAGCGATTTTGAAAAGTATTTGCTCAAGTGCCTGGATCTTGCAGTTTCAATCTCATGCCATTTGTCCCCAAAAGATAACTCTGGGTCTTGGCTAGGCACTAAATCAGCGGCAGTGCTCATCAGCTCCCCATAATAATTGGTGACGACGAAGAAAGAAGTTTCCGGGTGAAATTCTATAAGACAACCGAAAGGGAATTCCGAAATGAGAGCCAAACAGACAGCCAAGAACAATCTCGAAGTTGCCCACAGAAGCCTCCAGCGAAAACTCGCAAGGTCTTGGGTTACAGGCCTACTACGTATGCTCGAGAAGTCAGGTAAAAAGAGGGGATGTATAAGACATTGGACCTTCCCAATCCACGCCGCGACAAGCGTGGAATTCTTTAAGCTTTAGGAGCAATCTCTGTATAAAACTAGCATAATAGCATGCAGAGCAGCCATTGTCTGCCATGAGATTGCCGAGGGAAATGGGTGGGTACCATGGGAGCCCCACCAAGCCACCCTCAACTAATCTCAAGAAGCGAGAACGCGCACGTGACCAGGTTGGGAAATGTCCACCCATCCTCGGCAAAGACCGAACGTCTACATGAGAAGTCCAAGTACCAAAAGCAACTTCCAAAAACGCAGCATGGCAATCCTTCATTTAAAAAAGGATTCCTGAAGATTGATTGATGCGAAAATTCAAATTTGGAAGTGAGTTGAAACTCCGAAACTCCGAGGTTTTCGTCGAACTTAAAATAAGAAAAAAATCGCCGAGGTCCGGGCCGCGGGTCCGGCCCCCACATTTCGCACTTTGGCCCCGGACTTCATAGACTGCAGATTCTGCCCCACATAGTTATATAAGGGGATACCGCGCTCAACGTTTTCGCTTTTTTTTTTCTTCTTCTTCTTAAAGCGTGCTTTTTCTGGACCAATCAAAACTATCTGGGTCTACTGAACTTTGCACATTTAAATCAGCCTGAATCTCTCGGAAAGATAAAAAAGTCAAAGCTCCGGCTCTTAAGTGCAGACCTCAAACTCCAGACTACCTTCGAGACCTGTTGTTTTATTCATTGGCTGCCGATATCTCCAATGCTCAAGTCAGTCACTAGAATGACCCGCAAATTTTCTTCCGCAGCCGCCAGGGGCGATTTGTTCAAGTACCAGGGCGCGCTCCCCCACTTGCCTGTGCCCCCACTTTCAGACACGTGCGCTAAGTACATCAAGACCGTGGAGCCATACCTCAATGACACACAACTTGAGTCCACTAGAGCAGCGGTTGCTGAGTTTTCCAAACCGGGCGGTAAGGGCGAAGCCTTACAGCAGCGGCTTGAGAAGTTCGCCGCTGGCAAGGACAACTGGTTGGCTGAGTTCTGGGACGACTATGCGTACATGTCGTACCGAGACCCTGTCGTGCCATATGTTTCCTATTTTTTTGGTCACAAAGACGTGCATAACGCTATCGGCAGAAACCAATTGTACAAGGCCAGCTTGCTCGCTTACTACACTACGCAGTTCATGCTTGATGTCGAGACCGAGACGTTGGACCCAGAGGTTATTAAAGGCAACCCATATTGCATGAACGCCTTCCGCTTCATGTTCAACAATTCGCGGGTTCCCGCCGCAGGCAGCGATGTTACGAAAATGTATAACGGTCAAGACCACCGCTATTTTATTGTGGCGTTGAACAACAACTTTTATAAGGTGTTCCATCATGGCGCCGACGGACAGCCGTTGTCCAAGACCGCCATTTACCGCCAGTTGCTTCACTTGACAACTTCTGTTAACCCACGCGTGCCGCGCGGCGAAGGCGTGGGCGCGCTTACGTCTTTAAATAGAGATGAGTTCGTGGCTGCGTACGAGCGTCTTGCCAAGTCGCCCGTCAACGCCGCGTCGCTCGAGTCGATATTTGCGTCATCCTTTGTTATTTGCCTTGACGACAACTATCCAGTCACCATCGAAGAGAAGTCGCGCAATTGCTGGCACGGGGATGGCCAGAACCGCTGGTTCGACAAGCCGCTCGAGTTTTTTGTCTCAAAGAATGGCAACTCGGGTTTCTTGGGTGAGCACTCCCGTATGGACGCTACGCCTACTGTGCAATTGAACAACCGCGTTTTGCAGCAGATTTCTGCAGAAGACCCAGCATCTTTCATCTCAGAAATTGCTGCTCTGGGCGTCAAGCCAGCAGAGGTCGAGATGCCCCAGTTGTTGCCTTTTGACCTCTCCGCGCAAGTGAAAACTGACATTCAGGTTGCAAAGGAGAAGTTTTCTGCGACGATTTCTGAGCTCGACCACGAGGTACTCCAGTATTATGGCTACGGTAAGAACTTGATTAAGCAGTTTAAGGTCTCGCCCGATGCGTATGTGCAGATGTTGATGCAGTTGGCCTATTTTAAGTTGACCGGAGTTGTACGCCCTACTTACGAATCTGCAGCTACCAGAAAGTACTTGAAGGGTCGTACAGAGACTGGGCGTGTTGTGTCTAACGAGTCCAAAACTTTTGTTGAGACATTCACCAGTGACCTGGCGCTGAATGAGGCGAAGATCGCGGCATTCAATGCCGCGTGCAAGCAGCACGTAAAATACTTGGGTGAAGCCGCGGATGGAAAGGGCGTTGATCGCCACCTTTTTGGGTTGCTGCAAATGTTGAAGGAGGGTGAGGAAGTGCCAGAAATTTTCAAGGACCCTGTCTTCAAGTACTCATCTACGTGGTACGTCTCCTCATCACAAGTTCCATCTGAGTTTTTCCAGAGTTGGGGATGGTCACAGGTCATTGACGAGGGCTTTGGATTGGCTTACTTGGTCAATTCTGATTGGTTGCACGTTCACATTTCCAGTAAGAAAGGCTATGGTTTGAATTCTGCACATTTGAAGTATTACTTGGAAGAGGCTGCAAATGAAATGAAGCAAGTGTTATCGACGCAGCTTCCATCAAAGGCGAAACTCTAGGTTTCAGGGTATGAGTTTAGACGAAGAAGGGAAAGAAGGGCTTGCCGGTAGCATGGGAAGGCGCGTCTTTCGAAGGGCCACTTTAAGACGGGAACTTGCCGCTGCAAATACTTTGCAGTGCACGAGCAACAATAGAAATTTGAGTAAACAAGACATATCATCCCATTAGAGATTTACACATTTAAATTCAATTTCTTTAGATTACGCCTAGAAGAGGACCAGCCAAAAACCATGTCCTGAATCTCCACGTTATGTTATACATTGTTCATAGGTGTACGGGTGTTTCACATGGGCCTCACTTACCCCATAAACCATCTATGCCACCGCTTATGGATTCCTCCTTGAAAATTGATTGTTGCCGAACTCTATTGTCTTTGTTTTCGTATGAACTAAAAAGCCTTGAACTATACTAAGATATCATAGGCAAATCTATTCCAGAACTCATCCGTTGCTTTTTCAAGCTGTTCCCAGGGTCTCATTGGTTTGCCCCAGATAAAAAGAAGCGAATTTTGACAGCTTTTCACAATGCCCAATTCCATTGATTATCTCACGGTGTATAATGCACATAGTGGTAGCTCTGCTAAAATACCAAAGCCCGTGCGGTTCTCGACTTTTCAGAAATTCAAAAACTACCTACGAGAGAGCTTCACAAATGATATCATGTGCTCCACAGATAACGTGTTTTTGCTCACACCTTTCGGGATCAAGCTCGACTTCGCCGTCGTGAATGAGATGACGGAATTGTATCTATATGACCGCCGCGCTTTTCAGAAATCTACCGAGAATACGTTGATTGCGCAATATTTGGACCAGGCAACTACCTCAACGATATCTTCTCTCAAGCCACATCCATTCCTTCTTTTCGAAACCTCAACTGACAAAAATTCACCTCCTAATATCAAAGAGCTTCTGGAAAGTCTCAAGAAATATTCCGAGTGGGTCGAACAGACGGCCTCCAATCTTCGACATATTTGTGATAGAATTGATAAGCTTATCCGACAAATCAATGTCATTTTCAAAGCACTAAATATCATCTTCCTTTTTGCATCGAATTTTGTCGGCTCCACAGAAAAGGCTTTCAAAACCCAATATAATCATGTGAACTTGCTTGCCATGAAATCTCTCAAAGAGTCATGGAAATCGCACGCCTCGATTCTCGAAGAATTTCCGCCGTTTAGGCTCAAAGACGGTAACAACATCAAAATATCTGATTATTTGGACTATGAAGTAATGTCCAAAGCTGCGAAGTATGTCTCTGAGAATATACCTGGGATAATCACGCAGTTCAATGAGATGTCTCGCACAGTGAATCAAGTGAATGACGATAAAATGAAAGTTGACAAGTTCATCGAGATGCATCGGCATGATTCTATGGTAAAATTTGAGGACTTTCAAGCAAGAAGGTTATCCTTAAATGCAGAGATAGAGAGTCTTATGGTAGGTATCTTTGCAGATATACTGGCCTTAGATACGGCTCCTACTGAAGAATTAGAAAAATATTATGCAAAACATTTTTCTGTCAGCAAGAAGCTTTTTGGGAAAGTAATGGAGGTGTACCAATTTTCACAATCCTTTGATAGCTTTCTCACCAACCTAGCACAAGACTGTCCTGAAGTATACGAGAACATTGCCATTCAACAGATGAAATGTGTGGAAGTGAAAGCCAAGCTTAAGAAGCTAATTTCTTCAGAAAAAGAAAACCAAATAACTGAGGCCAATGTTATCTCGAAAATAAAAGAAAAAGAAGGTTTACTTTCGACTACAATCGACCTTCCACTCCTATTAGGCATAGTGTTGATTGAGAAAAGGAGGCAATTTGAGTGGCATGATTTTTACTCAAAAGGAATTGTTGCTAACATATCGGAGCAACTTGCATCATTGATTGAAGACGAAAAAGTTTTCCAAAGGCTATGGATGAAAAAGTTTGGACTGCTCATTAAACTTCTTAGCCCAGAAACAGCCATGGACGTGCACGTGCCTTCTATCGACGTGACTTTAGTCAACTCTGGCTTATCGATGGCCGACGACTCGGTCCTTCATTGGATTCGTAGCTGTCGCGTTGAACGAGACGATATATTGAAGTATATCGAGGGAGTTCGAAATCATCGCTTCGTAAACAACGAAAGATTTGCAGCTTTGCTTGAAAAAAATTTTAAGGGTTTAGTGGTATCTACAGAAAAGCTAAAGAATGTCACAAAAACCGTGGTCTCTTTGGGATCTCAATTTCTGCTCTCGGGACTCGGCCTGCTGCTGCAAGTTTCGGTAAGAAACAATGGTAAGGGAGCCGATGAAGATGCAGACATCATGGCGATCAAAGGTCTCAAATCCCGCATAAACAAATTAGAAGATCTCCTTCATCAGCAACAGTTTAAAAACTTGACGGGATGGCCTGTGGTGAAGTCGAACGATACTCGAGTATTAGACACTAAAGCCAGCTTGCTTTTAACTAGGCTGAGAGGGGAGCTGGCTTCAAAGAGCCCTATTAGTCTTTTACCGAAAGTAAGCGCTCCAAAAACCCCGTCACTGAAACCAGCAGTCCATCAGTCGAATCGCAAGATTTTGGATGCATCGACAACTATTGATAAACACTTAGACAACATTCGTCTTCGGAAAGAGATCAGTGAGTTGCGTACAAACAATATCGATCTCGCTAGACAGAACAATTTACTCCTGTCGGATCTCGAAGATTGCAACAAGGAAAGAAATTCATTGAGGAAGGAAAAAGATATACTCCTATCGAATATCGGAGACTTTAAAAAAGAAATAGATGCACTAAGAAATGAGAACGAATTAATAAGGCAAAATCAGGAAGAAAATCGATCCGAGCTTGGGAAGGCAAAAGTATGTCATGAAGAAGAAATGGCGTCGCTAAAAAAGGAATACAATATAACGATCAATCAACTTCAGACTGAAGAAAGGGAGTTGAAAAAACTTCTCAAGCTAAAAAGTGATCATGTTTCAGCACTTGAACTGGAAATTGATGCGTTGGGAAAACTTCTTCAGGAGGCGCACGGGTCGAAAAATGATTGCGAGGCAAAGCTTGTACTAGAGATTGATGAGCTAAGGAAGACGCTTGAAAACATTGACTTTCACGAGCCGAAACTCGAAAAAGACATCCTCGATTTAACTGAGCAGATAAAACCAGCGCAGGAGGAGGAAGGTCCTCAAGAGTCTGAACACAGCTGCAAGATATCTGAGGTTGGCATGCAGCTCAAGACAGAGGGATTGTCGACATATCAGGATAATGAGGTGTTGCGAGATGAAATCTCGATGTTGACAGCAAAGCTTGGCGATGTTCTGGTCATGAATGCAGAGCTTCTTTCAAACATGCAGGCAAAGCAGTCTGAGTTCAGCATCGAGCGCAGCGAAGTGGACAAAACAATAAGACACTTGGAGAATCGGCTAGAGGAGAAGACGGATGACTTTGAGCATTTGATGGAGATGACACAGGGAAAGCAGCGGGAAATGGAGAAACTTCTCACTGCCACAAACAAGTCTCTCCGGGCGCTTCTCAACAGCTTAGCAGATGTTATGATGAGTCACGTGAAGTATTTCCACGATTTCTGTATGATTTTGGAGTCAATGGGTCTTCTTCTTGTTCAGGAAACGAACGATGAGTCAAAATATCCGGAATTTCGCATTCGAAGAGTGAAAGGATTGCGGTCAAAGAAGGAGATTGACGACAGCAAACCACATTTGGAGCGCTCAAAATCTACGGCAGTGCAAGAACTTTCGAGAAAGTTCGATTGGATCACGGAGTTTGCTAATCAGCATCGACAGATTCAAGCCTTAGATGAAATTGCACTGTCGAGTGAGGAAAGCACACACGATTCCGATGTACTAGAGGTTGAAACACGACTGCTTCTTCAAGTATGCGAAAAATACGTCTTGAGCACAGGCGGAGTTGACTCGAAATTGTCTGAATTTCTCAATACCATTCCTTTTGAGAAAAATGTACAACTCCAAGCACACGAAGATGGCCGGGGGATATTCGTGGACAGATTCTTCCCGAACGGTATTGTCAAGCGATTCAACGACGTTGAGGGGTTTGCCAAGAAGTTGACACGAGAAAATAAGGCCAAGGTTGCAGAACTTGCCAAGGTTACGAGGCAGGCATCCGAAAAAATTTCCGTAAAAAACTTTCAGGCTGGAGACTTGGTGCTTTTCTTGCCGACACGAATTGAACGCAGTGAAATTACGGAAGATGCTGCCACGCTGACGCCGTGGACTGCTTTCAATATCGACGCGCCACACTATTTCTTGGACATTAAGAAGAAAGCGGCTTCTTTTTCCAGCGAAGAATGGCTTGTAAGCAGAATCGCCAGTATTGTCGAGCATACAGTCACCGAGGCAAATGCACGGGATATGGTAGTCAACCCGTTCTCATTGAGTGTGGGTATCACATGGCATATGGTTGACATTGAGTGAAGAAATGAGGCTGTCTATGAAGATGAAATCAGCGGTGGCCACATACGTGTATGCCCTAGTGAGGTTTCTTGATATAAACATGGGATATTTATGGCCAGGGAAAAAAAGAAAAAAAATGAATCGAGCTTGGCTAGATAGCCCTAGGATAACATGATTCCAAGGATAGTACGAAGATAAATATTAGGCTTTGGATAAGAGTCTCGTCAGGAAAAAAGGAGCTCGAAACACCACGCGATGGCGGCGTCTAAGAAAGCGTTTAGGGAAATAAAATGAATGAGATTATTCTTGATTCTGGAGGAGATCAGTGGGGGAGAAGTCCATGCGACGTAATCGGAGAAAATATGATGAGTGCCCATCACACGCAGATGGTCAATTCAACAAAGAGAAGATCAAAACCAGCTGAAAGAGACCTATGTTTTTTGTGCTATGATTGTTTCACTACATGTTCAGAACGGGCTAGCCAGCATTTGTTAACGAGTAGCGAGCAGAGAGACTTCAGACGGGCTGGAGCACCAGGGCGCTTCACGGACCGAAAGCAGATGAGAGACAAGCATGGGAGACAATGCGGAGCAAACATGTATGTGCTGCTAGATAGAGTAGTAACTGCAGGACCGCTCAGGAAAGAAAGAGGGATGGCTTTCATCGCCAAGGACGATCCCGGTTCCGGGGCACAAATGACGACGAGGAATCAGAGACGGCCGGCGGAGTTAATTAACCCGTCCAAAAATCACGTTTCGAAATATAGAGATGCGACACAAGCTTTGCGTTGGTCCTGGTGGTGCTTTCGGCCGGACGAAAGGGGGCACGTATTCCTGTGTCCCAGGACAAGGAAGCAAGCCACAGCCGCTGGTATGTGTGTCCAATCCAGCCCGCGTGTGTATATCAGCAGCCACATTCAAAAGAAGTAGACAATGAAAGCAGTCCGGTCTACGTCTTGGGTCATCGCCGGTACAAGCATGCGGTAGCCGCCGAGCTTCCAGGCCATGGGCGTGCACGCCGCATGAGGAGCCTCTGAGCGGTAGCGGGGCCCTGCACTAGAAACGACGGGACGCCAGCAGTGGCATTCTACGAGCCACGCCGCACGCGGCCCTGAACTTGAGCCCGATCACCGAGCGCGCGGAAAGAACAAGCCAAGAGAACATTTATTACATGAGCCGGGCCATCCTGCCCCCATGGCCGCAGAGGCTCTGCTCATGGCAGCCGGCAGCGTGGCCCGTGGTGGCCCCCAGAGCCTGCGGGGCCCTTAGCCCGGAACATTGTTGAACAAGTACGAGACGCTCTCGCCGTTGTGGAGCCTGCGGATAGCCTCTGCAAGCGTCGGGCTGATGTCCATCAAGTGCAACTTGGCACACGCGGCGGCCTTGTCCTGTAAGGGAATCGAGTTCGTGCACACGATGCGGTCCAACTTGGAGCGGTTCAAGCGGGCAATGGCGTCGCCCGAGAAGATGCCGTGGGTGACCATGGCCACGACCTTGCGCGCGCCGTTGGCGAGCAAGACGTCCGCGGCCTTGCAGAGCGTGCCGCATGTGTCGGCCATGTCGTCAATCAAGACGCATGTCTTGCCCGCGACGTCGCCCACCAAGACCATCTTCGAGACCTCGTTGGCCTTCTGGCGCTCCTTGTGGATCAAGGCGAACGGCACGTCGAGCGTGTCTGCAAGCAGCGCGACGCGCTTGGCGCCGCCCGCGTCTGGCGACACGATGCTCAAGTCGTCGCCGCCAAAGTGGTCCCGGATGTACCGCAACGCCGACGGCTCCGCGTACAAGTTGTCCACGGGCACGCGGAAAAAGCCCTGGATTTGCAGCGCGTGCAAGTCCATCGTGATCACATGGTCGCAGCCCGCCGTCTGCAACAAGTTCGCCACCAACTTCGCCGTGATGGGCGCCCGCGACTTGTCCTTCTTGTCCTGCCGCGCGTACATGAAGCTGGGCACCACGGCGGTGATGCGCCGGGCGCCGCCGCTGCGGCACGCGTTCACAATGAGGAGCAACTCCATCAAGTAGTCGTTGATGGCGCCGTGCCCGGTCTGCAACACATACACGTCTTCGTCTCGCACAGACTCGCCCACGGCGACCGACGTCTCCGTGTTCAGGTACTGGAACGCGCCGACCTTCGCCACAGGGATCGCGAGCCGCGCGGCGATGAGGCCCGCGAGCTCGCGGTGCAGGTTGCCGGCGATGAGCTTGATCGAGTTGGGAGAAGAGGGCATGATGGGGGGTGAAAACGGTGATGGCGGAACACATCTGTAGATGGGGTCACGTGGGTGCGCGCGCACGTGAGGGGGGAGGGTTACGATGCATCCAGAACCACAGGGCCTGAAAGGTTCACTGCCAGCTTATATTGTTCTATGAACCACTGAAGTCTTTGAGTCTTTGTGAGACCCGCTATGCTAAACGCACAGTACTAAGTGCTGAGACAAGTATTCTATATTTTTTTCTTCTCATCACGCTTTTTAGGTGGAATCAACCGGCATTTCTTGATACCCCATTCACGGAGGTATCCTGCTAGTCTTTCTTGCTAGGCTTCTTCTACGCTCTTGCTCCAATCTAGCGATACGCAAAAACCTGATGTAGGGCGTTTTTTTGCAAAGAGATAAAGTGATGCGTTCGCAAGTTAAAGCCAAATGCACAGCCAAAGAGGCCATCGTTAGAGAGAGAGAGAGAGCTATCTATATTCTCAGCTTCCCCTACGGACAAACTCGGGACTGTGCAGGGTGTGCTTGCCTATGGCGGCGATTATACATATACAGTTTCTAGAAAATAAAAGCAACCGAAGGCGCATGTGCTCAAGGCGGAGCCCACCCGAAGTCCAGGCGAGCCGTGTGAGCGCGCACGTTCAGCTCTAAAACAGATAAGCGGTCTAGACATCGGTAACGCAGCCCTTGGAGGCGTCAGTCACCAACTTGTAGAACTTGAACAAAGTGCCGCGCTTGTACTTGGGCTCTGGGGCGACCCAGGCTTTTCTACGCTCGGCCATGACGTCGTCCGCCACCAACAAGTCGATGATGTTGTTCTCGGCATCTATGACGATCTCGTCGCCATCGTGGACTAAGGCGATGGGCCCGCCAACGGCGGCCTCCGGCACGACGTGGCCAATCAAGAAGCCGTGCGAGCCGCCTGAGAAGCGGCCGTCGGTGATCATGGCAACGTCTTTGCCTAAGCCGTAGCCCATCAACGCGGACGATGGCTTCAACATCTCAGGCATGCCCGGCCCACCCTTGGGGCCCTCGTACCTAATGACCGCGACGGTCTTCTCGCCCTTCTTGATCTCGCCCGCCTGCAACGCCTGGATGAAGGCTTCCTCTTCGTCAAACACACGCGCACGGCCCTTGAAGTAGGTGCCTTCTTTGCCCGTGATCTTAGCGACACAGGAGCCTGGGGCCAAAGAGCCCTTCAAGATCTGCAAGTGCCCCGTCTTTTTGAGCGGGTTGGACAACGGGCGCACAATGTCCTGTTCCTTGGGCAAGCCAGGGAGCGCGTCCAAGTTCTCCTTGATGGTCTTACCCGTGACGGACATCTGCGAGCCGTCAAGCAAGCCCTCGGCCATCAACATCTTCATCACAGCAGGGGTACCGCCGAATTGCTGCAAGTCTGCCATGACGTACTTACCCGAGGGCTTGAAGTCGGCCAACAAAGGCGTACTGTCGGAGATGCGCTGGAAGTCGTCGACGGTGATCTCGATGCCGACGGAGGACGCGATGGCGATGACGTGCAAGACCGCGTTGGTGGAGCCGCCCGTGGCAATGATGTACGTCATGGCGTTCTCGAACGCACGGCGCGTCATGATGTCGCGCGGCTTCAAGTCCATCACCAACAAGTTGCGCACGGCGGCGCCCACGGACGCACACTCCGCGGCCTTTTCCTTGGACACCGCGGGCGCGGAGGACGAGTAGGGCAACGTCATGCCCATGGCCTCGGACGCGGACGCCATGGTGTTGGCGGTGTACATGCCGCCGCAGGCGCCAGCCCCGGGGCACGCGTGGCGGATCACGTCCATGCGCTGCTCGTCGGTGATCTGGTGCGACAAGTACTGGCCGTACGACTGGAACGCATTGATGAGGTCGATCTTCGCCGGGATCTCGGGCGAGGCGCCGCACAGCGGCGCGCCCGGCATGATGGTGCCGCCGTACACCATGAGCGACGGGCGGTTGTGGCGGCCCATGGCCATGAGCACGCCGGGCATGTTCTTGTCGCACAGCGGGATCGCGACGCCGCCGTCGTACATCTGCGCCATCATCATCAGCTCGAACGAGTCCGCAATGATCTCGCGCGACTGCAACGAGTACTTCATGCCCTCCGTGCCGTTGGTGATACCGTCCGAAACACCGATCGAGTTGAACTGCATGGCCTTCAACCCGGCGCGGTTGACCGACGCCGTGCACTGGTCGTTGAGGTCCATCAAGTGCATGTTGCACGGGTTGCCGCTCCACCACACCGACCCGACGCCGACCTGCGCCTTGGCCATGTCTGCGTCGTCGAAGCCGGTGGCGTAGAGCATCGCCTGCGACGCGCCCTGCGACATGTCCTCCGTGACGATCGACGAGTACTTGTTCAACTTCTGCTGCACCCGCTGCGCCAGCACGCTGAACGCGCGGCGCGCGGCCGTGTACCTGGAAAGAGCCATTTTTTCTTCTTCTTCTTCTTCTTCTTCTTCTTGAGGCGAGTGAGGAAAGAAAGAAAGACGGGTGGGTGCCAGGAAGAAGGCGCGGGGCAGAGAATGGTTTTTTCGTTTTTTTGCGCGCCTGACTCAGTGCGGTTCCGGCCCCGCTGCCGGCGGCCCGCGTGCACCAATTGGCGCGCGGGTTTAGGTCACGCCGCGCCCTGGCCCAGAAGCATTGCGCTTCGATGGAAACATCCGACCGGTTTTTTTCTATTTTCAGTTTTTCTGGTTTTCTCTTTTGGTGATTGTTTTTTTTTTTAGGTCTCCTATTGGGTTTCTTTCTAGGTTTT
This sequence comes from Metschnikowia zobellii, assembly GCA_939531405.1. Classification (NCBI taxonomy): domain Eukaryota; kingdom Fungi; phylum Ascomycota; class Pichiomycetes; order Serinales; family Metschnikowiaceae; genus Metschnikowia; species Metschnikowia zobellii. Next base: position 938,915 of record OW618031.1, on the reverse strand, counting down.
TTTCTAGGTTTCTTCTTTTGTCTTGTGTTGCTCTTGTGCTTTGGTATTTCTGCCGGCCCAGTCGGCGCGGGCCTGGTCGGCGCGGGCCCGCCAGAACGCCTGGCAGACGGCATCAAGAACCAAGAACCAAGAACCAAGAATTGCACTCGACGCGAGCCCGTGCCGTTTCAAGGCTTGCAAAAAACGGCTTACCCAGCCCATCAGTACCAAGGGAATAGACGCGAAAATAAGATAAGACGTGTCTGGAAGCATTCCAGAAAACACTCCTTGGCCCAGCCCGTCGCGACCCGGGTTCCTAGAATACCAACGTCTACAAGCCAGCGCCACCGGCTTGTAGAATCGGACCTCGACACATAGTTTCGCCGTTCTGCATTTGAATCGGCGCCACGAAGCATAAGCACCCAGGGCCAGGTCGGGTATTTTTTCCAGCTGCTTTGGAACCTTGCAATTAATGCGCACGCGAGGTTTAATTTTTGAATTTCTAATTAACCCAGCCGCGCAACGCCAAGCTGGGCTTTAAATTGCTCACTGCCAGATGGCGCTTTTCAAACAACGCCGTCTCCGCCGGAACGCCGCTCAAGCAGCAGGGTCGTGACAGAAGATACTAGGGCATAAGATCGAAGAGGCAAAAAAAGAGAAAAAGAGAAAAAGAGAAAAAGAGGGCAGAGGAGAAAAAGAGGGCAGAAGATTGAAGAGGACAGGGCCTTATCGCAGGCCGCGGGCGAAGCGCAGTGCACTGGGGTGCGCGCGGCCGAAAAAATGACACCAGCCTGCCGCGAGCATGGCAGGTCCCACCAAAACCATCAGTCTTCTTTCTACCCCGGCCATCCACGCAAAACACCCATCTAAAACACCCACGCAAAACACCCATCTAAAACAGCAGCCACGAAAATGTGCCAGTCCTGTGAACCCGCCCAGCAGCCCGTGGAGCCCTCTGGGTTCACGAAAGTCAGCGAAGAGTCGCACCGGCCGAGCGAGGCCATCGCCAACAACCCGTACGGGCCCAACCCGGCGGACTTCCTCTCGAACGTGCTGAGCTTCGAGTTGATCGAGTCGACGTTGCGCGAGGGCGAGCAGTTCGCCAACGCGTTTTTCTCGACGGAGACCAAAATCCAGATCGCGCGTGCGTTGGATGACTTTGGCGTCGAGTACATCGAGTTGACCTCGCCCGTGGCGTCGGAGCAATCGCGCCGCGACTGCGAGGCCATCTGCAAGTTGGGGCTCCGGGCAAAGATCTTGACCCACATCCGCTGCCACATGGACGACGCGCGCGTCGCCGTGGAGACCGGCGTCGACGGCGTCGACGTGGTGATTGGCACGTCGCTGTTCTTGCGCGAGTTCTCCCACGGCAAGGACATGACGTACATCGCGCAGTCCGCGGTCGAGGTGATCGAGTTCGTCAAGCTGAAGGGCGTCGAGATCCGCTTCTCCTCCGAGGACTCCTTCCGCTCGGACTTGGTCGACTTGCTCAACATCTACAAGACCGTGGACAAGATCGGCGTCAACAGGGTCGGCATCGCCGACACCGTCGGCTGCGCCAACCCGCGCCAGGTCTACGAGCTTGTGCGCACATTGAAGTCCGTCGTCTCCTGCGACATCGAGTGCCACTTCCACAACGACACCGGGTGCGCGATTGCAAACGCCTACACCGCGTTGGAGGCCGGCGCCAAGTTCATCGACGTGTCCGTGTTGGGCATCGGCGAGCGCAACGGCATCACGCCCTTGGGCGGCTTGATGGCCCGCATGATCGCCGCCAACAGGGAGCACGTGGTGCTGAAGTACAAGCTCCACAAGTTGCGCGACTTGGAGAACTTGGTCGCCGAGGCCGTGCAGGTCAACATCCCGTTCAACAACCCCATCACGGGCTTCTGCGCCTTCACACACAAGGCAGGCATCCACGCCAAAGCCATCCTCGCAAACCCGTCCACGTACGAGATCTTGAGCCCTTCCGACTTTGGCCTCACCCGCTATATCCACTTCGCCAACAGGTTGACCGGCTGGAACGCCATCAAGTCCCGTGTCGACCAGTTGAACTTGCACTTGACCGACGAGCAGTGCAGGGAGGTCACTGACAAGATCAAGAAGTTGGGCGACGTCAGGCAGTTGAACATCGACGACGTCGACTCTATCATCAAGGACTTCCACCAGAACGTGAGCATCCCCAGCTTGGATCCGGACGCGGTCGTGCTTGCTTGATGGGCATCCGCGCAGGCCCCTGCGTGGGTTACAAGGTTTAGGAAATACGAATGCTAGAGACACATGTTTTATCAACCTACGTAGTCTTGGGCCCGTACGAGATTCTCAATCAGGCTGGCCACGTGTACGAGAGAATCCCCTCCACTCACTCCTCGTCCTCGATTGCCGACTCGTTCTCTTCCTCCATGTCATCATCTTCGCTGTCTTCAGCTTGCACAGCGTGCTTCTTCCTCTGAAATTCCTTGATGTGCGCCTTGTTCAACACATTGGCTATATTCATAAACGTCAGTTTTCGTCTCTCACGCGTGCCAGACAGCCCGGAAGGCGACCCGCCAAAACCGCTTTCTTCTGCGTTTGCCCCCGCGTACGCGGTCGTAGTGATCTGTGGGGCATACGGAATCGCAATATTGTCGCTTGAAACCTCGTCGTCGGACAATTTTTCCCGCGTATTGTACCTCAAATCAACTAGCTTGTTGATGGCTCTCTCGACTTTACCCGACACCATGTATGGAAGTGGCGATTCTCTGGAAGCCCGGAACATAACCACATTGGCGCAATGTTCGTTTTCCAACCTGAGAAACAACCACATGAATCGTCTTAATACTTCAGCGAGAGCAATGCAGAAACTGGTGACCGCCAGCTGCTGAATCTGGGCCGAAAAAAATGCATAGAAAATCCACTGGAGCCGCAAGATGACATCGAGGACCATCGCCGCGTAGTAGTACGCCGGATTAGGGTAAAACAAGTTGTCTCGTAGCAAATAGTTTTTTGAACTTACTTGGCCCAACGACCAATCCATCACGATATCCCAAGCAGAACATAGTATCGTGTTGATGCATGCAACAACAATAAATGCGGCACGAGCAGAGTTCGTCTGCTCAATTCTCCAGATACTGAGTAGACAGAAGTGGATCGTGCTCACAGTATATTTGATCATATTCGCCAAGTGCGGAAATGCATCCCCCGAATCCATATAACGACGCAAGCATTGCAAGAAACGCCAGATAGATGGAAGGGCTGCTAGAAATCCCATCAGCCGCGAATGCCCGGATCCGCAAAGCTCACTAGATTCTGGAATGGTGCCTCCGCCCAAAACATACCTCCATTTATCTGCGTATAAGCAAATGAAAAACGAGAGATTGCTGACACTATAGGTCAAGGAGCAAACTATATTGCCCAAGTAAAAGTCTCGGAACTCCACAGGGTAGAATCCTGAGCAGACGAGTCTCCAGATAGCAACTTGCAACCACCTTCTACTAGCTGGATAGAGCTGCGCCCCCGGCCATAAAAATATGGCAAGAGCGCAAAATAAATATATAAGAGGCCACACTCTTCCTGGGAGCTTGTCGGGCCAGAAGTCCAGAAATGAGAGCCATGCAAAAGAACATAGAAGACCAAACCCCAAGCTGGGGAGAAGAAAAAACTGCCGATAATCCAACGTATTCGCCAAGTTGAACTCAAAAATAAACTTGTAGTTGATCTTAAAATGCGTGTAGGCAATAAAGTTTATACCAACAAGGAGTATACTCAAGTTAATCAAGAAAAATCCGCCCCAGATCTGCAACAAGTACTTTCCCTCCAATAGAACACGAGACAATGTACGCCTTAAGGCGATGTAGAGTCCGATACCTAGAAAGGGAAGAGCAATTCCAATAAATAGCCCAGACAGAAAGGACGCTTTCGAATACGAGTGGACTCTGATGTCCGAATTATTGTAGGCATAGGTGGTGCTTCTGAGCTTTTCCAAGCCGCGCTTCCGATCGTTTTTCTCATTGTCGAAAAAGGTGAGAAATATGTCTTCCACGCGGGTCAGAATTTGATCCAAAGTCTCACTAGTCTGAAAGTAAGACTCTTCGTCGACTTTCTTCATGAATGCCCCAGATATAGAGAGCCGCGTCGCCTTGTCGAACTTCTTTGTTATTTTGCGAAAAGCCGTTCGGTTCATAGTCCGGTACGACCGAATCAAGGCGATCGATCGGTAGTGCTCCACCAACGCATCCTTCAATTGTTTCCGAGCATAATAGTATGGAACACCAAAATGTTTCTTGGTGACATAATCTTTGCGACGTGCTTGGCGCCGCTGTAGGGCTGCGTGCTCAGGGTCCAGTGGTGACAGAGTGGTTTCGTTGGACCGACGAACTTCTCTATTGCCATCAAAGACTTGCACAGAGTTTAAGTCAAAGACCAGGTCGTCGTCGAACTCACTCTCGACGGCCAACTGCCCGTTCCGAATCTGGTTCTCGCGGAAATGGAGGTCAAATTCAGAGTCTTTCAGAGTCAGATGGAGCAGGTGCTCGTCAGATGCGCTTCGCGACAGAAACCGGTCAAGAAACGCCATCGAGGGGAGCGATGGAAGGTCGTACCTTGATAGAGGCTGTATCACCGACTCGAAGTAAAGAGACCACCGCGAGAGTGTCACGTTGACTGGCTTGACGATCTTTTTGTGTTGCTCTGTATTTGAAGCTTGTTGTGAGAGGCGGACTAACACGGCCTTGTGTTCTTTCAACAGAAAAAACTGGTCCTCGAGAATCAAGAACCGAGCGTAGATGGTTTTCTCTTGCTCCTTGTAGAAACTGTCCACCATTTCGAGCTCGTCATCTAGCCATTTTATGAAGTGTTGTTTTTCCTCAACAAATGTCTCGCTGAGAGACTTGACCCCAGAGCGCCGCATCAGATTCTTGATTGAGCCCCGCATGGAGCTGGTGACGAGCAGTTTTGTGTCTGATTTGGTGTGCGGTCTCGGCGGTGCGAGGAGCAGCACTGGAGCAGTTCCATCTTCGGATCCAGCAAGGTTTCCATGGGCGTCCACATTTCTGATGTGAAGCTCTTGGTCATTGGTTTCGCTGCCTACGTTTTCTTCAGCACGAGTGGGCGTGTACATCCTCTCAGCATCTGCTGGGCTAAGCAAAGGGGTGGTATCCGATGGCAATTGTGCTGAGAGCTGATCTGAGATGAGTTCCATGGACTTGATGCATTTCTTGCCGAACTTGTAGTCGACATATTGATCTTTCCATTCAGGAACAAGCCCCTCACTCAAGGACTCCCCAAACTTCATGCTCGATGCTCAAGGGGTGATGAGATCGAGAGTGGCAATGGAAAAAAAAGTCTGTGTGAGCATCGATTTTTTTTTCGCGCGGAATGAAACAAGGAGTTCCGGCGGATCTTTGAAGAATCGAAGTAACTTCTGCGGGCTAAACTCAAAACGTTGATCAGATGCAGCGGGCTCATGACCGCACAGGCGTGCATATAGACAATTTGAAATGTGGAGCCACAGCCGCGCAGCCGGTGTTGCCGCTGCTCCGCTTTGTTTTACATCACCGGTGGATATCCGAGTCGCGCAGTTTCAGGAATAATATACATTTGATATATATTCCGCCACACATTCGGAGCAAAAGCCTTCCGCACAACCGAACAGTACACCTCGTCTCGAAGCTGGAGAGAGCGGCACTTGCGTGAGCTAAACTATCTTTTTCTTTGCGCTTATTCATTGCCTTCTGAAAATGCCTCAAATGAAAAAGCCGTCGGTGCACGGGAAATCGCGGTCTGCGCACAAGCCCCCGAGTTTGTCCGCTGAAGACAGATGAAAAGGGGCTATTACTCCCAGAAAAGCATATTCTGATTCATAAGTAGAGCAACCGAATGGCATGCTACCTTACCCAGCCCAGTAAATATACCGCAGTTTGTTCATGCGTAAACCTCTATCATGACTCGTACCTCACGTACAAAGCATCTATAAAATGCCGGTGCTTAATTCCCGGACTTTTTGCTGCCTTGAAGCCCTCCACGGCTTCTCGAACACTCCATCCGCGTCTCTCAATCAAGTAGCAGCATATAAGAAATCCCGTGCGATTGAACCCGTAGTGACAATGAACAGACACAAGTGGGTCCGATACATCTGTCGACAGCAAGATGTCGTCTATGAGCTGTATAAAGCGCCTCACTGCACTCAGATCAGGCGCGACCTTTGAGACAGTGGCACACTTGTAATACTTGATATGCTCAAATGATTTCAGTGAATAGGGAGGAATGTCTGCGGAAATATCGACTATGGCTATGAGCGTACCATCCACTTTCACCCCTTCCTCAAGCATACCGTTGGATTTGTAAAATATACGCTCAATTTCCTGGGGCGAGTGTTTTTTATCACCCTCGCGCAAAGTTTTCATGCCTAAAAGGGGGGCAACTTCGGAGCCCTGTTTCCGAGTGATGTTAAAAGAGACACTTTGAGTATTGAGCCATTTAAGCTCGTTCTTCAAGCCCCACTTGTCTCCAGAAATGTCGGCCTTCAACTTGAGGACCCAAGCAGGCGATAAATGTAGCCTCTCGGGGAATTTCAGCTCTAAATGGTCTAAGATAATACCACTTATGAACTCTGGCTTGGCGAGAAGCACAGAATGGCCTGCGCTCTTGACTGTGGTTGTCTGGACAACCTTCCTGCCATAGTGATGCAAGAGAACCGCACTGACATCGTCTAGAATTGAAACCGGTGTAACAGAGTCCTCAGCCCCACCAATCAAGAGTGTTTTCTCGTAGGCGCGAGGGTCGTTCGGGTTGTCATTGAAGCGCGAGACTGCGTCGATGAGTTCCAGATACTTGCACGCAGAGAAGCCGTCCACATACCGCAAAAGTATTTGGGTATCGATATCCAAGTTCCACCGGAGCTGGCGGAGCCTCATATAGAAGCTGCTGTCTTGCGGAAGTTGGCGAAGCACGCTTTTACTAGAGAGCCCCTCAAGACGGTCCCACACGCGCAAATGATCAAATAAGAATGGAAAGTGAGAGAAAAAGCGAATGAACCGAAGGGGACCATGCCTATGAGCGGGCTGAGGTGAAACCGCTGTGATGTCATTCGAGAATTTTGGCGGTGAGAGGAGCACGAGGCCTTCCACGCGGGCGCGTTCCAAGATGCGGGCCACCTTTACCAGTAAATGCGTGCCCATGGAGTGGCCCACAAGTATGAGCTTCTTGGAGGGCGGAATGTGCTGGCGCACGAACTCAGCAATTATACGTGCAATGTTGTCCGTAGAGAAGTCCAGCCACAGCATGCTGCTCACCGAGGTCGCTATTTCTGTCTGGTCCTTAGACGCAAGTCGGCAGTGATTGTTGGGCACGCGCCGCGAGTCGCCAAAGCCAGGTAAATCCAAGGAGTAGATTTCCAGGCACTGCAGAAGCAAGCCCATGACAGGCTCAAATTGTGACATCTGGCCGCCCATGCCGTGGACGAAAAGCACCACGGGCAGCTCTGCAACTTCGCGCACCACGTCTACAGAGAGCGGCCCAGCCTTTGAGAAGCCCACAAGTGGGTGCGGTGCATGTAGCGTGTGTAGAGTGACGGTGTCGACTGATAGCGACGTGACGGACGCGACGTTGATGGTGGCGATGCGCGAGTACTTCGCCACAAAGGCGCAATCATTGCGTTCGGAGGCCACGACTGCTCGCTCGAACACATTGGGCTGATATCCCAGAATGGCCTTCATAAACGCCCATGTTTTTTTCCAAAGCGTGTCAGTGGCTGTGTGCTGGTGCTGAGCCAAGGCCCGGAGGCTTGCTTCGGAAACCACGCTGGGGGCTTCGGACGTAGCTTGGGGTGATTCCTCAAGCAGCATTGTAGGACAACACACGGCAAAGAACTTCGGTGGTCACTCTTTTTGCCTGTTCTCGTTTCTGTCTGTTTGCTTTTTTTTTTCCCTCAAAAGGTTGATGACGAAAGTGATACCGAGAGAAGAATGTGCTGGTGAGCAAGGTGCCGGGCACTGGTGGAGTTTAGAGCCCAGTGCGCGTGCTCAGGTGCAGCGGCTCTGAAGTTCGCGCCGCGAGAAATGGCACGAAAATAGAGCCGCGAAATTAGGGCGAACAGGCTGCAAAAAAAAAGCGATTGAGACTGAGTCCCCCCCCCCCCCCCCCCCCCCCCCCCCCCCCTCCAAAAAAAAAACAGACTTTCAGCGAGGAGGCCAAAGCTTGAACACCCGACTCACGGACAAATGATTCAGGGGTATGGCCAGACCTTTATCTGAATGGTAGGGTGTGACCAGACGCGACAAAACGGAACAGAAATTACTTTCGGGCGTGCTTTTCCTTGCGAGACGGGCGGTGTCTCATTTTTGTCAAAAAAAAAAGACTCCATGTAGATTTCAAGGAACAATGTGAGCCTTTCACCTGTTGCAGATTTAGGTGGTCGTGTCTCGTTTATATTCTAGACGGTGCAAGATGCGCGCATGCAAGGGACGAAGGTAATCAATAGCTCGAGTGATTCTGCCATGCTTTTCGGAGGCTTGGGGCGATGGCTTGATGACGGCCCAAGCTCAGAGCAATACTTACACGAGGACACTAATTCCAAGATGGAAGGGGTCATTACTCCGAATTGTTGTCGACGGGGTTTTTTCATAGTTCTATGGTCATGGTGCATTTATATTGGTGGATCACAGGCTTATAGCACCCAAGGGTTGGGCTTGACAAAAGCACGGTCATGAAAAGAGTTCTTGAGGAATAGAGAAAAGCTGAGCGGGCTCGATTAATGCCTCGTGGCCAGACCTCCAACTTTACGACTGATGTTCAAGCCAGTGCTACAAACAGACTTTTTCGGAGGCTTTACCAGGGGACCTGCCCAGTGTTCCTGATGACCCGGCGCACTGTGCGCTCACTGCTTCTTATCAGGATGTATAACACAAATGAGAGCCAGCGCAACAGACCAGTCTTTAAATACCATCTACACTGCGAAGGGCAAAGCCATACGTTTTGTGGTGATTGAATGATGTCTAGTACTTTGAAAGGCTATGATGTTTTCGGTCATGTCCAACAGCAAGTCATGAAGAAGAACTTCGAAAAGGGGGAGCTCTACCAGAACTGGGAATCGTTCTCTACAGCAATAAAAATGCGGACGATGCGGATGCAGCCGGCTTTCTTTCATATCAGAATCGGCGCCGTTTCTACATGGGGCCTTCGAAACGTTCATAATTGTAGAGTAACCTCGGCAGAAACTCCCGTTACTTTACTATGTAATTTTCCGTTGAAGGACAGAAGGACGATCAAATCCAAAGGCCAAACAGACATCCTGGAAGACTCTGAGCGGCATATGTCCTTTTTTTTCACCGCCTGGATATGTTTCTGAAGTAATATTTGTGTTTTGTGCCGGAGGGATGGTAACTATACCGATGCGAAATCCCATTTGGAGTGATTTGTCGCCCACGTGCCCGAGCTGATCCTGGACATTAGAATCTTTACTCATTTGGGCCAAGAATCAAGAATTAGTGTTTTCCACTGATTGGTAGGCCCGAAGGCTAGCAATGTCTCGAGGCTACCTACAACTTATATACAAGCACTCAATATACAAGCATCGCCGTCTCGAATGACACTCCAAAAGACGGGAATCAATATCTGCAAACAAATAAGTTATGGTATCGTCGTGCCTCGAAAGCGGCCCAGCAGTGCCCGTTTGCACAAAACCATCGGTACGAAAAAGCCATGCCTTTTTTTTGTTTGGCATTTCCTCGAATTATCTGGTCCTTGCGAGCTGGTCAAAAGAAACATGGAATAAACGTGCTTACAATAAGTAGGCCCCAGGCCTGTGGCCACGAGGCGCGCGAAGCTGCAAACCCCAACACCCGCCCAGCTAGGTACTACAGTCTTTTCCGTCCTCGGCCGTATTTCATGCGGAGAGAATAGGCATTGAGTCAGAAATATACAGATCCGTCCTTGTGTATATGGAGGGATTTTGTTTCGTCTCGATATCAATTTAAATCTAGGGGGGGGGGGGGGGGGGGTGCAGGTTCGGGAAACCTCCTACTTACGCGCCCAAGGTATGTTTATTTTTCTGGAGCTATCAGAAGCAATGTTTTTTCGCACCCGTTTCCAGGCCCATATCGCAGGCCCAACTCTATAGTCAGTTCCCCATCTTTCGCCAAGGGACTTGAATAGCGCATTCAGAGACACAAAAAATCACAAGCACTGGAGCACACAGACTTATACACACAGAAAGAAAAAAAAAGAAAAAGAAAAAGAAAAAGCAAACGTCCGAAAAAATGGATAGAAACGGCTGGGTCATGGAGCCATGATGTGCGCCGGCCTAAACCGACAACGTTTCGCGGCAGTGCGCGCACGTCAGCCAACCTCGTCTAACGCTACTCATCAACTGCGGCACCTGTCTTTTGCTAGTACACGGTTCAGCTTGCATCCTACAGTCCTACATCCTATCCCCCATCTCGGTAGAGGCGCCTCGTATCGAAAAAAGACAATTTCCTTCCTCGACCAAAACACAGACACACAACCGCGGTCTTTCCCATGTCAGGAAGATTGGGTGCCACAATGCCGCGTGGCCTGTCGCCACGCAGCGGCGAATCCTCGGAAGAGGACTTTGAAAACTCTCTCGACACCGCGCTTCGCCTGGCGTCTTCAAGCTACTTCCACTGGGCCGGCCGCCGTGGCTCGCTGACGGCGTCGCTGCCCCTGGCGTCAGGAATCCTGCTAGCAACGCTCGAGGCGGCGCGCGAACCCGGCACACCAAGGCAGCTTCTTGCTGAAGCCGATGCAGAGTTCCCTCGTGGATGGGACTTAGATGATTCGGCGCTCATAGCCCTGCCACACACACACAGTGGCGCGCATGCGACTCCACGAACGGGCTCTGGCCATGCCTCGGTTGCCCGCCCCATGCCCGTCTCCGTGACACGCCGGCTTCGATCGCTCTTGCGCTCGCTGCTCGGACTCTTCAGGTTCGTGCGCAGTGAGTTTTGGCGCGAGTGGAGACAGCAGCTGGATCTCCAGCGCCACGCAGAGCTCCAGCAGCAGCATGAGTTTTCTACAGAATCACTCTGCGACGTGGGTGCTCGCGGCGGCGAGCGCCTCGTTCTGCCACGGAACTCCCTGCAAAAGGCCTTGGTGCTGAACGCGGTGCTGAACGCAAAGTACAACCCGGTGACGTTCGTACCGGTAATTCTCTACGAACAGTTCAAGTTCTTCTTCAATTTGTACTTCTTGCTTGTGGCACTCTCGCAGGCGGTGCCGCAGTTGCGCATTGGCTACTTGTCGTCGTACGTTGTGCCTTTGGCGTTCGTGTTGTTCGTGACTATGTTGAAGGAGGCCGGCGATGACATTGCACGTCGCCGCCGCGACATTGAGCAGAACAACGGGCTTTACGAGGTTTTGAACCGCTCGTTCTCTTTGGGCCAGGATGTTGCTCACATACCCCTGAAGAACTTGAAGGTCGGCGACTTGGTACGTCTTCACAAGGATATGCGCGTTCCCGCGGATTTGATACTCCTCCATTCATCCGATCCAAACGGCGAAGCATTCATTAAGACCGACCAACTAGACGGTGAGACCGATTGGAAGCTCCGTGTTGCTTGTCTGGCAACACAGCAAGCTGCCGACGCAGCACGCTTTCTCGACAACGTCTCGCTCGTCGTCGCCCCACCGGCAAAATCAATTCACAGTTTTGAGGGCAGATTGGTGTATCGCCAACCATCGGGTGATGATAGTACTGTGGCGTTATCTGTGGATCAGACACTCTGGGCAAACACTGTGCTTGCATCTGGCACGGCTGTTGGTATAGTCGTGTACACCGGCATCGAAACGCGCCAACTGCTCAATACTACGATGTCCGGCGTGAAGACTGGGCTTCTCGAGATTGAGATCAACAGCATCTCAAAGATTCTATGTGTGACGGTCTTCATTCTTTCGGTTGCTCTTGTGCTCGCTCAGGGATTTCCGATGGACAGCACATGGTACATAGACATCTTGCGCTTCCTCATATTATTCTCAACCATTATTCCTGTCTCGCTCAGAGTCAACCTCGACCTCGCAAAATCTGTGTACGCATCACAGATACAGAGAGATCCTGATATCTCGGGTACTGTCGTCAGAACGTCTACTATTCCAGAAGATTTGGGCAGAATTGAGTATTTACTCAGTGATAAAACAGGAACGCTCACACAAAACGACATGGAAATGAAGAAAATGCATTTGGGAGCTGTATGTTACGCGGGCGAGACTTTGGACATCGTGGCCGAAAGCGTTGGCAAGTTACTCTTGAATGAGCAGACAGGATTGGCCATGAAAAGGAGGGACTTGGCATCAAAGGTTTGTGATTTCGCGCTCGTACTTGCTTTGTGCCACAATGTTACACCTTCCGAGGAAGACAACCAGATCTCGTACCAGGCGGCGTCTCCAGATGAAATCGCCATCGTCAAGTTCTGTGAACAGATTGGGCTCAGATTGCTCAAGAGAGACAGAAAATCAATAACTCTTCTCCACTCGGAATCATCGCAGGAGTTAGTCTTCAAGGTATTGTACAATTTCCCATTCAACTCTGACACAAAAAGAATGGGAATTGTCGTGAAAGATGTACAAAAAGATGAGGTCTGGTTTATGGAAAAGGGCGCGGACACAGTAATGACAAAAATTGTTAGTAGCTCCGACTGGCTAGACGAAGAAACCTCAAACATGGCTCGCGAGGGATTGCGCACTCTCGTTATTGGGCGCAAAAGATTGAGCGCAGCGGGGTTCCAGGAATTTGCCAACGAATACAAAAAGGCGTCTTTATCTATGTATGAGCGTGACCTGAACATGCAAAGGGTCATATCCCAGCACCTCGAGACGAACTTAGAGCTTCTTGGTTTAACCGGCGTTGAAGATAAATTGCAAAAGAATGTCAAGACTTCGATCGAGCTTTTGCGGAATGCAGGTGTCAAAATTTGGATGTTGACCGGAGATAAGGTAGAAACAGCCAAATGTGTTGCGATAAGCGCCAAGTTGATTTCAAGGGGGCAATTTGTGCATCAAATCACTAAGGTTTCCAATCCGGATATGGCAATGAGCCATCTTGAGCAGATTACAAACACATCAAATTCGGTCTTGTTGATTGATGGAGAATCTTTGGCAATTTTCATGAAGTATTTCAGCAAAGAGTTTTTTGATATGTGCATTTTACTTCCCGCCGTGATAGCGTGTCGCTGCACACCTCAACAAAAGGCCGACATAGCATTGGCGATAAAAAAAGCAACAGGAAAAAGAGTCTGCTGCATTGGGGATGGGGGAAATGACGTGAGTATGATCCAATGTGCCGATGTGGGTGTTGGCATTGTGGGAAAAGAAGGGAAGCAGGCCTCTCTCTCGGCAGATTTCAGCATTGACCAATTTCATTTCTTGCTGAAGCTCTTGCTATGGCACGGGAGAAACTCCTATAAGAGATCCGCCAAACTAGCACAATTCATTATCCACAGAGGATTAATTATTTCAGTTGCGCAAGCAATCTATTCCATATCGTCGCGGTTTGAGCCACTTGCATTGTACCAAGGATGGCTTATGGTTGGCTATAGTACACTTTACACAATGGCTCCTGTTTTTTCCTTGACGCTCGACCAGGATGTTGATGTGAGACTTACGAAATTGTATCCAGAGTTGTACAAAGAGCTTACGTTGGGGAAGTCATTGTCGTACAAGAGCTTTTTCATGTGGGTGGCGATCTCATTATTTCAAGGCAGCGTCATCCAGTTACTTTCACAGGCGTTCCAGACTTTGGATGATGATAAATTCTTAGCAATGGTCAGCATCTCATTTACAGGCCTAGTGCTCAATGAATTGTTTATGGTGGCGTTCACGATTCGCACATGGACCAAGGTGATGCTTAGCACAATTGTGATAACATTTATGATCTACATTTTGCTGATTCCATTTTTAGACGACTATTTTGATATACAGTATATCACGTCAGTGTCGTTTTGCTGGCAGATCGTGGTAGTTCTTGTCACGAGTCTTCTCCCAGTGTGGCTTTTGAGAACATTAAACAGAAGATTGAGGCCACCCTCATATGCAAAAGTCCAACAACACTAGAATAATTTTTGGCGACTTGATGAAAAATAATTGAATGACATGAAAAAACCCAAACATTGTTGCCATGATTGCGCAATTTGTACGAGGCAATGTATTGCTTTAGCAAATGCTGAGGTGCAGTCTGCGCTAGGCGATTTGAGGGCTAGACGTGTCCCAACAAACCGCGCGCGCTGGCATATCGGAAACCCATGGGGTTATCTCCAACAGTGTGGGCTATGGCAAAAATAACCACTAATTCCGTTCACGCATTGCGTGAAGAGAGAGAGAAAAAAAACATGCAATTTTCAACGATTCACATCAATGCTGACACAGTCTTCATCAGTTCTACTTGAGCTGTGAAGAAGTGTGAAGCTGTACAATCAAGAGATGCTTTAGCATGTGCGGCTGTTTGCGGGTAGGCCATACAGAATACACTCCACATCTGCCCGATTCTGCCCGGATCATTGTTTATCTTTCATATGCCAAATGTGCGCAGCCCTTGGGTTGAATGCAACTAATGCGCCCGCCGCCCGCCCGAGAAAGAGCGAAATTCTTTCTTCCAACCATCGCAATAAATAGTTTCAACAAGTGGCTTTTTCTCTAACAGTCTGAGAAACTCTTGGGCTACTATTGAGGGACAAGCATACCACGGGCCATTGCCCCCTCTAGCCGGAAATCTATACGACGGGCATGGTATCGGACCACAAAATTGCCTGCACAAACTCTCTGTCTAAAAAAAGTAGGAAGAAACTGCGGCTGCGAGAAGGAGTGCATGAGAGCGGCCACGCAATAGTGGCACGATTTTCCCATGCAACCATAAAAGGCCGGGGTAATCACCCACAAACAACTGCCGCCTACGCGAATATTGAAAGTCACCCATACCCACACTTGTTGGTCCAATCGCTAAGTTAAACAAATCAGAAAAAAAAAAGCCCCTTCCACCCATTACATTACTACCCCCAGACCATGTACGCCGCTGCCACATCTAGAACCTCCGTCTTCACCCTTGGATACTTGACCGCATCCACCATGGTGCCCTTTATTTTATCATACAAAGAAACACAGGGCAACTCCGTATACACAAAGGGCAACACCAACTCTAGGACGTTGTTCAACAAGATATAGGTTCGTGGGCTTGGATTGAGCTATCAGGAAAGGAAAGTCAATTTGAGACAGAAGGACGGCGACAGTCTTTCATGGGAAGGATACGCCTGCTGATGCCCTGACGGGGGGCCTGCTGGCCAATGGTAGTTACGCTGGATGTGCTACATATAATAATACAAGACCTCGCTACGTCCTTCGGGGGCCCTGAGAGAATGCTGGCGGCGCCAAGCAGCAGATGGAGGGCGGGGCTCCCAGATTACCATCGCATCCACCACTAGCACATATGCCCGCCCCAAGACCAGTAGGGCCGCACTTGCCCCGTGCGCACAATGCCCCGTGCGCATTGGATCGTAGAGCTGTTTTTATTTCTATTTTTTTTATTTGTCTGTTTGGAAGATACCTCATTCCCTATGTACACGGTCCCCACTACTTGTTCCACGCAGCATCCTTCAACAACGCCTGTGCGTTCTGCACGCCTGCCACCACGTCGTAGATGGTTTGCCTGTTCTCCATGCTCAAGCTGCCGTTCGACATCAAGCCACGGCAAGTGTCCTGCTCCGCAGGCGATGCGTCCTTGGCCGCCTGCAAGGTGTCGGTCTCTCCCTTGACGACTCGCTGGATGCGGTCCTTGAAATGGTTTGGGTCGACGGTCAAGTCCCAGTCCTTCTGCAAAAGAAAAGTGTTGCCCGAGTAGGTTTCGTCGATGCTGTCGATGATCGACCTCGGTAACTTATATGGGTAGTGAGACTCGAGCAAGCACTCCTTGGCCACGGCAGCCACACGCGAGGAGGTGCAGACACCCAATTTCGCCGGCTTGCCGTGCAAGAAGACGTCTCCATTGAGCATGGGCTTGAGCGCCGCAGACTGCAACTTCTTGGGCACGATGCTAGCGGGCTGCACGGGTTTCCTGCCTCTGGGTGCCGTGACGCTGCCCCTGCTGGCGCCGGGCTTCCGTGCGCCCATTCTGCGGTCGCCAAACTGCTTGTTCTTTTGCTGGGGTCTGCCCTGCAGAGGCCCGGCGGCGTTCCCGCCTCTGAATGCCGGTCTCGGGCCCTGTCCTGCACCCGTGCTTCCGCTGGGCTTGCCGCCCCGCTGGAAGTTTTTCTCGTCCATAAGCTTGAACATGTTCGAGCTCAAGGGATGGTCCTTGACGGCGATCTTGGCTTTCACGGGGGCCCTGGTGAATTTACGCGGGGCCGCGGTTTCCTTCGGCGGCTTCTGCGTCTTTTTGGTGGGTCCCGCTGGCGCCGGGCCCCGCTTCTTTGCCGCCTGCGGGCTGGCCCCCAGCTGGCTTTGTGTGTGGGCGATTTTCTCTGACTTCAAGTTGATGGTATCGATTCTCTTCATCAAGTCAGTGAGGAACCCGGCCCCGGAGGACCCGCCCAAAGTCGAGTAGCCGCGCACGGCAACGTGCGGTCCAAGGCTGCAGGTCCGCAAAACTGGCAACATGCTTTTTCAGGAGGGGTGCTGGTGCCTTTTTGGGGTGGGGTTTGATGTTGGGCAACGTTTGGGGTATGCTCAAATCTGCCCGTGGTTTTTCAGGCACGACACGACTTATTTTTTTTTCCCTCGCCGGGCCAGCGCAGGAATGTGCAGGTTGCATGAGGCAGGTGCCTCGCCATTAATGCAATTGAGTACTACTGGATGATTTACGACTGTGCGAGTTTCAGCAAGTACGTACATGAGTCATTGAAGAAAGTAGAATCATGTTCAGTCGAGCATGGTGGTTTCCAAGGCCGGCGAACACAACGCACTAAAGATGATTGCGTTTGAAAATACCAACTGTGATCAAAGTCTCAATTATGTCCAGAAAGTAGAGGGCTGACATGTACCGTGTAGTCTTTTAGGTGTACATGGATATAGGTATAGACACACTTACATCAAGCGTCAGGAAGCAGACGATTTTAGCGGCGCAGCCTACCTGCAATCCCTTCATTTCATCAAGTGACTTGCTATGCTGTGTCCATAAGAGATGAGGCTCTCTTTCTATAGTCATAGTTTATGAGGAATACCGGCTGAATGCCTGGGAAAGTCGTTTTCTATGTAGCCACTGCGCTGCAGCCTATTTTTCCCCGTTCCAAAATTTTCGGAAAAAAAACTAGATCCCGCTGACTGTGCCCTGTGGGTGACGGGTGCTTGAACTTAGTAGTATCATGGCATTTTCGTGGCGCTCATATACTCCGGGGAATGTGGAAAAGTCTGTCTCGACCGAAATTGGAGTCTAACACGGGAAAACCCAGTCGGAGATGGTCAGAGCTGGTTTCTTGACCATCAAGAGTATTTCCCGGCGTGTGTACCAAAGAGAGCCACCGAGGCCGGTTCTGCCTTAGAACTTCCGTATAAGCTTCGGCGATATGTGGCTTAGGCTCGTCAGCTTTTCATTAGGGAACATGCGGACAAAGCACGCAGCATGACCTATAGTCAAATACCTGG
Organism: Metschnikowia zobellii; assembly: GCA_939531405.1. Lineage (NCBI taxonomy): Eukaryota > Fungi > Ascomycota > Pichiomycetes > Serinales > Metschnikowiaceae > Metschnikowia > Metschnikowia zobellii. Next base: position 921,380 of record OW618031.1, on the reverse strand, counting down.
GGCACACTCTAGAATTGTGGTAGCTGGTCCCGCTTCAATTTCGAGGACGGAGACAACGAAGCGGCGTGACGACGATATCTGCTAGATATGAGCCTGCTAAGCAGCTAGAAAAAACAAACAAACGATTCATTTACACTGGAACTATAATGCCGAAAACACACACAGAAGGGCCTCACTCAACTTTCGGGTCTGCCTGCCAAGTCTCTGTTCCCATGGGAGAATGCTGGCAGCAATATATCAGCAGCAATATATTCCTGTACCGCACACCGGACCTGGAAAGTGGAAACGGGAGGTCATCGTTTCACAAACACTTCCTTTTTTGGCTCGTCAAGCACAGTGGTGGTTTGCTTGCATTCATCGCTCACAACCGGTACGCGAAATGTGGACTCTTATCGCCCATAACCAAGAGTTCGGATGGGGAATGCCCGCTGTACATTCCCGCAGCCAAGTCCTGCCGTCTCTTCTTGTTGCAATACCTATACCCAAAAATGACAATCAACATAAACACGAACCCGGTTGCAATAAATCCGAGCTCAAGAGCGTGACCCAAAATGAAGCGAGGCAGATCTTGCGAGCGGTAAAAGTTTGATGCAAATGCCCCCGAAAAGTTCCCGATTCCAATTTGAAAGGCCATGCCCACTGCTCTCTTATAGGACCCAGACAAATTGTTAGAGAACCAAATTACCACCAAGGGAAAGGCCGGGTAGATCCCCAACGCAATGATATAACATGCGCCATATATGGTCCGCGGGCTGGTCCGTGCATCTACACACAAACAAACGGCGTATCCGGTTGCCATACAGATGTAATTGAAGAGCAAGAACGGTGATCTGAGACCAACACGGTCGGATAGCCACGCTTGAAAAATGCTGTAGAATGCAGCCACAACGTATATCGGGACGCTCATGAGCTGGGCTTTGGTACTGGTATAGCCCAAGGTCTTGATGATGGTTGGCGTGAAAAGACTGACGCCATAAAGAGGCACGCATACCCCATAGTACACCATCAACATGCACCAGGCCTGCCAATCTTGAAACACTGCCCAGAGCCATCTTTTGTCGTTTTCATCGGTTTCACCAATTGCATCAGGGGAGTGCTCGCCGGTGGGGACCTTTGAAAGCTCACGTTTGGTATTTGAGGAATACCTCACACGATTGACAACAAAGCCTCGTTCCCTCTCGCTTAAAAAGGAGCACTCCGATGGATACAGAGGGAAACAGAACCATGACCCAATGGCAACGACAAAAGTAAGGAGGCCCTCGAGAATAAAGATCCATCTCCACCCTTCGTAGCCACCTGCACCATGCATCTTCGAAATAGCCGCGGCTAAAAGCCCTGAAAAGGCACCAGCCATTGAGGCAGCGGAGAAAAAAATAGCCTCCCGGATTAGTACCTCATCCTTTTTGTAGTACATTGACAAAATGTATGATATACCTGGAAAGAGGGCGGCCTCGAAGATACCCAACAAAGCACGAGTGGCCATGAGTTGGTGGTAGTTTGTGACGGTACCCATGAGCGTCATAACGATGGACCATAAGATCATGGATATGGGAATGAAGTTTTTGGGCTTCACGTAGCGTAAAATGATATTGCATGGGATCTCCATCAGCGCATAAAATACAAAGAATATCGTCAAGCATAAATTATACTCGTTGCCCTGAAGCTCTAGGGACTCGCCCAAGCCTTCTATTTTGGCATTGCCAATATTCCCCCTGTCTAGAAAGCTCAATAGGTACAAAAGTGTGAAAAGCGGAATGATGCGAAAATCAATTTTGCGGAGCAATTTCAGCTCGTCAATTTCCTCAAGCGACTCTTTGGCATCCTCAGGCGAGGAATTGGTGTCAAGATATACAGAACAAGGTTGTTTTTCCATCGCGTTCATAGGGAGAGTGAACATTATGAGAATGTTCTTATCTTTTGCAGTAGCTCAGGTCTATATATATTTTGATGGAAATCATTTTTTGACCGAAACTTTACCCCACTAAAGTGGGGGCATAAATGCAATCCAAATGCAGATAGGTCTAGAGCAGAAAACTAGGAGTAGGAGCCAAAGCGTGGGAGCTTTTTCTGTCAATCGACAATACCCGAGATTCGGTTGGTTAGAAAACAGTTAACTTTTGAGTTGTAATACGCGCTTCAACATAAACAACAAGAATTACAAAGAGGAATCTCGTTGCTTATTTGCTCAACAAAAACCATCAGTCCGATTGTCTCCTGCATTGGTAAGTGAAAGGTTCGGGGTAGGCTGAAAAGGTAGGAACTTCAAGTTCACTGCAATACCAAGATAGCACTAAAGACTAGCTATTCGAAAGGCGCCACGTCCAAAACGCCGTGCAAAACGCCAAGCCGATACTACATACATTATCACCATGTATATTTAGGCCCCATGGAACAATGACACCACTGTTATTTCTTGCTTATTGAACTTGTTCAGCCCGCAGAATATGGATCTAGATCTCGTTTGATATCCATCCATTGAGCACGACATTTGGACACTGTGCTTATATGGACAGGCTTATGTACTCATCAACCGATTGAGTCTATACTTAACTATTTTAATCATTCGCAGGATCCATTCCATCGTCATAATTTTTTGCGCATATTACTTCGCAGGTGCTCGTAACCCCCATTAAAGATACCTTTTTGGGCTGAGGCAGGGCATGTGGAGGCGCCCACTGGGCTTTGAAATGCATTGCTGTCTAATCTTTGTACATCAATCATCAAGAGTTGCATATTTCTGACCTTGAATCTAAAAGGGGTTGGCGCTTAAAAGCAAGTGCAGTGAAGCGACCTAAAGCGAGTGTTTTTGCAGACCAATGTCCCTGGCAAAAAACGACAGAGTATATATGTCTGACTGGCGAATACGTGCACGATTAGATTTTTCGAGACGGTCCGATTTTGGAGTAACCCCTTTATCGTGACTCCATAATGTGCGGAGCTCACGGTTATTTAAATTGACCGTGTAGAATGTCTCAAAAGATAGTTCTCTCTAATCAGGGGAAAAGCGCCATAGTATTCAAACAAGGCTTTAGAAACCACCTGGTTCCTGTATGCTCTCTTCGGTTCTTGAGTTATATTTGAAATGTGTGTAATTTATTAACATATTTCAGTGACATTTGATTGTGGAGAAACGCAGAATTTCGCAGCCCAACTTCGACAATACAAGATTCGGCTACATTTGCTCTCATCTGTTATGTTTTTCTGAGCCTGCCTCTTTATTGTTGTGATCAGCAATCTCCTTGAAACGTTACTGCTCAATTTTCAACAATGAATAAATGGAAAGCCTTGTGGCATATTGTGCGACACAACACCCATGACCGCAACGTTGGAATTGACGAGAAGGTATATACATTCTTAGTGCCTTTGCTTGCAGTAGTATTTTGAATATTGTGTTATACAGGCCTGATGTGAAATCTTCATGCTGTAAAATTGTCGACACCACTGCTTTTCTATCCATCAGTACATCAGATGACGAACCAAATACCATCTTTTGGGTTTCCTGTCAATTTATATATATATATATATATATATATATATTTCATATCACCTGATCTGACGTTCCTACGTGATGTTGAAAGAAATCGAATACCTCAGCTTAACCATAGATCGAGAGGTCCCGCCGTCAAGCTCGCCCTATCCTACGAGGTAGTTCATGCTCGTATAAATTTTTCTACGGACTTCGTATAATGTGGCTTCTTCGTTGTTTACTTGCGATATTTGAGCCCTCTAGTACATGTGTACAATTGAGAGGCTAAGGAGAATGTGATACTCAACACCTTTCCCCAAGGCTTCCTATCACTCCATATTTCAATTGGCTAGTAAAGAGAATCGCGAAGCACATACCAGACTTGCCACAAAGGCATGCATCTACTCCGACATGAGATTCTGTCATTTAGGCCATGGCCTATAAGAAAAAAAAAAGTACTCGCTCCTCACAGGAACGGATCACCTTTCATACATGGGAAAGCACAACCGAATCTGGCATTTCACACCCACGCAAACAACGCGGCATTATCCGGCATATCAGCCCCGGGATACTGAGGTACGGGTGTAGTAATATACGTGTCGTTACCGGAACCCAGGCTGGTGGGCCAATCATAGCGCGCACTCTTCACCACTGCTCCGGCCGAATCGTGGGTGTAGGTTTTTTTTCGCGCGCCTCCACCACCGAAAATATATTACGAGTCGAAAATCCCATACTCTTTTTTTTTTCTCCATCTGACTTTTACCCATTCAATCAGAATAAGTCGCCATGTTGTCAGCTCGTTCTGTCTTCCGCACTGCCGCCCGCGCAGCCACCGTCACTAGAACGCGTATCGTATGTATTTGAATTGCCCAGCAAACCCAAAATTCTACCCGCCGAGGTTTCCAGGACTCCTGGAATCGAACCTCTCCTATCTCAGCCTCTTTGGTTTAGGACCCGGCAAAAAGAATGTTGCCAGTCATGCATTGTCATGTGACCCAATTGCTTCTCTATCCCCCGGTTCAAAGCATCAGGCTGCTCAAGTTTGTGCTGGTGACTTCCTTCGTCAGGGATTTCTTTTGGCGATCGCGACAGGTTTAACAACTCGACATCTGATGCTTTCTGGCAAAACAGCAACACTCGCATAAAATTCAAGGAGCAGATCCTGCTTGCTTACAGAGGCCTGCGGACGTAATTGATGTATATGGAGTGGTCATGCATTCCCCTATCGGGTTCCCGTTGTATCCGGGTACATTCACTTGATCCAATACTAACTTCCTAGTCCCGTCCAGCTTTCACTGCTGTTCGTTACGCTTCTGCCAAGGCTGCTCCAACTGAGGTGTCTTCCATCTTGGAGGAGAGAATCAGAGGTGTCTCCGAGGAGTCCAACTTGAACGAGACCGGTAGAGTCTTGTCTGTTGGTGACGGTATTGCCCGTGTTTTCGGCTTGAACAATGTCCAGGCTGGTGAGTTGGTTGAGTTCTCCTCCGGTGTCAAAGGTATGGCCTTGAACTTGGAAGCCGGCCAAGTCGGTATTGTCTTGTTCGGTTCCGATGCCTTGGTCAAGGAGTCTGAGCCAGTCAAGAGAACCGGTAAGATTGTCGATGTCCCAACTGGCCCTGAATTGTTGGGCCGTGTTGTCGACGGTTTGGGTAACCCAATCGACGGTAAGGGTCCATTGAACAACTCCTCTTCCGCCAAGGCTGAGGTCAAGGCCCCAGGTATCTTGCCAAGAACCTCTGTCCACGAGCCAATGCAAACTGGTTTGAAGGCTGTCGACGCTTTGGTCCCAATTGGTAGAGGCCAAAGAGAGTTGATTATCGGTGACAGACAGACTGGTAAGACCGCCGTGGCTTTGGACACCATCTTGAACCAGAAGAGATGGAACGATGGCTCTGACGAGTCCAAGAAGTTGTACTGTGTCTACGTCGCTGTTGGTCAAAAGAGATCCACCGTCGCTCAATTGGTCAAGACCTTGGAGGGTCACGACGCCATGAAGTACTCCATCATTGTTGCCGCCACTGCTTCTGAGGCTGCTCCATTGCAGTACTTGGCTCCTTTCACCGCTTGTACCATCGGTGAGTGGTTCAGAGACAACGGTAGACACGCCTTGATCATCTACGATGACTTGTCCAAGCAGGCTGTTGCTTACCGTCAATTGTCCTTGTTGTTGAGAAGACCACCAGGAAGAGAGGCCTACCCAGGTGACGTTTTCTACTTGCACTCCCGTTTGTTGGAGAGAGCCGCCAAGATGTCCAACGCTAACGGCGGTGGCTCTTTGACTGCTTTGCCAGTTATCGAGACCCAGGGTGGTGACGTTTCCGCTTACATTCCTACCAACGTCATTTCTATCACTGATGGTCAAATTTTCTTGGAGGCTGAGTTGTTCTACAAGGGTATTAGACCAGCTATTAACGTCGGTTTGTCCGTCTCCCGTGTCGGTTCCGCCGCTCAAGTTAAGGCTATGAAACAAGTTGCTGGTTCTTTGAAATTGTTTTTGGCTCAATACAGAGAGGTCGCTGCTTTCGCTCAATTCGGTTCCGACTTGGACGCTTCTACCAAGCAGACCTTGGCCAGAGGTGAGAGATTGACTCAATTGTTGAAGCAGAAGCAATTCTCCCCAGTTGCTGCTGAGGAGCAGGTCCCAGTCATCTACGCCGGTGTCAACGGTTTCTTGGACGACATTGAGATCTCCAGAATCGCTGAGTTTGAGGAGTCTTTCTTGTCTTCCTTGAAGTCTAACCAGCCAGAGATCCTCGAGGCTATCAGAAACAGAGGTGAGTTGTCCAAGGACGAGTTGGCCTCTTTGAAGAGCGCCACCGAGGCCTTTGTTGCTTCTTTCTAAACCTATTCTGCATGTAGACTGAAGTGACGTGCTGACACGAACGCAAAAGATACAATTAAAACTATCACGATATACTAAATTCTATTATCGTCATCGACATGGATGAAATTCGCGACGTAGATTCCAAGCAATCGCTGTAGCAGAATGCGACATGATCCGGATCCATAGAAATACCTCCAGTCTATTGATGCGAATCTCATTGGTGGTTGCAACTTCCAGAAATTTCCCATTTGCACAGAAGGCGTTGCAAGAATTAATCCAGGATATTTTATGCTCAAATCTAAAGTGTCTGACGCCTGACAGTTCCAAAAGAACTATGCATTCCGGAGAAAAGAAACAAATGATCTCATATAGTCATTTTTAATTGCAACCTAAAGTTTTCGTCACACGCAATCATTCCTTGTGTCCGAACTCTGAGTTTGTTGAAAATATTGCCCTTTGAATATTTCTTCTAACTTTGGTTCGGGTGTGGAATCTGGCACAAGTTGACGTGACACGCATCTTTTAGTACATGCTGTGTTGGCGGTTAAACTAGATGAACACTCAAATTTCAAGAAGACACAGACACATAATCGGGCTCTTTGGTGGTTCCGAAATGATGCTTTGAACTTCTTCTTGATTGGGAGTTTTGGAATCCAGCATGTGCCCATTGCTAAATGCTGCCTGGCACTCTCTCACGTGACCATCGTATGCTGTCTCAGAGCCTTATTTGAAGAGTGATCCCCCGACTATATAACGCCACAAAGCAGACCACAAAACGTTTACAAGGCCGCATCTGGTGACTAAGTGCGCAATGAAGACCAAGAAGAAATCCCCAGCTGTTTTGGATCTCAGTGAATCTATCGAGGCCCAGCGTATCGCCGAGTTCGAGGTTGAAGACTACGACTACGAGCGTCATCAGAGCTCTAAAACCCAAGAGTTCGAGCAGGATTTGCAGTTTCTCCTTTCCGAACGTGAAGAGACACCAGTAGCAACCCAAAAAACTCTTACAGGCCCTGAGCTGGCGAAAAAGAAGGCAAGCAACACGCAGTATTCGGCGCTTGAAATGAACGACATGACTCGAGTGAATTTAGACAGCACCGATGATGACCGGTTGTCTTTGACAATGGGGGCCGAAATTCAGACTAGAGTTTTAACGACGAAGAAATATGGCAAAGTGCCACGGGGAGCACTGGCAAGAAACACGCGTCTGCCCTCAACAAAAGAAATCACCAACGACCTCAAAGGAATCGAGTTTCTGTCGGACGAAGAGGCTGTGGAGTATGTCAAAGAGACACCCCCAATTCTTTCAAAAGAAGGCGCGCTGCCGGTCGTGAACTATGAGGAGATCGAAGCCTTGCCCAAGACCTCAAAGCGGAAGAGTGGTAAGAAGAATAAGAAAAGGAGCGACAATGCGAAGAGACTGGAAAGCGTGGAGCCCACTGATGCCCAAGGTGTGGGCCAGGCAGTTACCGGAGAGGAAGCTGCTCAGAAAGCTGCTCAGAAAGCGCCAAAGAAGACATCAAAATCACGCAAATCTGCAAAGGTCAAGGAGGCCACTTTGACCAAAGAATGCAAGGACCACCCAGACAAATTACTGGCCTCTGAGAAGCTGCAGCTGTCTCTGCTTGAGAATCCTGGGCTCGTGACCAGCTCGCAGAACTCTGGTGCAGACTCCCCCACACTGAATGCTGTAAATACAAAAGTATCAGTGAAGGTTGAGAAAACAGAGAGCCCGTCTTTCACTCGGCTTTCCTCTGCTAAAGCGACGCTGGTCATACAGCTTCCGCAAGTACCGCCTGTGTCTACAATCTTCGGGCTCTCGCACGAGCAAATTTATAAGATAAGGCTCACGGATGTGAAGGTCAAGACTATTGTGAATGTGCCAATGTCAAAAATGTGCAAGAACGCCTTGACCTTTGTAATGGCGGAAAGCGAAGGCCTCTTTTTCGACGCGGAAAAAACCAGACAGTTTGTAGACTTGTGCATGAAGGTGGCCCTCTACGAGGCGTCCGGGTTCAACGAGGTGACGAAGCGGATCCCAGATTTGTTGGAATGGGTGCCTAACTACGAGCCTTTAACGTTGCAACACACAAAAACCAAGTTCACGGCGTCTACTAAGCAGATTCACAACAACAGCTTAGACTACACAGTGTTCTCGTTCTTTGGGCACATCCTCCTATGGGCCAACGAACTCCAGCATGAGGCGAAGCTCACGACAATCGTTGAAAAGTACGACCTCGGCATTCCCCGCAAGCAGATACACAATTCACTAGGTGGGTACCACCTTTGGGACCGGCTCCGGCGTGACAAAACGATCAATACCAAGCGATGGAAGCACATTCAGAAATTCAGACAGTTATTTCCGTTTGAAGAACACCAGTTCGTGTTGATTTTGCGCTGCATGAACCTCGGCGTGCCTGTGTGTTGAAGGGGCGTTCGGAGATATTTACGTTGCTAGCATGTTTGAAATACATTACAGTCCAGGGTTTATGTCGCACGTTCTTTGTGCGTTTATGGCACTCTTGTTACGCAGTGCTGTGCTGTAGGTTTGGTTTGGGAACTTGTTCTGCATTTGGATGGTATAATGAATCAGCCTACTGCCGGTGAAATCACTCAGTGTACTTGTTGGTCTTGAGCCACTCCTTAATGGTGGCACAATCACGCTCTGCCCAGCTGGCCTTGGCCGTGATCATGTCCAAGGATTGCGCCAAGCTCTGATCGAAGCCCTTGGTGTTTTTCCCCTCGAAGAACTTCACAACATTCTCTTTCTGCGCCCCTTGTGTGAAACCGGAAGAGGCAATCGTTACGACAGAGCCCAACATGGACAACCCAGGAGGCAACAACTTGTAAATGGCTTCCCAGTTGGCAGTGAACCAGGCCCACAACTTTTCGATACCCTTAGTGTGCGCTCTCATGCCTTGCATTGGAATATAAATGTCTTGCGCCTTGACGATGTCGGTCTGTAACAAGAGCGAAGCCACAGTCTCAAGCACCTCTTCGTCTTCAAATCTGCCAAACGAGCGCAAGGCAGCGATCTTCTCCTCAACAGAGCCGGGCTTCTGGTAAACAGCGAAGAGCTGGTCATATACCTTCGCATCTCCGCGTTTGGCGACGCTGTTGAATACTGCTGCTCTCACATTTGGGTGAATAGCCTTCTTGTCGCCGGCAATGAATGCAGCGAAAGCCTTGTCAACATACTCCACTGCCTCCTTATGGCCCGCAGCCACCGCAGACGCGAACAACAACGACTTCAATTGTTCCTCGGCAAACGAATCAGCTTCCGAAAATTCCCACCCAATCTCCAGAAGCTTTTTGGAGATCAAATCGAGAGTAAATTGATTTAAGGCGGGGTTTATTGTGGCATCCTCGAACATCAATGCAGCCTTGATCTTAGCAATACTACCCAAAGCAGCCTCCCATACAACGTAGTTAGACTCGCTGGACCATGCCTTGACCAAGTTGAGCAAGTCGGTGGTTTTTATTGAGCCTGAAGACGCCAACGAAGCGGCATCTGAGACCAAGCCCACACGATCCTCAACAGAAAGCTTCCCTGCGACACCCGCCTCACCCAACTTGGCCCAACGCTCAGGCGCGTAAGCCGTGCGGTAGACACCAGCCTGATCGGCATTGATTTTGTAAAAGTCATCTGCCGCATCAAGCTGGAGCGTAGTGGATCTCCCAGTCAAAACAGCAGACTCATCGGTGCCCTTGGAGGTCTTCAACCCCAAAAAGACAGGGTACAAGGTCTTGTCCTCTTCCGGCTTCACATCAGCGGTGGCAAGGAATCTGTTTTGAGTGAGCGTTAATTCTGCGCCGGCCTCCTCGACGGTAACCACAGGGAAACCAATCTTTTTTGTCCAAATGTCCATGACGCTGACGACATCTTTGCCACTGACGTCACTCAAAGCCTCCCAAAGATCTGAGGTCTGGGTGTTTCCCCACTTGTGTTTCTTTAAGTAGTTGGAGACTCCCTTGATAAACACGTCCTCGCCCAACCAGCGCGAAATCATTTTTAACAAAGAGGAGCCTTTGGAGTAAGAAATGGCGTCGAAAATTTGATTGATCTCGTCGGCGCGCTTAACGGGCACCTCGATCGGGTGCGACGAGCGCAAGGCGTCCAACGTTAAAGCGTGCTGCAAAGAGTCAGACACGTAGGACTCCCAAACTTTCCAGTCTGGGTACAACGCATCGCAGGCGTACCAGGACATCCAAGTAGCGAAACCTTCATTCAACCAGAGGCCATCCCAGAAGTCCATGGTGACCAAGTTGCCAAACCACTGGTGGGCCAACTCGTGCATGACAACCTCAGTGACACGCTGCTTGGTGTCGACATTAGTGTTTTGCGGGTCCAAAAGCAAATCCACTGTGCGGTAAGTGATCAAGCCAAAATTTTCCATGGCACCGGCGGAGAAGTCATGGATTGCAACCATGTCGAGCTTAGGCAACGGGTATGGAATGTCGAACTTGCCGTCGAAAAATGCGAGCGTCTTTGCAGCAATGTCAGCGGAGTACTGGCCCAAGTGCTCTGAGCCCGGCGTGGCCCACACCTTGATGGGCACGCGGTAGGACGTGTTTTCAACGCAGCGCAAGTCACCCACGATGAAGGCAACCAAGTATGTAGACATCAAGGGTGTGGTGTGGAACTCGGTTTTCTTCTTGCCTCCTTCAAGCTCTTGGGTAGCCTTGACGTCCATGTTGGACAAGTGCACCAAGCTCGCGTCGGAAACCAATGCGATGTCGAAGCGGGCCTTGAGGGCGGGCTCGTCGAACGACGGGAACGCGCGGCGGCAGTCCGTGGGCTCCATCTGCGTCGTGGCCAAGTAGGCAGTCTTTCCCTCGGCGTCGGTGTACGTCGAGCGGTAGAACCCGGCCATCTTGTCGTTCAAGATTCCGGTGAAGGACATTGCCAACACGGCGTCTGCGCCCGGCGCAAGCTCTGCAGGCAACACAAACGTGGCGGTCTGCTCCTCCTCGTCGAAGGCGATTTTCTCAACGTCCTTGCCATTCACCGTTGCGCCGTGGATGTCAATCTCCACCGAGTTCAAGGTGACCTCGCGTGTGGGCTCGTTCACGCGGAGGTCGATGCTCAAGTCGCCGGAGAAGGTGAATTTCTCAAAGTCGGGCTCGAGCGTGAGCCCGTAGCGGAGCGGGGACACGTTGGTGGGAAGCACTTCGCGCTGGGGGGTGGTTGATGTGCACATGTCTAGCGTTTTGTGGTTGTAATGGCAGCAGTAGAAAGAGACCAGGGCCAGAGAAAAGTGCCGGCGCGGCGGCCTCAAAAGGCCCGCGAGAGCACGGGCCCGCGGGGCGGTGTGGCTCGCGCGCACGGGCGTCTGGCACGGGGCCGCGCTCGTGTGGAGCCCGCGGGGCCGTGTGGCTCCTGGCGCGGGGCCAGGGCCGCTGGCAAATCTGGGGCCTGGGCCGCTGGCCAATCTGGGGCCTGGGAAGGCGCGCGGCACAGGGCGCGGGCGCAAGCCGGTGCTGGTGCCTGCACACAACGTATGGCACTGGGGCGGGCCTCGCATCTGGAGGGCGCGCGCGAGATTCATTGGCCAATGAGGGAGGAAAAGAAAGTGGTACCAAAGTGCCCGCAAGAGCACCCGGGGCCTCGTGCGCATATGGCTGCGGCACGGCTGCAAAATTGCCGCACGGATTCTTGATTTTTTTTTTCTTTGGGGCCCCGCGCCGCTGTATATGCTGGCGCCAGGGCCTGCTCCAAACCACGGGCCCCGAAACACGGGCCCCAAGACACTGGGAGAATGGGCAATCGATGGCCAGATGGAGCGTAGTGAGCAACGAGGCAGCAAGCATCATGCGGTGACGGGATTCCTGGAAATGCTGCGTGTCTAACTCGAAGTTATGGGCCTTTTTTGTTTTTGCTATTTTGCTATTTTGCTGTTTTGTTGTCTTCGCCTTTTTGTTGTTTTTGTCAGTGCGGTGCCTGGTGTTCGCGTGGGCTTGGGCCAGAAACAAACCAATTCGCGGGCCCGGTCGCGGAATGGGGTGCCCGGTGGCACGGTGGCTATGAGGCATTGCTCGAGGTTCATGACAAGCCTTTTAGCGCACACTGCGATAGGGCAACTGCCTCCATTTCCGCAGCGAGCCGCCTTGTACTTTTTTTTTTGTCAATCTCGTCTTCTACGTTGGGTCTCTGGATCTCGGTCTGCTGAACCATTCTGGGAGTGGCTTGCTCCAGGGACTCATACCGCGAAAAGATACATTTACAATTGGGGCGTGGCACTCGTAGTCCACGTTTTGCCCCGCTTTAGAAGCAACCATCATGATTGAGGAGCGGAGCCTGAACCCAGTCCTTGTCGCAAGTCGGATATCGCTTCAAGCACTTTGGCAGCTATTGTACTCTCATTGATGGGGCGGGCATCAACAGAACAGTCGCACCGTCACCGGTTTGCTCATAGAAGCACAAGCGTTGGCCAATGGCATTTGGTATCCCAATCGTGGAGTGCTACATTTTATGATCAAGTGGTGTTCTGAAAGAAAAGTTGATAGTGGCTAGACAGATGCGATACAACAATGCACACGAGGAATAGTGCAACCAGTGGCCCTGTACCGCACGCACATGTAGAAACACAGCCATGCCGTCACGGGGCCTTGTGTCGATACTGACTGCTCCGCACACCGGCTCAGACAAATGTCGTCTCGGGCTTGAACTCATCACCCCCAGCCAACCAGCCGACAATGCCCTCGTGCAAAATCTCCACGTCCACGTCACGGGGCGCTCTTGCATCCACACAGTCCTTGGCCCAGCCGCCAATGATGCCTGCGCGTTTGGCAGACAGATTGCAGTGGACGACGATCTTCTTGGCCCCTGGATGTTTCTCCAAAACAGGGCCCACAAGCTTTGCCTGGATGTCCGAGGGACCGTTGATCACGGTGGCTGGAATGTGCTCTGACTTGGTGATGAAGCCCCTCTCTCTGTCGTTGCGCAAATCGACCACAACGACTGATTCAGGCGTGCTTTCAAGCGTGGCAAGGAGTTCCTGCTTACTCATACGATGGGCGTTGGTAGCCAGCTTCTGAGCACTCCATTTCTCAAGCCACTCGGGAACAGAAGGCAAAGACATCTTTGTGTGTATGTATCAGACTAGGCGATATTAGGCAAAAAAAAAAAGGGCAATAGGAACGTATGTGGTCCGATTCGTTTTATATGACGGGGAGGCAAGTCCGAGGCCCTTAATATTCCTAGAGAACCCTCATGCTGGGGACACGTGATATCTCGTAACCTGCGCGGTGCATTGCGCTCGATATCGGTACCCACAGTCTTGGTCTGCCCTTTATGTTAATAACTGATGGTGTTGGCTCGGCCCCGGTCAAAATATATAGCCTTACTAATTCTTATGTGTATTTGAGCTGTACAACTATGGAATGCGTAGTCTTATTGATCTGCAAGTGTGACTGAAAATTTTATTCTCACAACATGAATATTATTAAATCAATATTTACACAACAAGACAGTTTATTTCCATTATTATTCGGTGCAAAAAAAGAGACAAACCAAAGCGTTTTGCACTAATAAAAATAGACCAGCCACATATAAGGAGCAATTGAGTATAGAAAAAGAAAACTAGTTCATAGAAGATAGCATGAGAGAAGAAACGAAGAACTGTGCAATAAGAACATGATAATATATTCTCATATTACTTATCGACATGAAACTCAAGTCGAAAATAAAGACAGCAACCGTATTGAACACGCTTCAAGTTCGAGTAGTCAGTAAGAGCCCCGAAGCCACGTAGATGGGAGACGGGGCGCCAGTTGGCACCACGAGCAATGCCAAAAAGGGCTCCATATCTGGTGTTGTGGTTTGCAAAACTCTACCGATTCCAGCCAGAAACTTCAGGATTGTGCATTCTGCAGACTAGAATATATAAACGTACGTTAGCGTGTATTTATAGGCTGACGTTGCTGCGCTCCGATGCATCGCCATCGCTCAAGCTCACATCGTAAAAACATACCCGAAACGTAATCAAGCAATTTTCCAGGCGCCAAGCACAACCCCAGGAGACCGTTCTGCGCCAACTGGCGCCTGTGCTTGAAAGCCCTAGCTTTCAAGCACAGGCAGGCCCTGCTCTCTGTCACTCTCTGTCGCAAGCAATCGCAGCCCTTCACCCGGTTCTCTGGATCAAGTGCACGCCACTGTCGGTTTCGACGATATCGCTGTACTCGCCCACGTTCAACGCAAACGTGGCCTCCTCAAAAGCAGGCTGCATCTGGCCCCTGCCGAAGAACCCCAAGTCGCCGCCCTTCTCGTGCGAGGAGCAATCGCTCTCGTCACGCGCCACATCAGCAAGGCTGATTTCGCCGTTCAAAATGCGTTTCTGGAACCCCCTCAAAATGGCAATCGCCTCGTCGCGCGAGCGCGTCACGCCGTCGGGGCTCTTCCAGGACTTGGGTCTCCTGGAGGTCTCGTTCTTCACAAGTAAGTGCAGTGCCCGTACTTTGCCGTCACTGGCCACCACGGGCTTGTTGCCGTTCTGTTTGTATTTGGCTATATACGACTTGACCTTCTCCGTATCGCTCCCGTAGGGCGGCTCCCACGACAGTTCCCGTGTCGCCAGGTTTACGAAGTACGGCTCGTTGTGCGTTTTGCTGAGCCCAATGCTCCATCCTGTAGGCAACCCGGTTTCCATTTTCGAACAGCAAGTGTTTTCCGACTAAAAGAAGCGTAGATACCTTGGCTCAAAAGAAGGACGGGTTGGGCCTGGAGTGCTTGGGATCACCTTGCTTTGAGAAGCGTTGATGGACATCGCACCCGTACACCGCATACTAGCAAGGTACCTGGTTCTGCAAGTGTGGGCGATTGAAGCGGGTGGTGGTGCTTGAATATGAGTTGATATATTTCTTTATTTGATCCTTTTGGAGTTTTCATAACTTCTTCTGAAAAAAACCGTTCGGCACAAGTTTTGGTGCTAGTGGATGCAAGCCTTCCTTGAGCTGGACCATTGGGAATGATTGCAGCCATTGGTATTTTGGACGCATCGAGGCCGCATACAAGACCAGAACTAGCCGGCTAAATTTGCTTCTTTCTTCAAAGCCTTTCAGGCTTCTCTAATCTACCACTCATGAATGAATCTCAACTGGTGCACCGCGGTATGTGATACTGCTGATGGGCAATTTTACACGACATCCGAGGCCGCCCCATACTTGATTTCGGGGGTTTTTTTCTGTTTTTGTTTTGAGCTCTTTATTTTGAGCTACTTGTATTGGCAATAGCAGCACAATTGTTTGATGTCCACTCAAGTGACTCCACGCCATGTTTCAATGGATTCGGGCTACTCAGGTCACATCACTTTAAGGTGGGCGCATCGTTCAAGCATATACAACCATCGCCTTCTCAATAACTCAATCACGAAGTGGCCCGACTACTGGATGTCAAATATTTCACTGCATGACAAAATTAAATCTCGTTTCGGTGCTTGGAATACATGGCTTGGAAAGCATCGGACCGCGGCCACATTCAACGGTATGGGGCGACACGCAAAGGCCTAGATTCTACTTCGACCACGCAAAAGAGCAAACCTTCGAAAAACCGACGCATCACATCAGCAAAGAACGCATGTTTCCGTGGGCTCGTTGCCTATGCCTTGCACACTGTACGTTGCTGCCGTGGTCGTCCTATATGAAGGTCCGCGGCCGGAGGCGATATGAGGCGAGCGAGCTGCGCATCTCATCCAGATAAGTCGCCAGATATATAGGTTCTATTCGAACCGGCAACTAGCAGATATCGCAAAGAAGACCGGTAGACAGGCTAGCTTCACGCTTTCTTGTATCAGGGCAGTTCCAGCATCCAAACCTGCTGTCTATTCGTTCGCCTACCCACGTGACCAGACGGTTTTGCCATCAGCCTAATCCGCCATGAGAAGGTCCAGAGTACGCGGCCCCAACTCGGCATTGACCGAGTTTCTCCGGGTGGAGGGCATCACCAACGCCTTCCGACAGCGGCAAAATGAGCTGGGTGCTCAGACGGGCGAGAACTCCGACGACGCCCAGGCCTTGACGCCACCTCGCAATAGACGTTCCAGACGCGTGGCGTCAGCGTCACAAACCCCGGAGTCTGCGCTGGTGGAAATTTCAAGTGATGGCCCCTCGGACGGCGTGTACAGCGACAACAATTCGGAGGAAGCGGTTCTCCGTTTGTCTGACGACGACGACGACGAGAGAGAGCCCGACCAGTTCGGCCAAGAGGAAGACTGCGTTGATTGCGGCAACCCCTTCACCGTGACGGTGTACTCGCGCTTTGTCGAGACCTTGAAAGGATACATCTGCGAGGACTGCAACGAGATACTCAAGAAGAGAGAGAAGACGGCGCGCCAGAACCAGGCCAACGCACGCAAGCGCAGGAAAAAGCTAGCCAAGGCACTTTTGGATAAGAAGGCCGTGCGGATCGCCTCATTGCAAGACGTGTGCATCCGCACCATCACGCAGAACATCGAGGACGTGGACGTCTTGGGCGATATCGGCCTGAACAACATCAACAAGATCCTGAAAATCTTGTCCAAGAACAGATCGCTCAACGACTCCACCGCGACGCTCTTCCTCAATCCCGACTTGGTCGAACTAGAGTTCTGGGACTGCCTGAATGTGTCGAGCGACTCGTTCAACAAAATCGCCGCTTACTGCTCGCGGCTCGAGTCGCTCACGCTTTTCATGTGCGGGCAATTCCACAACGATAACCTCACCTACTATAAGGACAAGTTACCACATCTAAAGAAGCTAGCACTCAACGGACCTTTCCTTATCAACGACCGCGTATGGCAGGACTTTTTCGACAATGCTGTCTGTGACTTACAGCAGTTCGAGATCAGAAACACCCACAGGTTTTCGAGCGCATCGCTCATTTCTCTCCTCGAAAACCGCGGCGCCAACCTTACGCTGCTTAAGCTATCGAGGCTCGACGGCTTGGACTCTGCAGCAGTATACGAGCTCATTCCACAGTACATAACTGCAGGAAGACTCGTCTCGTTGGAGATCTCACACCCACACAAGGCGGAATTGATTTCTGACGACTTGCTCATCCATATTCTTGCCATCACGGGCGAGTCCTTGAAGCACTTGAATATCGATGGATGTCTAGGTCTCACCGACACATTTTTGATTGAGGGCTTGGCTAAGTTCTGCCCCAGTTTGGAGCTGCTTTCGATGCGCAATCTTGATCTCCTTACTGACGATGGTTTTGTAGAAGCATGGCGGGAGTTTTCGGCCATCAACTACGGCGGGCTCGTGAATGTGGATCTCACAAAATGCACGGGGTTGGGCGACCGGTCCGTGCACGCGCTTCTTGCACATTCGGCCAACACCTTGGTAGATGTTTCGCTCAATTCTGTGGCCAAGTTGACGAAGGATTTCTGGATGCAAACGTTGACAGATGACTTTGACGCGTCCAAAATATCTTCGACCAGTGCATTGGGAAATGAACACAGGCAAGCTTTTGAGAAGGTATCCCTTCCTCTTCTTACCAGGCTTGACGTAGGGTTTGTGAGAAGTTTTGACGATGAGGTGGCTGAAAAGTTATCTCGCGAGTGCCCCAAGTTGTCCATTCTCGAAGTATTTGGCAACAACAGATGCACCGCCAAGGCCCACACACGCCCCGAGCTTTTGGTCATCGGTAGACAGGGTGAAGATATTTAGGTATCCGTTATAGACAAAATATACATCAAGTCACCCGGGTTTGAGTACACGTCAACGCTACTCGTCAGGATAGCTGATAGGTGCAGTAGCCTTGTCCAAATTTTTGAATGTGGGCAAGCGAGGCGGCTCCAAATTGTCGTCGAGAAGCGAGACCCAAGGCCCAACCATGAGTCTGTTCGTCATTTCAGGTACTGCCTCTACAAACACACCCGGGTGCGCTATGTGTTTAGCCCTCAACTTCATGAGTGCGTCTTCTCTTGTCTGCCCAGGTTTCTGTTCAGGGATGAGATAGTTGTTTTTTGCTAGCCTGGTCCTGGACGGTTTATTTACGTGCAAATCGTCGGACTTCTCCATGCGAATATTAAGGAGAATATCCAAGTAGTTTTCTTTTCCCAGAAGAATCATTGCCTGGGCTAAGTTGGCGCACGTAATCTCGTAGTAAATGTCTAGAAACGCGTCAATGGCCATCTTGGGCAATGCGGTGGCGGTCTTTACAAATTGCACGACGCTGCGCAAGTTGGTCAAGTTCTTGTTAAGGTGTCCCTCGAAATCAACGAAGAAATTCCAGAACTGAACAGAGCGTGAAAAAGCGGGTTCCGTATGGTATGTGTTGTAGAACTTGCGGATCCGTGCCGTGTCCTCAGGATCTTTCAGCAATAGCCTCATGAGATGTACCGCTACCACGCAGATCCCGTCATCGTTAAGAAACCTTGAGACTGCAACGGTATGCGAAGAATTCAAAATGGTGTCTTTAGGGGCGTCCATCTTTTCGTCCTTGGTGGACTTCGTGCTGGTGTCTTTCTTGTATCTGTCTACACGGGTGAAGTATTCCAGAACAAGGCCCTCGAGGGCCGGCACGACGGTTTCTCTAGACACCTGCTGAGCCCACATTTCTAGGGTTTGTATGAGGCTGTGGACATACGCTTCCTTCACGTAGAGCCGCGGGCCAGTGATTCCAGAGTACATGCGGAGGCAATCAAACAAAAACGCGTTGGCGTCGTCAAACGATCTCTCCTTGAGAAGTATTTGGACATAGGTATCCCGGATCTGCGTCTCGCACACGGGAACAAATTTGTATATCGCCCGCTTGCAAATGTCCTCTCGCCTTTCCAAAGATGGCTCCAGCGAATACTCAGATACAAAATTTAAGTATTTGAGCCAAATGCCGGCATTTTCGCAGTTTGGCACTAGCGCCCGTTCGAACAAGCTGAGAACCAACAGGTACTGGCGATCCTTTTGTGGCCCACTTGCGAGTGCCAGGAGCGTGCTGATCTCCGCGTCGAGGTATGCGATCCACTCCTTTGTCTGGGCTTCGATGGCGGCCTTCTCCGTCACCAGAAACTCCTGTAGAGTCAACGCGGCCTCGAACGGCCACTTCATTGTCACGTGTGCCTGCGTTTGTGTAAAGATGTCGTAGGAGTAGGACTCGATGAGCAGGTGCTGTTCCACTACAGAGAGCTCTGCCGGCAGTGACTTACCAAAAGGCTCGAGATATTTCGCGTACTCGGTCTCGCTTATTATATCCGCGGCACCGAAGGATTTGCTGATCTCCGTGAACTGATTGTAGTACTGTGCGTACTGGTAGAGCGGGATCCTGATGAGGCAAAGGTACAAATTGAGGAGCCGCGTGGACACGCCGTCTGGGGCAGCGGCCTTCTCAAACGCAATGTACTTGTCCCAGAACGGGTCGGAGTTGAAGTCCATGCCCACACACTCGGCCGCACGCACAAACTCTGCACGTACTTTGTCGTGCTTCGTGGCGCTTTGCGCATCAGCAGGCGGGGCATCCAGCACCGACTCCGCAACGATGTCCGTAGAACTCTTGCCTGGAACATCGGTCTCGACGGTCGTTAGAGCAGTCAAGTACTCGACCCAGAGCAGCACGCTCTGGGGGTAAGCGGCCACGGCCTGTCTCAAGCACGCGATGGAGTCAGCGACGGTGCCCATTTTGTACTCCAGAATCAGAAACTGCCGCCAGTGGGCCGCTGAAAAGGGGAACCGCAGCAAGAACGCGGCGTACGCGGCCCTGGTCGCGTCGTGCGCCGCCTTGGCGGCGTCTTTGGACCCGGCGGCCGCCCACGCGTCTTCCACGGCCCTGAAGAACACGTCCCACTTCCGCCAGTTGTCTTTATCGGCCAACGCAGCGGTTCTGGCGTGGTCCCATTTTTCGGGTCTGGTCCTGGGCCGCAGCGGCAACCTCAGGGGCGCAGCATGCTCTGTCGAGGGCGGCTCAGGCGCCAGCGTGAGATCGTGTGGCACATAGCTGTCTCGCATGGCGTTTTTTGGGCGTGTTTGCAGAAGAAAAACGGTGTTGTGAAGAGGCTGGATGGTGGGGCCGGCGATGGAAAATATGGGGCGCGAGTCCCAGGCCCGGGCCCCGGTGCCAGGGCAGGCTTAGGGCCAGGCCCAGGGCCAGGCGTGAGATGGCGCGAAGGCGCGCGCGGCCTGATTTACTCGCACCGACAAGAGGGCGGGCATGGTGGATATTTATACTCGTTGGGATTCTTGTTTTCTTTTTTTTTCTTTGATAATAATAATGATAATGATGATATATTAGATATAATATAAACTACACCGGAAGTCCTTTATCTATCCCTTTTGTTTATTCCAGGTCATATTCTAAGGTATCACATTATGTTCTATCACTCATATTTGTAATATATATTAGTATACACAATATGTCTTTTATTCAACTATATATTATTATAGTCTATTTATATATAGGTATTTAATAGGTTGTATGTATAGGTAATTTACATTATAAGTTATATCTATATTATAGTATTGGTTTCATATCATGATCTCTATATTAGTCTTTATATCATGATCTCTAAATTATAGCTATATTATGTAATTGATCTCAATATAATAGTTGTGTATTTTATAATAAGTATCTAAAGTAATATTCATAATACTAGGTATTATGTATATGATCTCATTATATAAGGATATATAATAGTATATCTTACTCTATCTTAAGTATATGTATATCTATATTATAGTATTGGTTTTATATATTACATAAACATGTACTATACAGATAATAAAGTATATATAAGGGATACCTATATAATATATGTACTCTTTATATAAGTATCTCTATGTTATAGCTATATTATGCATATGATCTCTATATGGTATTTATATATTTATATATATACATATATAAATATATATATCATTATCTCTATATTGTATATTTACATAGGTATAATACATAATGATCTCTATATATTATTATCTATATTATTATGGTTCTAATACTTTATATTATATAATCATATAAGTATATAGTGATCTCTATATATCTTACTTTATTGTCTATATAAGTCTCTTTATTATTATTATTATCATTATTGGGCTTGTATTTCTACATGGCGTTTTGTCTTGGACTCGCGCTCGGACAGCTCTAGTATCATGGCTGGAGGCGAAGGCTGGATATGGAGCCCGTGATCAATTAGAGATAAGTCAATAAACCTAATCGGTATTTATTAACTTTAATAAATATATGGAGTTTTCTGCCTTACTATTAGCTAACCCCTTACACTGCTTACGTTTTAGTAAGGATCTCTATGAAATATGCTTAGTTTGTATTATATGAATAATGTTATAGAATATCTACACCGGATCCTATAAAATACTGGTGTATATAGTTATAATATTGAGGAGAGGGAGATAAAACCAAACACGGAATGTAGATATAAAACTAAGATAAAGTTAATGACGCCGGATGTCCTTATATATAAGGTATAATAATTAATATATATAGGTATAAAGTAAACATATATTAAAGTATGTAACATAATATATATATATATATAGATAAACAAGTTTGTAATACAGTTATGTTACATATAATGATCGCTATATATAAGGTATTGATTATCTACAAAAAAAAGGTATCTAAGTTTTATATTATAGCATACCCTTTTACAACAATACATAGTCTATTAATTTCATTATATAGCTATTCTTTAATATTTAAAACATACGATATATCTGTCTTGCCCTTAGTCACTGTCGTGCGGATACCTGCTCCGTGGGCTCTCGCGCTGCTCTTTATACTCGCATGTATAAAGTCTGCCCCGCGCCCTTCTTTTCTTCCCTCCCTGGCGCGGCGCTCCATACTTGTGTGCTATTTCCCTATATCTATCCTTTCGAACTTACTCGCTTTTTACTCTATCGAAACCAAACACTTCCCCATAAACAATGAGCCTTAAAGGGCGCGCGAGTCTTAGCAGCTACGCGGATCCCCAGGTCAGGTGACAGTGTCCCTGGTGCCCCTTTAGAAAGGCTCCTCAGAAGCCTGTCACGCAAGCATCCCAACCGGCTAAAAACGCCCCTGAATACTGCCCCAGAGCCGCCGTCTTCCAAGCACCAAAAATGCAGCACCAACACCAAATGTGCCGCACGCCAAACAATCCAAAATTGCAGCACGCGGAAACGCAGTATTGGCCGCGCGCGCGCGCGCCATCTTCGCGCCATCTTCGCGCCATCTTTGCCCCACCATCGCCCCAGCAGCGCCGCCCATTCCGCCGCCACAAACACACGCCACAAACACACGCCATGACCGAAACGAAGCTCGTGGCGCCCTTCACGGCGTCGTGCGACAACCACCAGCGCATCTTGGCGCTTGTCCGCCGCGATGCAGCCCCGTCGTGCGGCCCGCCGCGCGTTCTCCAGGTGCCGGTGCGGCTGGCCCTCGACGTGCGGGAAATCGTCTCCCAGAACGACCGCCAGATGCCCGAGTCCGGCGCCGCGGACCCTCAGGACACCCATGGTGCGGCGGGCGCCGGCCCCGGCGGCAACTCCGACCCTGCGGCGGCTGCAGACGCCGAGGAAGACCCGCGCGGGTTCGTAGACTTGGCGTCCTTCCAGCCGCGCAACCGGCTCGAGCAAGTGTGCACCGTTTTCCTCCAGGACTTTCCCGCGCTCCGGCCGTGCCACGTGGCGCGGGCGCTTGCCGTGCTCTTGCAGGCATGGCCCGCGGAGGCTGCGGCCGGCGTCCGTTTTGCTGCCATGGCCGAGTCCATCAACGACACGCGCGGCGTGTTCGTGCGCTTCCCCAGCGTGCAGATGGCCCGCTGGGCTCAGGCGCTGGTGCCGCGGGTGTTCCGCGGTGTCACCGCCATTTTCGACGACACGCTCAGCACGTTGGCAGCGCCAGACCCGCCAGAGCAGGTGGCCCAGGCGGCGCTCGCACCCGCAGCCACGGACTTCAGCGCACTCGTTGCCAACAAGACGCTCTACAGCAGCGGATCCGCTCGCAGCGGCACGGAGGACCTCGACGAAGTCATGCAGTACTACAGGACATACAAGGTCGAGAACCTGGAGCTCGTGGAGGTCCCGAGAGAGCTCAAGGAGGCGATTGTGCGGGACATCATCCGCTTCCGCGCAAAGGTCTTGACGCTCGAGCGCGACGCCCGCAAGAAGGAGATCGAGCGCGAGCGGCGCAAGGCCAAGAGGCGGCTCACGCTGATCTTCGAGGATATCCGGGCGTCGGCAGCGTCAGATGCCAGCGCGGACCAGCCGCCGGCGGGGGACGACGCCCGGCTGGCGCCCACAGACAGCGGTGCGGCCCGCACGCCGGACCCGCTTGACGCGCTCAGCGACGCAGACTATGAGGCACACGTGTTGGCTGAGGCCGAACAGCGGCGCCGGGCCCAGTACGAGGCGGAGCACGCGAGGCTACGTGCGCTCGAACAGCAGGAACAGGCCGTGCTTGTGGAGCGGCTCCATGCCGCCAGGGCATACGAACAGGCCTTGGTGGAAAACAAACTCGCGCACATGGACGATTACAAGTCGTTGCAGGACCTTAACGGTAGCGCCGCGGCGTCTGCGAGCTTTGCCTCGGCAGGATTGGACAGGCTCAGGCTATACTATGCTGACCACAGTGAGTATCTCCGAGTCCGCAGCCACGAGCGGGCCCGCGAGGAGGCCATGGACGATCAGGACCGCAAGGACGAGAGGGAGAGCCAGGAGAAGGCACATGCTGCGACCCCAGCTTTTGCAGCAGTGAAGGTAGTGGACTCCCGAAGTGTCCCTGCTCCCGCCGCAAGCAGTGGTGTCGTGGTGGGATCTCTTTCCGAAGCAAGCTTGGCTGCTATCAAAGAAAAGATCGCTGGTTTGGTAGAGGAGTTTTTGGGTATCCGCGAAGACTTGTTGATCGATTTTATCTACGACTTTGTGCTTGAGAATAATTTGTCACGAGGCGACGATCTAGTGACGGAGCTCCAGGAGACCTTGGACGACGACTCTCACGCCGTCGTCCACCAGCTCCACGAGTTTGTGGCTACGGTGCAGTGAATTTCACAATACTGCTTAGGATAAAATAAAATTGCATAATGATCATATATGGGTATAAAAAAATGTCATATGGCCTGCGGTTGCAGGAGCGTTAGAGTGAACAAGCAATTTTAGAGTCTAAAAAGACCAGCCTAGCGAGTTCTGAGCATTGACTGGGTACGAGATGGGCGGTCTGGCGTTGCTCTCTCCCAGTACATTCGGGCTCAGTGCTGCATCGTTGAGTCCGCTCTCTGAATCAGACGGTGGAAGCTCGACGCTCTTCTTCTTCTTGAATCTTTTGAACAACAAAACCATCAACGACATATAAGCAAATGTACCAATAGACGCACCTGCTACAACTCCGCCAACTGTGCTACTATTCAGACTGGTCGTAGAGGAACTATGCGAGTCCATCGACCCATTTCCACTTGTAGCTGTGTTTGAGGACAGAACGTTTTCTTCGAGTCCAGTAATGGGGATTCTCGGGTCTATTAAGTTCGCCAAAATGTTGCTAGTTTCATCAGGGTTGCTGTAAAGCTTTGATCCGCTCGAAAGCACGAGCAGTTGCAATGAGCTGACAGCGTCAACGGGGAAGTAAACCTCTGCCACAGTGATCACATAGTCCACGCTGTCCGCAGTAAACGGAATGATCCTCTTGACAGTGACATTGGAAAACATATCTGCATCAGTGAATGCATAAGTCAAAACTTGTGGCAAGTACTCAAAGATTTGGGCTGAGGACATTGAATTCTTCACAACAAACGGATAGTTCAATTCTTCCTTGAACCCGACAGTGACTACCTGAAATTTACTCCCAGGTGTAGCTGTCGCCGCCGGGTTGATAGCACGAGGAAGCCCAGATGTTTGAGAGCGACTGTCTTCGGTCTGTGATGTCAGAACACTATTATATGTTTTTGTATCAACAAAAATCAGCGTTGGAACCCATTTACTTTTCGTGGTTTTCAGTGTCCCTGAGCTTCTACTCGAGGACACTGAGGTAATAAAAGTACTTTGTGTCTGTGAAGAGTCAGCCGAAATACCCGTGACACTTGCTGTATTTGTGGAGAAAGCATCCCCTGTTGTGACTGGGTTGGTGGTGGTTTGCGTGGATGATGTAGCGTCACTCGCGCTTTGTCCTACCACAGACGACGAGGCATATGCAATCGATCTCAGACTTTCCTGCGACTGACTTAAAGCGGCGCTGACAGCAGTCGCCGAAGAGGCCTCATCCAGATTGACAGATGAGATGCTCTGAGCATCTGCTGACATTTCAGCTGAAGAATGAGACAAGGTGGAGTATGTCTCGGTTGCCAGAACCGAGAATTGGGAAATGTCTGATTGACTCGAGTGATCAGATGCTTGTACATAGGCGCTCAGCAAAGACGACATGTATATCTCACTCTGAGAAGAATACACGTCAGAAACACTTGATGTTGTGGGCAGTTCCGTACTGATTGGTTCAGAATCTGTATCTGCTGTAGTGCTCTGTGCGGAACTCGAGGTAGGAACTGCACTGACTTGCTCAGTCGAGCTTTCAGACACACCGGAAACGGGCGCATAGCTCAGGAGTAAAACAGAGGTGCTAGTCAGTGGCTCAATCGCGGTGAAGTCTTGGCTATCCGATGCAGACAGGAAGGAGAAAGTGTCCTCTGCAGTGGAAGAAGATATAGTAGACAGCTCCAATTCAAAGGATGATGGAGACACATATTCGAGAGATGACTCAGTGGATGGACTAAGAGGAATCGAGGAAACCATCAGCGACGGACCTTCGTCATCCAAGTAGCTTGTTGATGAGATGCTGCTTGTGGTCGCGGGCATCTCTATTGATGACAGATCAGACTGAAAGCTCGAGTCAGTAATAGCAAACAGCGAAGTTGCCAGCTCTGTCGACAGTGACGAAAATGCAAAGCTGGAGGACGATGGAATATATGTTGAGAACAGTGACTGCAGCAGCTCATTGGATGACGAAGACACAGTAGAAGAAGACGCACTTGGTAGCATGAAATCCGAACTGAATGTTGCACTTGCCGAGCTAATTGGAAGCGGCAGATTCTCAAGGGATGAGGAGATAAAGCTTCCAGAAGCAGCAGAATCGAGCTCAGAAGTGACGACGGACAGCGTCGAAGTTGGGAAAATGTAAGTGGGCTCGGAAGTTCCAGTATATGAGCTCTCGGGCGCCGACAAACTGGGATGTGAGTTCAACGAAGACGAAGTTGAAGATAGGAAGCTGAGAGTTATCTCTGATGATTTGGCAAATGAGCTTTCGGAGGAAAATAAACCAAGATCCGAGCTTACTGGAGCCAAAGTCGAAGTTTCGGGGGTGTAGGCCGCCTCTGAAGACTCGGCAAATGAGCTCTCGGACGCAGAAAAGCCGAAATCAGAGCTCAATGGAGCTGAAGTCGAAGTGGGCAAAATGTCTGTAGAATCTGAAGTTTCAGCAAGTGAACTCTCGGAAGCAAAACCCCCCAAGTCAGGGCTCACTGGCACCAGGGTCGATGTTGACAACAAATCAGTAGGATATTCAGAGGCAGCATCCGAATTTATTGCGCTTGAGCCACCAAGAGTACCTGTAGCGGTTACAGATGAGGTAGTGGGCCCTGTGTTTGACTCAATATTAGCGGAACTCGAAGCTACTGTTGATTTCGTCGTAACATCACTCGCACTTGAATCGTCATCCAGAAGATCGGTAGGAAAAAGACTATCTGTCTTGGTTGAGCTTGTCAATCCTAAGGTCTGAGCATTAGATGATACATCAATCACCTGAGATGTTGCGTCGAGAATGGTTTCAAAAGTGGGAGACTCCGTAAAAAAAGATGTCTCGCTGGTAGCAGTGTTCGCCAATGGCGAAGTCACAGCCGAATCTTCCACGGGTACCAGGGTAGACTCAGTATTGACATCTATTGTTGGGCTTGCTGCTGTTTCAGTAGAGACAGCAGTATTAGTTTTACTGGTGGTGTCTGGAGTTGCAGTCAGAACAATGTCCGTTGGGATCTCCGGGACATCCTCCGTGGTGTCAATGCCAGCTGAAGTCTTAGTTTCAGCAGCCCCGGTATTTTCTAGCGTTCCTGTAGTCGCTGAAGCACCAAAATCTTCTATGGTTGCCGTGCTACCTGAAATTTTAGTTTCGAGATCCTCGTTGTTTTCCAGGGCCTCGGTGGTTGCTGCAGCACCAGTATCTTCCGTGCTTTCGGAGACAACCTTCGGAATACTGGAAGATGTAGGAGCAGTGCCAGGTGTAACGGTTAATGAGGTGGAGGTCGAGGAATCCAGACTTACATCCACAAGTGGAACGATACTGGTCTTGGCACTTGAAACAGACAGCGCCGCCTTCGCGGTTACTGCCTCCTGAGCAGAGCTAGTGGTTTTCTTTGTGGACGAAGTCCCAATGCTGAGTGACTCGTCGATTACGGTGCTGATGCCTGCGTCGAGGGTCTGCGGATAGGTCGTGACCAGGGTGCTCGATGAGGTGGTTCCGTTGGACTTTGTGGCCAAAATCGAGGCCACAAGCTGCTGGACATAGTTCTCTTTTCCTGATACTGCAGGGGCAGCTGTAGCACTGGCACTAAGCGCCATGACCAAGGCGTAAAGTGTTGAGATCTTCATAGCAAGTGTATGTGTGTGTGTAAAGAACGACTGGGGTGAGAGGTGGTTGGAAGAAGCACTTTTTGTGGGAAAACGCTGATTTCACGTAAGCAACAAAGAGCTTTGCTGTGGGTCAAGTGATTGCTGTCTCGAACGTGTCGTGTCCAGATGTTTTGAAGGTGGCTGCTAGAGATGATCTAACAGTGGCAAAAAAAAATGAGACGATGTGAA
Source organism: Metschnikowia zobellii (assembly GCA_939531405.1). Lineage (NCBI taxonomy): Eukaryota > Fungi > Ascomycota > Pichiomycetes > Serinales > Metschnikowiaceae > Metschnikowia > Metschnikowia zobellii. Next base: position 893,346 of record OW618031.1, on the reverse strand, counting down.
TGTGTGCCCCGATTCGCCATATATGAAAAGCTCGCTGAGTCTGAATGGGATTCACGCTGAAAATGAGCCTGGATGAAACAACGAATAGAGGCGGCTCTATAGACTGATGTTGCCAGCGGCTAGAAAAAAAAAACAGAGAAAACGAGCGAGTCTTTTCTTTCTAGTTTTGCGTGTGCTGTTTTGTTTGTGCTCGCTAATTTTCCAGCGTTTAAAACTTGATTTCAAAAGAACGAATGTAGTGGTTAAAAGGCGCCGAATATGGCGGGATCTTGAATGCTCAGAGAGGCCTCAGAGAAGTGGGAACAAGAAACCTTTTGAGGCAGGGGGAGCGAAGGGGGCGATTTGCGCGGCCGCGGCGAAGAAGCACCTCATGGTGTGCATATATGCGCGAAATTTGAAGAATTTTGAAATTATTCGCGTATAGGTGCGCATTTCGAGACGGCCAGACGCATAGCCGGCATGCAGTTTGAACCGAAGGCTGAGGGAGGCCAGATACGGCAATACCATGAGAATGTAAAGAGTGACATTCACGGACCGCGTTTGAACATATGCACGTTTCCGCCCAAATGCACACTTTTTCCCAAACTCCAGCTGTAAAAAAGCTGCTTGTGAATGGAGACTGCAGAATAGATGAGGGAACAGGACGGGAGAAACAAATCAAATTCTCTATGTATGTTGCTGAGCCAAACTTCTTGGCACCGCCGTCACATGATACTCTCAACAAATTAAGATCTTGAATTCATATTATATCTTCCTATTTACAAGGCTCACGTTAGATAGAATAAAAGATTTTGATGGCAGCTGAATACCTCGGCTGATTCTGTGGCTCGGGAGGTCTAGACCGTTTGCGCAAGCCATGTTTTGTTTTTGCCCATGCATGTCCCAACGCAGGTACCGCGTTTTGGGTAACTGCGTTAAGTGCCCTGGTGCATGTTGAGAGAATGAAGCCATGTTTTCAAAAGTCACTTTTATGTTTCATCAGATGCTTGCGGCGCCACTCTAAACCGCCTTAAATAAGTCAAGCCACAAAACCCTGCCGCGATGCAAGTCCTGATATCTGGTGATTATATATGATCGAAAACCTTTTCTTCAATGCTACCCAATCAATCAATCAGCACCACATGTCTGGCAGAACCAAGATTCTATTTTTGCAATTGAACCTTAAACTTGTTTTGATTGAACTTGGTTTGCGCATGTGCACTTAACTTGCCCGTCTCTTTCTGCATGTATGATTGCTCGTTCTTGTAAAACACAAATATTGAACAAAGCCTGCCGGCGATTTTGTACGATTTTTTTTTTCTTACTTCCTTTCTTGCGGTTGCCGTCTGGCTGCACGCCATCAAAATGAAATCATGTAATGGTGCCACCCGCCGAGTCTATGTCTATCATTGTATTCGAGTGTCCACAATTGGACAAACATACGTTAGGACATTTCAAAGCCTCGTTCGCACAAATAGTCATGCCGCTTTTCGTGAGCTACAGAAGAAGGTTAAAGTCGTCAACTATATGTGGGACTACGTAGAATGGATGATATTTTTGTTTTGATGGTCCGAAAGTCAGCAGCAGCTTTCACTTGTCAGAATCAGCAGGGAAGGCTGAGATTGAACAGATTTCGCAATTGATCAAGGTTGAATCGCTGCTTCTGTGATGATTGACTACGCTCATACACTAGAAGCGTCTTATAGGTCATATCGAAGCATGTGTATTAAAAACATTGCCGACATCTGCAACCGAGTCTCCTGCTGTGTCTGCAATATGAGATCACGCTTTTCTGACTGTTCGGACTTCCAATTCGCCTCACAAAACTCGCCAGCTTTATATGTCACAAAGTATATCTATATATTCTGGATGCCTGGATTCTCCAAAGGTTTTCTCAAAAATGCTGCCAGCTTCTTGCCAGCTTTGCTCAAAGCTTAATTTTTATTGAGCCATTTCAGTGATATTGGCTTGTATTCGTAAAATTTCTTGCAGCAGAATTCTCAATGATATGCGAGCTGTGGATGATATGAAAGGACTCTGAAGAACATGGGCTTTAGGTTTCCGAGCCTAGAAGCTTTAGATTGAACGAATTGAAGGCCTAGTATCCGGATCTTGTTGCAAAGAAAAACAATTTTGAGATACGTAAAATAAGTTTTAGACGAAGTGAGAAGTCCCACAGAATTGGACTTGATCCTCGAGTGTGCTAAAATGCCTGGCATCCCAGACTATAGTATTTTGTTTTACATAGATTTGTTTATTTCACGAAATAATGAGCAATAATGACTATTAGTAGCCTTACCACAACCTCCATTGCAGGTATTGAAACTTGTCCAAATACGTGTCCAATACTTTCACATAAGTCTACAGTTCGAAACTACGTCAAAAGTTGCTACTTTTTTCGTAAGCGATATCTTCATGTAATTTTTCCAAGCAAACAAAATGAGTAAGCTACTCCAGCCGGCCCTATATGACATTCGATAGACGACATGAGAGACCCGTACATTCTATCCCAAGTCGCTCACGAAATTTCGTAGCTTATCATTCTACCCCGCAAATCCCGTCACAACTATCTTGAGAATGACCCGTGTTCGGCAATTAGATCGTATGATTCTTTCCGAAGGGGTGGATACAACTCCCATTGATTCCGAAGATCAAGAGCAATTGATTGCACATCTCACCCACCAAAACGATGCATCGCTCAGTTTATTCATCAAGGTGCTTGTGGGTTCGATTCTTTTGGAGATTCCTGTTTCGGTGCTTTTGATGAGACACTCGGTGGGCGGGGTTCGTCCTGTGGCATTGTTACTTGTGTCTCATTTGTTGACGTTAGTGAATTGTCTATATGATATAAAACAGCCTCGCGAAACCGTGGCTTCGAGGTACTTAAGTATGAGGTCACAGGATATTGGAGGACAGCGCCTCAACAGATTGATGTCTGTGCCTATGCATATCCTTTCTTTCTATGGAGTCTTGCTTTTGAACGCAGTGATTCTTTTTCAACTCTTTTACCTGGTGCATGCAGCTCATGGCTTTCAGCCCCTCGATATTTTACTTGTCATCCCCGTTGCCAATTTGGTTGCTGTGTTCATGATGAGAAAATGGTACAAGGACGTCACGAAAGAAATCGGAAATCTCCACGGGCTCAAGTATAAATTCAAGTCAGCTTGAGCTTAGGTACCATAATTTTGGGGCTTATGTGAAGCGATGTTGGAAGTTACGTGACCCGTGAAATCTAGACCTTCTCCTATATATCCCACATGCAGGTGGTCTTTCAGTTCAAATTTGAGAAGAAGCGGTGATTGGCATTTCTCGGGTATCCTGCGCGATTTAGGAATGTGTTTGGCTAGACCCTATTCGCAAGCAAGGCGTATGTTGTGTTTCTGATATTAGAACGCATACATCCAAGATCAAGAGGTCATAGGAGGTAGTCTAGGCCCGTCGCACTTGAGACAAGATCAAGTTTGTGAGGAAAAACGCCCAATTCAAGTTCCCTATGAATTTAGATTCCCATCAGTAAGATCTAATGAAAATTCTTCAAGAGTCCTGAGGGCCTAGGTGTGAGTCGCAGTCACAAGTATCTTCCATAGCATCAGACACGAGTCAGTCACTGACATCTTTGAAGGATCTGCTTATGATCTCTTATTTTTGATTTCCAGGCAGCAATTGTGTTTTTTTTTTCACAAATTTAACCAGCATTCGAGTGGATTGAAGGTATGGCGACGTTCCAGGGATATGTCCTTGTGTCTGGATGCAGGCTTAATGTGCGTCTAATTTTTCAACAATTCAGCCTTGCGCTGCAAACCTGTTGACTCGCTCGGTGACGAAAAAATAAATCTAGCCCGGCTCTGCCGACTCACGGACTTGCTCGCGGCACGGGAATATGACTGATGCGCGTTTTGAACAGACTGTGAGCAAAATCTTCAGCTTGTGTGCAAGATTTGCTTTTATTACTCATTTAAGCCGCAAGACGCGCAAGGGGTGCACCCTGTCGTATTTACATGACAAATCAAGAATCACCGCAGGTTGCAAAATAAACAGGTAGTATTTCATAAATTGGGATTTAAATCCCCCACACTAGTTCTAGCATATAGCTTGCTGAATTTCAGTTATTTAAAACAAGTTTTTTTCTTGTACGTGCCTACGTGTTTACAAGTTGACCTGGGACTTTTTTTTTCGCCCCGTGCAGCTCGTCTACGCACCTCGCCACAAACATACTGTGGTTGCCACTCAGTTGTCAGAGGCGTAGCGATGAGATCAACCAAATACCGAAGGGGCCCTAAAGTAGGGTGCTATGCAACAAGCTAAAGAAACAGTGTTTGGGAAATATGAAGATCGGGATATGATCGAGAAAAGCATGCAGCAAATTTGAGATATAAATGGCGATGCGAGGATTTCCAAGCTTCACAATAGAAACTCAGAGCTTCATTGTAGTCTAAACCAAAACACTCAATAGGGTTGCCCGACCCACTGAAAAATTAGCAGCTGCGGAAAGCCGCCGAAAAAAAAAAAATTTCGCAATGATTCACCACCGGGGGTGTGCATCTGACTTCCGAGGGTCATTGCCCGTAACCATGAATATTTTAACTTTACAAGCGGGGTTATCCTGGCTTGCAAACCTCTTACCCGAACCCACGGGCAAGATCTGTCGGCACAACTCCCTCGGGCTGGAACCTATTTTCAATTTTGGTGCAGCGGCCTGGGGTTTGCGTGAAATCAAGCCGGAAAAAAAAAACTACGCACATCTTGCGGCTTATTGTTGCTAGGTGTTCTGGGACATTCTGGCATTTTCGCACGCCGAAAACGTGCGAATACCTTGATTTTTAATTTTTTTAATCGCGAACCGGCATCATTGCTCTGACATCACCAGAACGCGGAGTGGTGCGGAGTACAGTGGGAGGGGCACCATCAAGGTTTTGCGTTTGAGGCGTGTTTCATGCGTGGGATGGTGAAATCGGGTCTGAAACGGCAAGCGGTTCGGGCAAGCGTCTTCTTTAGGTAACACCCATTATTTGACAGTGTAAACAATTGGCCGCGCTTTTTGTTTTTCCAGCTGGCCGTCTGGAAAACGCGCGTGCGTGCCTCACAATCGGGGTCAAGAGTTTTTCAATGGCCCTTATTGATCGGGCACGTGCACCGTGTCTCGTGTTTGTTCCCATATTATACATTGGGCGATGTGGACACCCTGGTTGTTGATGGACTCGCGGTTGTCCCCAACACTTGCAGCATGGGCCGGATGCGCATAGCGTGTGGCAGGCCAACAGAGAAGATTCGAGACACACTGCGCAACCCCGCAAAAAGCCCATCGGCCAGCAGCAGGAAAACTGCGAGAGCGCGCGCAATACACGCGGCGTGCACACGCTGGCTGCCCCCGGTGGAAGCAAGTTCCGAGGGGTTGGCCGTGTACGGCCGAGCCCGTAATTTGCGCACACGGTTGCCCTCGTTTCTCACATGATTACTCACTTCTAGATCTTCTATAAATAAGAACGTGGCCCTGCGAGCACTTATATAACCACGCCGCCCTTCCACGACAGCATCGGTTTTTTTTTTTCTAAAGTATCGAATCTTCAATTTTTTTATTTTGGCAAAGTCAGAAAACAATATTTAGCCACAAGCTAACGTTTCTTCAGCGCCGCCGACATCACCGACCGAAGAAAAAGCAATTACCCCTAAACCTAGTGGCGACTGCCTGTTTTTCTCGAAAGCCATATCACCACTGTCTTTTAAAAATTTCATTCAAACCACACAAAATGGACGCCGACGCCTTCAACTCCTACTGCATCACCTGCGACCAGTTGTGCACGGATAACGCCGTCTACTGTTCGCATGCTTGCAAGGAACAAGACGAGCAGCAATCTAGCTCGGTGCTACAGTCTGTCAACGCAGACATTGTCTCCCCTTTGCTCACGCCCTCTTTGTACCAGCAAACGCAACGTTTCCCCCTGGCCGAGTCGATCGGCTCTCCCTTGCTACTACCCACCAGTCTCCGCAGCGATTCGCAGTTGCCCGACTTTTCCCTAAACTACTCCATTAGTCAGCCCTTGTCTCAGAGCAAGGCCATCGCTTCCACGTCTCAGAACTACCGTTTGTGGCTCAGTGGTATGTGAAGTATGTGGAGGGGAAAACGAAAAAAAAAATGCAACATTCATAAGCGGAAAAAACAAAAAAAAATGATTTCCAGAATATAACATAAAAGGAGGCGACATGCCGCCTCAGGCTGCAACAAGGCACGCCTCAATAGCATCAAAGGTCAAAAAAAAGGATTTACAGGTAAATAGGGTATAATAGAAAGAAAAAAAATCATTAGTAAATGTAGTGGTGGCGATGCTCTGGGACACTTGTGCTGCACTCTGTTAGAGGGTGGCTGGCAATACGTGATGACGGTGTTTGCGCTGGCCGCTGTCTACGCCAAAATCTGGCGCAAGCCTCAGTTTTTCTTCTTTTTTCCAGGTTTCCGCATGTTCGCAGTTAGCGCATGGCACGGTGTTCCTGCAGGCGCTCTATGGATTTCCGGTTGGGCTACACGTGGATGCGAGCGCCGAGGGCGGCGCTCCACGTTGCGATGGCTGGCAGTATATCTCCGGATGTGCATATAGTAAAGATGGGGAAGGGCGTGGTTTTTGGGAACGTGCTTGTGGCGCGGCTCTGCGAATTTGGAGTGGTCCCCGCCGGGCCAGGCACCCAGACACCAAACCCCTATAAAGTTTGTGAGACAAGAGAAGAAGCCGCCGCCCCGCAAAGGACTGGCTCCAAGGCGCCGCGAGACCCCTACCTCAATGTCGCCCCATATAGTGCCCCCTTTAAAATGGCCCCTCACCCAAGCCCCTTGCAACAATGGCGCAAAGGCTGCGAACAGCGGCCCCGCCGCACCACCCCAAACCCACTCCTATTTTGATTAGGGACAAACGCGTCGACCGAAACGTGTTAATTGATTTTTATTTTTAATTTTTTTGGTCTTGCCCGCAATTCTCGTATGGCGGAGAACGCGCGCGGGTCGGACGGAAACGTGGCTGGCCCTAGGAATTAGTGCCGCGTGGGCCCACGAGGTCTGGGCGCGACTCTCACGGGGCCGCCAAGAAGCCTCGCGCAAGAATCAATGGATCCATTGCGCCCGAAACTAGCACTTGATCCCCCGCGCGAGTTCCGAGGGAACGCTCTTTTGCGACGGCTTGGCCAGGCGGGATGTGGCCAGGCGGGATGTGGCCAGGCGGAATTCGGCCTGCAGGAAATGGACAGGCACGTGATGCTATTTTTTTGGCTCGGCGGGGCCTTGCGCTTTCGGCCCAGCACTAGGCCCAGCACGAGGCCCCATCCACAACGTGCGCATATACTCTGGCGTCTGTGGGCATCATTCATGCAGGTGTCTGGGCTTGGGGCTCGGCCCAAAAACGGTGTTCCGATTGCAAATCAGGCCCGCCTAAATGTGGCGCGATACTGCGAAATTGAGTATTGGTGACAAACTCAAACCCAAGGCTTACACGCATCGCTGGGCTGGCCTGGGCGTTCAGGCGCAATGGCCAGTCTGAAACTTTTGTGAAACAACTTTGGCGCTCGGATGCAATACAATACAAGGACAAGTTTGTTTGGGCCCCAGAGTGGAAAAACCCAATCATAAACAGTGTTTGTTGTGCCGCGCACGCACGCTTCGGGCATGCGAAAAAATCAACCACGCCGCAGCACACGGTTCATTCTTCCCCCCCCCCCCCCCCTAGTCTATTTGCAAATATGTTTGGCGCGTTCAGATCGACGCTTGCCGCGCTGGGAGGGTATCTTTGGAAAAAGGCCCCCCGGATATCGGTGCCCCAGAAGACTCGTATGAAGCAGCGCATGAGGCTTGTCGACAGGAACATTGAGGTGTTGTACGAGTCGTTGAAGGTGTCGGGCCAGGACACCACCAACTGCAAGAAAATCGACAGCCTCTACTTCGATTTGCCCAAGGAGTCGGAGATGACGGCCAGGGACAAGTACACTACCTTCGACAAGAAGGCCAAGGGGTACAGAAAGTCTGTGCACTTGGTGCCGAAGTGGACCAAGTCCACCTTCAGAGACAACCCCAAGTACTTCTAACTGCCTTCTCGCCTCGCACTCTTGGCCGAGGGGTGTTTTTTTTTATTCTTTTCTTTCTCCTCTCTCTCCCTCTCTCTGTCTCTCTCGAGTCTTGGAGGCGTGCGTGGCCCCTTGCATGTGTAAATAGTCATTTCTTCGTACCTAGTGAATATCACGAATATCCGGTCCACGCCTGTTGCGTCTCGCAGATAGCACGGAGAAAGTTTCCCCGTCTGCCCCTCCCCGACCTGCACTTCAGTCAGTGCTGTTTCCAATCTCATCCCAAATGTAGTTGCTGATGAAATAATCCAGGAACTTGGGATCCACGTCGAGTGTTTTCGGCGGAGCGCTCTTGTTATCGCTGAACACCACGATCTTGTCGTTTCCGCCACGCCCGCCGTCCTCAACGTGGATCCCGAGCTTCTTGAAAAGCATGATCCGCATCGTGGCCAGGTTGACGTTGGTGGCGGCGTTGGTGGCCACCGCTGCCGCCTTCTGCTCCGCAATCTCCGCCTCGCGCTGGGCCAAGTCCATCTCTGCGGCGCGGGCCTGCATCACCGAGCTCTCGATATCTGTGAGCTGCTTCGCCAACGAGATCTTCTTGTTATCTAGGCTCACTGTTTGTTCGTGGATAAGGCTGAGGGCGTCCGGTTTCTCCGCGCTCGTTTCGCCGGCGCCAGCGTGGCTGCTCGCGGTTCCCCTGCGCAAGTGTAGCAGCTCGTACACGTCGTTTGTGGGCCGCTTCAAGACGTCAATCTCCGCAAGGATGGCCTGTAGTTCCTTTTCGAGCGCCAGCACCGCTGATTGCATCCGGTCCTCCTCGTTTTTCCACGCCGTGCTGAGTCCCTTGGCCAGTTCGTTGAATCGGCTGATGCTGGCCACGTCAGGCTGTGTTTCGAAGCTCTCGGTGGCCTGGCTAATGAGCTTCTCGGGCGGCTCGTCGAGCATCGCACTTGTTCCTTTTTTCGTTTTTTTTTCTGCGGCGAGAGTGGCTTCTGCAGCTGGGAGACGCAGGGGTGTCTAGGACAAGATGTGTTATGGCCAGAATCCAACGTGCAAGTCCAAGCTAGCGGCGTGTTGCTTTGGAATCTGGTGCTGTTTATGTATTAGCATGGTGGTGCGCGCGCACATGCCGTCGCGAACGCCCGCGAGGCTAGGTCCCAGATGGGGGGGCAGCATAAAAGCATGGAAATTGGCGACGGGATCGAAAATGGCATGTGCGAGTGGAAGGAAGCTGGGGCGCACGGGCCGTGTCCCTGACGTGTCTGCTTGTGCTTAGCCCATACTGCTCCCGCACTCCCATGTTATTTCTACTCCGGATCCATATTACTTATATTCGCACTCCCATATTACTTATACTCGCACTCCCATATTATTTATACTCGCACTCCCATATTCTCCACCCTCCCCTATTATTTATACTCCCGTAACCGTATTACCTATTCACGCTTCCGTATCCGTATTACTTATTCACGCTTCCGTATCCATATTCTCCACCCTCCCATACCCATCGTATCAGCTCGCACATGTATTCATAATATATGTGCACCCAAGGAGCTTCGCATCCAGCGCGCCTAACAGAGGCGGTGCCGCACTCGTCCTAGCGCTTCATTATATTAAGTTTGCATTATTTCCGGGACCCTCGCCCACCCACACATTACAGGCACTCTCCAGGCACTCTCCAGGCATCCTCCAGGCATCCTCCGGGAATCCTCCAGGCATCCTCATTCCGCTCCAGAATATTTCGGGCCGTCCCGCCCGGGCCCCGCCTTCCATCACCAGCGCCGGTCACGTGCGCACGCCAGCCCAAAAACGCTCGCGCCCATCCGCCCTATGGGCTCTCTCCAAAACCTCTTGGCACTCCCTCCAGACCCCAGTTTTCTCCGTCCCAGCCATGAGCAAGCAGCCGTACGACAACAGGGATCTTCCCACCAACCCCAACATGCCCGTTTGGGTGCTCACGCCAAAGGAAGAACAGGTGGTGTTTGAGCGCTGGCGGAAAAAGACGTTTGCCCGCTGCGACGATCTCATCAAGGCGTACGTGGCGTGCTCCAACAGCTACGAGAGTCCCACAGAAGCAATGAAGAAGTGCGACGGCATCAATAGGGCCCAGTTGGACTGTGTGGCAAAGTACCAGACCATGGAGTATTTGGACCAGGAGCGCGATCTCTTGATTGCCGACAAGAAGATCAAGCAGAAAATCTACCGCGAGCGGTTGGCGGCGGCACGCGCCGCCGCGGGCCCGTCTGGCGGCAACGCGCCCGGCCCGTGATGCACGAGCCGTGTTGCCGGGGTGATGAGTGTAAATAGGATAATGCATATGGACATGAGCTGGCCATGCTGCGGAGCGGGGACACTTGCGGCCCAGCAACGCGCACCGGGTACGCGCCAGTATGCTCCGGCCTGCTCTCGCTGCCAATCTCAGGGCACCCGCCAACTCGGGTCCCCCTCGGTGTTCCTTGGGAGCAGCCGTAAAAGCCCCTATTCCCCGGGGGGAACAGTGTGTCATCTGCACCTCGCTATGAGTCTTGTTCGCCAAAGTTGCGTGTTTCTTGATGAGGCGTGCTCAGCAACGCAGTGCCCCATGAAGAATGCCCTGACACATTGGGGAGGGGGGACTTCTGACACGACGCCCCATAGAAAGCTTTCGCCTCAGTCTTCTTCACCGGAATCGATCTCCGCGCTGGCATCGCCGATCATCTGGTTGCCAAAAACCTGATGGCTCGCCATGAAAAGTGCCCCGTGCATCATGCCGAGCTGTTGCATCAGCTCGTGTTGATAGCACGTGTCTTTCACCAACGAGTCTAGTGCAGACAAGTTTGCATGGAGCACTGCGGCCTGCTCGCTGAGCTGGCTAAGCTGCTCGTTCTTCTCTCTCTGGAGGGACATGGCTGGAGAAAAATGCCGGGCCCACCTGGGGTGCTGTGTTGATACCGATACATTGTGGTGGTGCACGGGTCTTTTGGCGCCCCAGTCCAATGTGGCGGCAAAACACAGCGTATCAACGGCAGCACAGAGCGAAGATACCCAATGAGCCTTGGGCTGCAAACCGCTATTTTTGTACGCTCCACAAGCCCGTGGAGACGTGTCTTGTGTTTATCCACGGCCCATCCCTGCACTTTCCGGACTGCATGGTAGGTCAGCCTCTTTCCATGAGACAGCTTTTTTATATAAGGCAAAATCCAAACGGGCCCCGATACCCCAAGCATTGAGCCGCCTTGGTTCTTCTGCAGCCAGTGGGCCCACGGACGCCAGAAGCCGGATCCTTACACGCAAACCCTGGACTTGGGGAGTGTGATTTCCATGTCAATTCTTTTTATGATTCCCCGATTGCGCACTTGCAATATGTCCTCGTTTCGCAATGCTTTCCCCGAATATCCAAACATGAAATAGCTTCACAAAAATCCAGTCTCCGTCATACGGGGATCGGGCCCAGGAGTCTGGATGCACTGTGCCCGGTCTTTGTACCTGACGAGAAAAAAATCGCAGCCTGTCTGTTTTTCTCGTGTCTCTTTTCAGATATGCCATGTTTATTGCCTCGCTCGTGTAGGCTTGCGCTAGAGGCTGCGTCGCAAAGCATCACCGCGCACACCAATCAATTCATGATGGGCCCCAATATTGCCCCGGGGATATTTCCATCAGAATCTTTCGAACAAGCTTGGCACCGCAAAAAACATTTTCCCACATGCGAAAAAAAAAAACAGAGCTGTGGCGCCCCCGAGCCTACCGTTCTGTTCCAGAGAGATGTGGTGAAAGCAATGAAGCAGGAAAATGAGCCGTGGAACAGTCGCACCTCATGCCCTGCCCCCACAGCGACTTTCCGAACATGGCCCCGATTCGCGGCCCCGATTCGCGGCCCCGACCCACGCTGCTACTTTTGTCTCAGATTGCAGTGCTGCGAAATTACGCGCGCTCCTCCAGCTTCAGGTTCCCCGGAAAAAAACCCTAATTACCATCTTGTTCTTTAGACATTTAGTTGACTTCATACGCCACCACATAAAAGCAGCAGACGTGCTGAACCATCGTCTCTAAACACCTGGCGCGTCGCGACTCTTCTATCCGGCCGCTGTCTACACTTTAATCCCATTTTTCATTCCTCACTTTTTTTTTTTTGCCACACAGTCTCGCTTAGCGCCGGCCTCTTTTTGATGGCCCCTTGTGTCCAGAATGCCGCCCAGCCCCACGCCAAATATGCCCGCGTCCTCGCTGCGGAGCACAAACGCCTCGCCGGCTGCAGGCAGCTCGAAAAACCCGGCAGTCTGTGAGAACCCCGGAATACCCGGACCGACCGCCGCCACTGCTTCCCGGTCGCCACTGGCGCCATCATACCCGCCGCGATCAGGCCCCGCTTCGACCCCGGCAGCACTCCACAAGCCCATGCTATCACACGCCATGGCAAAGTCCCCGCTCTCAACATATAGCGCCCTGCACAAATACGCCAAGATTCAGCCCGCCATAGCCATAAAGCCGAAACCCGGCACCGCTCTTGGTGCCACCCTGTGTGCGCAAAAAACGGCGTTCAACCCGCGGTACAATCCGACGCTGTCGCTGCTGCTGGCGCTTCGGAACGATGAGCTGCCGGCAGCCAGCATCAACACCCTGAAAAAATGGATATTGCCCCCGAGACCACGCCCGGGAAGAAAGCCGGTGCCCACGCAAGTGTCGGAGACCCCGGCTGTCTCAGAGGAAGAGCGCAAGAGGCTGGGACACAAGAAACACAAGCTTTCTAAGGCTGCAGGAGCGGACCAGAATTGCTCTTTGGGGGCTCGGCCGCTGCTGTCGCCGGCTTCATCCCGAACCAGCCTGTATATCGGGCTGGCGCCACCCATATCAACCCTAAGCTCTAGGGGGTCTGTGAGCGCGGGCGCTAGTGCATCTGAATCAAGACATTCTTCTGCTACCAGGCCGCGATCTGCGGCAGCATCTTCTTCTAGTGTCAACGCAAATGCGTCTCCGAAAAGCAAGCAAAGTGACTTCTCCAGTCTACCTCGTCCCGGTGGCGAGTCTTCACCTATACCATCAAAGCGTGTTGCCGAGCTCCAGACAACTTACCTTGCTAAGCTCAAGGAACAAGAGCTAGTGCACAACTACATCGACATTCTTACCAGCCAAATCAAGGAGCTCAAGTTCGTGCAAAGCGGCGTAATCACTTTCGACGCATTGAACTCACGCTCTTCAACCCGTCATCGTGCTCATTCACCACCACCGCCAGATCAGCTAGACAATATCAACAATGTGCGTGACTTAGATGCGTTTTTGGCTCATTTGACGACGCAATCGAACGTCATACACAGCGTTACAAAAAAGTTCGTTGGCGACTCCCTGAAAGATGGCTCTCATTTGAGGCTGCAGATAAATCACTACTTGGAGCTCAAGGCAAACCATCCAGGGTCTCAGCCGCCGTTCCCCAGATTCACGGAGTCCAGAGACCTGCCTATATCGGAGGATTATAAATGTCCGTCTAACCCACAGCACGAAGCGGTGTCAGGTGTATCAAAAACGCACAACTTTAACCAGCCGACTGCTTTGCAACAAACACAATCCAATACCCTGACAAATGACGACAGTCCAAGCTCTTTCTTCACGTCTGGGTTTCTCCGGCCCGTGGGTGCAAATTTGTTCGACCAGGAGGACGGGCTTGTCGAGATCATCAACGAGCGGGACCCATTTTCAGGCTCGATGGGATATGTGGACCAAAAACGGCAAGGGTCAGTAGCGGAGGGCGGCATGGACATTGTGAATGTGCCGCCGGAGCTCAAGCAGCTCAACGCGAAGGGATCAAAGAAGCTAGGTTGTGGATTCTGTGGCGGGGACACACCGTGTCTATGTTTTGATGTCGACAGTGTATTTGGAGAGAAATGAAGAAGAAATGCTACAGCGCTATCAGGCAGAGATGGTAAAGGATATCTAGGCTTGCAGGCAATGCCCTGTCCACTGTAACTGCCCTTGCCGCCCAGGCAAAAAAAATAAGAATAGGGATGGCAATTAGCCTGAACGTCAATATCATTTAATTGAGTATATGCCCAAGTACATACATAATAAACTGTTGTTCACACCTGCCCACGGGTATCGGTATTCACTAATCACCAGAAGATCATCCAGGAGCCCAAGACAGCAGAGGCAGCCACGACTGCATACCCGGTCCTGTAAACGCCCGGAATGGTCAACTCCTTACCAAAGTCCCAGACAAGATGTCTGATTCCGTTAAGCGAGTGGAAAACAAAGGGAAAGGTCATGGCAGCCTTCGCAGCAATCTTGGCAGCCAAAGGCAAGCCGGCAAATGCCGAGACGAGCACTGCAGAGTCAAAAGGAACACTGAGAAGGGAGGTGGCAGCGTAGCCGCACGTTAAGGCGTAGAAGGCACCGGTCATGGCAACACCGGTGATTCTGTTCAACCCCGACAAGACCATGGTGATCTGGGGCTTGTAGATGGTCAAATGTGGCGACACGGGACGGGCTTTGCGCTGGTTCACGAGGATCTCTTGTTCTTGAGCATGCGACACCTTCACGGTGGAGGAGGCTCTAACAGCACCAAAAGCGGCACCTCTGAGTGGGAATCTTGCAAGCGCTAAAATGTTAGTAAAGTCTGAGAAAGTAGAAGGAGCTATGGCGGGAAGGCTGGCGTGACCTCTAGGAACAAGGAATCTGACGCAGAAGGAGGAAACATATACGTCATTGTTGTGCTATGACCGGTCCAAAGACAGAAGCGTTTGTCAAAATATAATAGGGTCTATGCAGCGTGCAACATGTTCAAAGTGGGTGTCTAGAAGCGTCTTCTGCCGACGAGGCTTTTCGGCTATCCTCGCAGATGAATGGCGCCAATACCGTGATACTTGATTAGCTCCCGGCGAGAGCACGCACTTGCTCCTTGCAATCACATGATCGCATGTGCTTGAGCTTTGCCGAAGTCAACAAGTTTTCGAAAAAAGCGGCTGCCAACCCGCGGAGGTCTTGCAAAGATTTTGACGCCATTGATGAATTTTGGAATATGAGTTGATACCATTTATGTTTAGCTCTGATGATCCATGCCCCATCATAAGCGGCATTGGAAATGAAATACATACGTCTCAAGCCAACACGGGAAAGCATTTTGAGTAGATAAATAGTTGTGGAGTATAAGCTGAGAAGGCGAATCCGGATTTACGTGAGCATTTGCTAGCAGAGGAGCCTGAGGATTCCGGGGTCACATGTGCGGGAACCAATAGGAACGCGGCAAATTACACGAATCCCCGGGATGCTTGTCGCGTGATATTCATCACGTGCGCTATTAAGAACGAGGATCTCCGGCAGAGCCTTGGGGTTTGTTGCGGTTTCCATCGTTAACATATGTGTATTGCCCAGAAACCACGCACGACTGTATATTTACTTTCTGTGAACGACCCCTATTTAACAAAGTAGCCACAAAGGTTGGCGGTACCCTCTTTCAAGGGGTCTGTTTGGATTCATTCCTTCAAGCCCTTGTTTCTTATTTCCGAAGTTTGCAGCTAATGGCCTGATCATTCTTATTTCTTTGTATCTTTTTTTCCATCTTAATTTCGGCCCATGTGTTTTAATCAAAAGTTCCTAAAATATTATTCTCCAGGATAATCGTCAGCTGCAAGCTCACAATAGTCGTTGTGTGAGTTGTATGTACTTCTTTTGTACATGGTTGTCCACAAATTTGCGGGCAGAATCACGAATCTTGGGTGAAGAACTTCCTGGTCATTTCATACGAGCTTTCATATTTGAATTTTATGCGAAAAAAATCAATGAAAGAATTCAGCTCGTCAAAGTGCACAATATATTATGCCAGTTGTTGTCCGGGTCGATAAGCTCTATCTTTTTAATTTAATTATTTGAGCTGCCGACTCACACAAAGAAAAGGCTCACGGTAGTTAGAAGGGGCACATACCTCCTGTTTCGAAATTTAAATCAGATGAAGACTCCTGAGAGCTAACCGTTTATCAAAACGAACAGGGATATGGCATATTTTGGAAGAAAAAAAGACTATACGCAAGCTGGCTGTCCTTGAATTCATAGCATTTAACGTTCGCAGTAAAGTAGGCAATACTTTGGCAACAATGAATAGGCTTAATTTGTATTAACGTTCTTATATGTATTTAGATGAAGGTATTTCGGTTGCGGCCATACCATGGAGAACACACTGTTTCCCGTCCGATCAACGTTAGTTAAGCTCCATAGGGCCACACTGAGTAGTGTAGTGGGAGACCATATGCGAAATTGTGGTGCTGCAATCTTTTTTCCACTCGATTACTTAGTTCTAATTCGGTTGGGGAATTAAAACGTCTCCCAAAATAATAAATGGATGTCAGCTTTTCCGTTCTAAAGCCTTCACCTGCTCTTGACAAATGCTGAACTTTTTGATACCGAAGCCAGCGTACCAAAACTAGTGTATTATCTCGCCCTCTCCGTTGCTTAGGATTGTAAACTTAAACAAAAGTCTATTTGCTATTCAATTGAAGGCTCTCCAATTTGTATTGATGAATACAAGCAGCTTATTTACTCCTGAGCAGTCATTCACAGTCTGTGGTGTCCCCTTGTGTTTCTCGTGAATATTGCGTAAGCGCAATTAAACTCACTATGGAATTGCGCCCTAAAAGTTTGAGCCTAACCTTGAGATATGTACCACAAACTAGGTCCTAGTCTTTTTTTCCTGCCCGAGGTCTTTTGTCGGTGAAAACTATATAGCTCTTGAAAGCCTTGTCTGGATATACAGAGTTTTAAGTCTTTGTCTGGGAAGTACGGTACTTGATTATCCATCGCAAAAATACACATTGACATCATATGAAGCAAGCTGCCGCCATGAGTGCAACGATTTCCAACGCAGCAGATACAGACTTTGACTTGGCTTCGCAAAACCCCGTTCCAAAGAAGAAGCATGTACAAGTTCCATTGTTCGAGTGACCTGAGCAGGGTCCAATGAACCTGGGTACTGTTGAAAAAGAAAAAGCCAGAACTTCCAAGATCCAGGCTATATCAAGTTTGCAGCCAATGAAGAGTCAAACGGCTATGCTTTTGGCACCTCGCTCTCTACTTCGAAGCATTAGTGTGCTTCCATGCTGCAGCATTCTCGCGCACTACTATCGAACTACGTTCGAACCCCAATACACTGCGAAATTTGCAAGTTTCAAACAAAACATGCCTTCAAAAGGAAAGGTAAAAATGCGGCGCCTCTTTAAAAGCGTGATGACCCGATTCATGTGCTGGGAGGGGGGGCATTTGAGCAAAGAGCGATGTGTGTGTTTTTGTCATGCCGGCCGAGTGCTCGGCCAGGAACTATTTTGCACCCAAATCTCCGGACCGGGAATGTGCAGCGAGGGTTCCCAAGCCAGCGATAAAAACGACGGCGATTCCCCTTGCAGCAAGCAATAGGCGGGCATTTCCGCTTTATCTACGCTTTTCGAACACACAACCACGCTTCCGTCTCATGAGCTGGCTCTACCTTCCTCTCCTCCTTCTCGTGGCATATAGCGTGCGGCAGTTGGTTCTTCCGCCCAGCAACTTCCCCAAAAACATCCCGACAATCCCATTCTATGTCGTGTTTCTTCCTGTGCTCTTGGACTGGGACCAGGAAAAGGTATATCGGCATTATTTCCGGGAGAAGATGGAAAAGCACGGCGCGGTGAAGATGTACTTTGGCTCGCGGTGGAACATTCTCATTTCCCGGCCCGAGTACATTGCTCAGGTGATGCGAAACAACGACGTCTTTGAGAAAAGCGGCAACCATGAGAAGATCCCGCACGCAGTAGTGCTGGAGTACCTCGGCGACAACATCATATCTGCTGGCAATGAGCGGTGGCGCAAGTACCGCAAGGTGATGACCAACGGCATTTTGTTTCCCGACACACGGCCCATGGACACGCACTTGGCAACGCTCATGACGGCGCTCGACGAGCGGGCACAGGAGAAGATGGCCGTAGTGATCCCGGGCTTTCTCCAGCGCTTCTTCTTGGCGTGCATTGGCGACTGCGTCATGGGGTGCAACTTGGACACCGAGGTCCATGGCAAAACGATTCTCGACCGCGTGCGGCTCGTGAAGCGGCAGATCTTCCGCCCGATGTTTATGACGTTCCCCATCTTGGACATCTTGCCCATCCCCGCACGCACACAGGCCCGGGCGGCGGTCCGGGAGTTTAAGGGCTTGCTCCAGCGCAAGATTTTGCTGGAGCAGACCCCGGAAAACACCCAGCGGTTGGGCCCGCTGTTGGCTCGTGCTGTGGAGATGGGCGAGTTGACGCAGAGACAGTTTGAAGACAATGCCATGATTGCGCTTGTGGCGGGCCACGAGAACCCCGAGATGCTCTTGGCCAGTTCGCTCTACATGCTCGCGAAGCATGCGGGGGCCCAGCGCAAGTTGCGCAGCCAGCTTATGCTGCTCGAGCCCGCAGACAAGCTTGAGCTGGCGTTCTTGAACGCAGTCATCTTTGAGACCCTCCGCTTGTATCCTCCCATTGGCCAGTTGGTGAATCGCATCACCAGGCATACTGTGCGCTTGGGAAAGGAGATTGTGATTCCCAGGGGGGTCTATGTTGGCATCCACAGCCTCATTACGCAACGAGATCGCGGTCACTGGCGGGATGCCGATTGCTTCATCCCGGAAAGGTGGGGGGAGACCGAAAGCGAGGTGATGCAGAAGTACAACTTGAAGAAGAGCCGGTGCGAAATCACGGCCTTTCACGGGCGCAACCGGGCGTGCTTGGGCGAGAAGTTTGCCTTGATGGAGGTGCGCAAGTGCTTGGTTGCAATCGTGGAAAACTTTCGCTTCACGTTGGACCCCACCTGGCGTGAGAGAGTGACGCCGGCAGGCCCGATCTGGCCGGAGGGACTCTCGTTGTTGATTTCCCGGTTGGCCGATGGGGAGCATGATGCTCTGGTGCCTAGGAAGAAGATTGCTTGATGTGGAGGAGGGCTGCTGCCATCTTCAAAGGGCTTGGTCCACCGATTAAAGAAGGTCGCTTGATGGGGGGTCGTTTTCACTGCTGTTGCGGCGGGATCTAGGGGCAAGTACGGTGGAGGGAAACTCTGCGGCTGAAATGTTTTACATGTTATACTTTGGTTTTGAGAGTCTTGTAGAAGTTTACGCTCATGAATATAGACGCCTCGGCTCCAATGAGTTTAGTGTCAAGCAAGAACATGGAGAGGGGAACGCGGCTCGACGCAGAGTCTGCTTCAGGCCTTAAAATTGTACAAGAAGGACAAAGTTGTTTATGATGTAGCTTGTAGCTGCTGGTCAGCCCGCTCCAGATGCTTCATTAGAGGCGTTCTAGAACTCATCTGCAAGCACAAGTCCTACAAGCACAAGTCCTACAAACGGAAAGAATTTACCCACGGAACATGACTCTCGAGGTTCAATCTGGACCTGACTCCCAACATCTTCACCTCTTTACCTGGACTTGATACAACGGTTGTATATCAAAGACGAGCGGCGAGGACGGCAAGGTATCTAAATCAGCGTCAGTTCGATTCTGGCGTCGGCTTAGGCATAAGGACTCAGAAGCTCAGGTTTCGGTATACTTAAGTTCTGTGAGCCCAGCCACAAACCATGCAAGACAAACCTTCTCAAACACGCCGAAATCAAGCTACATGTTCAGCAGGGCCTTAGTACCAACTATTGGCATCTCTGTTCGGCATCTCTGTCGGGCCGCATGGATGTGCGTCAGGAGCCCAGCCGTATGTCACTTGGAAATCCACACAAGCACTCGATGCATCTTTGTCAGACCTAATGTAGAAACTCTACTGGTAAGCGGTAGGAAGGTGAGAGAATGGTGTGGAAAAGAGAAGTGCAAGAACAAAGCTGGACACTTCTCTGGAGACATGCGCACCACGCCCAGGCCTTATGTCACGTGATATATCCAAGAGCTACGTCAATAAGTAGCTTCCTTCGCTTGCCCACCTACAGATACCCCATGTCTGCTTCCGTGGGTAAGCTTCCGGCTTAAGCGCTATGCGCTTTACCTACTTCTACAAAAAGTGCAACCAGTCCATCCCCACGAGAAACAATAGAACCGAGCCCTGGCCATAATGGAATAAGGTCCCAGACGGCCTGGAGGACATTGTAGCTACGGCACAATGTGCCAGAGTCCCAAATGGGCATGACTTTTGAAAGAATTCGCTGGATTCCGAAAATATTGAAAAGAAAATACTGTGAGTCAGAAGCACACGCCCCGAAGCTCGAAAAGCATCCGCCACCGGCCGTCCTGCATCAAGACCAAAGTGGCCGCAGCCAGCGCAAATTGAAACACGCACACGCTACTACTACTACTACTCCCGAGAAAAAAGAGCACCGTCAGGTAAACTATAGTCTGAGAAAGTCGTATATTCGTTTTTTTTTTTGAATGCAAAGCACGCGTGCCGCCCCGACGCTCCTTCTATGATGAGGACCTGCAGAGAGATGAATGTATATTGTATGCAGTCTCGTCTCTGTCGCCCCAATGCTCGCGCCAGCCAATACACCCTAACCTATTTGAGGCCTCTTCAAGACCACCAAAAAGGCTGTTTTACAAGAGCAGGCCGCTGGTATCTGCAAAAGCCCATTTCTTTACCCCTGTTCTTTCTTCTTCTGTCAACTCGCTGGAATTCGAGACTCACCACTGCTCTTTTTGTCGGCGCCCCGGTCAACCCCTCCACGCTCGATTGATAAGCGTGACAACCCCCACAGGCCTGCCAGCTTCCTTGTTCCTTCGGCAGCAAACGCTATCTTGGAAAATTCGGAAACGGCAGCAATCCTGAAACCCGTACTTTTTTTGCGGAAATTGCTGCAGAAAAAAAAAGAGGTTTGCGTACCCTCAGCCCAATACTCTCTCACCGGCGCTTCCACGCGATGCAAAACCCCAGTGACCTGGCAACAATGGTTCATCCCGCCGTCGACTCCAACGCTTCTACCGCGGCACACACTGCCCCTGCGCTCGCCATACAGAAAACTGACGGAAACACCAGCACGGCGCCCACCCAAAATCACCCCCATACGGCCCTGCAACAGCTTCACCGTGACGCTGCAGTGGACCAGAAAAGGCCCACTGAGTCGTCCTCTTCCAGCGGCTCGCACGCCGTGTCGCCCACCACTCAGGACTCGGGTGAAAGCCCAGAATTTGCCGAGACCAACGACCAAGACGAGGCCCCTGAGCACCGCGGGAACCTCCAGTTCAAGAAGAAAGAGTTTCGCAAGTCGCGCACGCAGCTGTTTCAGCTGGTGCTTCTGTCCGCGTCCCTCAAGTCCTTGAAGCAGCAGGCGAGTGTGGTACCACCGCCGTTGAAGCGCAACGCAAGCACCGTTTCTCAGAGCAACACGCGCAACTTCCAGCTGTTCATCCAGGCACCTGTGCTCTCGCTGGTGACGAATCTTCGTGGAGACGATGTCGAGATTGGCCAGCGGCTTCCCTTTGACCTGCCTGTCCCGCCGCTGCGGCTGGCGACGGAGGCCCGTGGGTCGCGCGGTGAACGAAGAAACTCCCTGCTCGACGACAACGCGTGGCCCGACGAGAGCGCGGTAAATGCCGAGAACGCCGAGACCAGTGGCGGTGACGACTGCGATGACAACGATGATGACAGCTACAAGGAGGAGACCACGCTTCAGCAGCAGCGACTCACACTCAACGCGCTCAAGAAGCTCTCGCTCTCACTAGCGCCAATAATCCGCTCCGACGACGACGACCAGGGGCCGCAGTCTCGGCAGCTCACAATGAAGCTGCTCCACTCTGCGAGGCCTGCTCGGGATGGCCGAGACCTGAGAGATTCAAAAGAGTCCAAGGATTCCCGGGAGGCTCGTGATCGAGACTTGCGGCCTGTGTTGCGGTCTGCGGTACTGCGGCGCATGCGCCCATACCAGCCCGCGGAAGTAGATCTCTCGTCATTTTCGAGCTTGACGCGACAGAGCAAACACGGCGCGGGCGGCGCGGGCGGTGCATCTCCAGACGCGGCGCAAGTGCGAGCAGACCCGCAGGTGGGGCGGCCCAGCCAGGCGCGGGTCGAGCGGGCAGCGCACTCGCAGTCACAAACTCCAGGGCCGGCAGTACAGAGCCATCCAAGCACACTTGTAAAAGGGCAGACGACAATGGAGGAGAAAGACCTGATGAGTAGAGGGTCGGCTGAAAGCGCGACCACTAAAACAAAAAACCTGACTCTCTCGGGGACCCCTGTGAACTCACTCACTACCATGACTGGAACGCCCACCCTGGCTTTCAGGGGTGGACCAGAGATAAGGACAAGTGCGGCTACAAGAACCGCTATTCCTGCCGCCGCCCCAGCCAGCTCCACCATGAGAAACTCAACTTCTGCATCTGCCTCTGGCCCTGGCCCTGGCCCTGGCTCCAGTATTAATTCTGACTCTACCCATAGACACGCGGGCCCTAACTCCGGTTTGATGCGCCCGGCGCAGCTCACCACGAGCTTGCGCCAGCGAGACCCACGCAGCCACGCCTCAGACATGGCGCACTCTCACTCAGTGGCTTCTTCAAAACTGCTTGGTGACAAGCGACTCCAGCAGATAAATGGGTTTCGCAGCCCGATGTACGTTCCGGCGGTGTTGCGTAAAACGGTCGATGAGACACCTGGTCTTCTGCCAGACACCGACCACCACGGGGAGCACAACCCGGAGTCAAGCCTGTCGGCTACATCTGTGCGATCTGTGGACCTGAATCGCTCGTTCGAGCGCAGCGTGTCTCCCTCTCCACGGCCGCAAACGGGGCCTTACGAGCTAAACCGGCGCCGGTATGAATACATCCTACGCGCAGCACCCACACGGAAACACTGGCTCAGAGACGAGACGGTCGTGGAGTGCGGCCTTGCTGCGTGCCGCAAGAAGTTCAGCTTCTTTGAGCGTAGACACCACTGCCGCAAGTGTGGCGGAATATTTTGCAAGGAGCACACATCGCACTTTCTCTACATCAACCATTTGGCACAATTCACTACCGGTGGACGCGGGACTTTGTCTCGAGTCTGCGACCGATGCATCGAGGAATACAACGAGTTTATGCAGCAAGAGTTTGGAGTGACATGCCATAAGCCTCTGTCACGAGAGTCGCTCCCGCAGCGCTCGGCGCTCGAAAAAATTGATTATCGCAAGGAGATCTTCACGCCAAAGATGAATGGAAATATACCTGTGAAGCTGCAGGAGCAGGCTGATGATACAGGCGGCTCTGAACAACTTGTTGGGTCTGTACCGGCAAATTGGAGCTGGTCGTCTTTTTAAGCCACGCTTTGGTGCATGGACGAGCCCTGGTGGGCAGCGATTTATTTATAGATTCTTTTGGGTAGTTTAAGGCATGTAGTATATGGCAAGTTTGGTGGTTGTGTTTGGTATCTCCACTAAAAAGACTGACATGCTTCGATGATCGCATGAAACATATCTGCCGAAGATCACGTCGAGAAACCAGGCTGGCGATTGTGCTTCGCTTAAAAAAAAGTTTCTGGGGTTACATTTTGCTTCGAAATCGGCCCACTACCCGATTCTCATGCGAGCAGCCTGTGGTGCGCTCTGGCCAATTGAACGAAACAATGGGTTTCTCTCGCAAGAAAAACAACCTTTGATTCAGAATGCCAAGTTTTCACAAAAAGAAAAAGACCTGACACTACTAGATTTTGCATACTCGTCGACTTTTCAGTCCAGATGATGCTCCCTCGGCAGACTTAAAGTTAATTTATAGTGACCAAAAAATCCTGAAATATGTATGAAAATAGGTGCAGTGGATTTGAACACTTTTCATTGTGATTTAGAGCTATTTTTGTGCCAAACATGAGTTTCCGCCCTCAGTTGTGCCTGTTTCTGATCTACTTTAAAGCGTGTGAACTTTACTTTTCGTGCGATAAAAAGTACCTTAGTAGCTCTGGCTCTATTTCTGGTGATTCCGACGTAATCAACAAGACAAAACCTCTAGCTCTTTCGAGGCGGATCCGGATTATACGCAACCAGAGTAGCTTGAATTGAGAGTGCTTCTTTGGGCGTACACGTTGCTTGTAAGAACATTTTTGTATTTCAAAAGAACACAAATTTGAAGCAGATAATATTCAGGCAATATCAAGAATCTAAATCATACCGGAAAACTGATCATGTCGAGAACAAATAGCGTAGAGCCCTCACTTGTATTTCCAGCCTTCCATATATTTTCAAATGGCTTTTCCACCTTGCTTCATTGCTATAACCGAAAACAGAATATTTAGGGGCCCATGATCTTACAGGCAGTATTTGAAAAAAAAATAACACCAAAGCATAAACGCAGAAATTAGCTAGTATACCAACTGTGATTTATCAATCGAGCTTTCGTCGTTGGGGGAAGACCTCTGACATTCCTTCTTGGCATAATTTTCAAGTTGTCACTTCGTGTGCCCCAAAAGTTGTGGATCCTTACATTAAAGAATGTAAAAAGCGTTTCTTTTGCAGGTCACTGGTTCCATTACTTGTTTCAGTTGGCTTAATGAATGTTGCGTCTGGAGGAGGGGTCGGCGTGCTGCGAAAATAATAGAAAAAGAATTCGAAATTGCAAAGTCAGAATTTGTTTCTTAAAAACCGAGATCGAAACTGTTCAAAACTGAAACAAGTTCACGAGGGCAACTACCCAGCGGGTCTATAAAAGATATATTGTTATTTTTTTTCCTAGAAGTGTACTCAAAAAAATGCTCTTTTTGTGAACAGTAGATCGTCCAGCGCTGCAGGGATTTCACCATGACGCGCGCCAGTTCGTGCACTGAAATTTTCGATACAGTCCTGGAACCCCAGGGCTTCTTGCGTGTTCAGAGTTCCAAAGAAATTTAGGAATGACCCAATTGCACGCATAGAAACTTGCATCAATGCTGCATTGGGAAAGCCTAAATCATTAGGGAAGTGTGGATAATCGGCTCCTCACAGAAAACCCGAGAACAGTCGCTAAGGCAGCCGCGTTTGCCCTTTGAAAATATGGCTCCGATATATCGTCTGATCCTGCATTATCGGTGCGCCCGATTGCGGTTGCGAATTAGGATATGGTATGTGCTTTGGCAGCGAATACATCAGATTTCGAACTGAAAGTATGAGGGCTTGCTATATTCACAGGTTGTGACATACCGATCCTATGAAGCGGGAATAGAGCATTCACGTGCATGTCCAGTTGGCTTTCGCTTACAAGCACTTCGTCTACTTTTGGTGGATATACATGGCTGTGTATTTCTTGTGAAAGGTTCAGCTGAGAAGCAGAGCCTTTTCGGGTCTGATGCTCACTAAATAATGAGGATCAGAAGTCGAAAGGACATTTTCAAGCCAAGGAACCGAGGCCAAGCACAATCTCCAGGAGGATATCTGACGGGAGCTCGACAGCGCGTATCGTGTGGCTTTTTAGGCATTCAGCTGTGGTGTGGAATACACCGAATACAATAGCAAGCGGGTACCAAAAGGACATTCAGTCTTCCTGTTCAACAGCGTCTAGCAAAACTGCACTTTTGATATCACCAGGTCAAAGGCACACTTTCCGCCTTGACATTCGGCCTTTCGCGCGAAGAGTACTGGTTTCGAGTACCAGATCAGTCTGGATGACGGAGAGGGGATTCAGTCGAATAGTTTTTTTTGGATTTTGAAGAGGGCATGAGAAACTACGGAATTTTTTTGCGATGAGTCTGTTATCTTTGATGCGCATAATTATTAAGGCTCTTTAGGATGTCCGTCTCGAACTTTCTCAGAACCTTGCGGGCGCCTAATGAGGCAGGAACCAATGAGCCTAGGGTATTGCTGTGAATGCTTTAGATGACAAAGGCCAAAGGTGCACCGTACAGGCTTCTTCTCCAAGGCCTCAGCTGGCTGCAAAGCAAGCGTGGGCAGACGTGATTAGAGCCGGTGCCTTGTACACACGGAGGAGGCTCGCCGCAAACAAATGAGGCCAGATCCGAAAGCATTAAGAAGAACCATCCATATGAATCCGCCGATGTTTTGCCAGACTCGCAAACAGAGCTGGATCTTGAGACCTCCTGCGCAGCACACTGAATGTGTCTTGGATTAATCACCCAAGAAGCGAAGAAAAGCACCTTGTTCACCCAAAGAGCATCTCTAAGAAAAAGAGTGACGCAAAATTGCACCCGTTTGACAGTCGCTTTGGAGTCGGTCGCCCTTGTTCGTGGTTAATGAGCCTAAGCTATACCAAGAGTCACACGAGCCAGTTCGCCAGAACCGAGTTTGATACACGAAAAAAAAAAAAACATAAAAGAAGCAGCCCCGGTAATCTTCGATACCATTTGAGGAATGGCTAGCGGGCGTGGATAAGCGTCTGCAACCAACTGTGGCGTTTAGTTAGCAAGCACGCAGTCGCGCGTGATTACCCACCGCTCTATATTGCCCCAGTGACCCGAGGCACATTGAGAAGCACAAGGCACGTGCTCGAAATAGACAGCAAGATACAGCATACGCAAGCTTATTTGAACTACAATGCTAGATGTCTCCAGGATTGCGTTCTCATTAACCCGCATAGCGCCAAGGATCGAGCCAACAAGCCCTCCGGACCCGGCACCTTCTTCGCGCCAGGCCGCTACCCCCTTGAGCACATAGGAATTTGCAAAAGCGGATGCAGGCACGCTTTGGGCCAGCCAGCTTCAGGTTGGCCCTGAGCACACCCTATCGTCCCACTGGAAACAGATGCCTGGAGCACCCAGACACCCGGCCCGAAACACCCATCCCTCCCGCGCGCCTGCACACTGGCGCGGCCCCGTCCATGCTCAACTCACCACCACGTCACCAACCGCTCACTTCTCCCCAAGGCATGACGAACCCCGAACCTACCCCCCGCCTCGCGACGCTCCGCGTGCTTCTCCGCGCGGTAGTGCTCCTCGCGATTGCCGGCGCCGCGGTCTCCGCGCGGCTCTTCTCCGTCGTGCGCTTCGAGCTGATCATCCACGAGTTCGATCCCTGGTTCAACTTCCGCGCCACGCGCTTCTTGACCCAGCACTCGCTCCATGACTTCCTCAACTGGTTTGACGACCGCACGTGGTATCCGTTGGGCCGCGTCACCGGCGGTACGTTGTACCCCGGCTTGATGGTCACCGCCGGCGCGCTCTGGCACGCGCTCCGCACGTACTTGTGTTTGCCCGTGGATATCCGCAACGTGTGTGTGTTGCTTGCGCCAGCGTTCTCCGGACTCACGGCGTTCTTCACGTTCCTTCTCACGCGTGAGATGAAGGACTCCAGCGCCGGGCTCTGGGCCGCGCTTTTTATGGGCATTGCGCCGGGATACATCCTGCGCTCTGTCGCGGGCTCCTACGACAACGAGGCGATTGCCATCACATTACTCATGGCGACGTTCTACTTCTGGACGCGCGCGCTCAAAACGGGCTCCGTCGCCCTGGCTGCCGCCGCCGCCGCGCTGTACTTCTACATGGTCTCCGCGTGGGGAGGCTACGTGTTCATCACCAACTTGATCCCGTTGCACGTGTTCGTACTCGTGGCTATGGGCCGCTACACGCCGCGTGTGTATGCCGCGTACTGCGCGTGGTTTGCCGCGGGCACCGCCGCGCTGATGCAGGTGCCCTTTGTCGGCTTCTTGCCGGTGCGCTCGAACGACCACATGGCTGCGTTGGGTGTCTTTGGTCTCCTCCAGTTGGTTGCCGCAGGCAGCTACGTGCGCGCGTGCGTGCCTTCCGCGCAGTTCCGTGCCTTCCTCCAGGTCGCGTTGATACTGGCCACGCTTCTCGGCGTACTCGCGTTGGTGGGCTTGACATCCGCCGGCTGGATCGCACCCTGGACGGGGCGCTTCTACTCCTTGTGGGACACAGGCTACGCCAAAATCCACATCCCAATCATTGCGTCCGTGTCTGAGCACCAGCCCCCTGCATGGCCCGCGTTCTTCTTCGACACCCACATGTTGGTGTGGCTCTTCCCAGCAGGCGTGTTCTTTTGCTTCAGAGAGTTGCACGATGAGCACGTGTTTGTAATTCTTTACGCCGTGTTCGCCACTTACTTTGCGGGAGTCATGGTGCGCTTGATGTTGACCTTGACCCCGGTTGTGTGCATCGCCGCGGCCATCGCGTTGTCTAAATTATTCGATGCGTACTTGAACATTGTCGATTTGTTGACGCCCGGAACAGACAGGAGGGAGAGCATCAAGACGGACAAGACCAAGACAGACAAGACCAAGACGGACAAGACCAAGACGGACAAGACCAATGTCAAGACCGACAAGAACTCACGCGCTTTTCCATTGTTCCAAGTCTTAACGAAGTTTCTCGTCTTGTCTTCTTTTGTATACTACCTTTGTGTGTTTGTGTTGCACTGCACCTGGGTCACGTCCAACGCATACTCGTCGCCATCCGTGGTGTTGGCGTCTAAAAATCCGGACGGCTCTCAGAACATCATTGACGACTACAGAGAAGCGTACTATTGGTTGCGCATGAACACCCCACACGACGCTAAGGTTATGGCATGGTGGGACTACGGGTACCAGATCGGCGGTATGGCCGACCGTACCACATTGGTCGATAACAACACATGGAATAACACCCACATTGCGACCGTTGGAAAGGCCATGGCTGCCCGCGAGGATGTCTCCTACGAAATTTTAAAAAAGCACGACGTTGACTACGTCTTGGTCATCTTTGGCGGCGTCTTGGGCTACGCGGGAGACGACATCAATAAGTTCTTGTGGATGGTCAGGATTTCTGAGGGGATCTGGCCAGACGAGATCCACGAGCGTGACTACTTTAGCGCACGAGGTGAGTACAAGGTTGACCACGACGCATCCGACGCCATGAAGAATTCTTTGATGTACAAGATGTCCTACTACCGCTTTGGCGACTTGTTTGGCGGCCGCGATGCCATCGACAGGGTTCGTGGCCAGAGCATCCCTGCAGACAGAGAAATAACTTTGGATGCCGTCGAAGAGGCATTTACGTCCCAAAACTGGATCGTGAGGATCTACAAGGTTAAGGATTTAGACAATCTCGGCAGAGGCATAGTGTCTGCAGGCGAGTTCGACCGCGACGTTTCGGGAGTCTCCGGCAAGAGAAGCAGAGCGGTGAAGAAACCAAGCCTCGGATTGAGAGAATAGGTTCGCAGTCAGCGAATAGAAAGCACGCTCACAAAACTTAAAATAAAAATCAATAAAAGTATTTCTTTTCTGCATAGCTCTTTTGTAAGCGAACACCCTCGAAACGCTGCGACCATTGGGAGCTTCCAAGGTGCACTCCTCTCCCCGCGTTAAGGGCTGAGAGCAAAAACTAACGCACCCAGGAGGGACTTTCGTTGGAGTCCTAACATCCTAAAATGCCGGGAGTCTTTGACATCAAGGGACATTTGGTCTTTTACCGCAAGTATCATTTCAATCAGACAAATGTCGCTATTCACTTAGTCTGCATACCGATCATCTTGCTCTCTGCAATCAGTTTTTTGATTGGTAATGTGATCTCCGAGGAACATCCCTACGTCACGATTGGAGTCATCGCTGCATGGCTATACGGGTTGTATTACGTACTCTTAGACTGGCAATTGGGCATACCGGCGCTTTTATTTCTCACCGGCTTTGCCCACATTCAGCGAGTCTATTATCTGGAATTGAGTCCTTCATCGCTCATTCTGAGAAGCCAGTATAAAAATTTAGCCATCGGTGCGCATGTTGTTAGCTGGCTCGCCCAATTCTATGGCCATGCTTTCCATGAGAAAAGAGCTCCCGCTTTGTTTGACAACTTGCTCCAGGCAGTGTTGCTAGCACCTTTTTTTGTTGTGTACGAGATTGCGTTTTGGCTTGGTTTCAAACTTGATATCAAGAAGGATATGGACAACCAGGCAGGTAAGTTCGTTCAAGAAATGTCGAAGAAAAACTCCAAACGGGCTTAGAATCCTGATTTGTCGATCATTTAATTTCCGACACTCTGACTATCTTTAGTGTTTGATATCTCTAGTCCCTTTTAAGGGAACTCTGATACTTATTATACTTTTGTTTCACCTCCTCCTCGTATATAGAAGTGCCTGTTAATTGGTTCCCTATAGCTGTTGCGTTAGTATGTGGCCTTTGAAATAGGTCTTATGTCAAAACATACTCATCCACCCTGGACGAATATTATTATCGCGTCCGAATATTTCCAATTTTCTTGCATGCGGGCCAACTAGTCTTTCTACAATCCCATATAGCTCGTCAGGCTTTCTCAGAGTTTCTCTTGTTCCACTGACAATGAAGTCGATATCGATTTTTCTGTTGAGCCAAATGGGATCACCTTTGACACCCACAAGTAAGTGCTCTTTTGAGTGGTTAAGCCAATGTCCTGTTCTTCCCGTTACAATTGTTTTTCTCAATTGATTTAACTTAATCCAAATCATTTCGTCGGAGACTGTGTACCCCCATTGCTCTAGAGCCCTGCGGCCTATTTCAATGGATCTACCTGTAACCCATAGCATGAGAACACCTTCATCCTGAAGCTCTTTCATTGGTAGGGAGAGAAGCTCAGAGTCTTTACAAGTTCCATAGGGGAGAGACATGTGTATGTCCCATGCTGGATCTGAGACTATGGCAGCAAACTTGCCCAAGATGCTGAAGGGAAGATACCGGACATCACAGTTGATCCACTGGGCAGGAAGTTCTTTCCTCAGCATGGTATCATGACATTCTCCAATGGTGTAGTCAATCGCGAGAAGATCCTGCCGCTGACCGGCGTCGGTGCTTGTCTGTGACGGGTTCAAAGTATAGAAATGCAAGTAGCGGCAGTTTTTGAGCTTGTGACATGTGTCAAGGTATGAACAGTTGCCAAGATAAAGATCAGTGTTGCTTGTTAACAAGGGCAAAAAATGAATCTTACTCTTGGCACATGTCAACACCTCTTTAGAGAGTAACGACTTACACGAGCCAATCACCTTGTGAATCTTGGCTTTGGATGGGAGCTCGTGAAAGCCCAGGCCTATCGATTTTAAATTCAAACACAAGTTGGCAAGCGTCTGACTGTGGTCGAATACTTCGCAAACTTCGTAAAATGGCTTCTGTGCTGTTCTCAATTGCGCTCTTTGAATTCCAAGTGTTACCATTGCTGTCGGTCTTGCTAACATCTCGTTAAGCCTAGGGAAATCATGATCAAACCCGTTTCCTGGTGCGTCTTCATGTACCACAGTCTGGGGGTCAGCTCTCAAGATTTCCATCAATCTGTTGCCTACGCTGGTCATATTTTCCAATTTTGGCCCCGACGGAACCTTTTTCGATTCCCCACCCATGTATTTTTCATCATGTGCTGCAAAAGTCTCTGATTTTTCAAGGCGAGTTTTGAGAATGAAGACATTTGCGACTTTGATCCAAACGAGACTCTCCATTGTGTCGGAGCTAAAAAGAAGAGCATTCCCCGAGATGTCATTGAACCTCATGAGATAATCTCGAAACATCTTTAAATTTTTGGATTTTTCTCTCGCTGGCCCTTTGTCACTGGTTGCTCGGAAAACGCTTCTGATTGTCTCTACATCCCCTCTGTACGGATGGTCAAGAAGTGCTTCTTTGCGCTGGGTAAAAAACTCAATGAGCGGTAAATAATCATCACAACTTTCTCTAAAAGACATAACGAAACTTTGAAGATAGAATATATAAGCTTGAACAAGCAGTGAGTCAAGTAGATGTTGATCAACATGAGAATTGGCTCACCTTTTATAAAAAATATGGCTGCAAAAATAGAAGACACATCTGCAGAACCACACACACCACACGATGTCGTGAACCAATTGGATATAAAAAATTGAGATCAAGATTCCAAAGAAAAATTTTAGAGCTAAATTGTCGATTTCTATATATGGGTAACTTCCATGTGTGGAAAGTATCGCAAGGTAATACAATGCCATTTGAGGGATGCCAGGGATTGAAGACATCCCTAACTAAAATCCGAACGGATTGTCTGCCGTGGCAGCCTGCAAATTGGCACGTCTACCCGTTGGTTGAGACTGTAAGTTCGGAGCGTTTCCAAATCCAAGTCCTGTTGGCTGAGATTGCAATGGCTGGTTATTGAAACCTTCGAAGGTGTGCTGTCCAAAAGAAGTAGTAGGCTGTTGTCCGAAGGTTTGCTGACCGAATGGCTGCTGAGCAAATGAGTTGGTAGGCTGTTGTCCGAACGCTGTCATAGGTTGCTGACCAAAGGAGGTAGTTGGTCCTTGTACAAAGGAGTTCGTAGGTTGTGGACCATATGTTGGCTGCTGAGGATACATGGACTGCTGATTGAATTGCGGCCCTGATTGTCCTCCCAAGGAAGTGTTTTGGAACATGTTAGTGACTTGATTGACTCCATTGGTTTGCTGCTGATTGAGCTGAGGTATTGACATATTATATCCACCAGTTACTTGATTTCCAAAAGACGTTTGTGGCGCCGTTCCGCCAGTCATTTGATTTCCAAAAGACGTTTGTGGCGCCATTCCACCAGTCATTTGATTTCCAAAAGATGTTTGTGGCGCCATTCCACCAGTCATTTGATTTCCAAAAGACGTTTGTGGCGCCATTCCGCCAGTCATTTGATTTCCAAAAGACGTTTGTGGCGCCATTCCGCCAGTCATTTGATTTCCAAAAGATGTTGGAGGTGCCACCTGTGCACCACCAGTCTGATTTGCACCCATGAAGCCGCCTGTAATTTGTCTACCAAAAGTGGATTGAGGCACGAATGCGTTTTGAAAAGTCTGACCGGTAGCTTGACTTCCGAATCCGGTTGAGCCAGTAAAATATTGCCCTCCGGTTGGCTGCTGGCCAAAAGTAGTGAGAGGAATCCCTTGTGGCTGTGTCAAATTACCGGGTTGAAGGGGAACAAACGAATTGGTTACTTGAGACGGAATCTGACCAAAGGAAGATGATGACACTGGGGCTAGAGATTGGCCGGTTCTTTGAGGAACAAATGTTGTATTTCCTGTCTGCAACGGCACAAATCCAAACGTTGGCTGACTTACGAGTCCTCCAGTTGCCTGTATAGGGATGAAGCCTGTGGGCTGAGATAAAATTGGGATGAAGCCAGTTGGTTGAACAGGAATTAAGCCGCCTGTTGGTACTGGGATCAATCCTCCCGTCCTCGTTGCGTTCATTGGCAAAGGGGCTGGATTGTTTGAACCTGTCCTTTGTGCACTAAATTCTTGATTTTGCTGATTCAAATTGCTGGTCTTTACCGGACTCATAGCAGGTGCTGAAGGAGCAGCAGTCATCATAGTTGCTGGACTCGTGACTGCGCTCAGGCCTGTCTTGTTTGCCTCCAATGGCTTAACATCCACGAGATCTTGTAATGAACCAGTGTACTGAGCGCGTGGCACAGTTTTGAATGCATCGGTACTCGAATGAGCAGCAGGCTTGATAGCCCAAGCATCATCTTCGACCTTATTCTGACTATTGTTAGTTGTCCCGACTGGACGGTGCTCCTTCATTGGAGATGGCGTGGGCAATGCACTGGCATTAACCTTTGATAACTCAGTTGTGCTGTTGTTTTTCAATGCACCAGTGGGTTCAGTGAAGAGACTGCCTTGAGTTGTGGTCTCGTCAGCGGTCGTCTTCTTGCGGTCAAATTTAGTGTTCAAATACTTCATGACCCGCAAAATGTCACCTTCTCTCAATCCCAAAGAGCGCAAAAGCGAGGGTGTTATGTCCTCGAGCACACTTTCATCCATCTGCTCTTTGCTGAAGTTAATTGAATATCGCTGGCAATTTCCAATATCGACGCCACAGGTGAGAAAAAAGTCGAACCAGTCATATTCAGGCTCGCTTTGAGGGATCGACGATGAAGCCTTTGTTCTCGATGGCTTTTCCGGAGGCACATCATTGATCACGGCTGTTGCAGATTTGGCAGAAGCCTTTGAAGACGTGGCTTGAGATGCTACTGGTGGTGGAGTCGCTTCTGATGAGCTAGCTTTGGAGTTCGAGGGGGCTGCCTTGCTCTTCTCTTTCTTTGCGAGCTGTTTGTTGACCTCATCCTTGTACTTCTGGAGAGAAGCACCCGTTACTTTTTCAACGTACTCTAAGTCTTCGATGGACAATTTTGCCGCAGAGACTGCAATCTTGACACCATTGGTCTTGTGCAAGTGCACCTTACCCTCGACACAGCCCAAAAATTCGGCCTCGACTTTGAACGTGCCAGAGCTGTCAATCCAAGTTCTTACTCTGTGAAAATTGGGCATGTTTTCGCCTTCTGCCGAGTCGTCCTTATCTCTTCTCTTCCTATCGGACTCTCTAATCTTATCGCGGTCATCGCGCGTGCGGTACAGCTGTCTCTGCAGTCTGGATTTTGCCCCAATAACCTTGCCCTTGGAGGATGCAGTTGATGTCTTCTGAGACTTTCTTCTTTCAACATCATCTGTAAGCTTGTCCAAATTAGTAGTGGCGACAATCTCGATGTACGACGAAGGAATCACGCCCTGACGGCCATCAGCGACACGCTCGCAAAGCCACCATTCCTTGGACTTGTTCAGGTCAACGACATATACTTCATCATTTTCTCTGCACAGCAACTCGTCCTTGCTCTTGGCCTTGAACGTGTAAAGAAGTCTTCCGATGCGCCTGTTGTTGGCCGAGGGTTTAGTCAGGGCAGCTCTTGCAACTTCCTTCAAACCAGTAGCGGCTTCAGCGCCCTTGAGATCACCCAAGACGGACACAATGGCCTCAGCAACATCTTTAGATCCCGCATGCAACTCGATCGATGCGTCTGGGTTGCAAAGGTCGAGAAATACATGCTTCTTCTCGTGATTAAAGTTGGTGAGGTCGCGGATACGCCAGTTGTTGTCGAGCGAGGAAGCGGACTTCAACTTCAACTTTTTTGGGTTCGATGTCTTGGGCTTGATAATGATCAAGCCGTTGCCGATGGCCAACACGATGGGCCGCTTCTTGCGCCCGTCGACCTCATCAATATACCACCGGAAGAACTCACCATCGAAACCATGCTGTTCCGAGGGTGAGGAATTTGCGCCAATGTCGGTCTCATGAGAGCCTTGCGGAGTTTCGGGCAACGCCTGGGATGGAACCCGAGGGTCCCCCGACGACGCTGGGGCCAGTACGCTGAGGCTACCGGGACGCGTGGGCATAGGCGGAGGAGGCGCCTCGTCATCGCTGCCACCCAGATCGTTGCGAAAGCCGCTATCATGCTGCTGCGGGCGCGCTGGGCGCGTTAAATTCTGCGGCTCAGAGTCACTGTGGCCCTCCACATCAAGCTCCTCGGTAGAGGGCGGGGGGAGCGCTTGCTGCTGCTGCGCAAGCCTGTCCTTGTGTACCGGAGGAGGGGCAAATTCGGTGATTGGCCGAGCCGCCGGAGCCGAGTTTGTGTTCCCCGTCTGGGGTTCTGAACCTGAATTAACCACTGGCTGCATCGCTGCGGCGGCGGGTACACCCTGATCCATGCGCACATAGTTCAGAGGGATGAACCCGTACATGCCGCCAGCGCCCGCTAAGAACCAGTCCGGATCGGCGACGTCATAGAGCTCGAACGCATCGCCCTCGCTAAACGAAAGCTCCTCGTCAGTTTGCTTGGCATAGTCGTACAAGACCACACAGCGGCCCACGGTAGGAGCAGGCTCGATGTAGTTTGCCGGGACAAGCCCCGTGGGCTCTTCCACGTCGCCGCCGGCAGGGGGCAAGAGCCGCTTTTTAACGGTCCACCAGTCGTCAATGTCTGATTTTTGCAAGAGGTACAAAAGGTCACCAGCGGCTAGCGAGAGCTCCTCGTCGGTGGCGGCAGCATAGTCATACGCGGCTTTGTAAACGCCAATATAAGGAGATGCCATCGAATCTATGGATGAAGAGAGAGAAGCGAGTAAAGGGTCGGCGAATGAGAGGGTCGATAGGGGGGATGAAAAAAGAGCTGGATTGCCGCTGAGGAAGCGGGGAAAAAGGGCAGCCGGGTAGTTGGGACCCAGGAATCAAGAACGGAGCGGGCCAGCAGGCAGGTCTGGCAATGTAATGTAGCCGTGTGGCGGGGGAGTACTCGTCAAGAGAAGTCGTTGATATGGCGGTGGGTTTTTTTCGGGCCCGCACTGGTGGCGCTTGCGCCCGTTATCGGCAGGGCCGCGCGCGCGGCCCAAAATCTGGGAAAAGAGCGGGGAATACATCAATTTGCTTTGCTCCGTGCTTTTTTGGAAAATGCCGGAAAACGCCAAAAGCGTGGCCCAGCTCATGGAATCACTGAGCTATAGACGATGATGAAAAAAAAAAACACCACTGATGCTGCGGCTCAGCGTGTGCTTGATACGGAATAGGCGCACCGCGATCCGTGGGCAGGATATGACCAGCTCGCTGTAGATTGCTAAGAATGTGGCATTTGAAATGGGCGGGCCCAGGCAGGTCATTGGAGAGCAGATTTTCCCGACGGCTATTTCTAGACAGCAGACGGGCAAACGCTGCGAGGCTGAAATGAACAATGCGTGGCGCAGCCAGCTTCAAAGAGTGCCAATTAAGAACGCCATGCGTGATTTGCTCGCTGCGAGTTATTAGCTTCTGACGGGAGGCAAGTACGGTGCACACTTTCATCGCAATACATGGCTTATTTCTTGCCGGCTTAACGGCTTTGATGTTGACGACATGGAGGTGTTTGCACAGGTGTAGTCTCCAGCACGAAGGAGGCTGCTTTATTTGCCTGTTTCCACGTGCAGTGTGGGCAACGGTAGCAATGGCTTTCGACAAACGCCGTTTGGAATGAGCAAACATCACCTTTGCATATACTGGCGAGCTTGAGTGGAGCTGACTGCTCGTTTGCCAGAAGTATCTTGCTTTCTGCTGTGAGCATCATCGCATTGCACCCGCAGCTTCAAATGAGCACTTGTTCCTTTGAGTTTGGACCTGGCACGAGGGCCGCAAAACATAAAACCTTGCAGCCATAGGTTACGTATTCCGCCAATGCTCTGGAAACCATTGTTTTGTGCGAGTTGTCTCTCTTGATGGAAAATCGTGGTTGAGCAATTGCGGCTTATTGGAACATTCCCAGGTTAGACTACATACACGCTAACGACGTACCAGTGTGACTACAGACCGAGAGTCCCGTATGCAAAGTGGGAAATCACCTCAACCAGTCTTGCAGATATGAGCACGACACACGCTCAAGAGAGCCGCATGGTCCCACCGCAAGCTGTCAAATGCAAGAACGCTTGTTTCTTAGTTGACCTGCGTCAAGGCAGGCCGCCCGCCGAGCACGGCCTCGATGTTCTCCATCGCCACCACGGCAGTGTGGTCGAAGTTCTCGACAGTGGAGGCACCCAAATGCGGCGTCAAGAAAACGTCGTGTCTGCCGTACAACTCCGGGTGCACGGCAGGCTCGTCTTCGAAAACGTCCAAGCCGGCAAAAACAACCTTGCCCGATTTCAAAGAGTCAACCAACGCCTGCTCATCTATCACGGAGCCTCTGCCGATATTCACGACGCGGATAGGCTTATCGAAACTCTCAAGCACATCTTTGTTCAAAATATGGTGGGTCTCCGGAGTCGCAGGACACGCAACCACTACGAGGTCCGCAAACAGGCGCGTGGCGCTGATGGTCTTGTGATACGTGGCCGGATACCCAAGGCCCCGCTCCTCCGCTCCACTAAGCTGGCGTCTCTTCACGTAGTGGATGTGCATGCCGATCAGACTAAGCCTCTGCGCGATAGTTCTGCCAATGTTCCCGAACCCGACAATGACCGCATGGTGGTCCTTGGGACTAAGGCACTGGCGCCCAGCCACGTACTCGCCGAACGAGTAGTCTTTAGCCGGTCCCGCCACGAGGGTTCCGGTTTGCAGGTCGAATTTGCAGGACTGCAACTCCGCTCTCACGGCAACGGTGTGGTTGTTTTCGGGGCGCAAAAAGGCCAGCGAGATGTTAAAGTTGCGGAACGCAGTCAACGTGTTGTAGAGCACCAAGTCTGCCACAGGCTCTGCGGCGCCGTCCGACGGCACGTTGGTCAAAAGTATCCCCCTCTCCTTCATCTGGGTACCATTGTAATTGTCGTGGCCCACTGAGCAAATGGAGACCACTTTCAAGGATGCTGGGAGGGCGTCGATAATGTCGCCGTGGAAGCCCCCCACCAACACAAACCCGAGCCAGGCGCCGTATATGGCGGAGATATCGTGGAACTTTGTCTTCAAGTCCGCAATCACGCTCTCGCGTTGCCGGGGAAGCGTGTAGCGGATGCACTCGAACTTTTCCAGAAACTGCTTGTAGTGAGGCAAATCGGTATTCAAGTCGCCGAGAATAAGAACTTTGGGCCGGGTCATTTCAAACTACGGAGACGTGTGACACTCAGGAATTAGGGTGAAGGATTTACACTGTTTGAAATCTGTTCGGCTTGCGTCCGAAAAAGTGTGTGTTGGGATGGTGATGTGAAGACGATTGAGGTGAATCAATGCATTTTCAGTCGCCGGCACCGCGCCTGCACCCAGAGAGACATTTGCAGGGACTCTTTGTGCAGGTACACAGCCTCGCTTGTCTCAGTGCCAGCTGCATGTTCACGCGTTTCACACAAGACCAAAAATTGGCGCCCATTCTTGGCATTTTTCTGCAAGCCGCACATTGGCAAAGTCGCATTGCTGGACTAGAAGATGCCCATAGGAATGCGGAACAATGTCGCGTATACGTGTAGCCGCTTTAGCTTGCTTCTTGGTGTGGCTCAGAAGCATTTATGCTTGCGGAGACTCTTTGTGGGTCGAATATGTGTATTTCGTGTGCCGTATTCGGAATAAATATACAAGAGTTTTGAAGAGACCATGCTAATCAAGTAGTGCCAAGATATATGTTTGTAAAAACAGCAAGAGGGCAAAAAACAAAAAAAAAGAAAAACAACCGATGAGTTAGATCATCTTGCCGTTTATTGTTTTCTTTTGGTAGCGATCTGTGAATCCAAACATAAATCCACAACCGTGGTATACAACTAGAATAACCGCGTGCTACGAACAAAGCTTTAAAGCAGAACCATTAGCGATATTTAATGAAATTTTGTCTCAAAAGCTAGGAAAACTTTGTTTGGCGAAAAGAAATATAAGCAAGGAAGACAACTAGAGAAAATGTTAGACGCGAGCTTCTGACAATACAACCACGAAGTAAAATTCTCAATAGCTAAGCTTTCTTAAGATCCCCTGGCAAATTAAATCTTGATTTGACAAGAAAGAAGAGTTATTTGTCTTCGTTTCAGTAGCTGGATAAATCAGAAATTTTCGAAATAATTTTTTTAGTCAAGCCTGGACCCAGTTTGCACATCCCTTTCAAATGGTGACAGGGTGTTGTGAATGAGTGTTGAAGCAACTTGAAATTTTGAGTAAAAACATAAAGTGAATCCTGAATCTACTCTGATCGAAATGAAAATTATTGCCTACTTTCTGATAAAAGTGGCCAAATAAACAACCTATAGTCACACTCTGTGGATGTTGTTTTGTTACTTGAAAGGCTTTACTAACAAGCATTTGCCATCAATCTGTAAAAGACACAAGTCACTTACAGCAAAAGAGGGATACAATACACCGAAAAACCTAGAAGAGTAAATCCACACACTCATAAATGAATGAAAAAAAAAAACATCAACTAACCGTGAAAACATCTGCGATAGTCCATAATCCTGTGATGAAAATGCTCTCAAGATTTGATACGTTATTATAACACGGTTGAAGCAAGCAATCGAGTCACGTCCTGGAGAATCAAAATTATTTTGAATCCATTAGCCTAGAGTTGTTGATTTTAAATATACCCGTAGGCTTGAAACCAGTCTGGAAGACTCAAGTATGATCGGTCTGAGTAGTTTCGAAGATTCTCACTGGCGCAAGAATGATGACACTATCAAGAAAAAACACTCATCATGTTGCTATTCTGTACTGGATCTCTAGATACAGATTCACAAAACTGGGCCCAAGACCCGAATATGAGAACAATTAGAACCGACTTACTGCGAGGAACTCAAGTATGGGTGCTCACAAACAAACAAAGTTGCGCCTGTTACGATAATTTCTGGAGTCAAGAAAAAAAAACAGGCAAACATGAGGCAAGGAACTTAAATCTTTTCATCACGTACTAAGAGACAGCTAGACAAAGCCCAGTTTGGGCACGAGCATCTGCACTTAAGCAATACCATTGACGAGCGTGCAGATTTCAGGCTTACAGAGGCTACGGCGCAAATTCTATGCGGATTTTTTATTGAAAACGTGCGAGTGGCCTGCCCCGGCAGCCTAGTGGTGGTTGTGGCCGGGCTCACCAACGTATTTGGCGGCGTAGACCGAGCCGCATTGCCAGCATCTACCAGGGTTTTCCTCCTCAACCTTCATCCAATAAGGCTTGTGCTCTTGGGTGCCTTGGCCTCTGCATCCGACGTAACGGTAGCCAATGTAAGTAGGCACCATGTATGGGTCCTTCAACGTGCCCTGACCCTCGAAGATGGGGTTCTCCATGTCGAACACGTCCACACCTTCCATCTTACCCAAAAGCTCGAATCTTTCCAAACCAGTGGCCTGATCGACATCGGTTGGGATGGTGCCTGGCGTGGCACCGCGACCAATCAACGAGGAGTCAGGACCGGTGACCTCGGCCAACTTGGTGGCAGTCTTCGACTCCAACTTGGTGCCGGCAAACACTATTCTGGAAGAACTCAACGTTCTGCTTTGTCTGGCAACACGTGCAATTGTACGAGAAAGCCTGCTTCGTTAGTATATTTGTGGTGGTAGAGGTTGCTATGTGTTTTGATCGTGAAGTCTGGGAGACCTGGCCGGTTGGCAGAGATTACACGCAAAGACCTGTTCCCAAGATACGACACCCATTGGGCGAATGCTCGAAGCACATTTATGTGCCCAGGTGGAATGGCGCCATCAGCCAAATCGTGATCCCCTAAGATGCGCAGGGGTGAATCTGTGATTGACAAAAGTACATGTTTCTGGCATTCATGGGCCTGAGCAAGTGGATCGTGTGCATGTCAAGACAAAAGGCGGCCCATGACAGGTCTATATGGAACTCGATGTGTCTGACGTTCAAAATGATGCTTTGCTTAGGGAGAAAAGCGGAAACAGTGTTTGTTATTCCCATGGCTATATAGACCGGGTGGTCTCACAATATGGATGCTGGATGCGCAAACGGTATGGACGGGAAAGGAAAAAAGGCAACATGTAAGAGAACAACATCATTTCTCATGGGTTTCAAGTGCACACATACATTTTATCTGTAGTTTTGTGGAATTACACTGACGTGGAATGCTATCGCTAATTAGTATATCGAGATGAAGGAGAAAAATCAGGCAACCGCGCAAAACTCCACCAGCTCATTGGCTGACGCGGGCAGGCCACCACGTGACCAAAATCACGTGGTGGCCTGATCTCCGAAACCCGTTTTGTTGCACGAGCTAGTTTTGGCTAAGTACATCGCTTGATGTTTGACTGTACGAATAAGCTGCGGAAGGCGCGCTTCTTTACAGAGTCTGTATTTCCTTTTACATTCCGAGTATTTTAATTCCACATTGGTGGGTGCGAATGGGCCCACATTGACATGGACTGGGCAAAATCTTCCAGCACCCTTTTCTGTGCATGCGCTCACATCGAGGCGTGTGCAATCACCAAGTCAAAAGAGCAGCTCAGCAAAAGTACGTCATCAGAGATGATCAGATATGACACTGAGATTACGGGGGGGGAATCCTTTGCGTTTCTCTAGTTTGCATGTTCGCACTGTTTGCTGACACTCACTTTGGCCATGCGCGGCGTTCCCAGAGCAAGCTATTAAGACCCCTTTTGATAGCCTAGTTCACGGGGGGGGGGGGGGGGGAATAGGTTATTTTATTAATGTTCAGTTCTTCTTCCAGCCATTCCCAATAGGGCCCATGTTCTACAGAGAGATGGGTATCTATGGTGGCACCAGGAGGCCTGGCCCAACCAGATACTCACATCAATTAGAATGGCCACGATTACATTTGCCCGGCACACATTTGTATGACACAGTGTGTTTATGATATAGGTGTATTTTTGCACGCTTGGGAGGGCACTACACACCAGCCTGTTGTGTCCCATACACTAGCTGGTAATGGTTGATGAATAGGGGCATGGATCAGCCATAAAGCAGGCGCACAGTCACGTGCGCGCACTTATCTATCTTGGTGTTTGCATTATTGCACCGTGAAGGTTGGTATCTACGCGCCAATAGTAAAGCTAGCATGGGAAACACAGTTGCGCTCATGCAAAGAATCTGACGCTGCGGCTCGGACAGCTGTGCGGCCGTGCTGGCGGTGCCAGGCAATATCCACTTAATGTCAGGTCACGTGACTTGAGTAATCCCAGGAGTAGCCGTGGGCGAACCCCCTCGTTGAGCCGAGATATCGTCTGCGAGGAAGTCAAGATCGGACTGCGAATCCATTCAGTGGATACTCTGATGAACCAGCTTTGGCTGTGATGGGCGACGTACGACGGCGATTGAACATAGTCATAGATCCTGCATACTCTCGCCATGGGTCTTGCTGGCAACCCCTCCCGAAACATCAGCCAAGTCACATGGACTGGGAACTATGTCAGAGTGCCCATGCAGCAAGGGCCACCAGATACCGAGAATTGCGTTTTTGGTCTGCAGATTAGTCTTGTTACGGGTTGAATGGCCGATTGCATGGCTGGCTGTGGGACTGCTTGTAGGAAGCATTGCATGCCCGCACCACTAGGGCTCCAGCCCTAGGAGATATTCGCCCTCACACTAACACGAGCAACGCAGAGTGCAGTCCGGAGATTTGCCCGCGCACTGGCTCACTAAAGAATAAATTTTTTCAGTATTCCGTAGTGCTTGGTTTTTCTCTATATCCAAAAGGTATGTTTGACCAGCACCCAGCCGCCCCAGCTTGATCCACCTAGCGCAGGCAGATCCCCACGAGAGCAGCAACAATGTGTGCCAGTTTACCAAGCAGCACACGCTAGTGTCCTGTTGGTGATGCTTAGGCCAAGACGCTAACCATGTCGTATCCTGATATGGAGACTGTGCCAGCCGAACCAGCGACCCCACGTTTGTGGAACATTGTTACAGAAAACGAGTCTGGAAGAGCTGCCGGCAGGAGCCTGCTTTCCTTGGGCCACCAAGTCACGTTTTGTATACTAACATCTCAGCAACATGCCAAAGAAGAGAGCTTCCAACGGAAGAAACAAGAAGGGTAGAGGCCACGTCAAGCCAGTCAGATGTTTGAACTGTGCCAGATGTGTGCCAAAGGACAAGGCCATCAAGAGAGTCACCATCAGAAACATGGTGGAGGCTGCTGCCGTCAGAGACTTGTCTGAGGCCTCTGTGTACCAAGAGTACGCTTTGCCTAAGTTGTACAACAAGTTGCACTACTGTGTCTCTTGTGCCATCCACGCCAGAATCGTGAGAGTCAGATCCAGAGTCGACAGAAGAGTCAGAACCCCTCCTCAGAGAAAGAGATTCACTCAAGACAAGAAGGTCTCTCCTCAAGATGCTGCGAAGAAGGCCGCTTAGGTGTCCCAGCGGATATTTGCAAATAGGTCGTCCGACTGTAATATAAAAAAGTATAAATGGCGTTGTAGACTTGGCCCTGTGCTGCGTTTCCCACGGCGGTCTTTTCTCGCTATTCGGGGCAAGGTAATGATGATGCCTACTGCCAATATAGCGAGCCGTGGCGTGCTCGAGTGTGCCTGCCAGGCTGCCAAGGCTCGGGAACCGCCGGACAGGCAATCCAACTGTAGCTCGTAACATCACCTGCTCAGCCATGGGGCCTTTGGTGCTCGCGCATGGGTCTGCCGGCACCGCCTGTTAAGTATTTTGGTTGAGGCGCGCGGCACGGCGTGCCCAGGGCCAGGGCCAAAAGCGCTGGCGCCAATGCGCAGACCGGGCCTCTGGGGCCGGCAGAGGCTGACGCAGAGTCGATAACTAACGATGCCCAACAACGAATACACACCCAGTAGACATGAAATTGGCGCCCGTCTGATACATGCCCGGCCCCTCCCAAAGAACCCAGGGTGCCCCCAAAAAAACAATATCAAAATAATAACAAAATAATAATAAAATAATAATAATAAATAAATAAAATTGAATGAAAATATACATGGCGGCGCGGTACGGGCAGCGGGCAGAAAGAGCAAGCGTGTGCGCCGGCCCCCGAGCCACCCTCGCTAATAAAGCGGCCCCGCGCAGCGCGGCGGGCCCGTTCCGCGAGGCTCGCCAGAACGAGGCTCGCCCAGAAAGCGACACCGGCCCAGCAGAGGGAGAGCAAAAAAAAGAACCACGCCGATTTTTTTCCACGCCCGAAAAAAATCACAAACCCCAGCGGCCCCTTCGATACGCCTAGTGCCCGGAGCCCCCCACGGACCCCCCCGGCCGACGACCCAGCACCCAGAACCCGCGCAGCACCCGGCCCCAAGCGACCGTTTGCTCGACCGCATCTAGTTTAGCGATAGCCTCGGAATCGCCCTCCCTCCTCCCCAGCAACCCCCTTTCCCGGCCTCACGCCCGGCAGTGCATGCCCCCCCGCAAGACGGCCGCGATGACCATGGACCACAAGTGGAAGTTTTCGCAGTGCTTCGGCGACAAGGGCGACGTTGAGAACATCACGGAGGCGGACATCATTTCGACGGTGGAGTTCGACCAGACCGGCCAGTTCTTGGCCACCGGCGACAAGGGCGGGCGCGTGGTGCTCTTTGAGCGCAACACCAGCAAGACGGGCGCGTGCGAGTACAAGTTCTTCACGGAGTTCCAGAGTCACGACGCCGAGTTCGACTACCTCAAGTCGCTCGAGGTGGAGGAGAAAATCAACAAGATCAAGTGGTTGCCGAGCGCCAACAACGCGTTGTACCTCCTTCT
The DNA here is from genome assembly GCA_939531405.1 of Metschnikowia zobellii. Lineage (NCBI taxonomy): Eukaryota > Fungi > Ascomycota > Pichiomycetes > Serinales > Metschnikowiaceae > Metschnikowia > Metschnikowia zobellii. Next base: position 848,685 of record OW618031.1, on the reverse strand, counting down.
GACCAACGACAAGACGATCAAGTTGTGGAAGGTCCTGGAGCGGCGCGTCAAGTTGGTGAGCGAAAACAACCTCAACGGGCAGGCGCACTTGCCCTCGCCGCAGTTCCTGGTGGGCGACCTCCGCATGCCCGCGATGACGTTCCACGACAAGTTGATCCTGGCGCAGCCAAAGAAGATCTTCCTGAACGCACACGCGTACCACATCAACTCGATCCTGGTCAACCTGGACCAGGAGACGTACCTCTCGCTGGACGACTTGCGCATCAACTTGTGGAACTTGGAGATCCCGGAGCAGCTGTTCAACATCGTCGACATCAAGCCCGCGAACATGGAGGAGTTGACCGAGGTCATCACGTCCGCCGAGTTCCACCCGCGCCACTGCAACTTGTTCATGTATTCGCTGTCCAAGGGCACCATCAAGCTCGCAGACATGCGCCAGAACTCCTTGTGCGACGCCCACGCCAAGGTCTTCGAGGAGTACTTGGACCCGGCGCTGCACAACTTCTTCACCGAGATCACCTCGCTGATCTCCGACGTCAAGTTCTCCCACGACGGCCGTTACGTGGTGTCCCGCGACTACATGACGGTGAAGATCTGGGACTTGGCCATGGAGCGCAAGCCGCTCCGCACCATCAACGTCCACGAGAACCTCCGCGACCGCTTGTGCGACACCTACGAGAACGACGCCATCTTCGACAAGTTCGAGGTCGAGCTCAGTGGCGACAACAGCTCCGTGATGACGGGCTCCTACAACAACAACTTCATGATCTACCCGAGCGCTTTGGGTGGCGGGCCAGAGCCAGCACGTGATGACGACAGCGACTCCGACCACGAGGACGCGCCGCCCGCAGCCCCGGCCCCGCAGCTGCCACTGTACCCGGAGGAAAACCTGGAAATCGTCTTGCAGGCCGACAAGCTGGCGTTCAAGCTGAAGAAGCACGGCGAGCCCCGCCGCCGTTTGATGAGCGGCGTGGGCTCCGATGCGGGCGACTACGTCGACTTCAAGAAGAGCATTCTCCACTTGTCCTGGCACCCGCAGGAGAACAGTGTGGCCATCGCCGCCACAAACAACCTCTACATCTTCCTGGCCTTGTGACGCTACACGCGTACTAACGATTCATGACGTGTGTATGTTCTATACTATAATTTCTAGATGAGACGGACCCGTGTAGTGGCGCAACTGCCGACGAGGGCCCTGTGTGCCAACGTGTGATATTGTGCTTTTTGTGTACAAGGGGGCGCTGATGGGCGGTTTTTTTTTCCGACTCTTGGGAAGTGGCGCTTGAACTCACGCATTGGCCATACGGGGTACCAATCGAACTTGTGGTGCTACTTGGGTCCGCACAGACTAGCTAGCTACACGCGGCAAGGCTGCAGCGGGCAATAAGATAGACACGCTGTCCAATATATTCTAATAGATCAAGGGATGTAAGCCGGTAGTATGGCCGGGAGAAGCTTTTCTTACAATCGGCCGTACAGCACATGTGACCCGCACATTCAGACGGCCTCTTGATCGATCCATCGAGGCCTGAAACCTGATGTCTGGCTTTCACAATCCAATCAGTGGGGGCTCTGGCACCACGCATTCGTTGCTTTCGTAGAATGACCGTAGTGTGTCGGTTTCAAGCGTCACACCTTGGGTTCGGTCGGTATGGCCGAGACACTTTGTCTCAAGAATCTACGAATTATAAGGCCTTTGCTTCCTTGAGTTGATACGACATTTTAAGCCAAAGGGAGGGGGTGATCTGCCAACAGCCTCAACGAAAGCCATTAAGAAACAAGCAAAATGCTCGTCTTCAAGAATCACTTCTATGTAGACCGCAGCAGCTCCGTACCAAATCGAAGCTGGAACCCAAAAAAATTGATGGTTTGTTGGCGGAATTAGGGACCCATCGTCAACGAGTATAGCTTTTTTTGGAGTTTGGACTCCGCAGTCCTGGAACGAATAAAGCTTCGAGGGAAGAGGCTCCGTAGTTGCGGCGGTAATAATATTATTCTCTTATCGCAACAAGCTGCTGATGTATTCTTGAGTATCCCTCTCAGAGTACGATTAAAGCGGAGTACTGCTTCAACCACAGTGTTTTTCTGGCCCTGGTCCAGGCCATCTCTTCGCTTCCACACGCTACAGGACCCTACAGGGTTGCTAAGATACGTTGTTTATTCAGGTACTGCAAACTACTGCAAGCGACTGGAGGCGACCGTAAACTACAGCTCGATGTGTCTGTTGATGTCGGAGTTCCAGAACAAAGTCTTGTCGCCATCACCCCAGAAGAACTTCTTCTGTCTCAAGTTCTGGTACTCGTACTGCACGGGCCACTCCTCGTCCGACAAGTGTCTCATGTGCTCCCTGTGTTTGGCGTGGTCAAGCTCGACCTTGGCAATAGGGATGGCAGTCAAGAGCACAACGGGCAAAGCAACATAGAAGGTGATCTTCTTCCACAACTCGGTGATGCCCTCGGAGTGGTGGGCCTTCTCATACTGCGATTTCTTGAACGCTTCGCCGGCCTCCTTGTTGTAAAGGTTCTTGAATGGGTCCTCCTTGATGTATTTGGACACGTGACCGTGGCCGTGAGAGTTGTATCTCTGGAAAGAGCGCTGAGCGATTCTCTTGAACATTTTGTGTGGTGTTCTAAGCTGATGTGCGTTCGAGGTTAGGGGTGTGATGGGTTTTGGCGGACCCATGGCGGTCGGTGTGATTGGCTAGGCGCGCATCACGTGACTTCTGCAAAAGTGGCGTGTTTGGTCTCGCTAGCCAATTGATAGACAATGAAGGAGCCCTTGCGTTCCGTCATCATTAAGTATGGAAAAGATGCTCGCAGAAAATAGTATTGCAAACGGCCGCAATACAGATGCCTCATTCAACCGTTCGAAATTAGGGTCTGCTGGTAAATACTCCTTATGCGCGCACCGCTGATACTTGTCATTCTCCTACTCCCAAGGCGTGTTGACTACTTATATATTTCTTTCTTGCCTTTTGGATTTTTTTTGTACTCCCTAACCCATAATATGTAGATTGCGAGACTCATGCCCCAAACATGCTTCTATCACGATTTGGACGAGTCCTCGTATCATTCTCTGATTCCTCTTGCGACTGCAATAATGGAAGCCCTGGCCTTGAGCGCCCCTTGCTTTCATCCTGTAGCTTTTTGGTAGAATCCTTCTGTTTTGTTTCCTGTCCCAGTTTTTCCGTCGGCTCTGTTCCGCTCACGATCTTCTTTGCCTTATAGCTTTTTCCGGCCCTGAACGCCTCGGCCATGAGCACGTACTCCTGCATTTTTTCGGCGTAACCTCTTTGATCCCTAACTGCATTGTAGTTGCTGATATCATGGCGGAGTTGTGCTTGTGGTGCCATGAGCTCGCTGCCATTGAACAAGAGCTTTTCCGTTGACAGGCCCTCCAATAACAAGTTCATTTCCTTCTGGTGGAATGCCGTGGTGTTCTTGGATACAAGGTACTCAAGCAACATGTTTTCTTCGGAAGTCATAAGCTCGAGGTAGTCCTCGTCGCTTAAAGAAAACACCGAAAGCTTGTCGACGGTCTCCTGTGCGATCTTGGCATGGTTGCCCATCTGCAACTGCTTCCTCAGCGAGCTGCGGCCCCTGGTGTACTTCTGGATATCCTTTGCATCTGCCCAGAGGCGGAGGCGGGGCAAGAAGGCGAAAGACTTGAACTTCTTCGAGTCGATGCCTTGTCTATACTCGGTCTGCAAGATATTGGTGAAGTTGTTGGGAATGTACGCGGGCACGCCTTCCATCAAAGTGAGTCGAAGAGGCGAGATCTCCGGCAAGGACATGAAGTGCTTGTTTCTGCAGTTGTAAAGCCTTGCCGCGGCATTGACTTCGAGCGCCAACTCGGGGTTGGGCACGGCTTTTTGCACAAAGTTGTTCTTGCGCAACTCTTTTGGGATCTGGTCGTAGTATCGCTTTGGAGTCGCTGTCAGCGACACCGCGAGCCCCGTGATATCGACGTACAACCCGGAGTCCATGTCGATGAAGCGCGCATCGATGTTGTTCAAACCGTTGCCTTTGTCGCGATGGCTCACCCATGTACCGCAGTCTAGGAAGTAGCGGCCGAGCCGGACCTCGGAGTCTGTACCGAAGTCGACCACCACCGTCTGGTTGAACCTGCGCGCAAGAGAATGTAGGTCCATGATGGGCACCTGCACGTCGTAGTCGGCGTCCCAAGGGAAAGAAAGGCCGTTCCAGTACCAGCCCAAAAGCGACCCGTGCGCGATCCACGTGTTGATCTCGTTGGCGTTGGTGAACCTGAGCCACGCCAGAATGAGTCCATGCAAAAGCAGCGCGTGCTCGGCGCGGTCGGCCTTGAGGCCCTTGAAGAAGCGCCAGTCGTAGTGGCTTCCGGCGGACCAGTCGCGGCCCTCGTTGCGCACCAACTGAGCCTCATTGAAGTACTTGCTAGGGCTCTTCGTGCCGAGCGAGTGGCGGAGGCTGCCGAGATACATCGATTCTTGCGGCGACAAATATGCCTGCTGCGAGAGCTCCTTGGCAAGCTCTGCCAGCGTGTCCACAAAGGCCTCGTGGCCAATCTCCTTCTGGTACTTCAAGGGGGCCGTTGCGCTGCTGCCCATGCGGCTCGCAAGGGCGTCTAACTCGGAACGGAGATCGATGCGTGGCGCCCGCTCTGCCGCGGCACGTGCCATCTGAGAGTCAACGATCCGCACGCGGTTGGACACATCTTGGCTCACGGGTACGTGGAGCGGGGCTAGCGCGTGGCCTCCTCTCGGGACAAGGAAGTGCACCGCCATGGGCGCAGGCATGAAGTCGTGGAGATACGACGCCGCGGCCAAGGTCCGCACACGCTGTGACGTTCGGTTGGGAAACCCAAACACATGGAGCCCCGTTTTGTATGGTTGCTCGGCGATCCGATGGAGGTACGGCGCCACCGAAGGGTCCCTCGCGTGTTTCTTCATGAGCAGCGCTAGGTCAGCATCGTCAAAGCAGTATTTCCGGGCGTCGTGGGCGATGTCATTTTGCAACGCGTTCCTCTCCTTCCGCGCAGGGTTTAAACTCTTGCACAGGGAGGCGGAGTCATCCACGGAGAGCATTTTGTGCTCCAAGAGCGCCAAGTCCGTCCAGTCGGCCCAGTGGAACGACGGGACCTCAAGGATATGCTCGCTGTTTTGTGTCGAGAGGCGGGCGTTCATCTCGCTGAGCACGACACCTAGAGTGAGCCTCGGCTCCAAGGGGCTCAAGTGCGGGTTCTCGCCCTCCCCGCGTATAAAAGCCGGTAGCTCGATAACGCACGAGTTCTCTGCGGGGCCGTCAATATCGTACTTTGCCATGCGAAGCGCAGGCTCAGTGGGGAAGGCCTCTACCTTGCGCCGGAAAATGGCATCCGCCCATGCATCAAAGGAGTAAGAGTCCAGGGACTCGAAAAGGTAGCGGAGCCCTGCAGAGTCGAGCGTGAACTCCCTGAGTCTTGCTGAAAAGAGCTGATTCGTCATGTTGTCGTAGCTGATCACGCAGAAGACAATCATATATATGAGCGCCGTCAACGCAGCAACGTACACGCAACGAGACCGGCGCATACTCGTCATCAGCGGCTGGTTACCTTGTTGATATTCCGGAAAACGACCGGTGAGTGTGGGTCAAATATATTGCAGTATAATGCAATACGAATGTCTGTGAAAAGCCGGCGTTATTTCAGTGGCGATGGGATTGCTCTTTTGTGAAAAAGACTGGGTACCGGATGTTCCAAGAAAAAAAAGAAGAGGCTCTGGATTATTTGATTGTGGGAAGGGACACATATATGTATGTTGCAAGCCTTCGCCTCTTCTATGTCATCTGGAGGGGACGGGTTTTTGAAGGGTTCTGGTGCCATTCCTTGCTGGATTTGGCGAACATGGCGCAGGTGCTCGCATGGCCTGCAGATCATGGCGATCACTGGTTTTGGGATCCCCGGTAACATGCAGGACTCCAAGATCTAGGCCTACGCTGCGTTTCGACAACGAGACCGAGATACCTCTGCATATTTCACTTGGTTCATGCGTAGTCTCTACATGTCCTGCGACTTATGCAATAGCATACTGAACTTGAATTCAGGGGCAGATGATTTATTATTTCCACACGATGCTAAGCCTTGTCTCGAAGTCCAATCAGCGAGACTTTCAAACACCGAGGGGCGTGCCTGCGTCCATCTTGCATATTGACATGCGCGGGCTTGCGCCTGGGTATTCATGGCTTAATGTCACGAGACTGGGTGCTGTCATCCGGAATCACACTGGATGCTGTCATCCAGAATTACAACGGCAGGCATAACTTCGTTTAACAAGAGGCGTATAATCTCACGCTCTATCAACTACGCATTCAGTGTGCACGCACGTGCTTCTTAAAAACACCACCTTCACAAAGACTATTGCTCGCAACCAGGTCCGCACTGGCGACTTAGGCATGCGTTCTGTTGCTTTAAATCAATAGACTGACTTACGCCGCACGATGCGCAAAGTCTTTAAAAGTGAAAAAAACAACAAAGCGGCCAAAGCCCCGCCCGGTACCATAAGCCAAGACGGACGTTCATGACTGGCAGAGAAAATAAAGGCTCGTAAACGAGCTTAAGATGTTTAAAAGCAATAAGATTACAGTGGTCGACACACCACAAGGTTAACTATAGTCATAGCCTCTGGCTCCAAAATATGGAAAACCAGAGGCTGATAACTTGTCAGACTGCCGCTTGTGCCCACCCCAAGCTGAGTCTTCCGAAGAAGCATTCAAAAAGGGGTCAAGATCATCGCTCCTTTTGGTGGCACCAATCACAAGGAAAGGTACCAAAGTAAAAGGCAAACAAATTGTAGATGACCAGACCGCAAAGGATCGTGGACAAGCTAAATTGGTTCTCACTTTGAGGGCGCAAGGGTATCTTACTCATCAACCAAGTTGGATTCAGTGGCTCTTTAGAAGAGTCATTGTGGAACGTGACCTATAGAAATGATCCTATGAAGTACGTCGACAAAGAAAAAAAGAAAAACCAGTAACAGCGGTTCGATCCGTCTCATTATATAGACTCTCAGGTGTCGGGTAACCCCATCGCGGACAGGATATCTTGCAGTGTAGCTGGCACCCGACCCTAGTGGGTGCACGGGTGCGCGGTGCTTTAGGTTAGGGCTACAGGGTGTTTTGCGAAAGTTATATTGCGTTTCGTGCCTATGCAATGATGATTGCCGTCTGAGTCCGTTCCAAGCCGAACAAACGGAGAAAATCTATGACGTGGCTCTTTTCCATGGGAGGCACCTTCCCGAGATCGCATTCGTGCATCCGGCCTGTACGGGCGCCATAAACTGTCACTGGAAGTTCGAGATCCAAGGCATTTTGCTGGATCCATGCCACAAGCTGGCACAACGGGATTGCACCCGGCAATACAGGCGGAAGCTCTGGGGCAGAATAACCCAACTCGGACCGGAGCACTTTTGCCGCCATGTTGGCCACTCTGTATGTTTCCTTGTCACCGTAGATTTGCTGCGAAACATTCACAATGTTATGCTTCCAACTGCCGGGGCGACCCGATAAAGTGAGATCATGCTCTCCTTCTTCAGCCTCGCCTTCAGCCTCGCCAATCTCTGCGGAGGCCTCTTTTTTTGGCTGAAATTCGTCGCAGCAAATTTTGCCACATTGGACTCCGCAACTTGCGCGGTCATCATCATTAAGGGTATCTTGATTTCTTCCACTGTCTCCCGTAGACATGCCTACTTCTCGCAGATCTCTAGAATCCTTCGAATTTTCCTCGTCCCCGCTCTGCTCGTCCCCGCTTTCTTCATCTCCACTCTCTTCATCTCCACTTTCTTCATCTCCACTCTCTTCATCTCCACTCTCGTCGTCCCCGCTCTCATCCTCCTCATGGCCGTTTTCAGAAATCACCCAAAACTTGTCTTTCTCCATCATTGAGCGCACCTTCTCCAACGGCACATACGTCTCGTTGCATACGTCCAAGAGCTCTCCTCCAAACTTCTTCTTGTACCGCATTTTGTCGCAGTCTTCCATATAATAGCCCAAGTAGTAGTATCCCAAGTTGAGCTCGTGGCACATCTGCACTTCACGGATAGCCAGAAGTGTGCCGAGAGACAAGTGGGCATAGTCGGGGTCCCAGATCAAGTACACAGACGAAACTCCGCTCGGAAGAAAGTCCAACACAGAGATGGCAATGAGACGGCCGTCCAAATAATAGCATTCGTGTGTAGGGCCCAAGCGTGCCACGAGCCGAGACTTACTTGGTCCATCAGTCTGGCCAGGCCTCCACTTTTCCACCCATGCGTTGAGTTGCTGCCACTCCTTGTTGCTGCCATCTCGTTCGTGGTCTAAAAATGGAGAATCGCAGAGAAAGTTGGTGAACTGGCTCTTACTCACTTCTGCGGGTTTATCGTTGTGCACCACTGTTTGGTACCGTTTATATAAAGCGAATTTCTCCTCGCTGAAACGGGCTGGCTCAAAGCGGGTATAAAATCTGGATGACTGCTGCTCGGCCTCGATTAGCGAGGACAAGGAGAACAGGCGATTGCTTGCTCTGTCAGTACATGCCTTTTGTGCCATTGGCTCCTTTGGGTCCGCAACTGCTCTTTTGAACCGGTTCACGACCTGTCGATGTTCTTTCGACACCGCCATCTCCAGCAACTGCGTACGGATCGTGTACATCCGACAGCACCCACGAAGCATGTCGCCTTTGTATAGGAAGTCGCCCAGCCGGCGAAAACCGAGGTTGATGAACTCATCGTAGTCTCGGCAAGACATCTGTTCGACCTTGCAGCCGATGGTCACGTGGGTCGGGGATCGAGGCATTTTGGCTTCTGCCGGGTATGCCCTGGCCGCCTCCGGAACGCCCGTCTTCTTGCAATGGCAGTAGCCGCATTCGAAAGTCTCCAAATAGTACGGCCTTGAGATGACTAGCGGGTCCCGTCTTTCGAGCACCATCTTCGGCGTAGCGTATATATGCGAGTGTGCACTTATCCTCGACGGCTAAGGATCTTTGGGAGGCTCGAAGTTATAAAGCGGAAGCTCTGGTGTGTGGGGCACGACGCGGTGGGTGAATCTTTGTCAAGAGTTTTCCAAAGATCTACCAGTAGCTGTTATGCGTTCACGCCTGCGATAGATAGGGATGCGGTCTGAGAGCGTTTGAGGGGTTCGATGTCGGATGCCAAGAGTATCCCTTGGATTTGATGGTGTCTCGGTAAATGCACAGGCCACTGGGGCATATTTCTGGATGGCCTGTCTATAAGGCCTTTGGTGTTTAAAGCTGAACTTGGAAAATCGTATGCGTGAAAAAGCCTTTCAAGTTACAGAGCCTCGTTCGTGCTGAGGCGATAAGAGACGATAAGGGTCCGCGGATGGCCTGAAACACGGGCCAGTTTTCCGCTCTTTTGCATTCTGTTCTCGCGACGCGGTGGTGTTGGGTGCAAATTACTAGCCGTGTCGAGCCTGGCATAAAATACCGACACCATTTCGAGCCTAAGGTCCATCTTTCCACGAAGCGGGGGAAGCAGCCTTACTATTGGTCCAAAAGAAGACCTCCAGAGATGTAAATATGCAGCCCCAAAGGCCCGAGCTGTATCTATGTCCAGCTTCGAAGTTTTTGCCCGTGGTGCAGTTGTACCCTTTCACTAGGAACACGTCTGACCTGCTCTGGTCACCACTTGGCATGGCAGCTTTAAATTGCCCTTTTTCAAAAACAAAAAAGCGGCATAATTCGGTGTGCTAGACAGCAGCTGTCCTTTCTTCGTGTCAGATGAAAAATAGTGGAAGACCTCCAGATGAAGCTAGCCTAATGTGGTCACCAGACCCCAGTGTTTTGCTTGCGTTCTTCAAAACGCGTTTGCCGAGCGGTCAGACGTACTCGAAGAGTCGAAGCGGGCATCGAACCCTTATTGTTTCAGAAAGACGGGCGGTGCGCAGCTTCGATGTTTCGTACCTCGAGTGACACGAATGTGCTCAGAGCGTAGCGTGCTCACATGGCCGTGGCGCGTATGAACGCATCGCGATAACCACCAAGCTTTTTCTCCGGTACTCCACGATTTCTATGGACAACCAAAGAGAGCACCGCGAGACGCGAATGAAGTTTGCTTCATTTGCGCTACGGCTAGTCGTACAAATACGCTACAGATGCATGTATCATGTGAAGCGCAATGAGGGCGTGGATGGCTTCGTTAGAAGAGATTTCAGCCCTGGACGGGAGCCCATTTTCTGTTATCCTGGATGATTGGGCACGGAATCTGGCTCGCACAGAAGGCCTGGGCATCCGATGGGGCATCCGATGTGGGTGCAAAATTGGTGCCACAAGAGACGTTTCAAAAGTCACCAATGGGTGAGCCTCTCGGGCGAATATACATGAGACGTTGTGGGCAGCCTACATTTACCGACCCAGCAACAGAGCCCCTTCCTCTCTACACACAAACAAGGTCAAAATCCCCATAGCGGAAAGTTTTTGCGGCCAAAGAAAAAAAAAATACTTATCTTACATCTAGACAGAAGGTGCGAGAGCACCGCTATATTCCGGGCCCGCCGCGCCGACCCCAGTGCCCACATCCACACTAACCACAAAAAGCCCCATTCATAGCAATTGATCACAGACGAATTCGGTGGCCCTGTCCTCATCAAATCAGCAGCCCAAATCAGCAGCCCAAATCAGCAGCACTAAACAACAGCGTCGCCCGCGGTACCAGGGCCCTCAAACACCCGTGCACCATGGCCCGTCCCGTACAAGGTGCCGCGGGCCCCAGTGCCCCAACCTCCTTCAGTGTCTGCCTTCTTCAAGTCAACCAGCCACACAATCACACCCGCAAATACTCAGGATCCGCCCAATTTGCGTCCACCCATGAGCATGAGCAGCCCCACAAAATCCTCCGGCGAGCCGCGCGTCAAGACGGAAAGCACCGGCGGCGCGGCCGCCGGCATCAAGCAGGAAGATACCAGGGGCACAAAAAACGGTGACCCCCCAGCGGACGAAGGCGACGACGCCGCCGCAGACCACGGGCTCCTCCTGGACCCCGAGGACTACCTCGAGGCGAATGAATCGCTCGACATGAACCTTGCCCGCGGTGCACAGAAGGTCTGGTTGGTCAAGTTGCCGCGGTACTTGGCCGAGCGGTGGACGACACGGGCACACCTCCACGGCCAGCAGTTGGGCGAGGTGAAGATCCGGCAGAACCCCGGCGCTGCTGGCGGCCGCAAGAAGCTCGAGGTTAAGCTCGTGTTGTCCGAGCAGGAGCGGTCCGCAGAGTACCCGCTGGAGTACAACCTCTCGATCTTGAACACGCAGGTGAAAAACTCGTACGTATTCAGCGAGGAGAACTTGCGGCGGTTCCAGCAGGAGCGCACGGAGGTGGGCGACATGCCCGCGGCGCCCGCGCTCCCGGACTTGGACAAGAACGGCGCGCAGAAGAAGCCAGGGAGTTTCTTCCGCGTGCAGAAGAACGGCGCCGAGGACCGCAAGTACGTGCCCTTCGTGCGCACGATCCCGAAAAAGACCAGCCTTGCGGGCAAGATTGTGCACGACTGCCAGGTTGTGCCGCTGCGCAACGACGCCAAGTACGCGCAGATGCTCGGCCGCAGGCAGCACATTGGCCAGGAAAAGGAGCGGCCCAAGGTCACGTTTTTGACCGACATTCCGGGCGTCGTGCAATCGCAGGCGGGGCCCTCGCTCACGGGCAAGAGCACGTCTGTTTTCCTCAAGTCCACCACCGCCAAGAGCAAGGCAGATGGCCGCGCCATCCGCATGCCCAAGAAGGATTTGTTGGACTTGCTTTTCCGCCTCTTCGAGGAGTATGAATATTGGTCTATGAAGGGACTCAAGGAGCGCACGCGCCAGCCAGAGACCTACTTGAAGGAGTCACTTGAGGCCATCGCAAACCTTATCAAAAAGGGCCCCTACACGTCCAAGTACAACTTGAAGCCGGAGTACAAGCGCTTGCGCGACGCCGAGCGCGCCGCCCGCCTTGGCCAGGTCGTTGCCGACGACGCAGAGGAGGAGAAGGACGATGACGACGACGACGAAATGGAGGACATCATTTAGGGCTCGGTATACACACATATGAACATAGAATATCAATCGGTTTTGAAAGGGGAAATCTGGCGCAGTGCATGTGTTGACGTATTCACCATTAGTGCTTACCTGACATGCAGCTCTACGTAATATCGGCGCTTCGGCACCAGGTCTACGCGTGGGGGTTCTGTTTAACCAAATTTATTCATTAGTGTAGTTGTTGATTTAGGCAACAGTCTTGATCTCCAAGGTAGAGGGCAAGGATTGCTGCAACTTCTTGGCCTTGGCGGTGTCGTTGACAACCAAAGTGTACTGGTATCTGGAACCTCTGACCTTGAACTTGGTCTGCTTGAAGGTCTTACCCTTTGGGTTGATCTTCTTGTTGACCTTGACGGTAGCAGAGGTGATGTCAGCTCTTCTAGCCAATTCAACGAATTCCTTGATGTCCTTGATCTCTCTCTGTTTATGTTAGCATGTGTCTCTGTGATGAGCGAAGAGATTCATGTAGTATTCACAATGAGCGTGGCCATGTTTGATATTTGCTCTTGGACACGAAACAGTCTGATGCAGAATCAAAAAATTCGGCCGAAATTATGTTTCTGAAATCGCTTCTAAGATCGAAAGAAGAATCTTCTCAGAGCATCGCATCACTTGTCGACTTTCTTTGAAGCTCACGAGCAAGAAAAAGGCAGTCTACTTGAAGTGATGGCCTCGATAAGCAATCGCAGGTAACGCGTGTTTCAGTGATCCAGTTTCAATCCAACAAGTATCATCTTCGATTATGGTGTCTTTGTGTATACATACAGCCATTGTGTTGTGTAGATATGGGTTCCTTGGAAAAAATTACTGACAAGATAAATTTTCGATGGTATTTTTTCCGCGTACTAGCGCACCTCCAGACACCGCGAACCTGTGCATGGCGAGGCGCGAAGGGCAAAAGCCCTAATCACGTGAGTTAGTGAGGGCCTGATCACTATTGCGACAAAGAGCAGAAATGAAGCCCATATTTGAAATGGAAGAATATAAACAAGGGTTGTAACTTTCTTAAAAAGTTTAAAAGCACTGTATTATTCAGGTCAGCATAACGATCATCGCCGCATTTGAAACAATCTGTTATTATGATGATGCTTCTTCGCGCCTGAACGGCGTTAGTTCATCAATGCGCAGCATCTCTAGGTATGTCAATTCTACATATCCGTATCATATCAGACAAGTGCTGCATGTATTTAAAACCTGCGCATCAGACTCCACACATTAACTGCTCATATATTAGATTTCTGCCGTACTTTAAGGAAGTATCTGCTAAAAGATACACAGGCTTGATTTGAAACTACGCAAGACTTGAAATATATGAATGTACCAAGATGAGAAGGCATAAAATCTTTTTTACTCAAGGAGGTTTCTGTCACTATGCAAACTTTTAATTGGTGTGTCATTCGCATCTCCAATTATAAGGAGCGAAACCACTCTTCAAGCTATCTAAGGCGTCCTGATATATTGTTTTCGACAATGCCAAGATCGCGCACCTGCATCGCCACTCATTACACCAAAGATACTCACAAATACCCTTAAGTCTGTTTCTCATGTAGCTGGCCGCAGTAATTCACAATTCTCTTCACCGCTATAAGCCACCTTCTCGTAGCCTCGCTCTTCATGATATTAGATAGTTGTTTTTTATCCTCCCCCGCAATCTTTGCGTCAGCGGCACGAGCATGGATGCCGACGTCCCTCACACCAATTGGCCAAGCCACATTCCCTATACTTAGCTTCAAGTAGGCTTCGTTGGCCTTGACAATCTTCTCCGTTTGTATGTAGTATACGATCGTCAGAAGCGATACGACAGTCTCCTGAGAAAGCTTGTTGCTCCGTAGCTTGTACATCAACTTCACAATGTCTCGCTTTGTTTCCAAGAGGATGTGCTCCGGAAACTGCTCGTCATATGATGTCGCCCATGTTTGAAGGATTTCCTTGAAAAACCGCCTGATCTGTAAGCACAACTTCTCCGTTTTTTGCTCTGCAATATCTGAAATCTTGATGAAGGCCTCGACCAGGTTTTCCTGGTCCAAATACTCCTTGTATATGCGGTCTTTCTTCTCATGTCTGACATGAATCTGTAGTCTCCGAAGCTGTTCTTCCTTCAGCGCCCCTTCTTCGTTTTCGTCAAGCAGGCGTAGGCTATCGGTAAGTTTTTCCTGGTCAACCGAGTCAAGAATCAGAGACTCTTGACTCTGCGGGACTGCGGGCGACTCCTCAGATTTCGTGTCATTGTGCTCCTCTTTATCCTGTCTAACGGATAATGAATTAGAGTAATCCAGATTCAGCGGCCCCAGGTTCGGATCATTTTGCTTGGCTTGCTGCCGTTTTTGCCGTTTTTGCCGTTTTTCCTCGAGCTGCTTGCTCAAATACTCTGAGATGTCCATTATAATGGACGTGAAGTAGACGTGAGACTATGTCTTTAGATGCTCCTGCGCAGGACGTGCCCTTTACTAGGCGGAAATGAAGAATAGTGAAAAACAAGGCCTTGATATCCTTGTAGATGAGACTCTCTCAGCTCGGTATGATGTCGATAATATAAAATTTTTGGGAAAACATCAATGTATCTGCATTTCTATTTTTTTGGTTTGTCTACTTATATTTTTCCGAACGGATCGCGTAATTAATTATTAGTTAAAATTAGATATTATTTGTATATTAATGGATAATCAACATCACTTTTTTGCTGCACTAATCTGCACAAGAATAATTGGTGACACTGGAACGAACTACGTTATCAATAGCACCCTTCATTTGGAAACTAAATTTCAGCTTGAATTTTGAGCCCTTATTGTTCAAACCTATACCTTCAGCCCTTGTTTTATATTAGATTGTTGATCTCTCAAAAGATGCACCCGTGCACCGCGCAACTCCCACACATTTGCTACTCCACACATGATATCTCATTCGTACTTCACACTCTTCATCCAGGCCCATTATTTTTTATCAGCTCCACTTTTTTTTCTCCAACGTTCTTAAACCCAAGGAACAGGAAAACTTCTCTTGTTGTGCTGGAAGGACCATAATTTTGGGAAACTCTCAATTCATCAGTCTGCGGCAGAGCGCTTTTTTTTCGGAATCCCAAAAGCATCAAGGGGTCCACTCTTTTGCAGCACCGCTACATCTTGCCTCAATGAGCGACGCAGACTCTGAACCAAAACCGCAGGACATTCAGCCGCCAACTACATCTAGCGATGGCGAACTTCGAGCCCAATTCTCGGCCCCTAGCATCGTGGCGTCGCATACCAAAAGGATTCAGCCGCAAACATCGCCACTTCTTTCTCTGACGCCGCCTACAGTGGCAAAAGCACTCATCAGAGCGTATCCTTACTTGCTAATCGTAAATAAGACGTTGCTGGTAGTAACGTGGACGAATGATGACTACTGGGTAAATGTGGCGCTCATGCTGGCGTACACGTTGGCGGTGCTCTATTTCGAAGCGTTGGTCACTTGGGCGGGTCATCTCATGCTCGTGCTAGTTGTTGTGTTGTACTCACTTCTCAACAGTAAGATAGCCGAAGAGACCAGCATGCGCCCAACTCTCGACGACGTCGTGCAGGCGCTTACTGCAACTTGTGTCAAGGCCGACTTGTTGCTCAGCCCGGTGACGGCGATGGCGCTCAAGTCTCAAGATATTAAGAGACTTCTCTTCACTACTGTGTTTTTGACTCCGCTATACTTGATAGCCACGTTTTTGCTTGTGAGTCCGCGGAGCGTGCTCTTGCTTATTGGCTTGTTCCTTCTATCATATCATCTGACTCACATGTGTGTCACTCGCAAACTAGTCTGGAAATTGAAATTAACCAGAGTCGTTTGTTTTTATTTAACTGGGTTAGATTTCTCCAATGCGAAGAATAATTCGCTTTTTGCCGCGGCTTTTGCAAAGGTGAATAAAACGGGGCTTTCGCCATCTACCGCAGGCTCGGATGGATCAAAGCCAGTGAGATTCACATACGTCATTTATGAGAACCAGCGTCGCTGGCTCGGGATTGGGTGGACGTCAAATTTGCTAACATACGAACGCGCGCCATGGACAGATGAGTTTCTCAACGAGTCTTCATCAACAGATACTTTTGAATTGCCGAATGCGGACTCTAGCTATTCACAGCTGCAACAGGACTTCCAGCTGCATCCAGCAATATCCGGTGCTCGCTGGAGGTGGGTAGACAAAACCTGGCGTCTAGACCTCACAAATGATGGTGCTATCGTTCTTCCTTCAGGTAAGCGGTCGAAAACAACGGTGAAACCAACAAACGACGAGGGATTCATATACACAGATAATGTATGGAAGAAGCCTACAACTGACGACTCATACTCGAAGTACACGCGGCGCCGCCGGTGGATAAGAACTGCCGAGTTGGTGTTTGATTCGACGACTGCCAACATAAGCGATGGCTCTGCATCCACTTTCTCCACCTCGATCGCAAACTCTTCTTTAGATACTACCAAGAAGAGAAAAAGTTTGAGATTTGCTGAAGAGGATGAAGCAAACAAAGAACCCGTTGTAATCAATGAGGAGGCCCCTGAGGAGAATCAATCTTTTCACAGCAAGAAAGTTGATTGAACTCATTGTATCAGTTGAAACTCATGGCAATTTGCATTTGTATTTATCTCGGAATATGATTGACGAAGCTTCGAAGTTACGTACATTAACATTGATTACATTGACGATACTATCGATGTACCATCTTGGAATCTGGTGCGGAACACCCTGTTGGCGTTGGTGAACATACCCTCTTTTAAAGACACTACGATGAATTGCGACCCTTTGAACCTGGTCTTAATCAAGTGTCCGATATTCTGGGTATGAGATAAATCCAAAGCCGCATCGACCTCATCAAGAATGTACATGGGCGCGGGTTTGAATTGTAAAAGGGCCATGATCAAAGACAAGGCGATCAAAGATCTCTGACCACCAGAAAGCTCTACCAAACTATCCTTCCATACGGGCCCCAACTTGACTTTCACCTCTAGCCCGTTGGTGACATCTAGAAAATTGACAGGTACCAATTTGGCGAACGAGCCCGGAAGAAGATCGGCGAAAATATTGCCAAAATCGTCTGAAACTTTTTTGTAGGTTGCATCTAGCGTCTCTCTCTTGTAGCCGTTGAGCTTGTCGATGGTATTTTCAATTTTTGATTTATCTTTGACGATGGTCCGGATCATGTACATTAACGCGGCCTCCTTTTTCTCCACGTTTTCGATCATGCTCATGATGTTCGGGTTGACCTTTCGCTTCATGTTTTGAAACTTTTCACCAAGTACAGCCGCCTGAGCCTCGCACTCTGAGATATTCACATTAGGATATTGTTGTATGATGCCATTAACGACACCCTCATCCGTCAACCATTCATTTTCACGGATGAGCTCATCCAACAGCGACCGGAGAGAAGATGTGGCTCCGTTAGCCTTCTCGAGATCATGATTCAATTTCTGCAATGAGAGCTTGGCCTGGCTTATCTCCTCATTCTTGTTGGAAATGAGACCGCTCAACTCAGTGATCTCCTCGTTGAATCCAAGCATTTTGGCCCTCTCATCTTCAAGCCTTGCTCGCACAGATTCAAGCTCGGCGTTTTTTTCATTGAGCGAAGCAGATGTTTCTTTCAAATTTGCGTTCAACTCTCTCAAGGTGTTCTCGTGAACCTCAATTGACTCAGCCAACGCCACAACGTCAGCTTTTTGCTGGTCAACCTCGATCTGCAAATTCTGGTACTCGTCGCTGCTCTTCTTGACGATGTCCTCCTCCTTAGCAATCTGCTTTTTTAAAATGAGCAACTCGTCCTCCAACTGCTTGAGCTTGGAACCCTTATCTTGGTTAAATTCCCTTATGTCGTTGCTGATCCTCGTAATCTGAGCCTCGAGAGCGGCGCTGTTTTCCTCCTCGCTACGAATGAGTTCCTCCAACTTTTCGATCTCAGTTTCGTTTCTCTCGCTTTCCTTGATGATACTGGTAGCTGGGCTGGTATCCATTTTCCTCTCGAGCAAGGTCAATTCGTGCTTGGTTAAATTGAGCTCGTTCTGCAACGACCGTGTGTTCTCGCTCAACTGGTCGAGGCGGCCCAACTCTTCGTTTATCCGGGTGTGCTTTTTCACAAGCTGACCGATTTTTTGCGCGAGCTGATTGTGCTGCTGCATTTTGAGTAAGATAGAAGAGTTGTTTCTGCGCGAGCCGCCCGATAAGTTGCCCTCCGGGTCGTACACATCGCCGTCCAAGGTAATGGAGCGGGCCCGGATCTTCGGATCGAACGTGATTTCTTTTGCCGTCGCCGGGTCTGCACACACAAACGTGGACCCAAAGATGTAGGACATGGCCTTAAAAAGCTCCTCCTCGAAGTTCACGAGGTTCAACGCGAGATCGACTTTGCCCGGGCATTTATCTTTTGCGTACGCAACTTTGTTGTGTGGAAGTGTCCACACCTTGATTTTGTCAAGCGGGATGATGGTGACTCTGCGCCGCAAGTTGCCCCGCTCGAGTAAAGCGGAGGCAGTGTCGGCGGTGTCCACCACGACGTTATATAGACGGCCACCCGCACAAACCTGCAACGCCATAGCCTTGTCTGATTCCTTGTCGCGCACGCTGAATAACTGCATGGCAATACCTTTCACGGAGCTCGCCTCGAAGTTGGGGTGAGGCTTAGAGTACTGGAAGTCGATGTTGCCCACCTCCCGCTTGATGCCATTGAGCTGAAACAGGTACTCATCGATCTGCTTGCGCATGAGGCTCTCCTGGTCCCTGAGTTCGTGGTAGCTCTTGATGTCGAAGCCTAACTCTTGGATTTTGCGCTCTTTAGCCGCGATTTCTTCCTTGTACGCCTCTATTTGCTGCAAGAGCGAAGTGCTGTTTTCACGCGCCAGCATTAACCGGGTCCTGTCGTTCTTGAGCTTTTCTTGCAAGCGCGCCACTTTCATGCGGGAGGTTGATACGAAGTTGTGGCTGTGGCCCATGTCGTCCTTGCACTGCTTGAGCTGCGATATGTATCCGCCGTCGGCGCCGCCTTTGGCAGTGACTCCGGTGGATAATGTCAGAAGAAGCTCCTCCTTCTTGTTGTACTCGTCTTGCATCGCGGCGTGCCGCTGTTTACTCTCGGTATACCTGCCCTCGAGAGACGCAAAAATGTCGGCAGAGTCAGAGGTCTGTTTGTGCATGGACTCGAGCTGGCTTTTGAGGGCCGCAATCTTTTGTGTTTCCTCCCGCACGTTCTCCAGAGCGAGATCGCTGGACGTAGCCATCCGTGTGATGTCGTCTGAGAGCGCGGCCTCCTCGCCCTGGAGCATCTCTATGACCCCGCCCCTTGAGAGCTCAGCTTCTCTTTGTTGCTTCACCAGGTCGAGGTCAGCAGTAAGGTTTTGGACCTCCGACGCAAGCCGCTCGATTTGCATATCCAAGTCTTGCATGATGTGCTCGTGCTCCGAGCGCACGGTGGAGTAATGGTGGAACTGCGCAGACTTGTGCCGGTAGTGGTGGCTCGACACCACCCGCGAAAGAGTCTCTAAGTCGGTCTGCACCTTCTGGAACTCCAAGAACACGCGCTTCTCCAGGCGCAAGCGCTCCAACTTGGGCTCGATCTCCTCGCGGAGCAAGCTGCGGATCTCTTGGAGCTTGGCCTCTTTCTTTGCCATCGTCTTCAACGCCTTGTCCTTGCGATCTTCGAAGGTACGTGTGCCCGCGGCCTCCTCAATGAGCGCAAGCACCTCCAGCGGCTTCATGTTGAGTACCTTTGTGATCTTGCCCTGCATGATCAAGAAGTTTGGATTGTTGATATTGAGCTGCACGGACTGAAACAAGTTGAGAACTGTCTGCTGCTGCGCCTTGTGCCCGTTCACCAAGTACTTGGAGGTCCCGCCGAGAATGATCTGCCGCGTGACAGAGATTTTCGGCAGGTTCTCGAAGCCAATCGGCGACTTGTCTTTGTCCAGATTGTCGAACACGATCGTCACGGAGGCCTTGGTCACGCCGGCCTGGCCCCGCTTGTAGATGAGATCCTGAAGATTTGACGCGCGGACCGTCGCCATCAGCGCGATGCCGAGCACAAAACAGATGGCGTCGAGGATGTTGGACTTCCCCGACCCGTTGAGGCCTGTGATTGCATTGAACTGGGGGTCCCAGTCGCTCACCACGGTTCTGGTGGCATACGACTTGAACCCGTCGATGATGAGCTCCTCGACCTTCATGGTGGCCCGTTTTGTGCGGGAAAAAAGAAAAGAAAAAAAAAAAAGAGCGCCTGCTGTATTCTGTGGCTCGTGGGGGTTGCGTGGGACGCGTGCCTAGAGATGTTTAGGAGGCGATGGGGTGCGTTTGCTGACGGTTGTATATGTTGATGGCGGTCAGAAGCGAGAGGCTTGATGCGCCTCATGTAAATATAGGGCCCGCGCGCATGTTCTGCACTTGAGCCGGCCTCATATCCCACGGGGCGCCCCAGGCGCCGACCTGGCTCCCAGTTGGCTCCGGGCCTTTTTGCTCTTTGCGGGTCCATTTTTTTTCTTTTTTCTTTTTTCTTTTTTCTTTTTTTAATAAATACTCCTCACAGGCCGGCTCGTTTCGCATGGGTGCAGTGCCGCATCCGGCCAACGGCGATAATATACCTCGGGGGGTGGGGAAGTGCCTCATCATTATACGGTAACCCGCAGCCCGGCACCAGGGTTCATTGGGCAGAATGGGCGCACTCTAGCACGGCTGCGATTTCTCGATGCTCCCCGGCCGCGCCTGCCCCAGGTCCGACGCACACATCCTCTCAACCATACGAACGGCTCTCTCGAAGCGCAGCCAAAATCGGTGTACATTGTTACACCTCTTGTTCCTAGCGCACCACCCTCGTTTCCCCCCCCCCCCCCTTCTTTTCTCCTCCCCACCCCAAAGCCCACATGCTTCTAGGGGCAGCGTCCACCTATAGCCAATAGACACACACGTGCCAATTGCCAATAGGAAAACACGAGGCAATGCCAGTGCCTCGCACGGGGCGGGTTTAGCCGCCCGCACACACCAGCGCATCTAACCGCCGCTAGTTCCCAAATGACGTAAAGCACGTGATACAGTATCACGTGACTACACACAAAAACAATCTTGCCCGTGGGCTACCCCCCCACTATTCCGAGTCATGGCCCGCCGCAGTATTGCACGGCTTTATGCGCGCCCGCCGTTTTCTCGCGCTGCCGTTTTCTCGCGCTGCCGTCGAGCTGGGCGTGCCTTTTCTCGCCCCGCCATTCGCATATCCGCGCCGAACAACGGTATGTTGATACGGCGCCTGCACACGCGGCATCACCAAAAAAACGCGGCGGCCAATCTCACCCATGCGTCTTCACCACCACTTCTTCTTACAGGCCCCCCTACCGACGCCGTAAAGAACAGGCTGCAGCACGTGCTCTCTGGCCACCCGAGAAATAATACGCGTGACACAGACCAAGTGACACAAACGCCGAGCCCGTCTTGCCTCATCTGCGCAATCCCTTCTGGGCGATGGCCCTGATCCAGATGACGCCGTACGAGTATACGGACAACACCAAAGCAGCCGGTGCTTTCGCGCCAGCCAGAGCCGCGATCACCCGGACTCGCGCCGCGGCCTGGCTCGCGGCACACAAGACGCTTGCCGTGGCGGCAGCCGCAGTGTTGACGCTCTTCACGCTCGTGCAACTCGCCGTGCTCTCGCGCCACGGGTTCTACACGCCGAACCTCAGCCACACCCCGGGCGCCGCTTTCTTTGATCTCGCCCACTACGACGGCACGACCAACGGCTGGCAGCATGAGGAGCGCGTGCTCTTCTGCGTGCCCCTCCGTGACGCCGCGGCCCACTTGCCGATGTTCTTCAGCCACATGCGCAACCTCAGCTACCCGCACCGTCTCGTGGACATGGCCTTCTTGGTATCAGACTCGAAGGACGACACAATGGGCGAGCTCGAGCGGCATTTGCACGCGATCCAGAACGACCCGCGGCCCGAGATGCCGTTTGGCGAGATCGAGATCTACGAGAAGGACTTTGGCCAGGCCGTGGGCCAGTCGTTCTCCGACCGCCACGGCTTCGCCGCGCAGGGGCCGCGGCGCAAGTTGATGGCGCGTGCACGCAACTGGCTTTGGACTGTCGCGCTCAAACCGTACCACCTGCACGTGTACTGGCGAGATGCCGACGTGGAAACGGTGCCCCCTACCATCTTGGAGGACTTGATGCACCACGGAAAGGACGTTATTGTACCAAACGTGTGGCGCCCGTTACCAGACTGGTTGGGAAACCAGCAGCCGTACGACTTGAACTCATGGCAGGAGTCCGACGGCGGGTTGCAGTTGGCCGACTTGCTCGACGAGGACGCATGCATCGTCGAGGGCTACGTCGAGTACCAGACGTGGCGCCCACACCTAGCGTACTTGCGCGACCCATACGGAGACCCAGAGGTCGAGATGGACTTGGACGGCATTGGTGGCGTGCTGATTCTTTCCAAAGCCCGCGTGTTTCGCGCGGGCGCCCACTTCCCGGCGTTTTCTTTCGAAAAGCACGCGGAGACCGAGGCCTTCGGCAAAATGTGCCGTCGCATGGGCTACTCTGTGGTTGGGTTGCCACACTACGTGATCTGGCATATCTACGAGCCTTCGTCTGACGACTTGAAGCACATGGAGTGGATGGCTTTGGAGGAGGTGCGCCAGGCCGAGCAAGCCAAGATCAAGAAAGTCTACGACAAGTCTTGGGGCGAGGGCTTTGAGGATCACCAGGACGACTGGCAGCGCGAGCGCGAGCACGTGTTGAAAAACACGGACTTGCACCGCACGATCCACGTCGATTGGCTGGGCGCAGATGACCTTTTTCTAGACGAGGGCGTCGATAAGAAGCTTGCAGAGTTTCTGCCATAGAAGCTTCGCGCAACTCTTTTGTGGATGAAGGCCATGCAAACGACACTGAAACTTTTGCGTGTATGCTATGACGAGATGCTGTTGCCGGATTTTGCTCAAGCATTTTGCTGAGAACTGATGGCCAGGCGGCATCTTGCAGTTTCTGGACAAGGCGCCATTGCCGAAAACTTGTGACAAACCTTCGTGGGCAGGTATGTGGCTGTACTGCGAAGCGAGACGACAAACTTGTTTCTTCTTTTCTTTTGGTTGATAAACCCCGGACAATGTGACCGCTTGCCTGAAAATATGAGACTCCTCTGACTTGTCGAGTGGCCTGGCTGTGTTTGAAGAGAGATCAATTGACTGCATGTTTCGTATATGTCAGCCGGCTGCCCTTCACTATCCCAAGGTAGTTGGAAACTGCAATTAAAGCCTGGTGTCATAAATGGATACTTGGGCTAGATGTCTGGCGAATAATCAGGGGAGGGGTCACATTCTACGATCAGGTGTAAGTGAAGCCATGGAAATAATACTTGGAAACTTCCATGAGTCAAAATTGCTTGACTAGAATGGATTTTAGCTTTTGCATGTTTTTGTCCAAAATTAGACAGACGCGGCATTTGATTGTTGGGGCTAAATGCAGGAAATCAAAATTACGGCAAACTTTACGACTAAACATATGACTAAACAATGAGCGCTGCGGTACAATGACATGCTCGAGATTACGTCTTGCACCTCGTGTCACAGATATCAGTACGTTCGGAGAATCGAGGCTGAAAACATATCAGGGTTGTTCTTCTGCTGCATGGGTTTTCTTGACTGCGGAGCCGTGCTTACTTTACAATGTTCTTTTTTGAGGTCTTGGCCGACTTGCCCGTGCATGCGCGCCCCTATTGTCAACTGGCCGCTCCATTTATGCAAAATCAGAATCTTGGCCGCGTTCGCAAGAGCCCCCCCAACCCCCCTTTGCCTTAAACCTCCATCGTTTCCGAGTAGGCCACGCCTTTCGATTCCGCAGCCATATTTTTCGCTGTTCATGATGACCAAGTTGCTTATGTGCAATCGTATATAAGACTGGGATTTTGAGAAACCCATATCCTACACTCATTTTCTTGCACCATCACCCCACTATTTATATAACACACTCCTTTAGATATAAAACACGAATGTCGCTAATAAACGCAACCACACAGCGCTTATCGGACCGCTTCACATAAAGCGTTTCACACCAGCATGCTATAGCCCAGCCTCTCAAAATTCAATGTAATCGGTTTTCCAGCAGCTCAAAATATACGTTTTGCTAGCGCCTTGTCTAAAATACTCGGGAGCTTTCTGTTGGTTCCATCAATTTCGTTGGGTCTTGGCATTGGCCCTGGGCCGGCGCTCTGCCGTTTTCTCAAGCTAAGGTTGGTACGCTCCCAAACTCCTGCTTTCCCATGGAGACAGCCTGAAATTCGAAGCGACTGATCCCGCCAACCAGAAAACGAAAAACGAAAAACGAAAAACGAAAAACGAAAAACGAAAAACGAAAAACGAAAAGCAAAAAGCAAAAATAAATATTTGCAGTTTCAAGTGTACACTTCAATCCGGGAAGCATGCACTCTGCCTACACATTTTATTTCTCAAGCCTTTATCCACACGCCGGCGGACGCCCGCATTTGCCCTTTGCGGAGACTAACTGCGCGTTTCCTTGCAGAAAAACCCAAGCCTCCGGCCCCTCAAAATACTTTGCTGAAACAGGTACACTCACCGTTCCAAATCACGAGAATTGCACGCAGCCACATTCTAACCCACCAGCTAGACATAAATAACCCAGACTCTTTTTCCAAACCTGCGCCCTCTTTTTCTAGTTATTATTTGCAACACGACATGTCGGAGGTGCTTTCTGCCACACAGCCCCCTCCGCAGACGTGTAAAAAATGCAACCTCTCCATTTTCGAGGGCCACGCGTACGAGCTAGGCGAGGACCGCTGGCACATTGGCTGCTTCAAGTGCTTCAAATGCGAAAAGCTGCTTGGATGTAACTCGAATTTTTTAGTCTTGGGAAATGGAAGTCTTGTTTGTTCCAGCTGCCTGTACAGCTGCAAACAATGCGGCAAGAAGATCGACGACTTGGCCATTCTCACAGGGGACCAAGCGTATTGTTCCAACTGCTTCAAGTGCCGGGTGTGCAAGGTCAAGATCGAGGATTTGCGTTACGCCCGAACATCCAAGGGCTTGTTTTGCATGTCGTGCCACGAGGACCTCATTGCTAAGAAGCGGAAACACGATTTGAAGCGCAAGCAGTTAGCACTGCTCATGCTGCTGCTGCGGCCAGCGCCGACCGACGACTTGAAACACCTGGTTATGGCATCCTCGGCGCTGTCGCGTCTCTCAGCAGTAAGCAGCTCGCCTCACACAAACCCAAACGATATCTACCTGCACCACGACCCATCGCTGTCCTCCATCCTCAACAAACAGCTCCCCCCTAACCCGGATTCGAGAAGCTCTCCTGCTTCGCCATCAGCTACAGACCCCATAGCACATACTGCGCCATCTGCGGTTTCTTTATCGACTACTGAAGAGTCCACTGGACACGCGGCGGAACCTTCGACACAAGCCTTGGCATCTGGACAGAACACGCTACTAGGTCTGGCGTTTACCAATGACCCATCGGTCCTGTTCCCAAACTCTTCGAATGATATTGAGGAGGTCTGTGATCTGGACGACGAGCTTCATCTTCGTAAGGTTCGTGAAAATTTGGAGCGCCGCTTTTTGAAACACTCCAATGGGTCCAGCGGCGCCATTTTGGAATTGATTGACTCGTTTTCGGCACCCAACACCCCGTCTACTATCTACAACAACCCAGGATCGAATACTTCTCCCGCATCCACTCATCATGCTCTCGATGATCAGCTGAAAAATGACGCGGCAAGTTTCTCGTCCCGCGAAACTCCAGTCTTGCGACAAGAAATCAGCAAATCTCTCGGTTGGGCGAACGAGCAGAGTTCGCCCCACAAGAATATTTTACTCCGCTCCCCAAACCAATTTCATGATAACGACTTCCATAATGCCGACAACATACATGATGATGGTATTCCTGTTTCGTTATCTATCGAAGAGTCTCGCAGACAGCATTTTGGAATCGCTTCCCCCATGGCAAGGGTAAATCGCCAGGCACGTGTGGTGGAGACTAATGATAAGAATTCACCTACTGACCTGGGGCTGGAAACTAGAAGCCCCGGTCATCGAATTACGAACGAAGGCTTATCGACGCCTCAGAAACCTCTGCCGCCCAAGTCTTCTCCCCTTCTTTCTTCTCCTCCTCCGCGTCTAGCTCTACCCGTTGTACCGTTAACACCACAACAAAATGAGTCCGAGGTGCTGCAGCGAATCGATAGATTGGGCGATCTTAGAGAACCAAAGGGGTTGGGGCTTGAAGGCTTTGACTTGCAAAAAGCTCACGCATTTCAATCAGCGACACCCAATGTAGTCAACTTGGAAGACGCACAGGGAGAACACCCCCAGAACGACGATTTTCAAAAGTCTCCACCTAGTCGAAAACCAAGTGTGAAAAACTTGCTTCTGTCGAGACATAAACGTTCCACGTCAAACAGTCTGGGAGGTGGATTGTCGAGCAAATTAGGGATATTCAAATCAAAAGACGAGCCTGATTCTCTGAAAGGACATACTCGTCATGTACTGGAAGGCTCTATCAATGGGCAAGCATTCACAACTCCTCCTTTGCCATTCACGTCGCCAATGGTCCAAGTCGCGCGTCGTAATTCCCACACAAGGTCCACCTCTGACACAAATTTTATGCTGAATTTAGAAAATGATCCGCAAAAAAGAGACTTCGAAATGCGGGCAATCAAATTCGAAATATATCAATTAGATTCGAGAAGGCAAGCTTTGTTGGCAGAAAATATGAAGTTGAATTCTGACAAAAGCAAATTACTCGATGCATTAAGCACGCTACTGAAGCGTGTCACTTTAGATACACAGGCTAAAGAAGTTTTATCTCTCGAAGTAAAAGACTTGGCAGCACAAAAGAAGAAATTGAAAGAGGATACTGAAGAACTTAGATCAGAGCATAGAAGCCTTCAAGAAGCGGTATGGCGCACTCGTGAGCAGTTTCGTGAAATGAATGAGAATCACGCTAGCCAGGGTTACGATAATCCGAATGAGACGTTTGAATCAAACAATGTTTTGGACTCCATGAACTA
This sequence comes from Metschnikowia zobellii, assembly GCA_939531405.1. Lineage (NCBI taxonomy): Eukaryota > Fungi > Ascomycota > Pichiomycetes > Serinales > Metschnikowiaceae > Metschnikowia > Metschnikowia zobellii. Next base: position 821,652 of record OW618031.1, on the reverse strand, counting down.
CGAGGGTACAGAGGCACAAAAGGCGACAAGGCTAAAGTTTTGGCGTCGTCCTAAAGTGACGATAGCAAACACTCACGCTCAATCACAGCAGAACAACGGACCCAATGTTGTGCCTTCAAGTGGAAGTATACCGCATAGTTTAAGCTCGTACAAGCTAAGCTCCACCTACACTTCAAACACAAGCCCCGCACAAAGTCAGAGCTCCACTGTTGATGACTCTTTCGGCGCCCGAAAGGCATTAAATGGTCTTGTGGCTAAGGCACGGCCTGCAACAAGCGTGGAATCTTTCGGGAATAGTTCCCATGGATCTAGTTCAAATACAAATGCTGATGCGCCACTACTTTCCTCAACATTACTGAGAAGAGCGGCTTTTGAAAATGGAAAAGTACCATTAATTATCATTAAATGCATCGAGGAAGTTGAAAAGCGTGGATTGGATACGGAAGGTATTTACAGGTTGAGTGGCGGGAATTCTGCCATCAGTGCGATCGAGAGTGCTTTCGCTGGGATACCAGCGAACGGCGCCCAGGAGAAAAAACAAATTACCAAACTCAATGATGTTCTTGGAGGAGACATCAACGCAGTGACGAGTGCATTGAAGAGATATCTTCGAAAGTTGCCAGATCCTTTGATTCCATTTGCATTCTACAGTACTTTTGTTTGGATTGGCCAGCGAAAGGTTGAAAAGACAGAGCTTTGCAATGAATTTAAAAGTCGCATTATCAGCAAGCTTCCTTCAGCCAATAAGCATGCTTTGTATTTGATTGTCAAGCATCTTAACGAGGTCCATCGATACAGCAATGTGAACCGGATGACATTCAAAAATCTTTCGGTGGTTTTTGCTCCAACAATAGCAAGAGATGCCACAGGGGAACGGGAAATGGTTGATATGGGGCCCCGGAATGAGGCTACCGAGTTACTTTTTTCGAATTTCAGCACACTCTTTGCAAACTTTTCCCAGGACACATGATTCTCTCTTTTGGCGATGATCCCAGATATAAGTTTATTTTAGTGCACATCTTTAATGTTCGGATCCAGATACATCTCAAAACGACGGCGTCCAACTCGAAGGAGGTGTTCTATGACGTTGAAAGACTTTTTAGGGAGGTGGTGATGCTTGGCGAATTCCAGACGAATGTAAGCGCGCCAATTCTTCTGAAATTCATGAGGTTTGGAATAAACTGAACGGGTACATTCTCTGTACAATTTGAGGACGTCCCTCTGTAGTCCGGATAGGCGAGCCATAAAAGTGTGGTTTGGAAGAAGTTTTGTTTTCGGAGGCAAAAAAATAACCCGGGGAAAAGCGGCATACCGCACGTGATCAAAACACGTGACTGTATGTTTGATACACATATTTCAGTCATATATCATGTGGCGAGGCTGAAGTTTCAAATTAGCTATGGAAGAGATATTATTATGAAGGAAACGAAGCAGTAATCAGCCTTTCTATGTTGTTGAGAATATAGCACATGGTTGATAAGCGTGAACTTGTCACAGTAGCACTATAGTATGTGACTTAAGCGCCTGTGAAATCAATCTCGCCCTCTCTGGCACACGCTTTTTCGCTAACGCCGCAGGTGCAGTGGCCCTTCAATCTCTGACCGCATGCACACGCCTCGTCTTTGGGAGGCTGGGCATTCTCGATAGCGGCTTTTTCACAATTGCAGTGCAAAGCAGCTTGCTTCCCGCACGAGCAAGTGGACTTCTTTGCGCAAACGCATTCAGCAGCAGAACAGACCATTTTGCAATATTGTCAATTTTTAATTAGACTGGAAATGTGGTCGACTGGATATTGGAAGGAACTCAGATACGACTAGTGGTTGATCTTGGATATCGGGATTGACAGACAAGATATAAAGAAGGCGCGAGCTTTGAAAACTGTGATATATAAACCGACAAGTGACAACTAGAATGAGGTGCTATAGATCATGTGGGTGTTTTGACGTCCTTTTATACTCTCACAATCACACGCAAAGCTTGGGGTGCTTACGCGTAGTCTGTATACAAACACGTGAAGCAAGTGCCCAGGACAATAGCCAATTACCATGCGCGCGTTTGTCAGAATCAGGTGTCACGGGTGTCAGTTGTGAGGTGAGACAGCAGACCCTCATCACAGGCTTATGTCATTTTTGTATTGATTGGCTAGATTCATAGAATGAATTGTAATAAACCAATTCCGTTTTGATGTTTGTTTCAATACGTGAGGCCTGCATCATTTTAAGTAAGAGAGACGGATGTCACTTTTATGACTACAGTTATTGAACCGAGAACGTGCGGCGAATGTAATCAAAACCTTGAAGGATGTGCACGAACAATGTTCAAGATAACAAGAAAACAATCTAATGAAGCTTTTGAGCTGATTCTCTCTTTTTTTTCTCACTCAAAATTCATGTGGCTTGTACTTTATGAATTGATTGCATCATCGTCACTTTGTTTGCTTTATGGTCCCTGAGTCTGTGCCATAGTCTAATAGAAGCGGGCTGTACGCAATGATGACAGACTTTATCTTATTGCAAAAAACAACAAAAAAAACACTCGCCGCAAAAAAGAAGAATTTATGTTACTCGAAGCCTGTAGATTGACATAATCTATCAAGTATGAAATAAAAAAAAAAAGACATGTATAATTGCATCATAGCAGCACAAGCCAGGCTCACACCAAACGAACCGATTCCTCATCTGTTTTGAGAGGCAGGTGATCTTGGGCGCTTCCATTGTATGAAGCTTCCTCTAGTACCTCGTCTCTATCCACATTAAAGTCCCCACCTCTATTTTCGGGTCCGAGCAAAGTAACAATCAAAACATAACCAAATACGCAAAGAATGAAAATGCTCATAACCTTCGAGTAGTCAAAAGCCTGTTCTCCTGACGCAGTCGTAATTGGAAACTTCTCGCCAATCGTTGACTCAATGGTGGAGCATGCAGAGGAGGCCAAGTTCCCCAATTGGTAGGAAACGCCAACCACCAATGCTCTGTGAGCAGGTGGCGAGAGCTCAGAGAGAAGAATGGGTGCCACGCCCCAAGCACCTTGCACACCTGCTTGCATGAAGAAGGCGCCGGCGTTGATTGCCGCGCTTCTCAGATAAGCCCATGGATACACCATGGCTGCACTCAAGAGAACCGCAAGCATAATCGTCAACCTTCTCCCAACAAACGTGGAGGCATGACCGCAGAATGTGCCCCCTGCAATGGCTCCCAAGTTGGCCACGGATAAGGTCACAGTGGATCTGTCGTCGCCATATTCAAGTTGTTGGGTGAGTAGCGTGGGGTACAAGTCTTGTGAGCCGTGCGACATGAAATTGAACCCAGCCATAAGCAAGACACAGTAGGACGCAGTGAGCCAGTAGGTGCGGATCAACTTTTTGCTTTCTTGGCTCAATTGATACCACTTGAGCTTAGGCTGTAGCGCCTTCTTTGCATCAGCATCAGCTTTTTGCTTGAGGTACGCCGCCGTTTCTGGAAGGCATAATCTCCAGATTATAAAGAGCACTGGAGGTCCAGCAGAAAACCAAAAGATGGCTCTCCATCCATGAGGGGAATTGCTGGTGAACGCTCTATTGAATACAACTGCCAAAAGGAAACCAAACGCATATCCTTCCTGGAATATACCCGACAAAGCTCCTCTGCAGCGGATTGGAGAATCGTCCAAGGACGTTGCCAAAGAAAAACCGTATATACCGCCCATGGCAATACCAAAAAGTGCACGGACAGCCAAAAATTGCTCATAACTCTGTACAAAGCCAGTGCCGATCTGCAAAACGATCAAGAGCGACAAGTTGACAACATATGGCCACTTGCGACCGCTGCAGTCGCCCCAATACCCAAAAATAAAAGCACCAACGGACCTCAACATCAACACCAAAGTGATACCCCACGTGATCTCGCTGACGCTCCGGTCTAACGTCTGAGCAATGCCGGTGGTATTCAAAGTGACTGCGAAGAAGTCCACGGCGTCCCATGTCCATGCAGCAAATCCCATGAGAAAATAGTTCCAATGCATGGTGTTCATGTGCTTGAGCTCTTTGAACGGATTAAGAATATCGCTCCAGGTGTAGTGAGATCGTTCGTCGGCGGTGGCTATGAGTGTAGTGAATCTGGTCTTGAAGTACTTTTTTACTGAATCAGAAGTGAACGAAGGAGGGCGGATGGCCTTGTCTTCTTGAGCCTTGCCATTTTTAGAGTGTGCCGTGGAATCTGACACAGTCATTTTCTTTATTTTTTTTGCTTCACCACAGAAATATCTGTATGTCTGAGTTTTGAAAACTGGAGGAGGACGGATTTATAAGAATTCCCATCTAAGATAAGTGCTGGCATGAGAATGCTCTTTGGGGCTATTCGCTAACACACATTTTGTCACGACAATATGTCACGACACTATAGACTTTGCTTAGTTAATGATAATTTGCAGCTCCCATGGCAGATACTATGCACAGCTGGGCCATTAACGCAGGGCCTCGCGCATAAGCCGCATAAATATACTCGGCCATATTAATTCGAGCCGCGGTCATGCAGGACTATCTTCTACTTCAACAGATTGCGCAAGCCAGGCCCTGGCCGCGCTATTAGACATTCAATGTATGAGAATAATGTATAATACCAGCCGAACCACTGATACGGGCATTTATAAAGTTTTGATGTTTACCGTTAATAAAACAGGCGAGGTTATGTTCAAAGGCTTGAGTCACTCATTTTACAGAACTAGGAAGTAAGGCCAGCTTGTGCAAACCTGCATTCCACTTTTCGGCTATGCTTCGGCACTGATAGAGCGAGGATACGCATCGGCCACCATCTCAAGCCAGGGATCAATACCGCACAGGATACTGGAAGTGTCCACCGCGCCATGGCATTATTGGTACATACTGCGTTCCGAGAAACATCCAGTTGATGCGCAAGCAATAAGTACAACAAGCACTTGTTCAAATGATGTAGTCGGCAACTACTGGGCGGTGGTCGCTCATGCGGAAACCAAAGAAATTGGGCAACACGTGATAGCCGTGCCAGCGTGCCTTTGCGTCTGCCCAAACGTAGTCAATGATGCCCGTGCCTTCGGCATCGCTGAACCCAGTGAATGTTGGCTCGTGCTCATCTGGGTTCAGCATGAACGTGCGGCTATCTGTGAATTCCGACTTCTTCAAAATCGCATAAGGTTCGTCTGTGGGCTGCGTGTTGAGATCGCCACACAAAAAGGCAGGCGCATCACCCGCCTCTAACTTACTGATGATCAACTTGACCAGCTCGCGCCTTGCCACCACGCCCTTGTGGTCGAAATGGGTGTTAAGAACCTTCACGCTTCGGCCGTTGATTTTACTCTTCAACACCACCTCGCTCACAATGCGCTCCAAAGCAGCATCCCACCCGACACTGGGAATATCGGGTGTTTCACTGAGCCAATAGGTTCTCGAGGACTCAAGCTCCCAGTCTGCATGCTTAAACAATATAGGCGCATACTCGCCCTTGGTTTCCCCATTCTGCCTGCCCACGCCAAAGTAGCTCCACTCTTTTACTTCCTCATTCAAGGGGCGCAAAATGTCCTGTAGCTGGTTGTGCAAAACTTCTTGTAAGCACACTACGCTAGGCCCATGGGCCGTGTTTTTTTCAATTGACTGGGCCACCAAGGGCCCTCTTTCATCCCAAGGTTTCTCACCGGGCGTGAGGTTTTTGTTGTCGTAACGAATGTTGTTTGTATAGAGTCTGATTTCAAGCGGCCCGCCTGCTGGAGAGCCGTGCCACTGATAAGCGAGTAACATGAAGATGCAGACGATGACCGCGGCAAAGAGCACAAGCGGCTTCTTGGTTCGAGACTCGCGTTCTGGCTGGGAGGAGTTGGGTAAAGAAATGCCCATATTTTGATTGATGAAAAGTAAATAGTTTTGGAGGCGAAATTGGTCATGCACGGACGGATATGGGGGAGTGCTGTGGTCACGTGAGCGGGCAACCACGTGTGGGGAAAGGCTTGGTGCGAAGATGGATGCAAAATTAGTAGCCATTATAGGTACGTATACTTTACATACAAATAGGCGGTGGAGGCCCGAAATCCAGAAACTGCTGGGGGCCACAGGCAATAGGTGGAAGGTGGGCAGTGTCGGCTGGCTCTTTCATATGTATTTCGTTTTTTTTTTTCGATGCATGTGATCATTGGCCACATTCGGCTAGACAGTGGTGGCCACTCTCCATTGAGCCGATACATCGTGCCATTGTCGATCGATATATAGACTACGAAATGTTCCAAAATATAGCCAGCACATTCGGGTCTCGTCTATTGCTCGTTAGTTCCCCTTGCGTCACTTGACTTTTCTGGTGGTGGTGGTGGCGCGAGTTTTCAGGCCAGTTGCCCGCCCGGTGATTTGCGCTATCATCTCTTCTTCTGTGAGCTCATTTTCCACGCTGCTATTTTCCTCTTCCGTTTTGCCTGAGCCTCTTTCGCTTGTGTTTCCTCCGCGATTGACGTATGTAAAGACTAGCACGTTCACTGCTCCCAACGTGAAAGTGAAGACCACCACAAACAAAAAGCAGTAGCATGCAAAGCGTATCGGGTGCTTCAACATCGTCGTCATTGGGTCCAGCTGAAAGGATTCCCAGACTGCTTTTGCCACGTCGATTTCGGCGATGAACGAAGACCCCACCGAAGTGAACAAGTTCGGCTGCTCGTCTATGATATCCTCGAACGTCTTTGGCGGAGCCTGAGGCTCATGTTTGGCACGTGGTTTGGTGCGCCTGTAGTTCTCGTACTCCAAGTCATGTTTCGCGACGAAAGTCTCGTTCCCAATTCTCTCGGCCTCGCTCACAGAGTGGCCCAAGTATATGTTGTTGAACATCACACCGGATTGCATGCTCCATACATCGATGCCAATTCCGTCGATGGGCCTGGTGCTGATGTCGACATCATTCTTGAAGTCTGGGTTGGCTACTAGCGGAGGCGTCCACTTGCCCTTGTAGTCTGGGTTCTCGATCTGCGGAGGTACCCACTCCCCTTTGTACTTCAGGTTCACCACCATGGGGGCTTCCCATTTTCCGCATCCATAAAGGCACTTGGGGTTGCGGATGAGCGGCGCTTTCCACACCCCGTCTTCCTCGTCGTCCCACTCCTCTGGTCTTCGTGCCTCAGAATCAGCAATGTACAACGGCTCGGTTTCGTCATCATTCCAGCCCTCCGGCTTGCGCACAGCCGGGTCCGGGATCCACATGGAGTTGTAGACCTGGTCGTAATCGGCCGGCTTTTGGACCAAGGGATCAACTATATACTGCCGCTCATCCCAGTCCGCGGGCTTCTGTGCATCTGGGTCCGGGATATGCTCGGGTACAGAAAGAGACGGAACCATCAAGTTGGCTGTGGCGAGCAAATTGCCGGCCTTGGCCACGCCGCCGTTGATGCGGAGTTCCATATCGTGGTTGGCACGCACGATCAACGTGTACAAGTTCGACAACTGGTCGACCTTGGCCATGGGCGGGGTTCTCAACTTGCTATCGACGGCATTTTCTGACGAGTTATTCTTGACCAAGAAATGCACTCTGTTCTGGCTGCCGCAAATGTCCGGTCCGAACATCACCTCATACCTCAGCTCGTCAGAGAAGGCCGCTGGGTCGAGGCCCGATAAGAGCTTGAGATATGCACCGCCACACGTGATGCCCTCTTGGAACTTCACCTCGAACTGGAGCACCAAATCGCGGTCGCCAGAGGTGAGCAGTTGCGGCAACTTCTTGGAAATGGCGAAGAAGTTTGCCTCCGTCGTCATGACAAGGCCCTTGTCTCCACCAAGCCCGGCATACTTGTATGGTTCCTGCAATTCCCATTTGCCAAGGTACAGCGACCCATCTTTTTTCAGGGCAGAGGAAACCACCCAGCCCAATTGGGCCAAGTCGGGGCCCAAGAACTGCTCGAAAAATGAGCTCGTCTCTAGCTCGCTGTCATCAAACGGCGTATATTCTGTAGCCGCGCCCAACCCCAAAAGCGGCAAAGCCCATAAGAATACATGCATTGTGTGAATGGGGGATTCGGGTTGTTTATAGGGAAGCGCAGTATGGGATATGGATTCTCGGATCGATAGATTTCCACCATTCGCGCGCATCCATGTCCGAAGAATGGCGAGGAATCATATGGAGCCAGCAACCTTCGGATTGGCTCTAACAGGCTCAGCTGCATGTGCGCTATAGTACCACAGCTTACAATAATGCCAGCGAATTGTTTTTATTGACAGCAAAACAATGCGTTTCATGCTCTTGTTAAATTATCGTTGTCGTCGGGCTTTTTGAGAGTCCTGGTGCCAAATGCTTTATTCGAAATGCAATATCCGCTTAGCCAGCTCCACTGGACTCTTGAAGCCACTACTTCATTTCGAGGTTGGCACAGAGAACTGTTTTGAGAGACGGTTCATACGCTCTCGTTGCAGAAATAGCGAATATCTTCAATTGGTAGGTATTGAGTCACGTGTCTACTGTACATACGGCTGCGGGCCAGACTAGAAAGCACCATCAAAGTTTAGCATTCTGTTTCCTCAAGCATGTCAAAAATGTTACCAGAGGGCTTCGCCTTTTTGACAGGTGCTTCTTCCTGCGCGGGGTCCTCTACGGTCATCTGGTCTCCAAAGAACAGTTTGACGTACTCGTCTTCCTCCTTCTGCTGAGCATCCTTCTCGCTTTTTGCCGCCTCAGCCTTTTCCGCCTGGGCCTCGGTCAAATCGTTCCTGATGACAATGCTTCTGTTGATCTGGTCCCAGCCTGATTTTCTGGCAGTCTGCACATACCGGGCCTTGGCAATACTCTGTTGGATCTTGCCAGCCAAAACACCTTCGAGCCTGACGTTTCTGTCTGTCTTGTGCTTGAATGTATGACTCAACTTCTTGTTGCCCTTCTTCTTAATCTTTTCTAACTCCATCTTCTTGGCTAAGAGATTCTCGTTTTTAATTGTGGTCCGTATGATATGCTTCCTGACATCGTCGTTCTCATCTCTCGGGAGGTTTTCCAAGGCCTTGGCCTCTCCACTCACGTCTATCTCACCTCTTCTTGCAGCACGGCTGTGCTTCGAGACTGTTTTGTTAGTAGTGCCACTTTAAAAGGTCAGTGGTGTAATAAAACATACCTTTCTTGGCCATCTTTGCGTGTTTAGTTAATAAAAGCAAGGGCCGAAGGCTCACCTGATGGAACCTGGGTATTTTCACAGTGATGCCGTCACGTGACTGCGCTTATCAGGCTCAAACGTCAGCCATCAAAAAAAGGAAAAAAAAAACTACAAATGGTGAAAAGAGAAGAGAGTCAGGCCGAAAAGTTCTTTTTTGAAACTCTAGCTCATACGGTGATTTTTTTTTTTTTTGATTTTTCCAAGCAATCCTTGTTTAGCGCCTGGGGCCAGCTTGGGGCGTCGCCATACTTATCAGTGCTCATACATCACATGACCCATGGTCATGCGCGAACGGTGCCAATCTCTTAGCCACATGCTCAAAGTTTTTGGTGGAGCGATTTGCCCGATAAACCACCCCCCCCCCCAAACCTATACGAACCCCCGAAATGAATCTCTCATCCAATTTAGCGACCACAAAAAATAATTCCACCGCCGGCCCGGAGGCCTCATCTTCCTCTTTGCTCACTCCCAAAGTCCGGTGGTATCTTTGACTTCGCAATTTATTATTCTGCCTCGGCGATATCTGTCTCCTATCATGGCCAGACCATCACCAGTGCTGCTCTCGCCCAGCAACAGACGGTCGGCAAAAACGCATGCTGCTCATCAGACGACAGAATTTTGCTCACGTTTACCGATTTTGGATGTAGCGAGTTTTTAGATTCTCCACAAAACGTGCGTCTTGTCGTGGACTTGCTAGACCTATGCCACGAGGGATGGGACGTGGATGCATGCCATGTTGTGATACCGAAATATGCCCGAAATGCACCACGGCTTGCCAAGTATCTTGCCGAAGCCTGTGATTTTGCATTTACCCCTTGCAAAGAGCACGATGTTTATGACTGGATGTGCCTTTCTGGAAGCCTTAGCTAGGTCAATATCAAAGGGGATGGTATAAATATATATATTTTTTGTTTAAAGCGACTAGTTCTCGAGAGTAGGTCCCTCCTAGGCCACGGCCCCATGCCAGTCCCCATCAAGCGCCCCGTTCTAAAGAAAGTTGTCACGTGATAAAAATTTACAGTGGGCGCATTCGCATTCATTGATGGTCACCCATTCAATCCCACCAAGCACAACCAGAATACCCCATAATGTTGCGCTCTTTGTTCACACGCCAGGGGTTACCCAAACCGGCCCTTAATAAAAGTGGTATGTACGGCCTTACAGCGTTTAGGCGTGTATCTGCAGCCACTGCCCCAGTTGAGCCACGAGCAGGGTCCTCATCCAAAACCGTGAGTTTGGACCGTGAGTTACCCGACCCTTTCGCCGACCAAAAAAAAAACAAAAAGTACTTTCTCTTGTATGGAGTGGGCGTGACCATCAGCTGTGCGATTATTTTCAACTACGAGAAGACCCAGTCGCCCATCATCAACTCCGTGCTCTACTGTTTGCGTCGTTCCGAGGCGGCGAAACTCTCATTGGGGCCCAACATAGGGTTTTCTTCCTCGTGGCCGATCATTTGGGGCGAGCTCAACGCCGTGAAAGGAAACATCGATGTACAGTTCAAAGTCAAGGGTGACAGCGAGAATGCCACGTTGAAGTTGAAGGCCAACAGAGAGTCCAAACTCGTGCCGTTCGACTTGAAGCACCTTTACTTGGAGTTCCCCAACGGAGAGCAAATCGACTTGCGGACTGATACTTCCATCGACTTCGAGTTATGAGCAGCAATGGAGTATTGTATATAGTGCCCGAACATGATTATGGACGGGCAATCTAGGGATAAATCAACAGAGACGTTTGTACACAGCGATGCCTTCATGGCAAGATAGAAAAAATGCGAATGGTGGTGGTATCTGAAAAACTGCCCGCATACTCTCAACGGCATAACTATACAAGACGGGAAACACGTAGAGATGCGTGGCTGCTCGAAGTTTGTAGGATCTGGCGTGTCATGGAGCATGGGCCGGACCAGAGATGGACCAAAATCTGTAAACCAACGAGAAGGACGGCATGTAAAATGTAGAACGATATAGATTACATGCGTGCTTAGCCGCACCAGGGTGTCAACACCCGTTGGTTTCTCGTCATATGGTGGGCCTGTGGATCCAACATACACAAGTCCCGCAGACAGCGATATACTTATGAATTGCATTCTTATACATGTGGGTGGAATTTATTCTTTTCGTGTAGCCATACGCGATATGCGTAGAACAATGTAGCAAACAACGTACAGGGATATCTATAATAGTATCATTCAGTTTTTTGAAAATATGAATTGGTCACATTGGGTGTACGAGTGTATCGAGGGCTTGTATATGTCTTGTATACAATATTTATATCTTCTGTATGTCAACTGTGAGAGTAAAGAGTAGAAAATCCAAAACACTACGTCCGGTTCACCGTGTCCCATCATTTTAATACATTCAGTGCAATACGCACCTTATCGAGGTAATTAAGCCCAAGTCGTAGATGTGCAGCAAATAAGATCATCTGTTCTCTCATAATATATATATATATATATATATATATATATCTACGTCAAATAGCGTATTCCGTTCTTAAGAACACCGGTACCAGTCTGTCTATTTTGCGAAGTGGAATATCAGTAGATCCCGATCGCCACATGTTTCAGTTAGCATTGTTTTCACGTGCATGCCAAAAGTCCTAATGACTAAAGATTTGCCAATTTCTACTAGAAGTTTGTCTTTAGTTTCGAGCATAGAGCAAATCAGGTACATCAATCATACAATTCTCAATGCACATCCCCCGCTTCTCCAAGCAGTATTGATATGTTCTGCGCAAAGCCCCCTTCCTTTTGTATTTTTAATAGGAGCACTGTCTCTACGCAAATATCAAAGAGAAAAAAAAAGACCACCACAGAGACAATTTGGTGCAAGGACGCATTTGGTTCCCAGATTAGGCCTGCCCGATTCAAGGACTCCCTCGGCGACGCAGCCGGTGATTATCCAGGCACCAATGCAAGCTTGGACTATGTGCAGTTCTGGAGTATCGATCTCGACTTCCCCCAAGGCTACATGGACACCTGGATCTCGGAAAGGCATCCGTGCAGAATGAAGTTGATTTAGGATTGGGCAAGCGGCCCGGATTAGCGATTCCCGTCTCGTGCCGTGGGCCATAAACAAGACACTCGTGCCGACAGGAGACACCGTATGCAGAACCATCAGACCAAAATGGGAGCAGTGCGCAGGAAGCGCTCCGCCTGATTGCAAACGACGTTCCCAGAGATCCCGCCTGCCATGCCGCGCCGGCTATAGTTGCACCCGCCCAGCAAGCATGTCTCCAGGCTTAGGCCGAGATTCGACCCCAGAACGCTGCCAGTGTTGGCGCCCTGTAGGCGGCACGATGTTTGTCATTCGCGGGTCCAAATGAAAGAGAGTGAAAGAGAAAGAAAAAAAAAAAAAAGAGAGAACAAAAAAATAAAGGCGCCACCGCACACCCCAATAGCCAGACGAGCCCGCCCCTATTGCCTGACCCAGACCCGCCCAAAATAAACCGATGGAAAATGCCGGCAAAGCTCACGTGCCGTCAAGCATCAGCAGAGGGGCCTTAAAGTGAGCCCCGGTGTTTGTGCTAATAGAAGTAAGAGAAAGAAAAAAAAAAAAGAAAAAAAAAAGCATCTCGCCCCGCGTCTTTGCCTCTTTGCCCTTTGCTCTAGTTATTGGCTGGCTCCGCGACCAGGTTGCGGATGCGCGAACACAGCAACGACACCCTCACTTTCTACGCTTACGGAATACCGCCCGGAAAAACCTGGCATCATTATCGACGGTTTTTACTTGCACCCCCCAGCGCTTGCACGACCCGGATCCACACTTGCACCTCCGGCCATTGCTTTTGTGTGACTGTGTGCCTTGACCGAGCCAAAAAGAAAAAAAAAAAAAAAGAGAACCAAAGATCGGGATCTCACACCCTTCTTCTCGCCAGCTCTATCGCATACGCATATGGGCTACAACGAGGGCTTGGCCGTCGGGCTAGCCGTCGGGCTCCCGTGCTTCATTGTGTTGGTGGGCGTATACTTCTTCTACCGCCGCAACCGGCGGCTCCAGAAGAAGGAGGACCAGGAGGGCAACGACATAGACGTGGAGATGGGCGAAAACGGCCTGTTCAAGGAGTTTGGCGAGGCGCTCCACAAGTCCGCGGGGCCTACCCGACCGGCCACACACGCGGAGCTGCACTCGGAAGCCGCCGACGCGAAAGGCCTGTTGTCCGCAGACTCGCTCCTGAACTCGACGTCGTCAAGAACCCAGTCGCTGCCGGAACACCGGAAACACCCGTTCCGCAAGGGCTCTGTCGCCGAGTCCCAGCACAGCGGGCCGGGGCCTCTGTCTCCGGCGCGCCCGCAGGTGTCGCCAAACGGGAAGGTGAATCTGGCGTATGCTTTCTACGATACCGTAATCCCGATCATGGCACCGGGAACGCAGCTGGATGTGAATCTAGCGCAACCGCCCTCGCTTGCTGCGGGCGCAAACGGCGAGAAAAACAGCGCGGAAAGCAGCCGTGGGAGTCTAATCGCAAGCAACTCGCTGAGCAAGTCCTTGGAGACCTTGGCCAAACAGTTGCAAAATCCGCTGTTTTTCGAAAAGGTGCCCTCGCGGGCCAGCACTACGCTCATAAAGAGCCACCCGCTTCCGCCGCGCATGCCTCAGGGCTCGACCCGGAGCTCCTCGACGGTAGATCTTGCATCGCTGTATGGTGGCATCAACGATCACTTTGTGAACGAAAGATCGCACTCGGTATCCCATCCACAATCCCACCTACATCATGAACAGCAGCAAGAACACCCATACCGTAAACGCGTCATGGCTCATGCTGATTCCGAGGAAGAGACCGTTGCGGACGACAGTTACCTTGATAGCACCAGTGCAACGACACGTGATTCTCGCGAGCAGGACCTGTCGTTTCGATGAATGTGTCTAGGTTAGATATATGCACTTGTTTGGCTTATACTCTTAGGTTACGGCTTTGGGAATTCTTGCATGTTAACGCCCGAATGCCCGGAATCGAGGGTGGTATTCGCTCGTATGGCTGCAGACGCTGGCGCTGGATGAAAATCGCCTCAAACCCCATGTGTCTCTCACGAGTTTCCCGTTAACCAATGGCATTTGCTGCAAGTTTCTGGCATGACCAGGTATCACACGCTGACTTTAAGTGTGCTAAGGCCAATCTTCAGATCGACCGTTAGAGACTTGAGCCTACGTTATCTGTTGAGAGTCACACGCCAGGGAATATCGCCATTTCCAAACCCTCGTCAGTCATCTGGTGTCACGAAGACCGAGACTGTCTTTGTTGAGCGAGAGCTTCCAAGACAAAAGCTGTGAGTGGAGCTGTGTGAGATTTATTCCGCAAACCTTACAGTGTCCAATGCCGGGTGATTGGCAGGTTTGAAAGGCTTGTCATTCTATGGATAGGTGTACCTCGACATTGAACATCCACCCGCGTATAAGGTGAATGTGTTGGTCCGAGTCAATGGCTTTTACGGCTATTTTTTTATCTAATACGCCCATCCGTATTCCTGATGCTTGGTGAATGTGCTGCAATGCTGTTTAAAAATTTATCAAGTTTTTTTGCAGGATTTCCAAATGTGTGTTACTTCTGCCTGCTCTTTGAATGCTTTGGATTGGGTGATAACAGATCATATCATGACATATTATAGTAAAGAGAGTATACTCGACGAACCTATGTGGTATTTACCCTGACCTCAAGTAGGTCTCCAGGATTCAAGCGTATTATCTGAGATGAAACGCTTACGTCAAGTACGCTTTGCCCTATTGGGTCTGCTTTCGCTGCAGCTGCGACAACGAAACAAAAACCATGAAATGTGTTCAGCATATATTGTATTACCATTTCCCACCTGCCGTCCCGTAATCTGCAAGCAGAATTGTGTTCGGCAGCTTGCGCATAAACCCAAAACTAAATACAGCAAAAGGAATCGCAAGTATATGAGATAGTTATAGGAAAGGAATCGCCCTTGACAGTGGTGCTGTCCAAAGGGCCTCGTGTTGTACTGCACACAGCTTCAAATCCCTGCACCCAGGCGCTAGGTGATGTGCCCTTTCTTCTCCAATTAAATATACACCCTAATAACTTGCATCGAAAATGCTACGAATGGCCTCCCGGCTAGCTTCGCTACACCGACCAGCATGCCCATTTTCTTCCCCTCGGGCTTCGCTCACGAGCATTCTGAAGGCGTACAATACCAACCATGTCTTTCAAAGCAGCAGGCAGTATGCCACATACAAAAAGTTCCAGGGCTCCAGCAGCACCCAAGTAGACTTTCGGAAAGTCCTTTCAACTAGATACACCTTCTATTTTGCTGCTGGGTGCGTGGCGTTTTACGTTTACAATGTAGACGAGGCACCATTCACGAAAAGGCGCCGGCTCATCTGGGTGCCTCTTTGGCTCGAGAGGAAAATCGGCGATTACTCGTACTCGCAAATCATGCGCCAGTACCAGCATCAGCTCCTCCCAAGATCAGACCCTTCGTATTTGCGGGTGTCACGTGTCATGAATAAACTCTTGGCCAGCGCCGTGGCAAACACACATGACCCAGCACAAGCCGCTCATTTAAAGTCTCTCGATTGGTCAATCAATATTATCAGAGTCACGGACGCGACACGTGAACCACCGAACGCGTTCATTTTGCCAAACGGTAAGATCTTCATTTTTCTGTCAATCTTGCCCATTTGTCAGAACGAGGATGGCTTGGCCACAGTCTTGTCCCATGAGCTCTCGCATCAGTTGGCGCACCATTCTCTGGAACAATTGAGCAAGCAGCCGTTTTACGTCATGCTCTCGACGCTATTGTATGCAGCAACGGGCATCACCGGTTTCACCGACTTGCTTATAGCGGGGTTTCTCCAGATGCCCGCGTCGCGTGAGATGGAGTCTGAGGCAGATCGAATCGGGTGTGAGTTGATGGCAAGACTGTGCTTCAATGTGCACGAGGCTGTGAATTTCTGGGCCAGGATGGAGAGGTTCGAAAATAGTCACGTCCAGCACCGCGGAGCCATGCTCAAAGAGTTTCTTTCCACGCACCCAAACACGCTGAAGCGAATTCAAGATATTTCGGTGTGGATGCCTGAATTTGACGTCATCCGCGAGGCATCCGAGTGCCATCATTGGGGAATGTTTCAGGATGTCGGCCGCGAGTTCTTTAGGTAAAAAATGCACAGACAGCCAAAATGACATAAAAACTTTCCAGAAAACACTCATATGTACTATGCGTTTAGATTCGCCGCAAAATCTACGACCAAGAAGCTTTTCAGAAAGATTTCGAAGCGTTTGTCTGACCTTGTCTACTCTATCCTCCTCAAATGTTCATGTTTATATGCAATCATTTCTTCTGTTGGAGAATATGAAGCAGATTTGTTCTCCAGCTGCCTAATCAAGGCTCCCAACTGAAAGACCTAAGGTCACGCCCCGGAAAGTTTAATTGAATTGATATGTTAAGCACAGTAATTTACATATATGTTTATAACGTAAATCCCTCTAGTGGTTGCTGCTTACGAATTTGTTAAGTGATCTGGTCACCATCATGACTCATGTGTACGAATTCATTTGCATTTGAAGCACACTGTGCATCTCGTCATTGAAACCTTAGACAAGCTTCAAGTACACTGAAGATTCAAGGACGGCAACGTATATTTTTATATATGGAAACTGGATATTTGCCTGGAAAACACCAACTCCCTAGTACAACGAAAGACAAGATTCAAAAAATTTCTGCACAGCCGATATTTCCTACCTAGTCTCAGTATACTCTCTCTGGTTTGGATAACATAGTATACGGCCAAGCCTGTATCGCGCATCTGTATGTTGTAACGCTCTCTGCACTTGGGTCTTCGTCTTTCACTTCCAACATTGAAATTTGCAAAGTGCCAACCCGCTTCCGCAACTCCACATTCCTCGAGTTGAAGTACGGAATAGAAAAACACACGAATGTCGGATAAACACCTTCCTGATCACAATCAGCCTTCAGCGTGACGAAGGTCTCGGGGTCCTCATCTACATGCACAACAACCTGTTTGTTCTCATCTAAAAGGTTCTGAGCAACTCGAGAGGGTTTACCCTCGCGGTTCATTTCCATTGCATACTCAACCAACTTGCTGCGAACTACAGGAATGATTTGACTACGAAAACTGTCGAACTCGTTCTCTATCCCCGCCAACACGTTTGCTTTGTCCGCAGCGTCGTAGTTCTGAATTTTCACGATCTTGTCTCCCCAATCGGCTTCCCTGAGTGGCTTCACTACCGCAAGCAGACGCTTGTACTGGATATTCTCATATCGTCTATATAGGAAATACGCCGCCGCAAGAAGCGGTGGCCCAAGCGTGATACACGTGTTTGGGTGGATATGAGTGACTCCCACAGCGGTGGCTATAAGCGCAGATGCATATTTTGCAGTCAAAGGAATCCTGTGGGCCCAAAAAACTGACATTGGAGTTGTAAGTGCGGTGTAGCTTTTTATCAGGGGGCCGGAGACACTCCTAGTGCACATTAGGACACGAGCGGTTTGCTTCAATGGTGCCCGCAGACAAAGAGATACCGTATGTAGTCTGAGAACCACTTGTGGGGTAATCATTGGCGGCCGTTTGAGGGAGGGTTTTTGGGGAGGTATCGACGTCGTAGCCCCGCCTTTGATTATGAGATGTCCCGGCACCGAGTCGACATGCGATGCGGCACTATGTGCAGGTCGGGGCTCGCGCGTGCAGCGAGAGATTGGTTTTTTGATAAACCATAGACTTGGAACGTAGTTTCTCCAAGCCGTTGGTCCTGTCAATTAAAAATTCACACCCCGTGAAATACCTCCTCAATGGGAAAGGCTGATTTCGGTTCGGCCAAGTACCAGGCCAAGCAGCTCAAAGCACTGGGCCTCCAGAAATTGCGCTACTACTGCCAGCTATGCCAGAAACAATGCCGCGATGCGAACGGGTTCAAAAACCACCTTGCGTCGCCCTCTCACACGGGCCGTATATCTAACTTGGGCGCTGCTGGAAACGCTCAGGATGTTATTTCACAGTACCTGCTGCAGTTCGAATCAGAGTTTCTACGGCTCTTGCGCATCAACCATGGCACCAAGAAGATCAGTGCCAACAAGTTCTACCAGGAGTACATTTTACACGACAAAGATCACGTGCACATGAACGCCACACGCTGGAGCTCGTTGACAGCCTTTGTGAAACACTTGGGGCGGTCCGCCAAAGTAAGAGTGGAAATCCCGGACGACTCCGACGATGAATTCAATCTTTTTATCCAGCTTGTGGATCCACAGCTGGGCCCATCGAAGAACCAAAGGGCTCGTAGCTTGCAGACTGAGGAAGACCGCCTGATGAGGTTTTTGGACTCGCAGATTGAGCGCGGGAAGCAACTACAAGACTTACTGGACGTGCAGCGGCTGGAACCCATTGCTAGCACGTCACAGCCAACTGGCCCGGTCACTATATCTCTCCGGGGCATCCGAGCAAAGAAACCGCAGAAGCTCCTGGCATTTGCTGCTTCTAGTGAAAATGAAAGTGATTAGATGTTGCAGAAGGATGAGATCAAAACAAGAACTCCAGGCCAACTTGAAGAAGCTCAGACATCAAGTGAGAAACATGCAACACGCGCCACTGGCAAAATTCTATCTTGAGCATACCCAAACAGTGGATTTCTGAATGCGTGCAAATCTAGTGATCCATGTAACGTGGCTCATTGAAGTTTTATTCTTGAATGTGTATCTCCCAAAACCAGGACACAGCGCTCAACGATTACCTCGTTATATAAACACTGGTGTAAGCTCTCTAATCAGCATTCTGAGGTTCTCATTTCAGGAGAGTAACATCTACCGTGTGTGTGACTTGTTTGCAAGTTTAATTTTGAGTGCGCTGATGTAGAAAAGCAAATATCTCAAGACCCAGCATGGTCTGTCAATTGTACGATGGGAGACAGTGTTTCGGATTTCAGATGAGAAATCTGTCAAGATGTGCAGTTGAAAAATGTATATTGGAAGATAAGTCGGCTTTAGAAGCCATTTTAGAATTTAATGCAGATGCTTCGAGGAAAGATGCTCGAAAACTCTAGCTCAGGAGTCATAGTGCTTCTTATTTAATGCAGTATTTTACGGTGTCTATATCCTCTCGTAGCACAACACATACACGTCTCTTGAATTCAACTTGTCATGGTCACTGTAATGAACATTCCCATGTTGCACATTGAAACGCACATTGTCGTCGTCGAAAAAACACCAGATTGGGTCCATGAGCGGATCTCTGTGGGTGCCTTGAGTAGGTGCCTTATTCACTAAGGAAGTGTAGTGCCCGCTTTTCAATGTCCCATAGTGATTGATGAGCCCCGTCAAATTATAGACGATATCGTGTCCCAGATTATTGAACTTCAAACGTAGCGGGTAAATGATGTTTGTGTTGAGTTTATCCGTCACATCACCCATGGAGAACCGCGAGAGATGAATGAACATCACAGGTGGCAATTTTATGAAGCTAAGCTGCTTGAGAGATATTGACGAGGACTTATTGGCGGTGTGGACCCCCAGACTTTTTTTGGCTGGCGACTTGCTACGTTTGAGGCGAAATAGCCCCCGTTTCGGCTGAAATACAACATCGATGGGATTGGCTTTGTTAGCGGATTTGTTGCAGTTGGGACAGTTCCATGCGTTTTCGCCAGCGAGAACCTCGTCTTGTGTATAATATCGCAAGCAATCAGTCAAGTCCACTGTCTGGTAGCTCCCTGCCGGAATTGGAAGTGAAAGAATGGTAAAAGAGCTGTAGCTGACTGACCGGTGGCCACATTTGTTGCATACAAGCTTGCTTTGCACATGTCCTTGAAAAGTGTCATTCACGGGCGACTCGCCTTCGTGATTGACAAGGTCTTTGTACCATTTCAAATACTCTTCCGTGTCTCTCGGATTCACGGTGATGTTCCACCTACTGAGATAGTCCACTGTGTCGCCCTGCGGTTTAACGGACATTTCTTCGTGAATTTTGTCAAGCAAAAAGAGGAGAAATTCCTGTGCATCTTGCTGCTCAAATGGAACATTAAAATCAGGCTTAAGTGAAGAGAGAACACGCAAGAATTTTGTAGGGGCGATATTAGCGCCTCCATTTGCGTTGAAGGTAGTGAGGAGCCCTGCCGTGGCTTCAGTGAGTGGCTGGGGAGTTGATTTCTTTTTGCGCTGTAGTAGAAGCGTCTCAAACTTTTCAAGTCCAGCTAATACTTGCACAGTCAGATTGATGTAGCACGAAGACCCCAAGTTTTTGAGACCGCATATTGCAAACAGTTTACGAGTGATTACCTTTGATTTCTCGTGGTACTGTTGTGAGTGTGCCTGAGGCCGATGCTGGACAACATGCTGGGGCCGTGGCGGAGATTGAACATACAGACCAGGATAGTTCCCACTAGAATTTTCCGCGCGCTCCGGACTAGGTTTATATTGCCTTGGGCCAATTGGCCTGTTGTGTCGGGAATCTAGCGGATACAGCGTGCCCATATGACCCGGAATTACGGGCATCGGGTGTGCTCTTTGGTAATAGAGATCTGTCCCCATCTTCTGAGACATTCTTTTTTCCGAGCTGAAGCGTGAGTCTAGCTCCAGGGTCGAGTTATTGTGGATGGGATATGCGGGGCTGTTGATGCTGTTGATGGGTACCGGATCGCGCGAGTATGATGCTGCTACTGCCTTTTGCGAAGTCTGGGGCGCAAGTTGCAACTGGGAAGTCGGTGGCTTCTGGTAGGATTCAGAACTTGGCATGGCATCCGCTTTCCGTGGCTGGCTGCCACCATCGATCGGGTATGGAAGCGCGGCTTCATTGCGGACGCTATCAGAAACTGGATAAGGCACTTGTGCCGTGCTTGAATGCAGCAGCTGTTGCTCCTGGAGGTCTGGGAAGCGTGTGGTAAACTCGACGAGATCGTCTTCAGACCTGCTGGTCTTTTGACTCTGCGTCATGGCACCATTCTCTGGTGCCGCATAGTTCTGTGGAGGTTTCTGGCTCGCAGCACATACTGCAGAAGAATCCTCCTTGTTTTTCAAGTACTCGATGTACTCGTCAAGCCAAGCGTATAGCAAGTTGACGTCAAATGAAAGCAACTTCTTGGACACCAAGTAGTCGATGATCCAGGCACGCACAGTGGGCGGGGAAATGTGGAACGCATGGGGGCCCACAATGTCGTCACACCGGTAGAAGTTGTATAGGTTGAGGTAGATGATGAAGTCTTGTTGGGAGGACTCCATGAAACGCGAAAAGCCGTTGAAGTGGAGCATGATGAATGTGTTGACAAAGTAGTTGAAGATGAGAAACGAGCGCACGTAGAGCCGGAACAGCTCGTCGATGTCGGAGTTTTTCACCGCGGCCAGCTGCTCGAAAAGCGACGCGCAGTGGTCAATCAAGTCAAAAACAGACATTGTGGCGATTTGCTTGTCGAGCTGGAGCGCACGAAACTCGTGATTGATGAGGTATGTGCATTTAGCCCGAGCAGACTCGACTTTTTCGTTCTTTGCCGGTAGGAACAGGTTTGCGGCGTGACTTCCCGGTGGACCAGGTCCGAGTGGATTTGCGCCTAGAGCGGTCCTTGTGGACTCCCGAGCCGGGGGTTTTCGCTGGAGGAAAGGCGGTGGGGTTTCGGCAGGCGCCATCGTAAGCTGGTCTTTCAGAAGGCTCTCAAATCTGCGCCTCTAACCAGGAGTGAGGCGTCGAAAAAAAAGGGGTGGGGGGGGGAGGCTTTTTGGTGGTGGAGCGCCTGTTTTGGGCCGCGACAGCTGGTCTGGGGACTGGCTGGTCGAGGCTTGCAAAAGCACGGGAAAAACCAAGTGAGGGTGGCTTAAATAGCGGGCGTGTCTGTGTACAAGCGTGGTGAGTGGTGTCCGCCTGCGGTTCTATCGCTTTTTGACCGCAAGAACGATCTGGTTTGTGTGCTTTTCTAGTTGCCTTGCGTCGCTTCTGCTGCGGCGATTTCGCACCCAGACAAGTGAAGCGCACCGGCCCTGGCGCGGAGCCACTGCCCCAAGCCGGCCCCATTCCGCAGACTCGCACAGCGCCACGGGGCCCTATATGGCGGAAAACAGGGCTGTACTGGTCAGCTGCAACGGGCCGCTCCGCGGCGGGGGTTTTCTTTTCTTCTTTTTTGTAGTCTCCGAGAGCCGGCGTATTTGGCGAAAGAATTGAAAAATTGGTAATTTGAAGACAAGGCGCTGTTGGCGACGCTTGGAGAGGGCCAATAACGCACCCGGGCTGGTGCGGCGGTTTCGGGGTGGGCTTTGCTTGTGGCCGCAGAATATTTTGCAATCGGTATTCGCTTTGGTGCGATATCTTCATTTGCTTCAAAGCCATTTATAAGCTGAAATTACGCCCCGGCGCATGCGGGGTTTGGCCGATGCCATGATCACATTTCTCGCCGCTATTTGTAATTCAAGATCGATGGGCGGCGGCCTGAAAATGCAGTCCCGGAGCGAGTGATGCTTCAATGGACTTTTTCCGAAATCACCGTCCACGTTAGATGCCTAACATGGCCAGCTTTCGAGTCTGTGTTTCCAGCAAAAAAAAAAAAGCAAACTTTCACAAGAAACTCGCTTTTTCTTCGACGACTGCATTCTCTACCCGGGCTCCATCTTTAGTAAGCTGCTGTAGCCAACCTCTTAGCTTGGCGGTGAGGGCCCTGCTTCATGAATGCGCCGTTCAAATTCGAGCACCGCGCGCAACATCTACCCTAATAGTATGGCGGCGTCGTGGTGAATAAAAACAGCACTCCCATTAGATGTCAGTAAAATTAACCTAGTTGCTCTGAGAATGATAGAGGCTCATCGCGTCCATTGATGTCAAGCGGAGAAATTTCGCCTCGTTTGTAGAGAGCAAGCCTGTCAATTCGAGATGTTCGCTACAGGTGTTGGATGGGGTAGACCCCAGATGGCACTTACCGTAACATTCTTCAAAACAGACTCCATGTCTTGTCCCTGCGTGCATGAAAAGATCATAGAGTCGTTGCCTGTGAAGCTTTTTCCCGTCTGCCTACGAAGATTGATAACTGTCAAGATTTCACTTGGCAGAAACGGCACCTTGGTCTGGACCAGCTCGGAAACTCAGATAGACCAGGCCACATGAACTAACTGTCCCAGCCCCAATCAACCCTCCCCTCTATTCAATTCTACAAGAACTTAAACACACAAACCAGGACATTCATCAGTAGTAGAATCGTATTATTTCTTGGGGCTACGGTCCACCTGCGCCGGACATATGCCCTTGCCGCGACACCTTGTTCTACTGCTCGACTTTCCAAGAAAAGCAACCGAGCGGATTATGCTTCGACTGGATCGAACCCAACTCCTGAAAGAACCATAGACAGATCGAAGGAACCTAGGTTCCCGCGCAGAACAAGAATGTGGAATATATAAAGATTATGCAGAGTCATTAAATCAGGAATACAACAACGCGTCATAGGCTTGTGCGGAATGCCACCCCCGTTCCTACGACGGGTTGAAAGGAAACCACACGTTTGAGTCTTCTGAAATTTCCAGTGGCTCCTGGGGCTTATCCCGCATTGAATACATCCCCCAGTTGCTCAAGAAGTCCTCATCTTCCTCGTCCAAGTAGTCTTCTGGTGGTGCCGTGTTGTTACTAGTGAAGTAATGCAACGGATGGTGTTGTGACACGGGTTGCACCGCCTGCGCAACCTGCGCCGCCTCTTGCTGGCCTGCTGCCAGACTATCTGGGTCATGCAGCTTCTGGAGCCGTCTTTTTGTGTGAAACGGCGCCTGCGCCGCCAGGCCGTAGAAAGCAAGATCCGGACCGGGCTCGGCCCCCGCCACAGCCCCGGCCCTCACAGGCTCTGGGACCAGCACATGCCCCAGTTCGAGCGTCTGGGCATTGCCAGGCTGGGTATGCACGTGCCGCCGCTTGCTGTCTGGACCCGCATCCTCGGCAGTGCGCTTATAGAAAGCAGGGTCCGTTGCTGCGGCTATTTGCACGGCCTGTGACAATGGCGTCATGGAGTGCGCCCTGCTGTTTTCGCCCGGTGGGCTCGGCCTGAATTCAGCCTGGTTGAGCAAGCGAAAGAGATCGGACTCCTTGGCAGAGTCGCGTTCTGCAGAACTGTCGCGCTCTGCGAGAAGGTTGTGTTCTGCGGGCTGGTCTGGGTGTGGTGGCGGTTGGCGGCTAGTCGTGTACTGGCCATTGTGGTAGTAGTGATGGTGGTGTTGTGTGCTACCCCTGGAGCTGGCCTCCGGGGAGCTGGCACTGGAATGGAGCCGCGGCACTGGCGTGAGTGGCGGGAGATAGTTGAAGTGCTGGAAGCGGGAGATCTGTGACTCGGGCTCCCCGGAGAAGACGCGTGGCGCGGGGCTCGGCGCCATGTCGGCGTGGAAGTACGGCAGGCCCGTGATCTCCAGGTGGAGATGCGCAAACCCGGGCAAGTCTGCGCCAGCAGGCCCTGGCATCGTGTCCCCTGGCCCCAGTTCAAGCGGCACGCCGGGGACTATCGGATCGAGATCACGTGCCCCGGCGTTGTCCATGCCCCCAGAGCTCGTGGCCTGCGTTGCGGCACCCGTGGCGGTCGGGGGATGGTGATGGTGGACATTCACCTGAAGCCCGAACTGGCTCGCACACTGCACGAGGTAGTTTGCGAGCTGTTCCAGTTGGATGGTGCCGCCAAACGCTAGGAGCGCACGCACAGGGTCGTTTTCCGGCACGTTCGCGCCGCCGGCCAAGCTGTACTTCCATTCTCCGGAAGCCGGCGGCGGGCCCTGCGGCGGCTGTGGCGTCGGGCTCATCGAGGCCCGGCCTGGCCTCGCTAGCGCCTCCTGCCAAGGCTGTTTGCGCGGCTGTGGGCTCATGGCGAGCGTCTCGAGCAGCGGAAGGCCGCCATCGGCGGCCGCCACGCCTCTGCCTGTCGGGCCAGTGGAAATATCCGGCAGGCGGCTTGCTTGAAAGCCCACCTGAAGGCCCCCGCTCCCGGCCAAGCGGGGCTCGGGCTCGGGCTCGGCCTTGACTCTTCCAGGCAACGTTCCCTTGGCGAGGCTCTCGAGGTTGCCGTCGAAACTGCCCATGATCTTGTCCACCACGCTGGCAGAGGCGCGCCCGCGCACCACGGCGGTGACGACGTTGCGCCAGCGGTTGCGGCACGTGAGCGAGGGCCTGCCCTCGAACGCCGCAGCGATGGTCTTCCACTTCGTGCCGTGCCGCGTGACCAAGTCAATGAGCAAGAGGTCCTCGGCCTCCGTCCAGTGCTTGAGCCGGTTGCACACGCTCGGGTCCAAGACCTCATAGTATCGCTTCAGGCACTGGTGCTCCGTGCGCCCGGCGATCGCCAGCGCCACCTGCTGCCACAGCGCACCAAACTTCTCGAATTGCTGTACAAGGAGCGCGTCTTCTGCGGGCGTCCACTTGCCACGCCGGAGGTTTGGATCGAGGGACAGCGCCCACCGTTTGCGGCAGTCTTTGGCCTTGCGGGCGCCGTTAAAGGCGTGAGACACAATCTCCCAGTTGACAGTGCTTGCCTTGAGCGTGTTGCTCTCGAACTCTTGCGGGTACAACTCTGCGAGCCGCTGCAAAAGCTGCTCGTCGTCGTCCTTCATCCACGTCTTGCGCTGTTCTTTGCGGAACGTCTGGAGCCCGAGCGACTCCGTGAACGCCAAAGTGTCCACGGAATAGATGCTTTTTTTCGGCGGCCTATCTTTGCAACTCATGGCGAGATCTCGCTTCCACAGGGTTGATGGGCAGTTTCTGGTGGCAGCGGGTCTGATGGTTTGGACCGATGCGATTGGCGATGCCGCGCACGTGATGCGTGTATCACGTGTTGTTGGTCACGTGAATGAGAGTCAATAAAAGCCCAGGGGCGCCGTCGTGCACGCCAAACGCTTGGCTTGTTCTGTCTCCGCTGCAGAAGGCACGCGGCCTGTGGGGATCTTTTTTTTTTTCTGGGGTGCGTGGGCGGGGGGTTTTTTTTTTCTTTTAGCTCGGTTTATTGGTTTGCCCGTGTCCTATTCTCTGGCGCGAAGGCGCGCAGCGTGTTTTCTGTCTAGACAGCAAACAGATACGAACTCCAAATTATATAGTGTTGTCGACGTGCACCCGTGAACCTGCCCCCACCATCCCGATTTGTAAGCACCCTATTCCACTATGCGCCGGCAACATCTATATCTGTTGCCCCCAGGAGCCTAAGCACCTCTCGTCCGTGATTCCTTGCTCTGTTAGTAGGGGCAACTCGCCAGTTCCCGCTGCGCGCGCTTTTTTACTCACTTACTCTGTCTGATCTTCTTATTCTCAATCAAACGCAACAAATTCCGCAAGAGCATCGCAATCGTGACTTTTCCAATCGAGGGCACGTACAATCCAGCGCGCTCCTTGATGTCATCGTTGAAGTTCTTGTGGCTCGAAAAATTTATCACCACGGTGCCGTTGGCTATGCTGGCCGAGGGGAACTTGTACGCTTCCGAGGGCACGCCGGTGATCACCACGTCGCACTTGGCCGCGATTTTCTCGGGCGAGAACTCTGCGTAGTCTAGCTCTTCCACCTTGTGCCTTTGCATCAGCAAATCATCTCCGCGAGTGAACTTTTGCATGTTCTCAATGTCGGCAGAGTACACCGTCGCGCCGTCATTGGCGAGCAACGCTGCAAGCGGCCGGCCCACAATCTCAGATCTGTTCACAACCAAGATGTTCTTGCCGTAGAGCCTGTTGCCGTAGTGTAGGTGTTTGTTGTACACGCCCAAGTACTCCAAGATTTTGACCATGGCCAAGGGCGTGCAGGGCAAAATCGACTTTTGCTCGTTGATGGGGGCGTCAAGAAAACGCACGTTATGGTACAAGTTATGGTAGTACAAAAAGTTCAAACCCTCGACGTCCTTTTCAGGCGAGATAGCTTGCTGGAGGTACTGGTCCTGATTGTCTCCAAACACAGGGAAGTACACCATGATTCCGTTCACCTCGTCGTTCTGGTTTGCGTCAACAATCGCGGTTTCCAAGTCGTTCTTGTTCACTTGGATTAGCTCATACGTGAATCCCAAGGACTCGCACGTCTTCCCTGTCCAGCTGGCATACATCTGAGCTGCGGGGTCATCGTTCGCTAAGAACCCCACCAACTTTGGCTTGAAATCCAAGGCTTCCACTTTTTTGGTTACTTCTTCGGTGTATTGCTTCGCGATGGTCGAGGCCAAAATGGTTCTTCCTGCTGGTTGCGACATTCTGTAGGTATGTGGTAATGATGAGCTTTTTTCTGATTCGGTAATCTGTTGAGAGATCGTGATAGGCAGGAAACTGCACGTTTTAAGGATAGATGTTGAAGTGTCCGAAAATGGCGATGGCTGGCAAGTTCA
The DNA here is from genome assembly GCA_939531405.1 of Metschnikowia zobellii. NCBI lineage: Eukaryota > Fungi > Ascomycota > Pichiomycetes > Serinales > Metschnikowiaceae > Metschnikowia > Metschnikowia zobellii. Next base: position 794,285 of record OW618031.1, on the reverse strand, counting down.
AAATATTTTGGAGCAAGGAAGTGATGCCCTTATATGCGCGTGCTGAGAACAGGCTAATTAATTGGGTCCCTATCGAGCTGTGCGTGCAGTGTGCATAAAAGCGGTGCGCAGTCAGAAAAACTGCACTCGGCCAAATCCGGGGTCAGCCAGGCCGACTTAGCCATGTGCTTCTCACCGGTCATATTCCCTAAACCTAAACGACTGTATTTATAAGGATATATCTCACCGTAGCCGCGCTCCTGCGCTTTTGTAAAGGCTCTGCCATATAAACGCCTCGCTAAGCATCAACTCGATGTCCTGCTCCGTCCAGTGGGCCGTGGGCGGATTCTGTAGAAAAAGCAAGATATCCTGGAAATCCTTCTCCTTAATATCGCTGCTGAACTTTATGAGAAACGCCGCACACGCGTAGATATGAAATCCACTGAATCCTAAGGGCGCCTCGCTCAAATATGTGTCCCACATGCGAATTACGAGATCGATCGATAGCTCGCGCATGAGTAGGCAGTTCATCCAGCGGAAAGAGAACTGTATGAACTCCACGCCCTCCCGCTCTAAGTGGTGTACAAGTGGTGCGTCGATCTTCGAGATCAAGCTTTGGAGATCGTTCACCTGCTTAATGATCCCCGGCTGCTCGTGTATATAGTTGTCGGTGATATTGTCGAGCAATCGCGATATGCACCAGTAGCTATCGGCCTCCAAGATATGTGTGACTCTTGGGGAAAGTCTCCCCGGGTCAAAGTTGTCCCATGCCAACCTCTGCAAATCTGGGTCACTCAAGATTGCCAGCTCGTGGGTATCGGTGCCCAGTTCGTCCAAGAGCCCTGGAATAAAGAGCGCGGACTCATCTTCCGCGCCCTCATATTCGTGTGCGTATTTCCGCTGGAGCTGCCATAAGTAGTTCCCAAGAAAGATCTGATAAAAAGGTGTGCAGATATCGTTGATTCCCTGGACGTATCCACTTGCCGGGTGCCGGATTGCCCACAAGAATAAGATCTTCTTGAGCGACTTTTGCGTCGCAGGATACGCATACAATTTCAACGTCTGATTAGTGCGCTTCACATCGATGTCGATCTGGTGGAAAAGCTGCTTCTCCTTGTTGACCGAGTTGTCCCTGTTGCTAGAGTCCGGCACCTGTGGCGAGCTGAGTGTGGCCTCGTTCCCGGAGTCAAACTGCAGGCTGAACTTGGCCATTCCCTCCAAGTATTCCTGCCGTTTCCGCTTGAGAATCGACAGCTGCCGCGTCTTATTGGTGGGCAAGTACCCCAATAGTAACTGCCATGTGAGCGCGCGGAGCGCCGGCGGGATCCCGTTCCACGAAAGCTTTCTAAGCTCCAGGATATTCACTGCCTGCTCGTCCTCGCAGAGCAACCGTCTGAATTTGGAAATCCGGGCATGGATACGGCTGACAGCAAGCAGTGGCTGCAGTTCACTTTTCACCCTGTCATTTAGTGTGTTCGCGAGGTCTGTCGAACTCTGCTCTGTGTTTTCGGCGAGCAGGGAGGCCAGAAACATCAAGTCTGGATGGAGGGAGTCGATCAAGCCGGACGCGGAGACATGGCGCTGCTTTGGCGGCGACGCCCTCGATTCCCGCGACGCACCTCTCTGGTCGTTCATGTCGCTGAAGTCGGCAGCCCAGTCGTCGTCAAGGTCTGCATACTGGGGTCGCCTGAACGCCGGTCTGTGTGAGTCTATGGACGCGCTGGCGGCGCGGGAAAGAGGCCTGATTTTCGGCGACGGCAGCAGCGGCCCAGACGTCGTGGTGGTTTTGGTCAAAGACGTGGATACATTCAACGCCGAGGCCGAGGAGACGGCTCTTTTGGGGAGTTTGTGTATGCCTTTCTGCGAGTCCGTCAGGAGCCGCTCCGCGGGAATCGCCGTGACAACGGAACCGCCGCGGTCTGGCGACTCATACCCGTACGCCATGTTGCCGTAGATCGTGGAGTTGATCTGCCGGATACTCTCTGAAGAATCGTTATCTGGTTTTGCGCGCAGAGGTCCCGTAAGGGTGAGGTTTTTGAGAAACAGCAGCAAGTTCTTTCCGCGGCCGCCCTTTTCGCCAAAGATGAACTCGTTGGTGGACTGGCCAAACACTTGCGACATTTCCTGCTTCTTTTTGGGCATATCAGAAGGCTTGAGCGAGCGGCAACTGGCGTTGTTCGGGCTTCCACGTGGTTACGTGGTTTTTGATAAAAACCAGTGAGAGATTTTTGTTCTTTAGAATTCCCTGTTGAGGATGCTGGAATTGCACAGGTTTGTGTATGATATGGTAAAGGGACCAGTACTCTAGGATCTTGGTGGGTGGTGCTATACGAGCGCCAGGTGTACTGTGGAGCGCCGGCGCGGCTCACCAGCTCCAGTCACGTGATGCGACGTAGATGGCAATCAGCCTATGGGAAAAACAAAGGCCTGCCGTGTAAAATTTCGAGCAGCCTGCGTTTATTTCTAGTCATAATTTAGCTCTTGTATTTTCCAGAAAAGTTTTTTTTTTCCGCTTATGCCAAGCGCATCTTGCGTCGTCCCCAAGTTTGTCCTCTTAATTGCTACATGCGGTGCCATATGCAGACACCAATGTTCAAGAGTCGGACTGAGTAGTGCTCTTAAATTCATCATGGCCCAACCATGAGAAGCAGCCGATTTCGTGGACATGCTTTGTCATCGATGGTGTAGATGTAGCATTCTTTTTTTTTTTTCTTTTTTTTTTGCCTGGTTCGATATACGCGATGGTCTCAGTGTTCTAGACTGATAATGCCACGTCCATATACCAGGCTTGCTTGGCGGACGCATTGTATGACTTTAGTACGGACTGCAAGTTTCCAAAAGTGTGATTTCGGCGTTTCCATTTCACACGCTCTAACTCTTCTTCTCTGTAAATCGTCAAGTACCGGGCATCCTACGGAATTCGCCCGCTTCTGGGTGCAAAAAAGTCGCGTTTATTGATATTCGAGACAATAAGCCTCAAGAATTGTGACGCAGGGCCCAAGCGTGCTAAGCCCTTCGAGAAGAAGAATGGCCGTTTTCTCTCTCATTCGATATTCGAACATTTGGACAAAAATTTTCGCTCTTGAAAAACAAGCTTTCATTTCCGGATATCTGATTAAGCAATCGAGTCTCCTTTCCACCCACCAGATGTCTTCAAGTCAGTCATGCATTGGTCCTTCAACCCTGATTTTTCTACAATCGAGGGGGGGAACGGGGTCGAGGATTTGGTATAAGAACACCTGCTCATATCTGTTTCAGTTGCAGTTTACATAGAGCTCCTTGACCGACACTTCAATACACATGCCTTAACAAACCGATGAACAACACCTCTGTCTCTGTTGAGCGGCTTGACGGAGAGAGGCGCGTGACTATTCTACGAAGCCACTCCAACGACCATCAAACCGGAGCAAAGCCAAATGTTTACGTTCGTCATTCCCAGACAAGCAGGCCAAGGTAGAGTTTCCACTTCATCAGAGCGTCCCAGGGTTCCTCTGATGAGCATTAATCCTCTCTTGACACGCAGCACATGTGCTTCATAAATGCACTCGAGTATTTGGGCAAGCTTTTTTTTCGCTAATGGGAGATCGGGTTGCGCACGTCTCGGCTACCAGAAGTGGTGTCTATCTGGCGTGCATTGTAATTATATATAGAAGCCATGCCATCCATCGTGGTGAGCCCTGGATCGGGGCAGATCAGTGACTCTTACATTTCAGCTGTTCCACAACTCTTGGCGCCGGCTACTCAGAGACTGGCGTCCCCCGCTGCCTAGTGGCCCTTGACCTCGCCCTTGACCACGGCGCCGCCCTGCTTCAACTCGCGGCCTGTCAAGTGCAAGACGCCGTTCTGAGTGATGCTTACAATGACCTCCAAGTCGGCGTCAGGCAGCAAGCCCGTCAACGCCAAGGACGCCAACAAGTCGCCGGCGACATACACGACTTCTCTCGCAACCTCCGGTTCGTCGTCGGAGTCCGAGTCGGAGTCCGAGTCCGAGTCAGGTGCGCGCTCGACGATTGTCTCCTTGACGGTTCTCTTGCCCTCGTACAACTCGACGGCGACGTCCGTGGCCAGGCCGTTGGAAACCCTGATGGCCTTCTTGATCGGGTACGCGGTCTCGGCGACCAAGAGCGGCTGGAAGTTGCCCTCGGCGTCTTTGATGCCGATCGGCGCCTGCAAGTGCTGAGTGTTCACCACGACGGGCTGCAAAGACTCGGCGATTTCCGCGGCGTCAAAGCCCTCGACCAAGGCAGCCTGCAACGCGGCACCCCGCGTGGCCAACTCCTCGGGGTTGGTTGCCTTGGGGTCCAAGCAGGGCGCGATGACGGCGGTGGACTCTGGGAACACGAAGCGCACGTTCTGGGCCAACTTGACGACGTTGGCGCAGCCGCCGGCGAGCAAGACCTCGTCGATGTCCAAGTTGTCCAAGCCGGCCTTTTGGACGACGCTCTCGACAAACGCCGTCATGCTGCCGAGCGGCGCGCGGGCAGCCAACTCAAAGCGCATGCGGTTGACGTTGGCAAGGAAGTCGATGCCCTCGGCCAAGGACTCGACGGAGAAGGATGACGTCTGCACATTGGACAACGTCTTCTTGGCGACGATGGCCTCCGCGGTCAACTTGGCCACCAGCCGCGCGGTCTTGCGCGGGTTGACCGAGTACTTCTTCTCGAACTCCTTGGCAAAGTGCTCCGCGAGCGCCGCGTCCAAGTCGGCGCCGCCCAACTTGCGCTGGTGCGCGGTCGCCAACACGGTCATGATGCCGCCGCGCACGGCCACCACGGCCGCGTCGGAGCGGATGCCGCCAAAGTCCGCCACCACGTAGAGCTTGTCCTGCAACATGCGGTCCTCGCCGGCCGCGGCCGACGCCGCGGTCAAGTGCGCCAACAACGCGGCCGTAGGCTCGTGGATCTCCTGCATCACGCGCAAGCCTGCTGCCGCCACCGCCGCTGCCAACTCCGCGCGCTGGTGCTCGCTGAAATCCGTGGGCACGGTCAACACCACATCCACGACCTCGTGGCCCAAGTAGTCCTCCGCGGCGCGCTTCAACTGGCGGAAGTGGCGCGTGGTGGCCTCCGCCACGGTCACGAGCTCGCTGCCGCCGTCGCGAGAGATGTTGTACCCGACGCCGCCGTCGGAGGTTTCGATTGGCGGCGCGCCGTGGGCCGCCACCGACACGTCGATCTCCGCGTGCTTCTTGCCGAGAAAGTCGCGGAAGTTGACGATCGTGTTGCTGGCGTTGCGCACGAGCTGCGCCTGAGCCTGTGCGCCATGGTACTCGTCGGTGCCAATGTACGAGAGCGCCGACGGAATGGCACGGTCGCCGTCGGGGTTGGCGATGACGTCGACCTTGCCGTCCGCGGACGCGACCGCGATCGACGACGACGTGTTTCCAAACGTGATTCCAATAACACTGGACATTTCAGGGGGTATTTTTCGAAGGTTGGGTGGTGTCTGTGGCAGAGGAAGAACGGGCCGTAGACGTTGGATGGGGGCCCGCTGATGAGCTTTTTCGCGCCCTGTGTGCAGGCAAGCTCTGCCAGGGCGATGGCTAGTGGGCCCCGGCCCGTCGCGGGCATCTGCTGCGGTGCGCCTCGTTCTCTTAAATCGATATGTAATATCAGTAGATAAATTATGTAATAAAAGGTATATATATTAAGAGAGGGTATATAGAGGAATATTGTATTTGAGACATAATACTGTTAGCCTATATGCTTGGTAAACCAAGCTGTGGTGTTTTGTGTGGAGTCTATCGAGTTAAATACATACATATGCGCAGCTCGCACAGAACACCTCTATTTGAGACCTGGAAGATATATTCAATTTGACAATGCTTTGTACCGTGGTATTTATCTGATGAGTTATGAAATCTTGTGACGGAGGAATTTTGATTGTGACTCGGGCATCAAGTACAGAAAATACAGGATGAGCTTGGTGTACCTAACCATCTGTTGTATTCATATCTCAGTATGAATATGGATGATATTTATTTCATGTAGGTACCAGCAGTAAGAATATAGGAGCATATATCATAGACTACATTATTTCTAGTATTCAAATGGGCAATATTTGTAAGCAGATTGGGTTGCTTATTCACTTAAAAGCAGGGTGCAGGATAATATATAGTAAGACTCTTTTAGTCTATTACCTTATGTACCCATTGTATCCTCTTCGTTTTGTCCTTTGCTTGATTTGTACTTCGTGTCTCAACTCATACAGACTACGCTCATAGAATTGTCTTTGTATTAATACCTTCGTCGGGGGCATTGACTTTTGTTTTGTTGCCCATTCGATAATGCACGGTATCTGATGTATTCGTCTAGATATACCATATATATTCGCTATTCTTACAGTTTTTTGAAAGCCATATCTTTATGATGTATTTTATTCATTTTTTATTACATAAACCATTATTCAATATGCTTGTATCTCATGTTTAGCCCTTTTATTTTCTTGTTCCAGAAGTATATATAAGTATCATTGTGTTTCTATATTTGGAATATGGTTATATCTCACGATGAACGCGTTCGTCATATTTATTGTCTTTGTATGACACGTTTATAATCCCATTAAATATTGTATTCCCCTTCGGCTGATGCAACAGCAGGATTTAGATTCGCGTTCAAATACTTAGCTTCCACGGGGTTTATTGATTCGGAATTACTATATATACTCAAAAACGTGTTTCACCTGAGCAGAAAATGTTCTAATCATTATCTCCAATTCCCAACCAAATTCGACAAGACGTACCCAAACAGTCTCCACTATCAGTTACTGTACACAATTTGCATATTTCTGGCGACGGTTCCATATCTTTTCGATTCATATCCACCACACTTGTATGCATGGAATCCCCTGGCTCACCCACCGAAATCTTCTTAGTTTATTAAAAGCATGTGTTGACTGTCTATGATGCCATGGACTCTCTTCGCGGTCCTTGTGTTTTTTCATCTGCATTCCCTCCTATCATTCCGTTATAAACTAATTGAACTGACTCAAAAATCACCTCACGTTATATAATTTCTAGAAGTCAACAAAGCGCATAGTTCATTTTCGCTCATCTTTTACATTTCTTATTATGTTTAATTTATTCATTTCTATAAAAAAAAATCAAATATCGTTCCCCACAACCTTCTACTTCCTATCAGTTGTATAGCACTCTTATTCCTTCTTCTCCATAAAACATTATGTTTGTTCTACAATTCGGCGATATGCCGAGACTGGGACGGCCGTATAGGAATCTTGACATTCGTGTCGCCTTAGGTACAACCGCATGGTTTGGGGGTATCTGCTCATTGGCTCACATCAGAAAACAAAGCAAACGGTGTGCAGGGCGTTGATCGGGCATGCAAAAGAATACATTTTATGAGCTGTGCTCTTTCACATAGTGGGGTTGTATTGCTGTCCTCATTCTTCTCTTTCCTCTTCTTCTCCAATTTGGTCGCTTCAGTGAGTTCAGAGTCTCTCAAGATGCGGGTGTGAAAACACTATGGCATGCGGTTCCCAATGTATTTGGTAGGTTTTGGGCTCTTCACCCACATCTGGGGACTTATGGTCGAAAGCCTGTCTAAAACATTGCATGGCTCTAAGATGACCTTATTTGTCTTGCAATGCACGAAAATTTTACCATGCAAATCACCCACCTGGCGGCATGGTTCGATACAAGATATGTTAGTATACATTCATGTACCCAGCCGGAAAATTAATGGAAAAATGTGTTTGGTACTTTACATGAAATTCCCCTTAATATTTTATTTCTGGTTTGAGAATTTGTTTCTCGATATCTTGATGCATGTAGGCTTCGATTGTGTTTTCCCTTGTTCTCTCCGGAATAGGATGAAATAGTTGCCCATGAAGACCAATGGTATACAATATCTCGTCTTCGTCTCGCCATAAGTCTATGTGACCAGCTCAAAACCATTCTCAGTCCAACTTGCTCGGGTGTATATTTCCCTATGTGGTGCTCTTAAACACCTAACCCGCATAGATGCCAACGTCATCTTGCCCTCCTCTTGACTACTCTTCTTCGTCGTCTAGGGACGATTCAAGGAATAGACAATACCAGCAATATTCGGTGCATTCGTCAGATTCAATATTGCAGATGTTTAACGAAACTGGCTCGGTCGTGGTTCTCGTGGTTCTGGTACTTAATATATTGATATAGGATGGCACAAATCGAAAGAGCTCACAAGAATATACCAAGCACAAGCTTGGGTTTTCTCAAAATAGACGATGGCTCATCTACATGTTTTTGGAATTTCAAACGATATAGATAATTGTGTAGTATGTATCCTAAATAGAGTGAAATGAAATGATGAAATCCATCCATATGTTCAAACACATCTGACTTTGTTTTTGTATATGCATATGAAACCTCACTTCTCTATTTCTCTAATATACATATCTAAGCTACGATTTATTACAGGGTATACATTTTTGCTTCGGTAAATACACTGCTAAATAATAGAGAATTTTAGAGACAAAATTGTTTCGAATCATGCAAAGCTCAATGTTTAATTTGGCACACACATTTGGCCTGCAACCACTAGACTCTAAACTCTATATCTTTATGAAATCATACAGCTGGCAAAATACTCTCGGATTTTTCTGAAAACTATATCAAGACCAACTCAAAGTACCTTTCTCCAGATATCATCAACATACTATTCTAATCAGCAATTCGGTTTTGGAATAATTCAAGTGCGAATAGAAACACTTTGCAGAAATAAATTCTTCATTTCTTTCTCGTGTGAAACCCTTGAAATTGTTTTGTTTTAAAAGCTATTTCTTGGAGGCGATTTTCCACAATGAATTCATGCACTACAAATTTTGAGCTTGTAGAGTCAAATGCAGAGTTATCTACTCAAACTTGTGGGTGCAAGTCAAACACGACACTTTCATGGCACAAAGAACTAGATGACAATATTTGATTCTCAGCGAAATTGTGGGCCTCATTCCACTTCAATATCTCGCCCACAAGCAGAACTAATTTTCCGAGGTTTCGAAACAACCTGAATTCAACACTGTGATTATTCTTTTTCTGATGACAATGAAATTAAATCTCGCACCACATAAAGCCGATCTTCTTCAAGCATCAAGGACTTAGAGCCGAGAATGTGATATTTTACAGGGCAGTTTCAATTCGCTTAGCTGGGTACCTCCAAACCAGGAATACTTGTTCATGATAATATTCTTAAAATATCGCAATGCAAGGAATTTGAATTCTGATCAAGCCTCTTAGGTTATCTTCGGTAAACATTTCACAGAGAATACGAGAATAAGTAATATCGACATCAAAGTTCTTGACAAAAATAAATATGACAAAAAAGCAACAGTCTTTTCACCTATGAAAGAGTAGGCTGGATATTTTATTTGGAAAAAATGGACGAGTCCGGATTTGAACCGGAGACCTTTCCCATGCTAAGGGAACGCGCTACCAACTGCGCCACACGCCCTGTTATTGAAGATGAGAACTGAATGAGTGTTTATGTTTTTATCGTCATGTGCTAATAAATTTGCATATTGATATGTTACCCAAAAAGTCGTAATACATTTCTGATTCTTGGAAACTTGGTCCCAGTCGCGTGTTAATTACTGTCTAAAATCCGATTCCTATCGCTGATGTCGTTCTGCATAAATACCTTTGCGAAAGAATCACTCTTTCTGCGATATATTTGACGTAGACCTGCTCGTTTGTTTGGAACTTGCAATTTGATGAAGATTACTTCTCTCGTCCATATCAGAATCTTTCTTTTTTTTAATTACAAGCCCTCTGTATATAAAAGAACAGACAACATGTGATCTAGAGTCAGAACAACGCTTTTCGAGCCATGGACCAGGAAAGAAGTTCCAGATTATTTTGAAAGCGGTGGTAGGCTCACCAGAAACCGATCCGCGAAAGTCAAAACCCGCCTTTTTTTATCAAATAGTAACGAGTCGAAAGTTCAACAAGAATTTGTGACTGAAAAAAGTAAGGTACGTATAGAATATGTAGAAATGAAAAGCAATGCACCATATCGATTGAAATTAAAAAACGGTGCAAGTGCGAGCGCACCTCTGCGACGAGAGAAGACAGTAACATTGCGGCTAATTTAGACCAAACCGCAAATAATGAAAGATGCCACTAAGCACTAGTATGAAAGAATTTTCTTATTTTGTTGATAAATAAAAGTGCCAACGCCTGAATCTCGTTTCTGACCTTACTCAGCTAGCATTTTTTTTTTGGGCCCTGTTCGCAACAATTCGCGAATGCAATTTAAAAAGTCTCTATTTGCACCCAATTACTTCGCAGGTCTTTAGTAGATTTATTTTCCAGAGCCAACGCACATGAAGATCACGAGCCCCAAAAACATCATTCACCTCGACCACTCGGGGGAGTTGGCGTTCCGAAAGCAAGTAAAGGTTTACCAGACCCACAACGTCGAGAGCCAAATCCCGGCGCTCACTGCAGACTTGGCAGCGTTGAAAACACAGCTTGCACACGTGATTGCAAGGTTCCCCTTCACGTTGAAACAGGGTGAAAGCAAGGCTATATTGGGAAGCATCTCCAAGCGCGAATGCAAAGACGCAGTGGTGCAAGTGATGTCGCTGGTGCTTGCGCTAATGAAAAGTTGCGCCGTATACTACCAGCAGCTCTCCGAAGATTTGGCCCGATTTCTGGAGGAGGTGCCGAAGATGGTGGCTGAGTACGCGGACTTGAACCGCATGTTGGGCGACGCGTACCTCGACTTCAGTGCCTTGCCCAAGCGGTGCCTGGAGCTTATCGAGTCTGAGAGCTGTTTCCGCGCCCGCGTGACATTCGACAAGATGTACAAGTGCCACCAGTATTTGCTCGGGGAAACAAAGAGGTTCAGAAAGGCCAGTCACGAGAAAATCGCCTCGTTAGCTCGGGTCTCCGAGCTCACGGAGTTCTCTGACCGCTTGATTGTGCTTGTCAATCTCGTGCATGACTACATATACGCTGTCTCCCAAGAGGACGAGCTCGTCTGCTTGATGCGGCAAATCTATGTACCGGGACATTCTTGCGTAGGGCACGAGCACCTCTCGGTGAAGCAGGCGTTCGGGGCCTTGGTGACATACTACGAGAGGTTGCGCTCGCCCGTGGAGATGTTAAAGGCTGTGCTGCCTGTGGCACGCAGCCTCCAGCAGGTGTTTTTGATGGCGGGCCGCGCGGAAGACAACCTCTGCTACTACTATAAAGAAGCGATCCTCCCACTTCAAACGGGGCTCGACGCCAAGATCCGCCGGCGTGAGGCAGACTTGGGCGAGGGTGTGGTGTTTGACTAGCCAAATTCAATATACGAATTAACAAAAAGTGTTTTGGTGAGTGAGTAGGGTCCTAGTTGGGGCCCATTCATTGCGCCTGATTTCGCGGGCCATATTTCGCGGGCCTGATTTCGCGGGCGCATCTGGAAAATCTCCATCGCATCGCACCCATCGCACCAACCCATCGCATCTGTTCCACCGCTCCTGCTCTGTTCCATTCACGACACAACAATGAGGTTTTTTGTATCTGCAGACGAAATCGGAAACATTAAGGAGGTCGTTTGCTCGAAGGGCACTGACACCTCGAAGAAAGATGGCCAGCAGCCGGACTTGGTGCAGAACCTTCTCCAGAAAGACGAGTTGACCACCGTGAAAACCCGCATTGTGCACTTGCATACGGTCGAGCAAAAATGGATCGTGGCCGCCCGTCTAGGGGGCTTTCTCTCGGTCTACGACTTCTTTGGCTCGTCAGAGATCGCCGCGGAGAACTACACACTTCTACACACGTATAAGCTAGACGTGGACTACGCAGACAAGCCCGTCGCGTTGGTTGTTTTCGAGACTCATGGGTTTGTGCTTGTGGCTTTCGAGTCCGCCAAGTTGTTTATTGTGTCTTTCAACGGCGGCAAGTTTGACACGGTCCCGATTGCCATTACGCTTCCTCCACGCCAGACCGAGAAGCCCTCGACGCTTTCTGCGTTCGTGGCCAATCCCTACGTTCCGGGTGTGTTTGCCTATGGAGGCAAGGACAACGACCTTCAGGTGGTGCGTCTTTTCGACAGCACCCGCAAGTTTAGCGAGGCGGACTTCGCGTCTACAAAGTCGTGGAAAGTCAAAACGCTATTCCAGGCTGAGAACGTCGAGACTGACCACTTGGACTTGGAGGTGCCCATCTGGATCTCCAACATTTTATTCATGCACAGCGAGGCCAAGAAGAAATTCAAGCTCGTCACCGCGACAAGGTACGGTCATATTCGCAAATATAGTACTGCTGAAGACACAGAGCCCACAGAGCTGTACAAAGTGTGTGACAAGCCAATCATTTCCATGGTGTTTGCATCTAAGGCCCAGGACGAAATCATCATCTCAGACACTCACACGTTCGTCGCCAAGTTGTCGTTGCTACAGGTGGACAAGAAAGCCCATCGCATCATTTCCGCGTCCGCGGGCACGTTTTATAAGCCCAGCTTGAAGCTCCTTGGCAAGTTCTCCGAGGGAGGAAACACGGGTGCAATCTACGGAGTAGACGTCTCCTTGACGAATGGTCTTATGGCGATCGGCGGCCTCGATCGGTACTTGCGTGTCTTCGATATCCTGACCCGCAAGCTTGTGCTGAAGGTGTACCTAGGAACCCAGATCAGTACCGTCAAAATGTTAGACGACACTGATGATGGAGATAAGGAGGGCGATGAAAAGAGAGAAGCCGAGGAGGATGACGATTTCTGGAACGCTCTTGACGAGGGAAAGGAGACTGCCAGCGGGGCGCCTGTGCTCAAGAAGAGAAAGAGAAACATATGAAGGGCAGGGAAAGACTGTTTGCCGTGATTCCATGATAGGTTCCACGAAGAGGAGCACAGGTCATGGCGTCCCGACTGCACCGGTCTGGAAAGTTTGGCCCAAAAGAATACTTCTCTATTACGTAGGTATGACAATGCCCGTGGTGAGACGAACCGAAAATGGTTCAAAAAGTTCCGTGATTATTCTTTTGTCACCAAAGTCATCTAGCTTCTTTTTATCAAACTCATAAAGAATCGTTAATGAAGGAGACTCTGATTCTCTGGTTCAATCAACAAATATACAAAGGTTCCTATAAGCGGTAGTTTGTGAAAAGAGATGACCACGAACTGCCAAAGGACATGCTTGATGCTCGAAAGACACTCACTCTGGAAATCGCCCCCATTTAGAGTCAACGCTAAAATGTATGGGTTCTACAAAGGAATTGCGGTCTGACTTCGCTCTTTTCTCAGAATAGATGATGGTAAATGGATTCTTGGGCGCTATTATGTGCCCCACAAAAGTAAGCCAGCGAAAGTGTGGCGAAACCCCACGGACGGGAATGTGGTGAGACGGTGCCCTATAGAAGTCAGTCGCCCATCTGCAATCCCAAATCTTTTAGAACTGAAGGCTACGTCTACGTCTGCTTTTTGTAAATGACACTTCAAATTCCCAATATTACAGGACGAATAAGAAATTAACCACAACAGTTAGCTTTTCGTGCATCACTTTCCCGCAGACAATCTTGACGACTGCTTCATTCGGCCGCTTTTATGATGACTAAGTCGTTCGCTAAATATGTGTTATCAGCTAGTTGATCTTGGAACAGGTTTGGGATGCTTGTTTAGATAAATACATCTGCGGAGTATTGACCATTCTGGCGCTTGCGCCTTCAAGGCGCGATAACGACTTTCGGTGCACGTCCTTCATGACCTGAATCCTTGAAGAGTGAGCTGCACACCCCCGAGACAAGCTTCTGATCATAACCACGTTGGAGTTGTGATAGGATATGGATAGCAATATCCATTAAACAAAACTGCCTGATTTTAGGCCTTCACGGCAGAAGATGGCTAGTCAGTACAATGGTGTTAGTAGCCGGAAACGTTCAGCCGCCTTGCGTCACACGCCACTAGTTTACATTAATCGGAGTAAAGTTTTTGGAACACGGGTGCCGCACGCGCAACCCAGAGCTTAATCACACTATATTTGGTGTAGGAGCCCGGGTTTTAACGCGTTGCTCGCACCTCGACCCAGAAGCAGAATCCGGGCGGCGATGAGCAGATACCGAGTCTTTTCAGTACGGAGTGTGTGGTCAGCACAAACACCTAGATGACACGAAACTCGGCACGTAAGGGCCAAACGCGAAACAGCCAAGTCCTATCGGGCCGAACTGTATTTGCGCGTTCATAGACAACAGTCCCTGGCAGGCACTGTGGGTTTCACTGTGGACTGGTCGCGGGGCGTCGGGATTCACCAGCCGAGGCAAGCGAGAACAGATCCGTCTTTCGCCGCATCCTTTCTGTGTGCACGGGCACGCATCTTTGGACACTGTTCTGGGTCCGCTCAAACACACGTGCCGCATCTCGACATGAGCGCAGGCTTCTAGTGGCTCGCCGGGACCTGCGACAGAAATGCGCCGGCCGCAGCCTCGGTGGTTCGAGCGTCCTGGCGGTTGCTCGTGTTGATCTCGCTCATGCACTGCCACTCATCCATGTAGTTGCACTTCCACAAGCGCACCTTGCCGTCGTCGCCCGCGGAGCTGAGCACAGTGCCCGTGGCGTTCCACGCGACGCGCCAGACCTCCTGGCGGTGGTCGTTGAGCCGTGCCGCGAGCTCCACGCGAAGCCCACCGTCGGTCTCGTAGGCCTTGAAGATGCGGATGTACCCGTCCTTGCACCCCGTCGCCAATAGGTGGTGGCTGCGGCCCATTGAAGGGGCCCAGGTGACCAGGCGGATGAGCCCGTTGTGCTCCGGCAAGCTACACGCCCTGGTGTATCGCGCGTCCCCCTCAGGGCCGGGGCTGTCCTCGATGAGATCTGGAGCCACGCCGAAGTCCGGGGCCTTTGCCGCGTCGGGCGCCACGGCCTGGAATATAAAGGCCTGGTCGAGCGCCACGACCGCGAGCATCTCCGTCCGCGCAAACTTCGCGGGGCACCACTCGACGCAGAAGCTGCTCTGGAGGCTCTTTGCCGGGAGCTGCAGCGCAAGGATCGGGATCTCCGCGGCGGTCTGCCACACCGAGAGGTCCGCGGGCTCGACCAGCTCGTACACGCGCACGACGCCGTCGGAGCCCACGCACGCGAGCTTGAGGCCCATGTGCGCGGGCGCAAACTGCACGTCGTACACGGGGCCAAACAGCTCGACCGCCAACGTGGCCAAGTGCGCCCACCGCCGGCCCAGGCCCTGGAGCTCGCCGGGCATCTCCTGCCAAATTTTGACCGTGCGGTCGTACGAGCACAGCGCCAAGAGCTTCAGGCTCAGGAACTCGGGGTGTGCCCACGAGAGCTTGACCACCAGCGCGTCATGCGCCTTCCAGGAGTCGTTGAGCACCCACGTGTGGGTCGCTGAGTCGAGGTCAAACACCTTGACGTGCTGGTCCGAGCTCGCGGTGGCGACGTGGCGCCCGTAGAAATCGTACTTGACGTCGTGCACGAGCTCCTCGTGGCCCGTCTGGAACGCCCTCATCACTGGTGTGGTTTGTGGGGTGCAAAGTGTTGGGGATGGCTGGTGGGGGGCGAATGGGCTGAAGAGGCGAAAGGGAGGCGCGAGTGTGACAACGTGCGGGGATCTTTGCTACCGGGTCGGGGGCCTATGTTTTGTGTAGGTGTGTGGATTATGGATTGGCACTGGCTGGTTGGTTATGGCCCGGCGCGCGCGGGTCTGGGTGCCGCGTGGTTTGGTGGGGCCGGCATTGGGTGAGGGTGCGCGTGGCCCCAGCAGTGCTGGAATAGGTTTTTGGTTATAAGAACACCTAGCGGCGGCGCGGGCGAGACTCCGTGGCGCTTTGTGGCTCGTGGTGATAGAAGCACACTCGTCCCACGAGAATGCGGGCGCAAAATAAGGCCGAGTCGGTGCCGGTGTTTATTACTGGCGCATAGAATGCATATTATACTGGTACTGGCAGTAGCAGGGCAATTGATGTTTCAACCCTCGCAGCCTTCGCCTATTGTTGAGCTTCGTGCTGCCGGCTCTGGGCTCCTTGCGGCATAAAGGGTTTTATGGCTTGATGCTGGGATTCGTCAGTCGCCACGTGTGGTGGCTGTGGAGACGTTCTACATCGAATCCCCTATTTCGGGCTAGAAGAAAGACCCGTGGGCAGTGCCCTTCCAAGCCCACGTATGGGAACAAAGCGCAAAAGAACCGAGCGCAAACAAGCTTTTTGGTCTTGAAATAAATACCCCTAGTATGAAAAACAATTTTTTCGCCCAAGCATGCGCCGTTGGGCTTTAGCTTAAGTATCGTGCAACTTGGGCATTGATGAATTATACAGGTTGATATATAAACGCGCGTGGTCTTCGCGGGAACCATGCTTCATGGGTATACGAGGGTAAACTCATATGCTGCGCTATTGAAAATTATTCTCCATATTTAATGCAGTTTAGCTAAGGACATCAAAGCTATTAGGAAGGAAATATATACGACGTGCGGAAGAGTGGTGTTGTAGGACGGGGCCTTTTTTTTTGCCAATAAGTCAGATGAGCGTATCGATGTTGGGCATTGAACCGAGGCGTTCCCTAATAAATTTTACCTCCAAGCGACTAAATAGTGTCAAAGCCAGAAGAACGAGATTCTCACGAGAGTTTCCAAATGAGACTGTGAACCAACAAAGAGCGCAGTCATCGGGCCCGTCAGAATTCAACAACGCAAAAAAAGTGCTACAGGAATATCCTCGTAGAATCTGAAAATTTGTCGAATTCAATCTCCATCAACGCTCACGAAAATATTGCTTTTTGTCATTGCGATGCAATCAATTCGCCGGGCAAGGGCTAGGATCGACTATCCGTATTTCAAACTTGGGCAGACCAACTCCGGAAACATTGTGGGGGTAAGACAATGGGCGCAAATAACCTATGCATAAAAGAAAGCTGTGAGGTAAAGAAACGAATTTAAATACATATATATATATATTGCCCTACTGCTGGGGCTGGGGCGGCGCATGCCGCGAACAAGACAAGAACATAGGTAGATAACCCTGCCTAATCAGAAAGAGCCATTTCGAAAACTCTGACGGCTTATCAAATAAAAAGACCCGCTGCTTCCAAAGGAAATTCTCAGGTCATGATCGCCGGCTGAACAATGCCCAGGATGGCACTGGGAGAGATCAGTGCGGCTGAGCCAAATAGGCCATTTGCCGGACTCGATAAATGACACCACATCGATAACGCCGAGCACTGTCTAGAGAAGTGGAGAACGTGCAGAAATTCATACCCATTCCCGGAAACTGCCAAATAGATTGCGACACCCAGCCCACGTGTTCAATGCATCAATGCATCTATACAATACATTACAAGGGCTAGGCCCGGTATCGGGCTCTTGTCCAACAAGCCACGTCACGTGATATGATCCAGGTCTCTATCAGGCGTCTCATTCAAAGCCCAACAGCAGTCCTTTTCCAAATCGCCGCTCTCGCCTCGCTCAGTCTAAACTACCTCAGGTTGTTTTTTAGGAGTGCAAGCCATAGAATCCTTCTCATAAAGGGAAACAAAGCACATGACGCTTCTCCAGCTTTCGGCGTTGGTGGCCGCGTGTGGGCTATTGAAGGTTCATAGTCCACTTCATACCGCCGCCGCATTTGGACTTGCCGGGTACGCGGTGACTGTGTATTTAATTCCCCGCCTAGGACCTAGCTTTATGAAAGTTGGCCTAAAAGGGAGAGACTTGCTGAAGCGAGGGCCCGTGGACCCGATCCCGGAATCGATGGGCGTGGTGCCTGCGGTCACATACATGGTGCTTCTAGTGACGATCATTCCCTTTGTCTTCTTCAAGTACCTTGTGTCATTTCTGGCCATGGCCAATGAGGAGGACTTGTCTGCATTGTACAACGAGCAGTACCGTCTGGTGGACAATCATAACTTGTTTCCCCACAACAAGCTCGCCGAGTACTTGAGCGGAGCCTTGTGCCTCATGTGCACACTTCTCCTTGGGTTCTTTGATGATCTTTTCGACATTCGCTGGCGCCACAAGTTCTTTTTGCCGGCAGTGGCATCGCTCCCTTTGTTGATAGTGTACTACGTGAACTTCAGCGTCACGTCCGTGGTGGTGCCCCTGTTCGTTACCAGCACGCCATTGGGCGAGTCTGCGCTAGAGTGGTTGAGTGGCTTTTGCAACTGGGCCAATACCTTGGTCACGTGGCTCACTGGACTCAAGTTCACCACGTTGACTACGGACTATGAGTTTGCCTCTGTCAGCGCGCCCAAATTGCTTGACTTGGGTATCTTCTACTATATGTACATGTCTGCATTATCCATCTTTGCGCCCAACTCCATCAACATCTTGGCCGGCATCAACGGCTTGGAAGTCGGCCAGTCCATAGTATTGGCACTCATCTTTCTTGCCAACGACATGTGCTACTTAATGAGCTCGTCCATATCCTTGGCCGCCTACGATTCGCACATGCTTTCGGCAATCTTCATCATTCCGTTTTTGGGTGTATCCTTGGGGCTCTTTCAGTACAACTTTTATCCCGCCCAAGTCTTTGTCGGCGACACCTACTGTTACTTCAGCGGAATGGTGTTCGCCATTGTGGGAATCTTGGGCCACTTTTCGAAAACTTTGCTCATTTTCCTATTACCCCAAATCCTCAATTTTGTTTACTCCGTGCCGCAGTTGTTCAATATTGTCCCTTGTCCCAGACATAGGCTTCCAAAGTTCAACGAGCAAACTGGGTTGATGAATGTCAGCTATGGTGAGTTGACAGAAGGACGCAAGTTCAGCAATGGCTTTTTAAGTGCTTTGGCATTCTTCAGACTTGTGAAAGTGGTACGGAATGACCAGGGTCAGATCACACAGTTTTCAAACTTGACAATCATCAACTTGACCTTAGTGTGGTTCGGGCCCATGCGTGAAGACAAGCTCTGTGTGTTCATTTTGTGTGTGCAATTTGTCGTCGGTCTTTTAATGCTAGTGGCTCGTCACACTGTTGGGCCATGGCTCTTTGGGTATGATAATTTATCTTGGGGAGCAAAGTAGAGGATTTGGCTCATTTGCCGCCATTTGAGTTGATATCTTCATTTTTATTTCTATTTCTGGAAATTCTTTCAACACATTCTTTATTATGTTGCGGAATTTTGTCTTTATCAACGAATTGAAAGCATAAGATAGCAGACAAATTTGTGAATACTCCGTCGATAGAATCAAGAACAAAGCATCCAGGATGAAGACCAAAGATTTGGCGAGTATATACGCATAAACTAGAAAAGCTCATTGTCGGATTAATCTACTTTTGATCTTCTGTTTGTGCTCTTTGTGTATTTTGGTATAAATCAACTTCGTCATCAGGTCAAAAAAAAGAGAAGTATTGTAAATTTGAGTTGAAGATTTATATCATTTTTTTCACTCCAGAAAGACATGAGAAATAAGAAACTAAAAATCTATCGACAAAATTTGGAAAACACCGATATTTTGAAAAATCACTAGGTGCTGGATATTAATGCACAACACATCCTGCCTATCACAATTTACCGAGAATCATTCTGGTCTGGGTCAAAAGAATTGCGGTTTACAACTCTCAAGCAAATGGTGTCATGAGATTAGACCGCGAGCGCGATCTATTACGCATTATTTCAGCTTGAAATTAGTACTGCATGAAATTCCAAGAGGGCATTTGTTAACTATGAAAAAACATCGTGATTTTTGTGTAGGAAGTTTTACTCCATCGAGATTTGAATTGAACAAAACTGACAAAAATCACTGGTACAGTGATGGGGATTGTCGCTAGTGTAAAATGCATTAGGTGTAGATCGTTTACGCGGTTTGTAATTCTTTAAACACGAAGGATTGACCTTGACAAAATGTCATTGATTATACGATACAACTTCCACTCTCGCTCAAGTCTGTATAGCATAGACACCAGGGAATGGGTGGTAAAAGTCGTATATGCAATGATATGATCCCCAGCATTCTACTTTGATAAATTGTCAGAGATTATCTATACAGTAGCTGCTTCTCCTACCGCGGGATCATCATAGCGATTGGGTTCATAAAGAGGGGAATCCCATCCTATATATAAACACGAGTATCAATTTAATTGCAATTGCTTTTTCTGGGGGAGTTCCCACGCGGGCTAAATATGTTAGGATCTATGTTCTCGCCATGGTGTGTTGTCAACAACGAGGATCCGCGAGCCGGCCCCAGCACCTGCACTGACGCACCAAAATTTGCACCATGTACATCACGTGATCATCACATGCGCATCTCATCTTGTCAAGGAAAAAAAAAACGTATTGTCCTTCATAGATAGCATCGAATCTAGCAGACCTCTAAACACACTGCACCATGGACATCTCGCAGCCCGTCGGGTCCGAGATCTCTGCGGTCGATTTTGGCGTGTTCTCTACGGCGGAGATCCGCCAGTTGTCTGCGAAGCAGATCACCAACCCGGTTGTCTTTGACACTTTGGGCCATACAGTCAGCAACGGTCTCTACGACTTGGCGCTAGGAGCGTTTCTCCGTAACTTGTGCACGACCTGTGGGCTTGATGAGAGATTCTGCCCCGGCCACCAGGGTCATATCGAATTGCCTGTGCCGGTGTACAACCCGCTCTTCTTCAACCAGATGTACTCGTTTTTGCGGGCGTCGTGCCTCTACTGCCACCACCTCAAGTTAGGCGAGGTGGAGGTGCACGCGTTTGCGCTGAAGTTACGGTTGGTGCAGTACGGATTGCTCTTGGAGGCGCAGCAGTTTGACGCGATGGTGGCGAAGGACTCGCTGAGTGACGATTCTGAGGACGGCACAAACACGTCGTTGGACGCCGAGGGCAAGAAACAGGCGATGGCGCAGCGGGACGCGTTTGTGGACAGCGCCATTGCCACGGCCTTGGCCGAGGGCCGCACCGCCGCGCACGGCTTGGTCACGGAGATCGTGGCCGAGGAGCGCAAGCACACCGTGCACCAGTTTTACGCCCGCATCCTCACACGGCCCAAGTGTGAGCGCTGCGGCATGTTCTCGCCCACATTCCGCAAGGACGGGTTCGCGAAGATCTTTGAGAATGCGTTGCGGGACAAGCAGGTGTCCGCAAACCGCATCAAGGGCATTGCACGGCCAGACATGCTCCGCAAGCCCGGCACTGGTGCGGACGCCGTGGCGACGAGTATCCCCGCGTTCAAGCCCGTCCAGGGGCTGAAGTACATCTTGGCGACGGAGGTGCGCAACGTGTTGCGGGCGGTTTTCACGAATGAACAGCACGTGATGCAGATGGTGTTCCACTCACGGCCGCAGCTGACGGCGCCCGTGTCCGCCGACATGTTTTTCATGCAGGCGTTGATCGTGCCGCCCACGCGGTTCCGGTTGCCTTCGAAGTTGGGCGACGAGATCCATGAGAACGCTCAGAACGAGCTCCTCCTGGCCGTGCTCAAAACGTCGCTCCTCATTAAGGACTTGAACGACCAGATCGCAGGCCTCGGTAAGGATGCTGCCGCGCCGCGCGAGCAGCGGCGAATCGTGTTCAACCGGTTGATGAATGCGTTTGTGCTGATGCAGAACGACGTGAATGCGTTCATCGACCTGACCAAGAACCAGAACACCGCTGCGGGCAAGAACCCCGTGCCGGGCGTCAAACAGGCATTGGAGAAGAAGGAGGGCTTGTTCCGCAAAAATATGATGGGCAAGCGGGTTAACCACGCGGCCCGGTCCGTCATCTCGCCTGACCCAAACTTGGAGACCAACGAGATCGGCGTGCCACCCGTGTTTGCCGTCAAGTTGACGTACCCGGAGCCCGTGACAGCGTACAACGTCAACGCGTTGCGCCAGGCGGTGATCAACGGCCCAGAGAAGTGGCCGGGTGCCACGCAGGTGCAGAATGAGGACGGCACAACGGTGTCGTTGCTCGGCATGCCCGTCGAGCTGCGCCGTGCATTGGCGCAGCAGTTGCTCACGCCCCTGGGCGGTGCCGCCGTTGTGGGCAAGAAGGTGTACCGTCACATCAAGAACAACGACGTGGTGCTCATGAATAGACAGCCGACTTTGCACAAGGCGTCCATGATGGGCCACAAGGTGCGTGTGCTTCCCGGCGAGAAGACATTGCGCTTGCACTACGCCAACACAGGTGCGTACAACGCGGACTTCGACGGCGACGAGATGAACATGCATTTCCCCCAGAACGAGAATGCGCGTGCCGAGGCACTCAACTTGGCCAACACAGACTCGCAGTACTTGACCCCCACCTCGGGCGCGCCGTTGCGTGGTTTGATTCAGGACCACATCAGTGCGGGTGTGTGGTTGACCAGCAAAGACACCTTTTTCTCGCGCGAGACCTATCAGCAGCTTATCTACGGGTGCATCCGCCCAGAAGATGGCCACACGAACGGAGCCGCGCGTATTGTAACGGTTCCCCCTGCCGTCTTTAAGCCCGAGCCCTTGTGGACGGGCAAGCAGGTAATCTCGACGATCTTGCTCAACATTAAGCCGCGCGGCGTAGCGGGCGTGAACTTGGTGTCGAAGAACAAGATCAAGAACGAGTACTGGGGCGCGGGCTCTGAGGAAAACACCGTGCTCTTCCGCAACGGCGAGCTTTTGTGCGGTATCCTTGACAAGTCGCAGTACGGTGCGTCGCAGTACGGAATTGTGCATTCGTTGCACGAGGTGTACGGGCCAGACACAGCCAGTAAGGCACTTTCGGTGTTGGGCCGTCTTTTCACGAACTACACCATGATGGCGGCTTTCACGTGTGGCATGGACGACTTGCGCTTGACCGCCGAGGGTAATGCCTGGAGAAAGGACATCTTGAAGCAGTCGGTGGACATTGGCCGTGCCGCCGCGTGCGAGGTGACCAACTTGGAGTCCTCCACTGCAAATGACCACCCTGAGTTGTTGAAGCGCTTGCAGGAGATCTTGCGCGATGACAACAAGTTGGGCATCTTGGACGCCATCACACAACTGAAAGTGAACGCGATTACCTCACAAGTCGTTGGCCGGTGCGTGCCTGAGGGCACAATGAAGCGGTTCCCATACAACAGCATGCAGGCAATGGCGCTTTCGGGTGCCAAGGGTTCGGGTGTGAACGTCTCGCAGATTATGTGTCTCTTGGGCCAGCAGGCCTTGGAGGGCCGCCGTGTGCCGGTAATGGTGAGTGGAAAAACGTTGCCCTCTTTTAAGCCCTTCGAGACGGACGCACGCGCAGGCGGCTATATCAAGGGTCGCTTCTACTCGGGCATACGCCCACAGGAGTACTATTTCCACTGCATGGCCGGTCGTGAGGGCCTTATCGACACCGCGGTCAAGACTTCGCGGAGTGGCTACTTGCAGCGGTGCTTGACCAAACAGTTGGAAGGAATTCACATTGCATACGATAACTCGGTGCGTGATTGCGACGGGTCGATGATACAGGTGCTCTACGGCGGTGACGCGGTGGACACGACTAAGGAGTCGCACATGACCCAGTTCCGCTTCTGCCTCGACAACTACGACGCGATGTTGAGCAAGTACAACCCGGGCGAAATCACCGAGCATTTGGACACGCAGACTGCGTTGGCGTACAACAAGAAGGAGCGCAAGCACTACAAGAAGCACGCCGCGTTGCCTCACTTCGAGCAGCTGCCCAAGTACGACCCGGTGCTTTCCGTGTACAGCCCCTCGAAGTACTTGGGCTCGGTCTCGGAGAAATTCCAAGACATGCTCGACGACTTCGTGAAGGCGCACCCGCAGCTCTTCACCAAACACCTGGCCGACGGCATCACTGAGAAGAAGTTCCGTGCGTTGATGCAGTTGAAGTACATGCGCTCGTTGGTGAACCCCGGTGAATCCGTGGGAATCGTGGCGGCACAGTCGATCGGAGAGCCCTCCACACAGATGACATTAAACACGTTCCATTTTGCTGGCCACGGTGCCGCCAACGTTACGTTGGGTATCCCCAGAATGCGTGAGATTATCATGACCGCGTCCGCGTCGATCAAGACGCCGCAGATGACGTTACCCGTGTTGTCCGACGTGTCTGACGAGATGGCTGACTCCTTCTGCAAATCTGTTGCGAAGGTCTGTTTCAGCGAGTTCATTGACAAGGTTACGGTTACCGAAAAAACAGGTGTAATTAATGATACACCGTACCGGTCATACAGAGTGCGCATGCGCTTCTTCAACAAGACCGAGTACGAGCAAGAGTACGACATCTCGCTGAGCCAGTTGCAGAGCACGATAAGCAAGACATTCTTGCGCAAGTTGGAGCTCGCTATTTCGAAGGAGCTCAAGAAGCAGACCAGATCTGAGGCTCTTCCAGCGATTGGCAAGGGCGTGCCCAAGATCCAGAAGGAGGCCTCCACAAAAGATATTCTGAAGGAGGAGGGTTCTGACGAAGAGGACGAGGACGACGACGAGGACGTCAAGCACGAGAGCAACGGCAAGCAGCCTGTTTCCTACGATGGTCCTGATGACGAGGAGGTCGAGAGCATGCGGAAGGCCGAGGAGACCTCTGACGAGGAGATGGAGGGCTCTGGTTCAGACTCACTGGGTTCGGAGGAGTCCGAGTCCTCGGAGGAGGATCTGGACGACGAGAACATGATTGACAGCGAGGCCAAAGAGTCTAAGAAGCCCTCGAAGGTGTTGTCCAAGTCTGCTAAGGGCAGGCAAGACGATGTGGTGTCGAACCACCACATGATCAAGGCGTACGACTTTGATGACGAGCACGGCGCGTGGTGTGAGTTTGAGGTCGAGCTTTTGGGCGACATTCAGAAATTATTGATGGTCAACATCATCGAAGAATTGTGTCGTGTGACTGTTGTGAGGGAGATCAAGAACATAGGCAGGTGCGTGCGTCCGCAGGCTGACGGAAACAAGACGCTTACTACGGAGGGTGTTAACTTCAAGGCCATGTGGGAGCAGGACGACTTCATTGATGTCAACGGCATTCGCTCGAACGACATCAGTGCGGTGTTGAAGACATACGGAGTGGAGGCTGCGAGAAATACCATCGTCAACGAGGTCAGTAACGTTTTCTCGACATATGCCATTACGGTGTCGTCCCGCCATTTGGATTTAATCGCCGACATGATGACCAGAGAGGGCACCTATCTTGCCTTCAACAGACAAGGCATTGACTCCTCGACATCCGCATTTAAGAAGATGTCATACGAGACCACGTGCCAGTTCTTGACTAAGGCCGTGCTTGACGGCGACAGGGAGGACTTGAGCTCGCCCTCGGCCAGAATTGTGTTGGGTAAATTGAATGGTGTCGGGACGGGAGCGTTTGACGTCATGGCCAAGATGCAGAACGGCTGCCCGGAGTAGTTTGGTGGAAAGACGCTCTGCTGCGAGACGTTCTCTACGCCGAGCTGTACATATAGTATTAGCAGCAAAATATTTCGTGAATCTACTTCTATTGTGTAACTACATCGTAGCTATGATCATGCGTTGTAGGCAGCAAGCAAGAATGTGGCCATAAACGAGAGCTTGAAGCTAGGCCTGTTAAAGAACAAAGTTTTCAAGTCCAACTTCTTGCCACCCACGCTCAACACCGACGTCCACGGAATAGTAATGATTCCTCGGTTTTCCAAAAACTGCAAAAGCAAATAACTGGAAAGAGACAAGAATACAATGGCTGACGAAAGCTTGCCGATGATGATGCCTAAAAAGAGCCCTGTGACTGACCCAATGCTAAGGTCTGCGTAGTCAAGCTTTCCACCGAGACGAGAAGTGCGGACCTTGGCGTCAATGCTCTGAGGCGTATACTGGTTTTGTGGCGCCGACAACATGGCATCGTTGCGAATATACGTCGTGGGTCTCAGAGCAATTCCTGCTCCAAGCAAGACAGGTACCACTTTAAGAGAGTTTCTTAACAAGCCTGGTCTAACAAATGATGTGAACATATCGATATAATGGGTGGTGATGATGTGTGGTGGGGTTGTCAGCTTGCTAATATCGGCACTGCCAATATGGGCTCTGTCAATCACGTTGTAGATCACGTGCCTAACTAATGTTGCTCTGTGCGGTCAGACTTCTCCACAGGCTATTCCCGCGGAAGTTGCCCGAGCACCAGAACTGCATACCAGTATATACCATGTGCACACCTACGGCAAACCTGCGCCTGCATGGTACCCGCCCCATTTTTGTCTTGGATGCGGCATCGCTTTGGTGACCCTCTGGATTTTCTGCACCTGTACTTTGCAGACTAGGGTATAAGATGCCCCCGGTTCCCACCCGAAGCGGCAAGCAAAAAAACGGACGCCATCCAACTGTTCAACACAGGTAAGCGGGGTATTTTCTTTTAAAGCTTTTTTTTTGAACTTATTAAATCAATTGCAGAATTGCCTCGTCAGCTCACCTTTCTGCTTCATTTTGCACGTTTGATCTCACCTCACATTATTTTCCTGCCGCCGTTGGCTGCTCGACGCATAGTTTAGCACACCAAGCGAGAACGCGTTTGAAAACCTCGCTGCCTAATAAGTGATCAGTTAAGCTCGAATTCCCCAAATACAAATATCAGGGTAATTGATATTGCGAAAATCCCAATTAAAATACTTGATACGTACGTCATTGATTTGTTGGTGACATTTTTTTTTTTGGCTTTGAGAAATTGGCGAACTCGTAATATTACGCCTATGGTCACGGCAAATTGCAACCAACAGGCAATTAATTTGGCCCCGGGTGTCGTACTCGCAGGGCATGCCGCAATGCTCAACACAGAAATAATGAGCAACGTGAAAGTTGTGGTCAATTGCGGCTCGACGTCGAAGTTTCTCACTTTTCTCGACGAGTTCCAGCCCGTGATATCTTCGGATATCATAGTTCTCAACTTGGACCCGTATGCCTCGTCCACCGATGCGCCATATATAGACTTTCACTCGCGGTTCAACCGCGTGCTCCAGAACTACTTGGCGTTTTTTTACAGCTACAACAAGGACGTGCAGTTCTTCATTAATTCGAACTATGAAAACAGCAAGCTTGCATTGGACTCACCCACGATGAACGGCGTGCCGCTCCGCCTGTTGTTCAACATCAACAGGTTGATGAAGCTCATCAAAAACGTTAATGGCACGGCTGGCTTTTTGTTTGTGGCTGAAAGCTTTGGTATGCAACACCATTCAAACGCCCTCTTGTACGCGTTGGCAATCCTGTACTTGATGGACAACTACAACTATAATTTTGAGGCCAGCTATCGATTCTTGCAGTCGGCCATCCCACCATCGGCAACCAGAACCTGCAGTGAAGCGCTTTTTCCAGCTGCGCCGGATCTATTTAATCCAAACCACTACGACGACGTCTTGCTTATCGATAGCCTCAAGAAATTTTATTCGGAGAATTTAAAAATCAAGCAAGTCGAATGTGGGATTATGACCAAGAACTTTAGGTTAAAGCGGTCAATCGAAAGCATCGACGCGACGTCCAAGATGCGGCCTGTTAAGAGATTGGCATGAGGTGGGTATTTCGGGGAAGCCAGTGCGAGGTCAGCGGGGAAGTAATAAATAAAACAATAAAAAGAGCACACTTGAGTTTATTCATGCGAGACTTTTTCGGGAATAGACAAACCCACCATGTTGGCCGTTTTCCGCACATTATCTTCCTGGGTCATTGTCAAGCCTGGGTTATATCTTTCGAGAAGTTCGTTATAAACTCTCTGGTTTCTCAAGTACGTCGTCACATTCTGCAAGTTGTGAAGGTCTTCCTCCGAGTCTAAAAGATTTCTCACCTTTGAACTATCTAATGGTGGGACTTGCACCTTGCCTGATTCTAGTTCCTTAAGCTGCTTTTGTACCTTGTCAGCCGGCTGGCGGGAGCGAATCAACTGCAATTTTTCGTACGTCAATCTTGCCTTATTTTTTTCAAAGTCTTTCTTCCAACGAAACGAATGCACCTTTTTGTGGGCGATCAAAAGCTCTTTTTGCAACTCCTTATACAACTGCTTAAACATTTTGCTGATGAAGAAAAGAGCCGGGGTCTGGAGTATCGATATCAAGGGGTTTTCAGATGTAGTGTCGTGAAGCACCAGATGTAGGTGGAGCGAAGTATTTTCTGTGCACGTGACTGGGGTCCGATCTTGCGCCAGGTGAGGTTTCTCCAGATTTCAATTACATAGGCTGCAGAATATGGATACTGGAAACAAAGTTATAATTGGCCAGACTTCGTCTTTTTAAAACTCAGGAAAAAATGCATCTTCACCTTCTACTCTATTTGTGATAGAGTGGAAATTTCCTAGATATCTAATGCTCTGTCAGATTTATAGCCCCAGGTGCTAGAAGCTCCGTCTACTCCAATCCTTAAATCAAGAGCAAAGCCCTGGTTCAAGTATATACTGCCTTCTGTTGTCTCTTACGCCAGCTCAATATGGCAGTCTCAACCTCGTGTACTCTGCGTGCGTCGTCTGTCAAGTCACTAGACTGACAGCCAACGCTCATGAAATTGGCAGGCTTGATTTAGCGCGCTCCTTCCGCGGACTCAAACTCACTCAAACTCCGGTCGGTCCGTGCTCACCGCAGTGCCCCTCTGCAGGTTTCTGACCAATAGCAGTGAGTTTCGGCTCCGAAGAATTAGGTGCGAATTTTTCCATCCTGGTGAAATGCACTGGCCGAGTTGCACCAGTCGCATAGCTCCTTTTCTTTTCTTAGATTGGTTCATTCTTACTCCACCAAACAATGTTCAAATCAGCAGCCAGAAACGTATGTGTACACACATTAGTACTGAGAAACCTAAAAATCCACATTCAGCCCTGATGCTTCTATATCTCCCCAAGAGGCCCCCACGTTTCCATTCGTGCCGGCTCAAGTGTCCTGAAATGCGGTCAGAGAGACATGATCCATGCCAGAAGTTCGCCAGTTGCATAAAGCCATCGAAAACAATCTTCAAAAGCAGGCAGTCTCTATTCTTGATTTCATGATTGATTACCTGCCATCTCGGTTGACTTCCAATGGCCTTTGACCACTATGTACCAGCATTCGGACTCATGATTCACTAGTGACTGGCCTTTTGTTAACTCTAGGAACTATAGTATAGCCATCTATTTGAAAGTGGCATGAAAAATCACCCAATTGAGCGCATTATACTAACACCCACAGGTTCGTACTCTTGCTACCGCTGCCTCCCCTGAGGCCGTCTTGCCAAAAAAGTACGGTGGTAGATACACCGTCACTTTGATCCCAGGAGACGGTATTGGTAAGGAAATTACCGACTCTGTCCAGACTATCTTCAAGGACCAGCAAGTCCCTATCGACTGGGAGGTCGTCGATGTCTCAGGTTTGAGCGAGGACCCTCAAAGTGTCACTGAGGCCGTCAACTCGTTGAAGAGAAACAAGGTTGGCTTGAAGGGTATCTTGTACACACCCACCAACGCTCACGCCAAGTCGTTGAACGTCGCCTTGAGAAAGGAGTTGGACATTTACGCGTCTTTGGTGTTGATCAAGAACATCCCTGGCGTCAAGTCCAGATTGGGCGGCATCGACTTTGCCTTGGTTAGAGAGAACACTGAGGGTGAGTACTCCGGCTTGGAGCATCAATCCTTCCCAGGTGTCGTTGAGTCCTTGAAGATTATGACCAGATTCAAGTCTGAGAGAATCGCCAAGTTCGCGTTCGATTTCGCCAAGAAGAACAACAGAAAGTTGGTCACCGCCATCCACAAGGCCAACATCATGAAGTTGGGCGATGGTTTGTTTAGAACAACTGTCAAGGACGTCGCTCAGGACTACCCTGGCATCGAGGTCAGCGACTTGATTGTCGACAACGCCTCTATGCAAGCTGTCGCCAAGCCAGAGCAGTTCGACGTCTTGGTTACTCCTAACTTGTACGGTTCCATTCTCTCCAACATTGGCGCGGCTTTGGTCGGTGGCCCAGGCTTGGTGCCAGGCGCTAACTTCGGTAGAGAGCACGCTGTTTTCGAGCCAGGTTGCAGACACGTTGGCTTGGATATCAAGGGCCAGAACACTGCCAACCCAACTGCTATGATCTTGTCTGCCTCTATGATGTTGAGACACTTGGGCTTGAACTCTCATGCTGACAACATCTCCAAGGCTACTTACGACGTCATCGCCGAGGGCAATGTTAGAACCAAGGACATTGGCGGCAGCTCAACCACTACCGAGTTCACCAACGCTATTTTGACCAAGTTGAACGCTTAAACTTGACGGCAGATCCTATAAATACTCATGACATAGATAGCAATAAATTTTGATATACGAATCTTTATTTCTGAAAAAAGATTAAAACTAAAAGTTGAGAGAATATTAGATAAATAAAAAAGAATTAAGAAATTGATTTCGCCCAGGATCGAACTGGGGACGTTCTGCGTGTTAAGCAGATGCCATAACCAACTAGACCACGAAACCAATTATTGCTTGTTTAGGTCTCAAGACGGACTACACATAATGCATCGAGCGGAAGAAGTTATGAACTTTTTGAACGGAGTCTATTAAATGAACATAAGAACATTCAATATGCCATCTGTATTTTCCAAGTAGCTCAACCAGACATTGGCGTGGAGCATATATCCGTAGAAAGCCACACGTTTCTTCAACAGAGAGTAAAAGTTTTAGTTATATTTTTCGAGAGGCGGACCTGTGATGACACTTTGGCGGGTTCATGAAAGTGTAGGTTGTTCGGGCCAAGTATCATATTAGCCGGTATAAACAGCTCAAATGTGAAGCTCAAAAAGGAGCTCTTTTGAGGTGGCCCAATAAGACCAAATCCCAATGTGCCAAATCTATAATGAGTGCCTATAGAAAATGCCAAGATTTACCTTTGGTCACATGCGTATACCATTTGTTTATTTTTTTTTCCACCAAAGAGCAACTTAGGTTATTATACGAATCAGACTGTAGTCTGATTCGTATAATAATTCATCAAAACTTCTGATTTTCTGATACCACCTCCTACCATCCAGTTGTTGCAAGAAGTCATAGCTTCATAAGAGAATTGTGTAATTTCCTAATTTGGATACGAGTAGGAACAGGAAATCACTAGGATTTACACCAACAACTACAACATATGGACATACCGAGGATGATGAAAAGAATTCAAAAGGTACTACCCACTGCCCCGGAAGACAAGCTATTTGTGGTATGTGTCATATTTCCAAATTGAGTAAATTGCTAGATCATCTACTGAGTTCAGACTAGATTCTGAGCTAGCTGATGGAACGATCATGTATCAAATCTTTCACATGTAGTCCGAAGAGATCCATACTAAGATATATCACATCAGCTTGAGCTGGATTGCAGACCAATGACACAAGTCAGCCCACTCAAGGGATGCAATCTCCAGCAATGAGTAAAGCCACGGTCAATGGGGATCAGTATCCAATAACGGATGAGATCAAATTCTTAATTTGAGCTAAATGAAGTCTACATGATTATGATCGGATAGATCGAAACAGTAATTCGACAAGCGTTGGCATGTACTCCATGTGATTTCGTGTGTTTTGGGTTTTGGAATTATTTAATACGATTCCAGATCCGGCTGTGCGAATGCTTGCTGAGCACACGGAATAAGGCCTGTCACGAGAGGAACTCAATCCCCCAATAACTGCAGAGTCTATTCGTCTCAGCATTTGATAATCTTCAATTTGTCGCATTATTTTTTTCGACTTCCCACGATTAAAGAGGCTCCCCGATGCAAAAATCGTATCTTAGACTCCAGATCTCGAATGATGAAGTGCGCACCCTTTTTCTATATCTTTTTCTGATATAGATTTGTTCATAATTTTGTGTCATTATTTCGTCATTTTCCAAGAAGCCAACCTGCCACGTAGGCTCGTACTACAGACTGGCCGAAAGCATACTGAAAGTGATCAAACTTTTGGTCATGCACACAAAAATTCGGGCAACTGGCTGCAGCGAACAAATGGCGTTTTTTTGCAGACTCCTCAATTCGGTTCAAATGTATAAAAAAGAAGCGACGCCGCACAAACAAATGTTTTTCTTTTCTGCAACATGTTTTTCGGTATCACCACAAAGGTCTTAGTTGCGCTCGCTGCCTTCGCCAACGCGGCGATGGCTTCCAACATTGAAATTAGTGCGTATAGATAATAATTTGCCCTTTACAAACCACAAAAGTACTAACCGACAGCCGAGACCAAGATTGTCGCTGAATGTAGTCACCGTGTGGAGAACGGCGATACCGTTTCTCTTTATTACACCGGAATGCTTCCTGACGAGACCGTGTTTGACACGACGGATGACAAGGGCCGGCCTGTCAAAATCAAATTGGGGTCCGGTAGTATCAAGGCATCCTGGGAGGAGGGGATCATTGGAATGTGTGTGGGTGAGACACGGACTGTTTACATTCCTTCGGACTTGGCCTTTGGCTCTGAGGGATTTGCTACTGTTCCAGCAAACTCCGACATTAGTATGTTCAGTTTTTTTTTCCCTCTATTTTTACCTATGTTTTCGGGCTTCGCAAGCATTGCAGCCGCGAGCACATTTGCTTGCGCTTACTTCTCAGTGCGCGCGGAATTTACTAACAAACAGTCTTTGATATCGAGTTGGTCAGCTACTCGCTGTAAGCCAAGATGTGGATTGGGCATGTTTGAAGAACATGGTGCTTAGCCGGCCACGGCCGGCACACCTGCGGACCCACATTATGCGTTGTGCAAATAAGATTTTCCATAAATAAACGTAATTATACGTGCTTGCTTTTCACCGGCTGCTTCGCAGCCTTCGAGCCACGGCCAAAAGGTGCCAGCTCATTAGACAATATGTGTCCAGTAAAAATTGCCATGCGTGCGCGCGTTGGACTCAAAACGTGCTCACGTGGCAGGTGCGGTTGAGAGCACGCTTCGGGCATTCTAGCCAATGCGCCGCCTTGGAAAAAACAACAGCCAGGATTCGAGCGCGCGCTTCCTCGAATTTATTAATTTTGGACCGAGTCACCTGCGTATGCGCTGCCGCCACAGCTACAAAACAATAGCAAATCTCAGTGCTGGAGAGTGTTGCACAACTGTGTGGATTTCTGGGCCCTTGGTCTGCGCAATTAAAATAAAACCATTCACTACACCACATGTTAGTACGCTCGTGCTGCAATTTCACCCTTTTCTTTTGGTGCGGCCTAAGCCATGAATGGCCGGCCCCGAGTCATCACGTCCACGGCACACGCAGGAATGCGCATTCGGTGCCAAGTATATAAGGCGCACGTCTCCCTCCGGACTACGTCCAGCTTTTTCCCGTTTGGTTTAACGGAATCCGTTCATTCCTTTGCTGTATTCAAAGGTCTCATAAATAAAGCCAGTTTTCAACCTTTAATACGCACGCTACTCTTGCTGCTAGCTATCCCAAGTTTGCAAATTTTCTTTTTTTCAGTTAAACAATTATGTGCGACGTTGTTTTGGGATCCCAATGGGGAGACGAAGGCAAAGGCAAGTTGGTGGACATCTTGTGCGAGGACATTGATGTTTGTGCACGTTGCCAGGGCGGCAACAATGCTGGACACACGATTGTTGTCGGCGACGTGAAGTACGACTTCCACATGCTTCCTTCTGGATTGGTCAACCCCAAGTGCTTGAACTTGGTCGGTTCCGGAGTCGTGATTCACGTGCCCTCTTTGTTTGAGGAGTTGGAGAACTTGGAGAAGAAGGGCTTGTACTGTCGCGACCGCTTGTTCATTTCCTCCCGCGCTCACTTGGTATTTGACTTTCACCAGAGAACCGATAAATTGAAAGAGGCGGAACTTTCTGAGAACAAGAAGTCCATCGGCACCACAGGCAAGGGTATCGGCCCTACATACTCTACAAAGGCTTCTAGGTCCGGCATTCGTGTCCACCACTTGGTCTCCGAGGAGCCTGAGTCCTGGGAGGAGTTCAAGCTCAGGTATGCGCGTCTCATAGAGTCTCGTTACAAGAGATACGGCGAGTTCGAGTACGACGCCGCGGCCGAGTTGGCACAGTACGAGAAGTACCGCGAGCTCTTGCGCCCGTTTGTCGTGGACTCAGTCGACTTTATGCACAAGGCGATTGCTGAGAACAAAAAGATTTTGATCGAGGGTGCCAACGCCTTAATGTTGGACTTGGACTTTGGAACGTATCCTTACGTGACGTCCTCGGCTACGGGTATTGGTGGTGTCTTGACCGGCTTGGGCATTCCGCCTAGAACTGTGAAAAACGTGTACGGTGTTGTGAAAGCGTACACGACACGTGTTGGTGAAGGCCCGTTCCCTTCTGAACAATTAAACGCCAACGGCGAGACTTTGCAGAATGTTGGTGCCGAGTACGGTGTCACCACAGGCAGAAAGCGCCGTTGCGGTTGGTTGGACTTGGTTGTGTTGAAGTACTCCAACGCTATCAACGGATACACGCACTTGAACATCACCAAGTTGGACGTGTTGGACTCTTTCAAGGAAATCCAAGTCGCGGTCGCCTACCACTACAATGGTAAGAAGTTGGCTTCGTTCCCGGAGGACTTGAACGTGTTGGCCAAGGTTGAGGTTGAGTACGTCACCTTGCCAGGTTGGGAACAGGACATCTCGAAGATTACTGAGTACGCCGCGTTGCCGGAGAACGCCAAGAAGTATTTGGACTACATTGAGAACTTTTTGAATGTTCCAGTGAAGTGGGTGGGCGTGGGCCCAGCCCGTGAGTCCATGTTGGTTAAGCAGTGAGGGTTATAAGAACAGGTGTGCCAGAGAGGGAAACTGGCTTGGAGCGAAAATTTAATCTGCTTCCAAAACAATAGTGTATCAATACAAAGAAATCAGGACTGCACGCCGTGCTTCAGCGTGCCGCGTGTAATGCCGCCTTCTCATGATGCTGTAGTTTAGAAGCTTCGTTTGTATGTGCGACAGATGTCTTTCAAAATCGGCGGGATGATTAAGCAATATGGTTGCGACGACTAGCGCCATGCCCTTTTTGGCCCAGACATTGTGATTGAAGCTAGAACGACACCAGAAGTAACCATCAAGGCAAAACTTTATTTTGGCTCATACGAATACGATGCCCTAGAAAACATGTGTGGCATTTCTAAGAGATAACCTTATGTGTCCCTATTTCTCGACAACGAGAGTGCGAAGCCTCCGCGTGGCTGCCCAATATTGGCCATTATCTAGTTGGTGTGAATGCGAATAAGCAAGCGGTTGGAACAAACGATGCCTTGAAAAATGACGTCTAACATGTGCGTCGAATTGCAGTATACTTTTTGTCAGAAAGTATCTGCTCACGCATATTCGAAAAGGGAAGAACTATATACAGCAGGCTTCTGGGGCGTCCGTCCATTGCGTATTAGCGCGACCAGTCTTACGAGGTCATACTATTTCGAGTACTACTTCGACTTGCGCTAAAGGTCCAAACATGACGGTCTTTCAAGAGTTCAAGTGATGCCACTAGCCTGGAAGTATTGTGTCTAATTAAAGTCTCCGCAAAAACAATTTTTAAGTTTTGAGACTTTTCTTGCCTACTCACGGAGACTATTGGCCAAAAAAAAAAAACAGACAACGTGGGCGAGGGTAATTAGCCATCGTTGCGTCCTGCGTATATAATACTGGCGATAATGAAACCATAACTAGAGCCAGAGTCAATTTTTGCCATCACTCAACGCACCACAAAAACCAGCACCCCGATATTTGGACCGGTGGTTATGACAAGTGTCTCTAGTTCTGATCAAAAAACTGGGGCAAGCGAGAAGCGCCCCGCAATCGAACCTCCGCAGCCCACAGGCTCAGTATGGCAAACAATACTAGGTATGATTCTAGTCGCCACCAACATCGCTGTGCGCTGCTACTGCGGACTCTACATGATCATTTCTGACTGTGACGAGACATACAACTACTGGGAGCCGCTCAATGTGATCTTTCGCGGGTTTGGCAAGCAAACGTGGGAGTACTCGCCCGCATACGCAATCCGGTCGTATGCGTACTTGATCCCGTATTACTTGCTCACGCTGCCGCTCCGCGATCTTGAAAAGCTCTTGCTGGTGCAGCTTCCTTCGTACTTCTACTTCTACGCCATCCGGATCGTCGGCTTGTGCGGCTTTACGGCGTATGCCGAGTACAAGTTACACCGCTCCGTGAAGAACAACTTTGGCCAGTATGCGGCGAACTGGTACCTACTCTTCTCGACCTTCGCGCCTGGAATGAGCCATGCGAGCACGGCGCTTCTCCCGTCGTCGTTCGCCATGACCTGGGTTACGTGGGGCCTGGCGTCGGCGCTTTCTGCAGTGACCTCGATCAACAACGATTCGATCGTGAAGCCGTCGATCCATGCCGCCTTTTGCTTCATGGTAGCCGCGTTTCTTGGCTGGCCGTTCGCGTTGGCGTTGGCGGTACCCTTTGGCGCGTTCACGATCGCGGCACGCTACCAGACGGCGCCGCTCGTGAAAATCGCGCCCGCGTGCTTTCTCATGTTCATAGTGCTTTCGGCGGTGCTCCTCGTGGTGGACTCGTACTTCTACGCCCGCCCATTTCTTTTTGTGCCGTTGAACATCATCTTGTACAATGTTTTTGCGCTCGAGGGCGAGGGCCCTGAGATCTTTGGCGTCGAGCCCTTCTCGTACTATGTCAAAAACTTGCTCTTGAACTTCAACGTGGTGGCAGTGCTAGGCCTCGCAGGTGCAGTGGCCAACGCAGTATGGAGTGAACAAAACCTCAAGGCAGTGTTTGGTGTCTCGTTACCAATGGTTCTCTGGAGCGTTGTCTTTGCTCGCCAACCGCACAAGGAGGAGCGGTTTTTGTACCCCATCTACCCATTGATCTGCCTTTCGGCTGCGATATTCACATCCACCCTCTTCAAGGAAGCTCGCCGTAGAATCGGCGCGAGAGGACTCGTCAGGTTTGTGCTGGTGCTCTCCATGTTGACCTACACTACGGTCTCGGTGTTGAGAATTGTAAATCTCGTGGAGAACTACGGGGCCCCGCTCTCCACTGCAAAGGCCTTGCATGCGGACGCTCTCGCGTACCCCTCGGACGGCATCATCAAGAACGTGTGCGTGGGCCGGGAGTGGTACCATTTCCCTTCCTCGTTTTTCCTCCCAGACAACTACAGATTGAGGTTTGTGGACAGCGGGTTCGATGGACTCTTGCCCGGCGACTTCCCGGAGACAGGCGGCTTGCGTGCGGTGGCTTCGGCATATCCCGCTGGAATGAACGCCAAGAACCAGTTCTCGCCAGACAAAGTCGTGCCGTTTTCCGAGTGCGATTACTATATCGATAACTCCTTGCCCACCACCGCCGGGGAGCCGGCGGTGATTTCTAAGTCGAAGACCGGCCTTAACGTGGACGAGCAATGGCGCGTGCTTGCCTGCGAGAAAATCCACCGGCCCGAAGGGGAGCACGTTGGCGTGGGCCGCGTGTTGTATGTGCCTGAGATCATGCGGCAGTTGGTACCTTACGGCGTCGAGCAGATGGACTACTGCGTGCTTAAAAGAAACTAAATCCGCAGGGAAGTAGTTGCAATAAACCCGAAAACGCGAGGCGCAGCAGAGCCCCGGCCCAGAGGTGGGGGTGTATCGGTGCGTGTATTTTACATATACCACAGTTCAGCAAAAGAAGGCTGTCGAGCGGCTCGACATGCCTGCTACAAGTCATCGTCAAAAAATTCGTCAAGGGCCTCCTTGGACTGACGGAACCCGTCCTGCGCCTTGGCCATGGCATCCTCGATTAGGCGGATCCAGTATGCATCCGTGCTCTCGTCGTCGCGAGTGCCGGACTCCCTGGCAGGCAAGGACACGTCGTCAAAGTTGTGCTTGTGGCCGTAGTTCTGGATGCGCTCGCACTGCTCAGCGATGGTGGTCAAACCCAACGCAGCGGCAGAGCCTTTCAAGTAATGGCCCAACGACAGCAACTTGTCTAGGTTTTCGTCTCGCACGTTCTCGTCGATTTCTTTGAACGTGTCCTCGAACTGGTCGACGAAAGTCTGGAACAAGCTTTTGGAAAAGCCCTCTTCGTCCTCATCCATGGCGATCAATTCCGAGAACACGGGCCAGTCCACGAGCCCGCTCTTCTGCAAGGTTTCGCTCTTGGCGTCAGACATAAGGGACGTGGATATGTTGCGCTTGCTGGAGGCCGCCGTGTGGTGGTGGAATGGGGCGGCTGCCGCTTAGGAGAGGGGGGGGGAGGTCTGGGGCTGGCGATGGTTGCTCAAATCCAGATCGGCGTACGTATACAGTTCTGTGACTTCCAGGGGCCGAATGCAGCGGGAGGAGGTCCAGGGGGTCGGCTGGTCTGTGGATCTGCGTTGGCCGGGTGTTGGTGTGGAAGCACACAACGGTGGAAAATTGCAGGTATGGAGGTGCTGGCGAAAAAGCGAAGGTGGTTGGCGCTCTTGCTCTGAGGCCTGGCCCTGTGGCTTGAAAGAATGTGAGACGGCTGCGTGCTCACGTGAGAGGCCGCAGCGAAATGAATATCTGACTTTGCCAAGGCGCCGTGTAACCGCGGCCAGAGAGAATCCCGAGACAGAGAAATTAGCTTTCCGGGCTCCGGGGCCAGCAGCCCTGGCACTGCTGGAGTTTTTTTTTAATGTTTTACGTTTTTTTTTTCTGCAGTTTCTGGCGCCGGCTCCTATTGTTGGCGGAGCCAGCTTTCTCAACGGAGATCCCTCGTTTGCTGTGGCCCCGGGCCAGCCCTTTTCGGGGCGCGGTTTTTTTTCGCCGCCTGCCTAATTTTCTCATGGCCCCATGATGTCAAGGGCCCATGCGGGTGCATGGTTATGAAGCCAGGCCAGTCCGGTGGCGGCGCCGCGCAGGCATACGTCATGGGCATATTTTAGTGCTCGCCGTGTTCTGGGTGCATCTTCGGGGCGAGAAGAGAACTTTCAATTTTATGTGGAGAGAAAGAAAGAGGGAATGAAAGAGGGAAAGAATAAATGAACGAGAAAGAAAACGCATGGCTCGGTGGGCTTGCGGGCTTGTGGGCTGATTGCAATACGCGGACGGGCTCTGCAAGTAGCAGACAACGATACCTATTTTTGGCGCTGCCACCGAGGAGCGCGTCGCTTTATGCCGCCAACCCATGCTAGTACGCACGGTCGCACATCTGTCGAGGGTGTTGCATGCCACAGTACGTCTCTAGTTCTGCAAGGGTCCAGAAGGGGACAAAAGGAAAGCGGGCTGGAGCGTCTGGCGCAGTCTGATACCGAGCCCTGGTCCAGGGCAGGCAGGCACGGCAGGGGACGCTGGGTGTGTGTGTGTGTGTTTTTTGCACAGCGAGCAGGCCCCGCAAATGACAGGCCGATGGCGGCTCGCTGCATTCAGGCAGGTTTCCTTACACAGCGCGTACTTTGTTTCGATGAGCCGGCCACGTAAACTGTGTGCGGTACAGTAGCCCGAGACCAGGGCCCGCAAACAGTTGCTATGGCCGGAGACGAGCCTATGATATTGCACATATGGACAGGCACGAGAAGGCACGGGAAGGCACGGGAAGGCACGGGAAAGCACGGGAAGTTAGTACAGATTCCCAGACCCGCAGTTCGTTGCGGAGGATCTCGGTAAGAACGGTGCAGCCCGTGCCAGAGTCTGGCGGCGTTTGGAAGGCCTGCGTGTCAGGCCCATCTATTGCGCAGCGCCTCCATCTATAGGCCAATTTGCTCCGCCACGATCTCTGACCATTCGCTTCCCGTTGACCAGATTGATTTCTCGAGGCCGCAGTAGAAGTGTTTCGAATGCTCCTTGATGCATTGGGAATGTTACAAGATACCGCGTGTGTGAAACGCCAGTCTCATGGAACTTCCACAGAGTCCCCTGATGCGGTGGATCGAGCTCAAGATAAGAACTGAAAAGTACTTGTTCGTACTCGCTTGCACGCATCTCATGTCTTTGAACATAGCATCTGTGGTGTTTTGTTCTTCTTTGATTTTTTTTGTTCTTGCTGGAAGTCAGCTCCTGAAAAGACGATTGCGTAGTTGGCGAGGTCATTAACTCCAGAATTGTACATGTTTCATGGGCAAAACCAACCTGGAACCCATGTCCGTAAAGGATATACTATGCTCCTGTGTTGACAGCGCATATTCTGCTCTCTAGTTGCCGCTCCAAGACCAAAAGTCAAAACATGAAGCCAAAAAAGCTGTACACAGCTCTTTCTCACCCAGCAAAATGAAGAAAGTATATTTGCGAGAGCCCCAGGTCTCATGAAACAAAGCCTTGACACAGGCTAATGCACAAGACCAGTTCAGACCAGTCACAAGCCGTGCTAAGTCACTGAGTGCCCAAGCGTAGGTATGGCTTTGCATCCTCGTCTTCCGCCTTACTGCACGGTTACTTCTTCTTGTATGGAAGAAAACATTATTCCTTCTCGTTACTCATTGCACCCAAAAGCAAAATCACGTCTTGCGCTCATCCCACCCGATTCAGCATCATATACAGTGAGGCACACAGTGCATAAACTTCGAAAGAGAGATCCGGAACCCTTCTGCATGCTTTTTAATTTCATTAGGGACAAATTGCGGAAACAATTTTTTGTATTGCGAACCGCATCTGAGAAGAATGTGCTGCAAAGACACTGGGCTCGATGTGACCCACATCTTTCACCCCCCAGAGTGCATGCACATCGGGGCTCTATAACTCATTCCGAACGTGTCTGCCCCGGAAGTCAGCTCTCTGTTGCGCCGTGGTACATGGATTGGTAAGTCTTGTCAGCAACCACCGCATGCTGGGCTGAGGCAGATGTCGTGAGCTGCGTCTCACAAGTATGCCCCTTGCATGAACTAGTAGACCAACTGTAGGCCCGCGTACATGCCATGGGCCAAAAGAAAAGACCCCCCCGGCAGGGAGAGACGGTTAAGCGCGTGTAATCGTGACTGGGCGAAGTGAAGACAGGCTGGATGCCAACGGTTAGCATTCTGAGAAGCCGGATGTTTCCAATTTGATTGATGACTCCAGCCCCATCCATCCCTATGTACAGGGCGCCCCGGAACAAGGGTTATTGAGGACATGTAAGATGACGGAATCAGTCGGTGAAGTGCGTGTTTGGAAAAAGCAAAGCGTTTATTCTAGAGTATCTCGTCTATAACAACAGCCCACGGTCTTCACCGGGTGAGCTCAAACAAGTCGCCCAACTTGTCGGCAAAGTACGTGGGCGCCTCTGCCGCGGGCAAAGTCTCAACCACCTGCTGGGTCTCGATGCCCGTCAAAACAAGCAAAGTGTCGAGGCCGCCGTCGCGGCCAAACTTCATGTCGGTATTCAAGCGGTCGCCCACCATGAGCCCGCGCGCGGGCTCATCCCTGAGCGGCGGGCAGACGGCGAAAATGGACTGCATCATCAGCTGGTTGGGCTTGCCGCACACGGCGTCCGGGCGCCTGCCGCTGGCGCAGCACACCGTCTCGACAATCAGGCCCGCGCCCACCAAGAGCTTGCCCTTCAGCGGAAACGTCAGGTCGATGTTGGTGGCGATAAAGGGAAGCAGCTTGCCGTCCTTCAAGAGGTACTGCATCGTGGCGGAGAGCTTCAAGTAGTTGATGCTGGTTGTCAAGCCCGCCACGACGCAGCCGACGGCCGGGTCCAAGTGCGTGAGCGCGCGGTGGTCCGGGTCGAACGCGACGCCCGCCGCCAGCAACAGCGGGTCCGTGCCGCCGGCGGTGGCGTAGCCCAACTCATGCAACTCCGTTTCGATGCCCAGCTCGCCGAGCACCCAGACCTTGCGGTCCTTCGGGAGCTGCAAGATCTTGTCGACATACACAGCCAGGGCGTACGACGAGCCAAACACCTCGTGCTTCAGGATTCCCGGGATGCCGAGCCGCTCAAACTTGCCGAGGTAGTCCTCGCGGGCCTTGGTCAGGTTGTTCGTGACAAAAAACACCGTCTTGCCCAGTGCCTTCAAGAGCGCGAGCGTCTCGGCGACCGACGGCAAGAGGTGGTCGCCGAGCCAAATGACGCCGTCGCAGTCAAAGAGAAAGTAGTCGTACGCGTCGAGAACCGCCTGCGCCTGTGCGCGCGTCGTGATCTTCTCCAGCATGGGGCGTTCTTTAACGGTGCCACCCACCCCCATATGGGCGAGCATGGGTGCGCGTTCGCGTTCGCGGTCGCTGGGCGTGCGCACGGGCGTGGGCGCAGGCGTTGGCGCGGCCGCGGCCGCGCCTCGGGGCGTGGGGATTTGCGCGGTCATGGGTGTCGGGGGCCTGCCGTGGCCCAGCGTGGCCGGGGCGGATCCGCGCCGCCTTTATAGGCCCCAAGGGCCAGTGCGCCTGGCCCTGGGGGCGCTGTTGCTGGGGCGCCGTAGTTGCTGTGCTCAATTAACGGCACCCACAGCGCCGGGGCAGCCACAGACACCCGTGGTCCAGGCTCGGCTCGGGGCTAGTGGGGCCCGCGTGTGGGTCTAGAGGCGTGTCTTTTTTAAAATTTTTTTTTTTTTTTTGGCTTCCCAAGTTAGTTGGCTGGTTTCGTAGGGCAGGCGGGATTGAATTGGTCTGCTCTGCTGCTTGCGTGCAGGACGACACCCAGATCAGTCTTGCTGGCGCCAGATTTCGCTGGCGGCCGTCGGCGAGCAGCGGCGCCCTGGGCCCAGTGGGCGGGATACTTGTCTAGCCGTGAGTTCGGGCGCTGCTCTATGGGCTTTTGCCGGCGCAGGGGGTGGGCGTGGGGACCTCGTGGAAGCATGCCGCCCCAACGGGCGGCAGGATCTGTCCCGTTGGGCCAGCACTAGGCGTCGTCGCTAAGAGCGCCGCTGCCGCCAACAAGGGCACGCCGAGGGCACGCCGAGGGCACGCCGAGGGCACGCCGACGCCTAGGGCTGGCCCAGCGCTGGCCGCCCAAAATGGCACCGCCGCGGCACGTGCGGGAGGACCTACGGGGGCAGGGTGCTCTGCGGCCACCGGCGTGCGGACACGCGGGTGGGGTGTCCTGGCAGAACACCCGTGGAGGGGCGAAGGACGATGCGGGTGTGTATTGCCGTCGCCTACAGGCACGGGTAGCTACATACAAGTGGCGCTGCTAGCGGGCGTCGGGGTCGGGCCCGGCAAAGAACCGCGGCATGCGCGTCTTGGACTGGTCGTGGTAGACGGGCTCCTCGAAGCGGGCCCGGGTTTCTGGCGCCATCGTATCCGCCACCATCTGCTGCCTGCGCATCTCCGAAAAGTATCTCCGCGCAAGGTGCCTGTCCTCCTCGGCCCGCAACAAGGGCTCGAGGCTGAACCGCGCGTACTGCCGTTCCCGCGCGAGCTCGCGCTGCTCGTCCACGCCCTGGTAGTATCTGTAGTAGCCAAAGGCCATGATCGCGGTGATGCCCCAGAAGTACACCGCGGGGCGGAAGCCGCGGGCGGGGAGGTTTCTCTTCCACTGCACAGGCTCGTAGCCTCCGATTGGCGGCAAGTCTTGCATCGTTTGTGTGGGTGTGTGTTTATGTGGGTGTGTGTCTTTTGCTACAGAGGAGCCGGGCACCAGAGTGGTGGGTTTTGGTTTTGGTTTTGCTTACCCTCTCATTGGCTGCGCGCACGCTTTTTTCGGTGCCGCGGCCTGCGCGCGGCGGGGCGCGCACTCCAGGCTGGCGTGGCCCTGGCATATCTGGGCACCACGCCGGGGCCGGAGAAACACCACGCTCATCGGACACGCGCGCCCGGCTTCTCGCTTCCGCTAGACTGTATTTCTATGGATTTTCTCTATTGACAAGGGCTGGGGCAAATCTGCCCCGCTCGCCCGCCGACGCTCACTTACTTGATGTCAAAGACTGGCTTCAACTTCTTGATCAACACCCAGTCGTCCCGTGAAACGGTGTCCCTAAAAGCAGGGTCCTTCAACGTGTCGATGGACCTTCTGGAGATCAATGAGTACAAGTTGTCCGTCTCGTCGACGTGGCGGCCCCACACGGGCTGCGCCGCACTGGGGTTCTCCAACCGCATCGCCACACCGGCCGCGGTCTGGCCCTTCTTCACAATGTCCGACGCCTTGTGGTTCACCTCCAACGACACAACCTTGCCCAAGACAAGTATGTTGGGCTGTCCCGTTGCAGGGTCTTTGCGGACAGCACAAATAGGCGTGCCCACACGCACAGCTCCTTCAGCCACGTCCACACCGATGATCATCGGGTTACGCTTGTTGATGATCTGCACGGTCTTCAACACACACGGCATGACCGCGTACTCCATGAAGTCCTTGCGGCGCTGCTCGAGCAACTTGTTCTGGTAGGCTGTGAACGCGTCGAACAAATGGTAAATGATGTCTGCATTGAAGATCTTGATCTTCTGCTCCTCCGCGTACTGCTCGGCCTCACGGTCCACCTTGACGTCGAAACACAACATCACCGCATACTCGGGCGCCTTCTCCAACATGGTTGTCGCTTTCATCACGTCACGCTTGTACACAGGTCCCAACCCGATCGACATCACAGGGATCTTCAGCGCCTTCAAGAAGTCCAACAACGCCTCCAAGGATCCCAACGTAGACGCCTGAACAACGACACCACGGCCAGACGTGTCCACCGAGTCCAACAATCCGGTCAAGTCGTCCATGACCTCCTCCATGAGCTCATCTTCGTCGTCATCTTCGCCCACCACGAGCAAACGCGAGCCGGCAACCGCCTTCTCCAAGTCGTTTGCTGCAATCTTGACACCCAAGGCGGCCTTGACCTCCTTGAGATGGATGTACTCAGATTTAATGCGTAACTCACGCGAAGGTGGCGGCGTGAGAAGCGCACGGATGCTGGTGACAATGGGGCCGTTCAAGCCACAAAGGACGACACGATCGCCCTCACGCAACACACCGTTAGACAACACGACGTCGATTGTGTACCCGAACCCCTCAACGACCTTGACCTCCAACACCGTAGCCTCAACCTTCGACAAGTACATCAACTGCTTGGACATACGCTTCTGCGTAAGTTCAAGCAACAACCACAACAAATCGGGCACACCCTCACCCGTGACAGCGGACGTTGGCACGATGGAAACGTACTTGGCCATGTTTTTGTTCTGGAAGTACAACTCCGAGTTCAATCCCTGTTCAGCCAATGCAAGCTTG
Source organism: Metschnikowia zobellii (assembly GCA_939531405.1). Taxonomy (NCBI): domain Eukaryota; kingdom Fungi; phylum Ascomycota; class Pichiomycetes; order Serinales; family Metschnikowiaceae; genus Metschnikowia; species Metschnikowia zobellii. The sequence goes on along the minus strand of OW618031.1, from coordinate 749,564 downwards.
ATCTGCTCGTACCTGTTGAAGAATTCCGTCTGCACGGCCTTGCCCTGGCGGGCAAAGGAGTCACGGAATGAATTGTTAGGCGTGGCCTCCCAGTCGTACAAACGATCAATCTTATTCAACGCCACAACAAAAGGTGCCTTGCGGTCACGAAGCAAACGGATAGACTCGAGGGTCTGAGGCTCCAAGCCGTGCATGATGTCAATCACCAAAATTGCAATGTTACACAATGAGGATCCACGCGACCGCAAGTTGGAGAAAGACTCGTGTCCGGGTGTGTCGATAATCAAAAGACCTGGCACCTCGTACGTCAGGCGCTCGTACTTGGCCATCACTTCAGTCTTGCGCTTAATCGCTTCCATGGGGAAATACGTTGCGCCGATCTGCTGCGTGATACCACCAGCTTCCCCGCCCTGGACGTTGGTCTGGCGAATTTTGTCAAGCAACTTGGTTTTACCTGTGTCGACGTGACCCAAGATACAGCAGATGGGCGAGCGCATTTCCTGTTCGGGTTTCTTGGCTGATGCCTCGCGTGCTTGTTCCTCGGCAATTTGAAGCGATTTTTCGGCGGCTGCACGCTCAGCGTCCAAGCGGGCCTTCTCCGCGGCAGCAGCCTGAGCTTGGGCCTCGGAGTCGTCCTCCTGGTTCTCTTCAATAGGGGCCTCTTCCGTTTCCTGCTCGGGCTCAGGCTCTAACACCTCTGCCTCTTCGGCGTCCGCGTCGTCGTTCAATGCAGCCTCCCAGTCTTCTGCCACATCCTCTTCGACCAACTTCTCCCAGTCCTCTTCGACCTCCTCCTCTTCTACTTCCTTCTCTTCCTTAGGCTGCTGTTGCTGTTTTTGAGTGAAGGTCTTTGGCTTGGAAGACTTCTTCTTGGAATAGACAATTCTCTTGGGCTTTTTCTCTCCATCTTCGCCAGCGTCTTTGTCTTTCTGGAACGCAGCGATCGTGATGTTACCCGACTGCAACAAAATCTCACGCTGGCGCTCCTGCTGACGCTTCTGCTCCTTTTGCTTTTTCGTGAGGTACTTGCCCTCGGCCTTCAACTGCTGTATCTTCTGTTTCTCCTTTTCCTTCTTTGCCTCCTTGGCCGCGGCCTGTCTCTGGAGATCCTCTTCTGCAGCCTTCTCCTCGTCTGCGCGGCGCTGCTCCTCTTCCTCCTCAAGCCTGCGCTGCTCCTCCTCGTACTGCTTCTTCATCTCCATCTGCTTCTTCAACGCGGCAAGCGCAGCAGGCACCTTCTTACCCTTTTTGGCGGGTGCTGCAGTTTTCTGCGCAGCTGCGGGCTCAGGCGTCGTCTCTGAAGATTCGGCCACTGGCGTTTTGTCGGCACTCGCGGCGGCAGCATTCTTCTTGTTGGCCTCCTTGATCTGCTCTTTTTTAGCGGCCTGCTCGGCCTTCTTCTTCGCAGCCTGCTCTTTCTTGGCAGCCTTTTCAGCCTCCTTCTTCAACTTCTCTTTCTCTTTTTTACTCAAGAGCTTAGGGCCGTCCTTCTTGTCCTTTTCCTCCTGCTCCTTGGCCTGCCTTTTCTGTTTAGAAGACCTGATCGAGCTCAAGAAATCGTCCAGCGGAGCCTCCTCCTCGGCGGCTTCAGGCGTGGCACCTTCGTCTTGAACCACAGGCTCGGCAGATGCTTCAGCACTAGCACCAAACTCTTCAGCTGGCTGCTGCTCATACATGTCCTCGTCATCCCAGATGTCAGCTCCAGATGTGGCCTTAGACTTTTTCCCCATGTTGATATTTGTTGACTTGGTGGAGAACTGTGGTGCTTGCTTCTTTCGCCGTTGGGCCTTGGCTGAGATGCGACGTTTTTCTGTGATTGATGCGCGCACGCCTCTTCAATTTTCACTTGACCTAGGGGGAGCCTTCCCCTCGCCTTTAAGGATAGAGAAAAAAAAAAGAAACACTCAAAACCATGAATCTTTACGATGGCCGCTCTGGGACTTTGCAGAACGAATAGTGTGCTGAATTGTGGCTGTCTTGGCAGGCTCAAAAGGTCCTATGAATTATAGACGCTTCGCAAGCGACATGGTGGAAAGGCTGCGCTGTAGAATATGCCGGAGCGACATGGCAGTCTAAGCAGCAAAAAAAAAAAAGAGCGAAAAGCTGTATCGACTTCGCTGCAAGCTTTCAGCACCGCCGTCAGAAACACACAACAACTACGTAACCATGACGACCGTTGAAAAGATCAAGGCCATCGAGGATGAGATGGCCAAGACGCAGAAAAACAAAAACACATCCTTTCATCTTGGCCAGTTGAAGGCGAAATTGGCCAAGTTGAGAAGAGAACTTTTATCCGACAGCACGAGCGGTGGTGGCGGTGGAGGCGCTGGATTCGATGTGGCGCGAACAGGAGTGGCAACAATCGGATTTGTTGGCTTTCCCTCGGTCGGCAAATCGACGCTATTGTCCAAACTCACCGGCACCCATTCCGAGGCAGCTGCGTATGAGTTTACCACGTTGACCACCGTTCCAGGTGTGATCAAGTACAAGGGTGCAAAGATCCAGATGTTGGATCTCCCCGGTATAATTGAAGGTGCAAAGGATGGTAAGGGAAGAGGTCGCCAGGTCATTGCTGTGGCGCGTTCGGTGAACTTGTTGTTCTTGGTTCTTGACGTTAACAAGCCCTTGCAGCACAAGCAGATCATCGAAAAAGAGTTGGAGGGTGTGGGCATTCGTATCAACAAGGAGCCGCCCAACATAGTAATCAACAAGAAGGAGAGGGGCGGTATCAACATCACCACCACGTCGCCTTTGACGCATCTTGATGATGGTGAAATCAAGGCCGTGATGTCTGAGTACAAGATCAACTCCGCCAACATCGCCTTCAGATGCGACGCAACTGTGGATGATTTAATCGATGCCATCGAGGCAAAAACAAGACGGTACATCCCGGCCATCTACGTGTTGAACAAAATCGACTCGTTTTCAATCCAAGAGCTCGACTTGTTGTACAAGATTCCAAACGCTATCCCCATTTCCTCTGGAAACGGCTGGAACTTGGACGATTTGCTAGAGATGATGTGGGACCGCTTGAAGTTGGTGCGTGTGTACACGAAGCCCAAGGGTAAGCTCCCCGACTTCAGTGAGCCGGTGGTGTTGAAGAATGGCCGCTCCACAGTTGAGGATTTCTGTAACTCGATCCATAAATCGTTGGTGGACGACTTCAGAAACGCCGTAGTTTTTGGTACATCGGTGAAACACCAGCCGCAGATCGTGGGCTTGAGTCACGAGATGCTGGATGAGGACGTGATTACAATTTTGAAGAAGTAGAGAGGCTGGGGTAGATATGAGGTTGCATGGCGCCCTGGCGTGGGTTGTGAATATTTGGAAAGTCACCAGACCACAGCTTTGCTTCTTGTCATTGTCTAGATGTATATTAAGAATAAAGGTGTATTGTTGCCGAAATTTGCTGGCCGCTTTCTGGTCATTTTGAAGCAATATGATCTGTGGATCAACGCAATTGAAAACCGACTGCCGTGGTATTCCAAGCACGAGGAAGTGGTGGAAAATTTGTGAGTACCTCAAAGTTGGGCCATTTGTTCTAACTCCTAAAACGCTTGGACGATACGAGACCAACATGTCTGGAAGTTTTTGTGAGTAGCTGCACGCTTACGCAATATGTGCAAATTGTTACTTGGACCACCGCAGCATGTTCAGCTTTTGAAACTCCAGCTCGTCAAAAATATCAATGAGAGTATTAGCAAAGCAAGTCAGTAAGCTTAATTCGTAAAATTGATTGGTTCTGCCGTCTCTGATGTCACGACGTTCGTCAACATTAATTCGCAAACTTTTATACCACAATAGTGGGTATGGTCCCTGTATGCTGAAATGAATTGATGTCATTAGAAACGATGCTAAGTCGGTAAATCAATACAGTGGAGGAATATTACAACAATGTGAAAGAAATACTTTTGGAACATTTTTATCTAAATTTCAGCTAAAGAATGTATCTCACCAGATGCTATTCCTTGAAAGATGAAGCCTCACCGTTCAAAATATATATTCGAACTCTTTTGGTCAAAAGGAAGTGGATATTTTCCAAAAATCAGCGAGAATATTTTGCTGTGCTTCTTCCATATTTCACTTCATTTTTCTTCATTTTGTGATTTAAAATTGATTGTTTTGGAAATAAAAATTCAGATTAAGGGGGAACATGGAAGGACTTCAACAAATATTCACGCAATCTCCCGAATGTTTTTCCTCATACACTATTGGTTCAATAATACTCAAAGACATGAAAAAAAAAGCACAACAGAACACACATTCAAATATCTAACTTCAATATAATAGCTTTGCGCGCAAAAAAGATTTGGACGAGTCCGGATTTGAACCGGAGACCTTTCCCATGCTAAGGGAACGCGCTACCAACTGCGCCACACGCCCATTTGTTGTGAAAGGAATGTTCTGATAGATTAACAGCAGAAAATCTGATGTGCTGGTGATTCTTACACCAGATTTTGGATGACATATGTCCTAGACCTTATATGACTTACAGAAATAGAAACGTTGGTTATCATTTCATGGAGATGAAGAAATTCTTTTAGTTTATTCACTAGAAGAGCAAACAATGTCAGTCAGCTCTCCATCTATTGTGAAAAACTTCATGTGGAGTCATTGAACATAAAAATTCTTTTGATGTCACGCATAAAAAGTGACCAACATATCTTGAGGTTTGATTACTTTATTTTTTGCCACAAGTATATGGAATGTTTTGCTATAAGTAGTAGAATTCAATCCTATTCACAAATAAGATGCAGAGAGCATATAAAGTGTTCATTGCTTGGTGCACTCACGCGAGGAGTGCGTTTTAAAGTCGAAGTTGTGGTTAAATAATTAGGTAGATTGGTCTTTTGTTGACATTTCTTATTATCTGAGGTTGAACCGTGGCCCGAAATCCCAACAGTTTAGTGTATATATTTTGAAATTTTCATAAGACGAAAATGGAAGTCAAGAGACATGCTAGGAAGGGGGGGGGGGGGGGGGGGGGAGAGGGAAGAAAGAGGAAAGAACTCCAATGCCAGTAGTTCTAAATCGAGATTTGAAAATATATGCAAATTCTGTCGCCCAAATTTCTTGTATGAGTCAAAATCTGCTTTGCTATGGACAAGAAAATACGTCATTGACTACTTCAATTCGACAAATTCTTTCGGTTTTTTTTTTTTCAAAAACCTTTGGCTGTGATCTTATACTACTACTATAAAGTTGTCTCAGGCGAATGTCAAAATTTTAACCAAAGTGGCCTGATGATGTCTCCAAAGAGCCTTGAACAGATTTTTTTAATATTGGTGTGCCACGTCAAACTGAAAGTGAAACAAGCTTGTATAAAGTTTCTGACTATAACTTATTTCAGAAGTGACTTTGGTGTGTACGTGCGGCGAAATTAATTACACTTCTCGGGATATTTCACCTAAACTCATCCTCAACCCGTTCAAACAGAAAACTTTACAGATCTGCCCACGATGAATGCTAGCACCGCGAAAGTTTTCAACACACAAATTCATGAAGAAAGTACTCTTGCTTTCTCCGATCATTGTTGCAATATATGAGCACGTGATGCAAACATAATCTCCTGCACACAACCCGCGCATCTTCATCAAGCATTCGAAAAAAAAACCATTAGGCTCACCTTCGTTTTTCCCCCTCAAGTCCTTTCCGGATTCAAAACCCACCTGATTTACCTATAATTCCGAACAAGTTCGGTAAAAACGTTTATCTCCCACCTCCAAATTACACTAATTCACCCGGCGTTTGAACTTTATTCATACACGCCAACTTCTCGCAGGGTCTTAGCCGCCGGTCAAAAATAGCGACCGAAAACACAAACATACACGAACGCACACCAAGACGATGAGTGTGTCACCCGAGCTCGCAACCGCATTTAGCGGGCTACTCGCTGGCTTGATGGCTACCGAGAATGCCGCCCGGGCCGCTGCCGAGTCACTGTTGGAGACAGAATGGCGCACCACGGAACGTGTTGGCGCTTTACTACTTTTCCTCGCGCAGGCTGCAGCGAATGGCAACGACGACGCCACGCGTGCGTTTGCGGCGGTACTATTTCGCCGCACGGCGATCCGCACGCCGCCGCTGCCAGCCAGTATTGCAGACCGCACGCTCGGCATAGTTGAAGACAACGTCAAGAACAAGCTTCGCGCTCTTCTTCTCGGTGGGTTTGTTGCTCCACAGGCGCCTGCAGTGCGGCGTAAGTTGGCTGATGCCGTCGCAGAAGTTGCCCGCGATGGTGGCTCCGTGTGGCCTGAGTTGATGCCTGCGGTGCTCCAGGCTGCTCAGGCAGACGACGCCAGTGTGCGTGAGCTGGCATTTCGTGTGCTAGCTGCACTGCCTGAAATTGTCGAACGCCGCCAGACCGGTGAAGTCGTGCCTGTATTTACCAGCGGGTTCGCTGACGGTAGTGATGACGTACGTATTGCGGCGTGTACGGCGTTTGTGGCATTTTTCCGCGAGCTTCCAAAGCCCGTGTGGCAGACGATGGCCCCACTTTTACCAAGCTTGTTGAACTCGTTACCCATGTTTTTACAGAATGGACAAACAGATGCGTTGGCCGAGGTTTTGCAGCTGTTGATCGATCTAGTGGAGCTCGCGCCGAAGATGTTCAAGGACATGTTCGGAACCATCGTGGAATTTTGCCTGACCATCGCTAAAAATGGCGATTTGGAGGCTGCGCCACGTTTGGCTGCACTCGAGCTTTTGACCACGTTCGCTGAGGTCTCACCGGCGATGTGCAAGCAGACTCCAGGCTACACTCTGGCAATGGTCCTTATCAACTTGTCTATGTTGACAGAGGTAAGCCACGATGATGATGATGCAGCCGAGTGGAACAATGATGACAACCGAGAGGAGTGTGAAGATGAGCCGGAGTACGATGCCGCGCGTCAGTCTTTGGATAGGGTTGCGTTGAAGTTGGGTGGACAGGCCCTTGCTGCACCACTTTTCCAATACTTGCCTGCAATGTGTCTTCTGGAAAATTGGCGCGAGGTCTTTGCAGCGCTTATGGCACTCTCTTCTGCCGCGGAGGGTTGTTGCGACGTCCTCGCGACGGAGATTCCAAAACTCTTAGACATGGTATTGCCAACTTTGGAACATCCTCATTCCAGAGTACAGTACGCGTGCTGCAATGCTTTGGGGCAAATGTCAACTGATTTTGCCGACATAATTCAACGCACATCAGGCGACCGCATCTTGCCAGCACTTGTCTCGAAGCTCACCAGTAAGTCAGTTCCAAGGGTCCAGGCGCACGCTGCCGCTGCTTTGGTAAACTTTTGTGAGGCTGCATCGAAGGAGATTCTTGAGCCGTACTTGGACGACTTGTTGAATAACTTGTTGGGTTTGCTCCAGTCGCCTAAAAGATATGTTCAAGAACAGGTATTGACTACCATTGCCATCATTGCAGATGCAGCGGAAAAGAAATTTATTAAGTACCACAGTACTTTGCTTCCTATGCTTCTTGGATTCTTAAAGTCAGACCTTGGACCAGAAAACAGAATGTTGACAGCAAAATGTATTGAGTGCGCCACTTTAATTGCCGTTGCCGTTGGAAAGGACAATGCCTCAGTTCATACACAAGAATTAATCAGTATCATGGGTGAGCTTCAGAACAGTGTCACGGAGCCTGATGACCCAGTGAAAGCATTTTTGGAACAAGGATGGGGAAGGCTTTGCAAGATTATTGGCGATGAATTTGTCGCTTACTTGCCTGCGGTGTTGCCTCCTTTGATGCTTGCGGCCAAAGCTGCTCAGGATATCTCCTTACTCGAGGAAGATGAAGCAGAAGAATTCAATACCAATGAGGAATGGGATGTCATTAATGTTGCAGGTAAATTGATTGCCGTACATACTGCCGCTCTCGACGAGAAGGCTGCCGCCATGGACTTATTGCGCGTGTATGCTACGCAATTAAAAGGCCACTTTTTTCCATGGGTGAAGGAAGTTGTTCAAGAAATAGCGCTTCCTGCTCTCGATTTCTATCTTCATGACGGCGTACGTGGCTCCGCTGCTTTGGCGCTCGCTGCTTTGTTGAGAAGCACCATACACGCTACATCAAACAATTCTGTGGAGACATTGACCATTTGGGCCCAGATGTGTGAAAAGTTGGTGGACGCTTTAGTGAACGATCCGGTGCCGGAGTTGCTCGTGGCTTATTACACTGCCATCACTGATTGCTTGCACGCCTTGGCTCCTGGCTCGCTTTCTCCTGAGCAGATGCAAGCCCTTTCTGAAGCCATCAAAAAGAATTTGAGCGAAATTTATGAGCGTATTAAGCTTAGAGAAAGCGAAGATGATGAATATCAAGAAGACATTGGCGATGAGGACGAGGATTATACAGACGAAGAGCTTCTTGACGAGATCAACAAAGTTATTTCTGCAATCTTCAAGAATAGCAAGAGCGGATTTCTCCCTGAGTTTCAGCAAAGCTTGTCTGGTCTTGTATCGACCTTCATCAGTGATGAAAACTCTCACATTAAATTGTGTGGTTTATGCATTATTTGTGATGTTCTTGAGTACGCAGGCCCAGAGTTTGATCAACTCGATTACCTTCGATACATCACAGTTGACTGCTTGGCATCATCTCAAGCAAGCATCCGTCAGGCGGCAGCGTACGCCGTGGGTGTTGCGGCACAATTCGGCGGAAGCAAGTATACCCAAATATGCGTTGAAACATTGCCAAACTTGTTTAAGATTGCTACCTTTCCTGACGCACGAGCGGATGAGAACATCAATGCTACAGAAAACTGCATCGCGGCCATTCCCAAGATTTGTGCAAGCTTCAGCGCATCGATTGCTGACTTAGATAAGATTCTTCACGAGTGGGTTACCTTGCTCCCAGTCGTTCAAGATGATGAAGCTGCCGCATTCACATACGGGTTTCTTGCTGACTTAATTCAAAGCCAGCACGGAGCAGTAATGAGTCAAATCCCAAAGGTTGTGGAATCTGTTCTTGATGCGGTGAATCGCAGAGCTATTCCTGGTCCGGTCGCTGAAAAAGTTGTGCCGGGTGTGCGTGCTCTCCTTGGGACGTTACCCCAAGATAAGGCTATGAGCATGGTGCAGAAGTACTCGGGCTCTTCTGAAGTTGCTAAGTATTTTGCCTAATTTACCTCCAATGAAGAAATCACGCCACAGACATTTATATTGATTGCCTGTTGAACCCTCTAGCTGCCAATCAAGAAAAAATGACCACAGTTGGAGACACCATATAAGTCCTCATTTTACGTCCAACGTTGTCATCTATAGCACGCTCATTGAAGAAAAGATTCCAAAACAGTTTTGGCGAGTGATTCCGAGTGATTATGGTATGATTTGAGCATACGACACAGTCACTAATGCCCGAATAATCGAATAGTAAGAAGCGTAGGCTACACTTCCTCCGTTAGCAACATTCTTTCACATAATAGGCTGATATGGCGAAGCAATGAAAGTTGATTGAATTGTTATTCCCTGGGTTTCGCAGTATAGTCTAGAGAAATATGCAATTGTATTGGGATATTAAGTGTTACACTTTAATGTGCAGCTCACAGGGTCGTAAATATCGACACATGTATATAAATGTTTATGACTCTATGCTGTTGATGTCAGAATGATTTCACAAAAATGCATTAGTATGCGCTCAATGTAGTCGGTAGTACAACAGGCGTACCGAGAAAGAAATCAGGATTGAAAAAGCCCGGAAATTGTGTCTTGTAGTAAGTAAGATCTTGAACGAGCCACCATGCGCTTGGGCTTGAGAATAACTTTTGAGACCATGAGCTATATTTGTATGTTGTGATTTATGAGCATTGCAAAAGAGTGTCACTTAACTGCGTGGAGAATTTGATGGCCCAAAGAAGGACATTCACAGCCAAAGATAGCTTTCTCAGTCGTGATTGGATGAATTAAAAATAATTTTCAAGTAAAAATAGGGACGACTTGTTGGTTCTCTTTAATTTCCAATTGATAAAACACAGCGGAAGTGAACAGTCAAGATACGGAAGCAACCCCCCTGTTTCTTGAAGAATGATGCAGATGTATCAACAAGAAGTTTGTGGCGAAGACTCGTCCGTACTTGTTTTTTAATATGTGATTAGGATGGTTTTCCTTTTTTTTTTTTTCATCCTACCTGGTATCAGGTGCTTTACATTTCGAGGGGCATACACTATGTTTGGTAGCCAGAACACAGAGCTGATTTTCGAATAATTTTAGACAAACGATCAACACATTGCGTATACAATTCTTTGATAATTGTAAGCCATACCGTAATCATCCAGGATATAAGTGACCTCGATCACCCAATTTCCACTTATCTCTTGTTGTTAACGGTCATCTTAGGCTTCTATTGGAGAGCCTGCGAAAGGGTTGTGCAATCCAAATTTCTTCTTCAGTGCGACCACTCATTAGTACTTGCAAAGAGAGGACGATGCAAACTAGTAGAAACCAACTCATATATATAGGGAATGTTGCAAATGCTCTGGAGAATGTAGATACCAGACCTCGTAAATAGTGGACTTGTTCGGTGATAGATATCCTGAATGTATAAAACATTGAGTTCATCAAAGATACCCTTTAAATCTTTGGGAGTTCCAGAACCGATATCTTATTTGAAAAAGGCGATGAAAATGCAATTTGGAATCCAAATATAAATAGGTGGGGTTTATCAAAGCTTTTGTCGATAACCAAAAGATGTGATACTTAGTGCAGTAGTGGAAGTTGTCCTGTTCAAATAATCGAAGGTAAAAAGCGTGAATCACTTTGGTGAAAGATCTAAAGATGACTAGTGGGTGACCTTGGTGAGAGCAGGGTTCACTGAAGCAACAAGTCTACTTCAATTAAAGCGCAGATAAAACTGAGCAAAGGCTTACACGAGTCTCATTTGGAAAGAGAGGTTGACGACGAGGGCACCAACTTCTTCTTTGAAACACAGCTCATTTCGTTCCTAACAATGGAAAGAGGATCTAAGGGCTCAATTATGGACGATGTTTTGTCCTCAGTGGACCATAAGACAGATATCCCAATACGAAATACGACTCTACGAGAATATAAGAATTGAACCATTCTATGCATTGTATACTGGTTGAAGATCATCTTGAATTACGACCAAACTTTAGTCTTGAACAAGGGCAAGATCAAGACTTTTGATACATCCCGGCAATTGCTCAAATTTTAGACCGGAGTTTTACAGCAAGTGTGCAACAACTCTAAAATTGTGGCCGATGACTTTGAAGGAAAGAACTGGAGACACGAGAGATTGTCATATGCCTTACAACAAGGACAAGGCCCCTGTATTTGTATACCAGATGGAGAACATGGGTATCTGGTGCCAAAAGAGAGCTCAGTAGAAAACAGCCGAGCATTCTCGATGCTATTCTGGCGATGTTCTAACACATTCTCAAGATTCTTACCTGAACAAAACCCAAGTTCACAGCCTTTGAATGGGCCATCAGAAAGAATCATTTACAGCTATCTGTACACTCATCCGAGAAACCCATTATCTCTCGCGTATAATTTCAAAAATAGATCAGTAGTTGTTAGAAACTACAAGGTCACCCACGCTCGCACGCAAAATCTAGTGTAGTTAGGCGTGACTTCAAGCTGCAAGTTGAGAAAAGATTGTTTTGACATATTGCTAGCTACTGCCACAAATCCAATGGCCTGCTCCATCCAGGCCAATGAAAGGCCAAATGCCGAAATGCGGTACCCACCAACTGAGCTTTTCTTGATATTTAGCATGAAAACAATCACCGCAATAGTGAAAATATACATGGCGAGTGCGATATTCGAGAACACGCGAAAATCAAGTAAAATATAGTGCGTTGGCTCCAGGCGATTGTTGGACTCTATGGCATTATCGTAATATGGAGCTGCTCTCTCTTCATCCTATTGATTTGACATTGTGGTGTATGAAATAGGACTATGTGGTCACGCATAATCAAGTGCAGAAACTAAAAGACCTGCACCTTGTATACGTCAAAAATCCTCGGCCTCATTGAATGCTACCTAGCAGAGCTTTTGCTAAGGGCCGAAGCTGTCGAAAGCTCCAGATACGGAACCCCGCTGGGGCGAGTCCATATCAAGCGTTCAGCTTTAGGAAGAAAGACGGCTCACACCAAATTTATTTTCCCTGAAGTTTTTAATTTTTGCTTCTACACTACTTCTACTCACCTTGGGATTATCCAATATCATCAACTGCCCTCATATTTCTTTCACCCGTCCATGCTAGAAGAAAAAGACCCATATACGCACAATAAATTATTAAGGGGATTGCTGCAACGCGGAAATTATATACAATTGCAATGCTCGTTACGTAATGACTAGAATTAATAGGTATTGAATGTGCAAGAAAATTGTCATTCAGCGCCGCCTCAAAGCCTGTATACTGTAGCAGATTTATTGAAAAAACTAACGTATGTTTCTTGTGTCTGAAGACCTGCTGCCCTAGACTATCGCTGCAATAACTAGCGGGCATACAACGCGAGAAAAAAATGCTTATCACAGGTTTTCTCAAATTCTGATCAGTTGATTAACCCGAATTTTTCTTTAGTAGACCGTTGGAATTATACCGGGTAATAATTTAAGTAAGGCAGCGAAGTTTAAGATTATTTGATGGGAGATATATAAGAAGCCAGATGTTTTATCGACAACACACTGTGCTATGTGCCCAGATCAACCCAGATCAACCCAGATCAATTCCCTTTTCGGTAGAAGAGGTTAGAGTGTGTTTAAAGGCTGTAAGTCTCTCTTGAATAATTTCTATTGATGCAAGCCTTAGTCCATTTCATACCGCACTCAAAATCCTGAACAAAACGGTCAACATATTCAGCTCGTTGAGCGAAGTGATGAGCGGCCTTGTGAAAAGAGTTAAAAAGTAAAGCAATTTTGAACAGTATATACAGAAACTATTTATAGATATAACATCGATTCCAAGAAAACAAGGGAAGTTTTCGGGCTGGGGATGCATGTATGAACTTCGTATTTTTTTTGTTGATGTGCCGATACAAGATGGTGCACCAACCGGCTCTAAATGGAGCGTGTAGGAAACTCATGCACGAGAGTCACGCTTTAATAAACAAAGGTTGCCATAAATTTTGAAATGAGACTGATAATTAGCTTCGAATAAGTAAAATACTGCAGATCATCCAATTTACGTAAAAAAAATATGTTTAGCATCGGAGGGATTAGCACCCGGCTGCTTTGAGCACGTGACACGCGCAGTGCTTGATCTGCAAAGAGCCGCGAGACACACCAGCAAGAGCATAAATACTACACTTCACGTCTCCCCCCGTCGGCATCCCTCGATACGATTTTCGAAACACTGGGCGAAGGAAATATACACCTTCTGTGCATCAGATCTCGTTGCCTATTTCTTCACACAGATCTGCCGAAATTCCGCACGAATCTTGCGCCATAAAGTAGCGGATTGAAATCACTCGCAAACATACAGAACGCTTCTCTACCAGCTGACGGGAACGCTCAGAACAGCGCGTGACACGTATAATACTCGAAATCAGCGATGTCAGAATCGACAGACCTGGCCCGGTCTGCGCGGCTGGCACCACCGACGCGAGGCACACCCATGTCCACTATAGAATCCAGTGTAACCAGGCTTCTCGTGCTGACAAAACATTTACTTGAAAGTTTGACTCAATGGGCACATAAAGAGGTCGACGACAAGTATGTGCTGGACGCCTATGTCAAGCTTGGAAATGATTTTCGTGCCGCAGGGCGTAGCTTTGCTTCTGCCGGGGTTCAAATCACAGACTTAGGGGACGTGCCACGGGCTCTTAGGATCGTGCTAGAGTCCGCGCTCAGCGAGGAGCCCACAGAACAAAACCTCGACAAGTTTCTCCCACGGATCCGCAGCATAATCGTATCTCTTCTTCTGAACTTGAAAACCAAGCAAGCGCGGGCGAAAGAACTTGCGGAGCAGAACATAAATGCCAGTCACGACAATATAGCGAATGTCCTCCCAAACCCGAAGCCACGAAACTTTTCGGATCTGGCCCTGCAGCTGCCTGCGCCACCCAATGGCTCCAACCGGTCTTTTCTGGAATCGCTCTCAGATGACAAGAACCGTGGCACAGAGCGTCCGAGGCGCACAAAAATTCTAGCAGATATGCTGGCAAGGACAAATCTCGAACGTTCTAATGAGGATGCACAGGAGCAAAGCAAAACCCATTCTCCACAACCTTCACAGCTACGTGAACAGCCACTGGCGTCCAGCGACGCATTGGCTAAGCTTCAGAAGGGGAATGTGATCCTGAGGCGTGCCTCCAAGCGGTTCAGTGCATACCAGTTTGCAAAACTCGCAAACTATAGTGGCAGCCAAATACTGCGGCTTTCGGCGGAGGCCAAGGCACCGCATGTGGGCGACGTCTCCGCTAATGACGTACAAGAAGTAACACCCGATGTATCGGCATATGAACCCAAATCCGAAAACGTATCATCAGGATCTTACATCTTTCTTCGGATCGGTGATCAAACTAAGAAAGCGGAAGTACAATTTCCAGTGACGATGGCATCTTTGCGCTTGTTGTTCGTGGAGAAGTTTGCGTACTCTCCTAAATCTGCATCCTTCCCCGAAATCTACGCGCTTGATCCACGCACCAATGTTTCATTTGAGCTCGAAGAGCACCGCGTGGAAAGCGAAGTGGAATCAGGATCACTTCTCTTGCTAAAGGCTCCCAGCCACCAGGACGAGGCGTTGCACGATTTAAAATCATCCGTCCAAGCTTTGAGTTCTCGCATGGATTCATTATCCTCGGAGCTTGTGATACATTTCAAGGATGCACTCGAGTCTGCGGCGCTGTCGGCCCAGCTCACTGTTCTGCAGACCAGTCAAGCGACCACGGAATCTTCAAGTAATTCATCGAAAGAGCTTGAGTCAAGAAACTCAGTATTGACCAGAGCGCTTAGACTTCTACAGCAGGAACTCAAATCAGCGAAACAGATGCTGGAAACACGGGACGCGAAAGTCAAAGAATTGGCCGAAATCATGCAGAATGAAATTGTCACGTTAAAGGACGCGTGTCTCGAGGAAAGCTCGCCAGTGAAAAGTCGCTCTTTCATGGAGCAGAGTTACGCCAGGCTCTCTGAAGACTCGGACTCTCTTCTCACTAAGGTCGACGATTTGCAGGATATGATGGAGGCGCTTCGAAAGGACGTCGCACAGCGAGGCGTGCGCTTGGGGCCAAAGCAGTTGAAGTCAACCCACAAGGAAATATTCGGTGCCAAATTACAGCTTTCGGAGCTCATTGAGTATATTCGCGACGGCAAGCCTACGTGGAAAAAAATATGGGAGTCTGAACTAGACAAAGTTTGTGAAGAGCAACAGTTTTTCAATTTGCAAGATGATTTGACCCGTGACTTGGACGAGGATATTAGAAAAATCGAAGAAACATTCGAGCTCATCGAAAAGTGCAGCATACACCAGAGCAAGCAAAACCCCAAGAAAAACTCTCTTGCGTGTCACGTCATGCCGATCACTCCTGGCGAATCTGTCTACAACCTTCGGGATGCTGTATTAAGTGAGGTCTCTGCATTGAAGCCTAATCACGAAAGCAGGTTGGATGCCATTGCAAAAGCAGAGAGAATTAGAGAACGAGAGAAACAACTTCAAAGCCTAACACAGTTTCAGGAAGAGCTTGGTGATTTCGTTGAGGAAAAGAAGTTGAAAAGCTCAGGCGGGATAGAGGAGCTTGAGAAGCGGCGACAGCAGCAAGATGCAGAAAATTTAAAAAGCTCTCTTGGGGTTGTTTAATCAAAATTGGGGATGAAGGAAAGAATCAAGCATATGAGTGGGGACTCTGTATGCTCTCAACTGGGTTTTGATAACTTTCATGATGTCATGATATATCCGGTGCATATAGATAGATTCCCCATTGAGGATGCGAAATTTAGAAAGGACCGTATAAAGCATTTCTAATGCAAATACTCCAACCTGCTCTTCGGCAGTGGGCTCGGCGCTGTGTTTGAGGGCACTCTGCAATGCGCAGTTCAAAGTCGGTACATAGATGCGACAGATATTCTGCGACACGGTACCTTCGTCCAGTAATTTCAAGTCAAGCAAGTAATCGGACAATTTGAGACTAAAGCGCCAACTGAGATAAGCCAAAGAGGCTTTTAAGGACTTCTTGAAGTTCGAGGCGAGTGATACAACAGTTTCCTCCGATCTCTGAACGCACAATGTCATCAAATCGATCGTAAGCCCAAGAAAATGTGCATGTTTTTTTCCGGGCTCGGAGGCGTCAATCCAGGAGACTTTCTCCAGATTCACATGAGCACCATACTCTTTGGCCTCGCGGCTTCTAGCCCGCTCCAACATCGCTTCACATGCGGTCTTGCTAGTAGAGATGAATAGAAAGTCGTCCGCCAAGCGCAATAGAACACATTCGTGGTCTGCACCTTTGATCTGGACAAATATCTTATCCATCAATGCGTTGTAGACAATGTCGCAGAGCGTTCCCAGAAGTGGGAAACCCTGAAACACGCCTCGGCTTCTCGTGTAAGTGCTTCCTGACGAGTTTGGGATTTCAGTAGTGGCGTCGATCACCTGGCTCCGCACTAGGTCAAGAACGTCGCTCCGCGTGAACTTAAACGTACGGCCTGTATCACCACAAATAGTGCTTGACTTCGTTGCGGGGCTGTGAGCGTAGATATTGATTTCCTCAATGGCAGAAGAGTCTTTGATTACACTCTTAAGTGCCAAGGTCTGACCGGTCTTTTTAGATACACGCGCGTACTTCCGCACAATGTACTCTTCGGATACTGGGTCGTTTTGGAAAAGATCGTTGGTGCAAAGAATAATTTTTGCTTGGTTGAGGTTATCGTAGCAGTGCTTCATGTCAAATTGCACGCCATACAAAGGCGGTAAGTCCCCACCAAACTTGCTCATTAGCTCGCTCTTGAACGTCGCTATACTTTGCCCAACGTCCCGAACCGAGTCACAGCGAGGAAATGGACTCGGATTAAGCCGGGCAGCTTTCTGTTGTTGGCTGCGGAGTATGTCTCTAATGGGCCGCATGACATTATAGTCGTAAAAGGCGTGCTCCTTGCGCAGCGTTTCGCGGGACTTTTCGTCCAGCCCTATGGTATGTCTGCTCATCCGAAATGGCGTGCAAAGCGGACGAAAATCTGCCTTCTTTGGCACTAAACGCAATATACCGCAGTTGAACTTGACAGGGTTGGGCGCGCTATTTACATGGCTTTCGTGAAGATACTTCAGGACGTACTCGCGCAACCAGAGGCGGCTCAACCTGGCCCATGAGCCGTGGGCAAAGAACGAGTTGGCAGGCCCGCCCGGTGTCAGAGCAGGGTTTTCCGTGACATAGAAGAAATGAACAACGACCTGCACTACGAACTGTGAGAGGAACCAGTTCACGAACTGGTACAATGTCTTCACACGCAGAAGGAGGTCCTGCTTCGATGTAGGCCGAGTAGTCTTACCCAACCAAGGGATTTTTGTGATTTCAAGCATTTGCGCAATGGCTCTGGTATTGATGCTTTCTGTGCGGTCGGACTTGAGCATCTCATGGATGCTCTGGTTGATGATGTTCCAGTTCTTCTGGCACCCAAATGTGTCGTTTGGAAATACCCGGTGCACCACCACAAGCACAAGCCGTGTGACTTGAGCTAAAGGCGTTGCATTTGAAGAAAGCGGCTGGTGTAATTCCCGTTGTTTCACAATGGTGTGAAGCACGTGCTTGTAGTTGAGTTTGCTGTCGTTGGTTTTGGCTACGCGTAGCAAGCCCACAAGCAGTCGGTACCTCTTTGGAAGTTGTTTTTGTCTCAGACCACAACGAAAAATATACAATGTTAAATCTTTGACTTCGTGCGGAAGCATATGGTCCGCTTGTCTCGATGGGGCCCTCCTATAATACATGTGAAATTTCCGTGCTGGCTGATGTGGCCGATGTTTTGGTTTCATATATGGCGCCAAAGTGAGCGAAAAGCTGCTTAGTGGCAGAAGAAAATACGTCACTTCATGAAGCATTTCTATGAACAGTTGGCGGCCAATCTGGTGGCAGAGTCTCTCCCATACGACGCCTTTTAAAAGATTGGTTTTGAAGTTGGTGAGCCCAGTGTCACGCGGGACAAGTCCGGCGCTGTCTAGCATCAACTTGTCGATGAACTCGGCATAAGGCAATTCCAAATCTTGCGGTCTGATTAAGGGCTTACGCGAGATTTCCGTGCACTTTGGAACCACGACGCGGGTGCTCACCAAGAAGGCGCGGAAGGTCTCAAAGAAAGCATCAAACTCAGAGTGAGAAAGAAGTCTGGATTCGTCGACGTGTGCGAAACGCACGCACAAGTACTGGAGCAAGTTAGGCTCCATTTACGAAAAAGCCTTTGGGGAGGGGGTTTTTTTTAAGGTGAAAGCGAAGTATCTTGTGGGGCCTGGGTGGATTTAGTGCCGGAGGGCCATATCTTGGGCATGCCACGGCTGGGCCAGTACCGCGATGGCCCTTAATCGTTTATACGCGTTCCGAGCGCGAAATCATGCAGGCCCAGCAATGAAGTACGATTGTATTAAAGATTGTAATCTGATTCAACCCCATATCATGGTGTCCTAGAATGGGCACATAGTAGGATAATCCGGGCGACTGAGGGTTGTGCATCAGCATCTCCTCAGGGCTGCAATAGTATTCCGGCTTCAATATACTAGGTACTGGGTCAGAAGGGAACTTGAACTCAAAAGAGAGCATCCTTTGATACAGATCTTTTACCCCAGAGAGAGAAACCAGGTTCGAAATGGCGAAGATCGACGCAAACTGTTCAGGTTGTTAAAGGCGGAAGCCAGTTGTCAAGGAGGGTGTCTTGTGGGCTATCGAGATTCGGGCTTTGCCATCATAGCACAAAGAACACATTGTACAACCAAGGAAAAATGTTGTGACATCCCTACTACATGTGGGCGACTGTCTGCTGTGTATCAGTAGGATAGGAAAACCTACGATTCCAGCCATGGTTCTCACACAAAGGAGTGAGTTGTGGAATAAGCCACGAGATTGTTCCGAGGCCTGTGCCCCCTTTTGCCACGGCATAGTAGTGCGACCTTTGGGTCAACTACGCATTGACATGTGGCAAACCTGCTACAGTGCAAAACTCTCCAGCATGGCGACACCAAGAGAATCTTCAGATTTCACATTCCTATGAAGACCAAGAGGACTCACGAAGGCGATTGAGTAAACACATTGGTCCCTAAGTCACATGCGTTTGAGATAAGGCGGAAGGCCAGCTGCCTTGCAAGATTCTGCGACATTTGCACTTGTGATGGTGTCGATGTCTGGAGCCGCGTCTGCATGTAACTGGGAAATTCTACCATACAGAACTCACTGAGAAGCCGCTCCGGAATAATGAATATTAATAATTTTTGACTATCCCCTATTCGCTCTTGAACACTGCGGGGGACCCAAATAGCTGCCAGTGTATATGTCCACCAAGCCTGTCCGGCCCCGGGCCAGGCCCGCGAAAAAATCGCATCGCGCATCGCGCATTTTGGCCGGCCGCAGCCATTGGCAAATGGTAGCAAAACATAGCCATGGGCAAATTGAAAGTGCCCACGAATGTGGACTTGGCCACAGCCACCATCAGCGGGTGCCTCCAGCAGATCCGCCGACTGAACGTGAGGCTACCGGAAAACCACATGCCATGCACTCAGAAAGTATGGGTCTGCGATATACTCCCGCAACAGACCAAAGCAATATTGCACTTCATCGAGAAGTACATGGACGCGGAGGATGCAGATGTGTTTACGCACGTGAAGCGGTTTCGCAAACACGCGGATGCTGGATCCGGCACTGTGCTTATCCTGGCCATTTTGTGCCCCCAACACCGCTTCTTGGAGAAAACACATCTACTAGGGCTTCTCGCGGATGAGTTCGACCTGGACTTCGCCGAGGAGCGGCTCTTTCCAGGGGAGATTCCGCTGGAGCTCCCTCCCACCAAAGAGCTCTCGGTCAAATGGAGTAACGAGATCTGGCCGCTCTCCTGGAAAGGCAATCCCAACCACCAGGATCTTATCACCGCATACTTCGACGTGGCCGAGGAGACCCAGCTCGTGGAGCAGTTGTTGCATTTTGCCGCCGCCTCGGAAATGCCCGCGGTCGCCACGTTGGTGGCCCAGCAGGACCCGGTCTCTAAGAAAATTGCAGTGTTGCATCTTCTGCGCGACTCGAGGAACTCCCACCCCCTAGAACACAGCGTGATGAACGCCGTAGACGCGGTGGCGCGGGCCGAATTGACAAGGCGGGAGGAGCGGAGTCGCGGGCCGGAGAAAGAGGCCGGCGAGAGGCCAGACGGGTACTTGTGCCACAATCTCCTAGTATACACGACGCATGAACCGTGCACCATGTGTGCCATGGCATTGGTGCACTCTCGTATCGGTCGCCTCGTGTACGTGGCGGCGCATCCGCTTGGAGCGATAGAGTCGGGCCACTACATAGGAGATCGCCGCGACTTGAACTGGACGTTTGATATCTGGAAATGGGTTGGCCCTCGGGCCTCAGAACCAGCCGTGTTGCCGGAAGCAGTGGCTCCTTGATTCTGGTTCTTGTGTCACATTTCAAGGTCACACTTATTTTTTTTCTTCTTCCGTACGTAGCGTTGCAATACACTTCTCTGCCAGCACGCTGATGCTTGCACATACGGACTCATCCGGGCAGGTTGCAGGTGCCATGAAATCATCCACCAACTTCCGAAGACCAGCTTTTCGACACATGGCCTCGCTTAGCTGAACCAGAATTTGTTGGTCCACGAAATCAGCCTGGGCGTTTCCAGATTCCACGGCCTCCGTCAAGCACTTGATGAGATACGGAATCGATGTTTCTGACTGCAAGCCGTTGTTTTCGCTCTCTAAAACAGTTCTATCGAACTCGTGGGATTCCGGAAGGTACTTCCCGTCATTCACGTTTTGCTGAACCTCTTTCACCGTGCGTGCGTGCTGTTCGGAAAGAAGACTATAGAGCTGAGAGGCCATTTCAGGGCTGAGCGAAGACGCACATTCACGGCCAAACTTTTCAAAGGAGCAAATTTCGGCGAAGGCCGAATCTGCAAGAAATCCAGCGAGAATATCCTTACTGTTCATGGTCCAAGAACAGTTCAATGGGCGTATCGGCTTCCATGTTTATTTTATTTTTTCATTTCACAGCGCGCGTTCTCGTATGACGCGTGGCTTATGAGATGGCTCTTGCTGACACTTACTCAGGTAGTTACGGTTTTTTCAATTATCCTCTTTTGCTTTTCGGCTGTTTGTCCGATGCGTTCCGCTTGACCACATCGAAATCTGAATCAAGGTTTGTATTGATCTAAACTGCATTCAAGAACGTGCTTGTTTTTTGGGGCTAGCACAAGAGAACTGTTTCTGCGAGCATGAAAGGTTTAATGTACCTGGTCGCTTGTAAACATAAAAGTGGATCGGGCAATTCGACAGGCAGCTAGATGCTGAGAGTAATACAAGACCCTATAGATGAATATCGTTTAACTGAATCATACAAATCCGTGTACAGCAAAAAACACCTTCGCCTTGCTCGGTAATAGGCCTACGCTGTGACACCAGTATACTTATATGGCGTGCCGAGCAACCCCGTCAAGGCGATTGGGAAAGCTCACTGCACGGTGCTGCCATTTCTGGCTCTTTGCACTGAAAAAATCAACAAAAAACATAGTGCGTGCTTTCCACAATATGCGACTTTGAAGGATGTATTGACGTCTGCAAAATGCGATTAAACGAGCACTATCATAATGGTGCCTACATGCTGCAGTACTTCGGAAAGCCCAAAATTAACGCCACACCGTAGGCACATCCCTAAACTCATAGCCGCAAAAAAATTCAAAGTTTTAAGACTCTATCGCCTTATAGTGTTTATCCGGAAATGGTCATATCCATGTCGCCCATGTCCTTCTTCGCCAGGTCGTGCGCAACCCAACACTTCAAGTGAATCTTCACCGCGCGTTCACTAAACAATCATCACGACCAACCCAGCCGCCTACTCTCACAACAATCTCGCTTCATACCCCACAACCTCAAATAGTCCATACCTCTGTTGTGCCTTTATAGATCATCGCGTTAAATTCTGTGCTTCTTAAACCAACAAGACTTTCGAAAATCCCAAATGTCGTTGGCCTACCAGAGCAATTTCTACACCCCCCAGGCGCTAAGTACAGGGCTCACCTCCCGATTGGCAAAAGATGCCGACTGCGCGATTTTGCTCACAAATGCGCCACAGGAACGCAGTGCTAAGCGGAACGCCCAACAGATCAACTACGCGGAGTTCGATGCCGTGAACGACGAGGCTGAGTTCGAGGAGGAAATTCCGGGGAACAACGCATTCTCTATAGCCGGCGTGCACACGACAGTAGCGGCGCAAAAACGGCTTTTAAAGCCCGCACGGCTTGTGCGCTTGCAGGAAGACGTTGTCGGAGACGTGGCTCCCGAAGTAGCGGCGGCCGCTAGTGCTGTCATGCCTGTGCAACTGCAGCACACTTTGGTGCCGATCAAGTTGAACATCGAGTTTAACAGCGGCATGCTGCGGCTCGTGGATTTCTTCATGTGGAACGCTACGGAGCTGCTTGTGACGCCAGACGCGTTTGCCGGGCTTCTCTGTGCGGAGTTGGAATTGCCTTCGCACGTGCATCAAGAAATCGTGGACGCCATCACCAAGCAGCTCGAGGAGTACAGTGGCGTTGCCACATTGCAGTTGCCAGCGTCTGCGGAATACCACGTGATCATCGACCTTTCGGTCAACTTGGACAAGAAGTTATACGAGGACAAGTTTGAGTGGGACTTGAATCAAACAGACGTCACGCCCGAGGACTTTGCCTCGATTGTCGTGGCAGACATGGGGCTTAGCCTCGAGTTCATGCCTGCAATTGCACACGCGTTGCATGAGTTAACCATCCGCTTGAAGCGTGAGATTCTCGACGGTTCGTACAATCACGAGTTGCACAAGTACCAACAGCTCACAGGCCTCATCTTTGAGCGGAATGTGCGTATCCGCACTGATAGCAGCATTGCAAATGGAAATGCCATCTGGGAGCCCTTCATTGAGATTTTGAGCCCTTGGGAGATCGAGAAGCGCGAAATCGAACGCGAGCGCAACTCCCGCCGCTTGAAGAGAGAAAACATGCGAAGGGAGGTTGACGACTTTTCTGGATCCAAACGCCGCGCGACTACGAGAAGACGCTTGGATGAGCTTGACTGGAGGATCTGAAATTATTGATCTTCCAAAGCATCAAATCTGGCTGACGAGCTAAAAGATTTGCTTGTGCGAGAAAAAAAATTGGGGGGACTTATGGCCAAGGCTCTAAAAGTGAGTTTTAACCCATCACATGCTAGCAAGATGAGATCGAAAGGCTGAAACTTGTCTTGGATGTATAGTATAATATAGGGATGGTCTCGGCTGCCGCAAACGAATAAAGAAGACTCTTGGTTTACATGTTGAGGAGCTAGCCAGACTAAGGTATCAGTTACCATTCAAATTAATAGAATCACTCGATGAATCCTACAAAAGCTCGACTTTCAAATTTCGGGCTTTCGTATCTCGTCTACTACGAAAATAATTAGGTCATTCATCTTTGGGTGGATGTGTGGTTTCTTAAGTCAAAGCATGAGACGGCTCAAGTATGAAATCTCAAAAGAATGTATTTGAGGAACTAGTTTGATTGATCTAGCTGAATGCGCAAAGGCTCGTCTTCTATGATAACTCGAAACAATGATCTATTGAAAGCAGCCATTGCAATCAATCTGAAAAAATCTGGTCTAAGCTTATAGACCATCAAACAAAAAGTCAATTGGCAATCCTGTTTGCTCTTCAAAAAGTACACATTGATGATACTACTCGAAATTTCGACCTTTTTGTGATGGTCATTGACGCACCCTTAATTCATTTCTTTTGACCTCTTGTCAATCTTTAAACTGCGCAAAAAATTACAAAGTGTCGAACAACTTTCTTTTTTCAACATTCAATTGATACTCATACTGTCACTAGAATTGCACTCGTCTAGCGTGCCTGACATGTAGTCACGCATACATTCCATTGTGCATAGCTGGTTTCGAACTTACAAATAATTACTCCTCTGTGAATATTAATGGATGTCATACCATGCCAATGTGAGCGGCCTGTTTTGTACTGGAGCTCTGAAAGTACTGAGCGCTCTTTGTTTAGATCATGTTGATCTCATCTCACTAAATCATTTGTGTCCTTGTTGCCTCCCCTTATAAATGTAACATGGGGATTGTCGAGCCTGGAACGTCCTTAGCGCAGATGCCTATTCAAATGTTGAATGTTGTCCAGGGCTCAAAATTTGTTCTTGTGGACTATTCTCCAACAAAGGGTTATCTGCGAAAAATAGTTATATAAAAAACGAAACATTTGCTTATTGCCGCTTTCTTGAAGTACTAATCCCGCACAAATGATAAGTAAAATGATCAGGCAGCAAAATTATGAGACTGACAAACAAGCTTCACGCAACCGAAAAGTTCAGTTTTTTCCAATGAGCCGGATCGTTGTCTTGAGCAGAAGTGACAATTGACACCCGAGGTAAATTTTGAGCCGAAACATTATACGACACCTGCTGATATGACTCCATAACATCGTAAGTATTGAGTCACCATCAAATGTAAGAAGGCCGTCGAACCATGGAATCAAGACCATGACTACATATCTTCCTCTTGAAGTTGGACCAGCTGGTTGGGTAGTCATAAACATACACCTAGGGTGTCGTGGACCAGGTACGCAATATAATTTTTCAATAGTGTATGTGGCCCATATTCGTATTATAATTGATTAAAGCCCGTTTCATTTTCTTTGATTTTGTTTTGATTTTCGCTCACAGAGTCCGAATTGTAAACCGATCTATTGTATGGCCCAGGGTACACACGTGACCTCGGCATCAATCACGCACCCCCAACCTAACAACATCTTTCCCACACCAGCTACTAGCGCACGCTGTCTCGGCATACCTGGCAGATGTTGACCAGCGAACCCATTAAGGCTCCGTCGCAAAAAACATCCCTACATACACCCTCGCTTAGCGGTGATGTTGAGCGCGAGCACCGGTCAGAATTGGACCCCACAATATCTCATGCACAAGCAGATCTGTCGAAGTTCAGTTCCTTGGCTGTTGGAGACGAAACAGAAGGTACTCTTCCTGAGACCGAAGACCGCACACATACCAGAAACGGCCGGGATCTAGGTCCGGAGCCGAGCAACAAGCGCATCATTCTTCAGCGCTTCACCATCTATAATCTGGCGACCACGATGTACATTGTAGGCAGCAACGCGAGAGAATCCTTATTTCGTATTGCGGAAATTACTGCCGATAAAGACCCGGGGCGTCCACCACTGATATTAGAGATCAGGAGCTACTTCTATACGCGAAACGATATGGCCGGACTTCTAGAAGGGTTGAACGAACTGATTGAGGGCGGAATCCACAAGGTTGCACAGGCTTATGGGTTGCTTGGGTTTATTCGGTTCACCGGCGCATATTACTTGTTGGTAATCACCAAGTGCAGCCAGGTGGCGGTCTTGGGCGGCCACTATATATACCACGTGGACGAAACCAAATTGATTCCGCTCAGCTTCCGCTATCGGCGGCCAGATAAGTATAGCGACGAGGAGCGGCTTCTTCTGATATTCAAGTACTTGGACTTGGGTCGCACGTTCTATTTCAGTTATACGTATGACATAACGAACTCGTTGCAGAACAACCTCATGCGGCTGCGACGCAGCACGCCCCAACTTCCCGAAGAAACGTCGTCGGGGCACAATCGGCGGTTCATGTGGAACAATTTTCTCTTAACACCCGTGCTCACGCAACCTGAGATTGCAACGTTTGAGTGGTTCCAGCCCATCATTCATGGGTTCATAGATCAAGCAAACATCCTGATCTACGGGCGCAAGATCTATATCACCATCATCGCGCGGCGGTCTCACCACTACGCCGGAGCTCGGTTCTTGAAGCGCGGGGTCAACGATAAGGGGAATGTGGCGAATGAGGTCGAGACCGAGCAGATCGTGTCGGATATGCTCACATCTCTGTTCCATGACCCGAAATACGGAGTTTACGCAAATTCCCGATACACGAGCTTCGTCCAGCATCGGGGCCTGATCCCGTTGTATTGGACGCAGGACTTAAACAGGCTTCCAAAGCCGCCGATCGAAATCAACCTTTCCGACCCGTTCTACCAGAGCTCGGCAATGCACTTCAACAACCTCTTTCTGCGATACGGCCTGCCGGTTGTTATTCTCAACCTTATCAAAACAAAGGAGCGGCAACCGCGCGAGCTGAAATTGAATCAGCACTTCGAGAGCTGTGTAGCATACTTGAACCAGTTTCTTCCACATTCCCAAAAGCTTCAATACCACTCGTTTGATATGTCCAAGCACCTGCGCAAAAATCTCGACGTAATTACCCCGCTTCAGAAAATTGCCCGCCACGCAATGCAACAGACAGGGTTTTTTCACAATGGGAAGGACCTATCCTCCACAAAACTTCAGCGCGGTGTGGTTCGCACAAATTGCATTGATTGCTTGGACAGGACGAACGCAGCGCAGTTTATTATCTGCAAAGAAGCACTATCTCACCAATTGAAAAGTTTGGGTCTCATCGCTTCTGCGACCGATTTGGACTACGACTCTGACCTTATCAACATTCTCACCGAGATCTTCCACGACCATGGGGACACGATTGCCGTGCAGTATGGTGGATCTAATCTCGTCAATACCATGGACTCATACCGCCGTATCAACCAATGGTCCTCACATACACGCGATGTACTCAACAGTATTAAGCGCATCTACTCGAATTCATTCATGGATCTGATTCGTCAAGAGGCCATCAACTTGTTTTTGGGGAACTACGTGTACGATTCGCGCAAATTGAGGCTCTGGGAACTTCAGAATGACTACTACTTGCACAATACGTTCTTGCTCCTGCCGTTTTCCGAAAAGCTCAGCTATATGCACTGGTACAATGAAAAGTATCTTCAAATACCTAGCTCTGGGGAGCCCGCAGAGCGCGACTCTGAAGATAGAAGGCCAGATGCTGCAGACTCTAATGACAATTGGTTTAATGAGTGCTATGGGCAACGAAAGTTTGAGTCGTTTGGTGATCTCTTTCAATTCAACATGAACTCTAACGTACGCTACTTCCCGTCGAACTTGAACTCGACTCCAAAAAACTTTGACTACAGTCCGTTCGAAACCCGTAAGCCTTTTTATAAGAAAAAGTTTAGCGAAGATGAGACCAATGCAGAAACGGACGACCAGGACGAGCTTCAAGAGCATCTACATTTGAATGAATACAAAAGACAAGAGCTCAGAAAAAAGGCTGAATCTAAGGGAACTTCTAGCCGCTACAGCTCAATCAAGCAAATGAGCGAGAAGGCCCAGCTGGTCACAAAAGTCTCCGCACACAAAAATAAGGTTGTAAATTCCTGGATGTTTGCAAATCAACCGATTTCCCCACATATCGAGAGCTATTGTGTCAAAGAAAGTGGTGAGGTACAGGTCAACGAATCTAACATGGTTGTTTACGCAAAACAGTTTGATCCGCCGAAGATGCTTCCAATAAACAAAGAGCCCATCGCACCAGCACTCAGGACTTCGCAGGCGGACTCCGATCTATACCATATGCTGAGTGTGAATATGTTGCTGGAACGATCGTTGTTGAGTGCGAGATCGTTAAGCTCCATGAACAAAGATATTTACGCACTGTATGTTCTGGCAAGCTCGAACAAAGTGTTGTGACGTGATATCCATATATTTTTTATATCCGTTATCAGATGAGTGATTAAAACTACACATTGAAACATCCGTGAGATTGAGAGAACTAGGTTTGCCATAGAATCATTGATACATATCCCTTATTGGATCAAAGCTCTGCAAGTATAGGAATGCGCCATTTGAGACCCTCTCTATCGTAGATGCAAATATTGTGTGCCTCGTCCTCATCATCCTTTGGATCGAACTCCCCGTATTTGTTCACAAATTGTCGTCTTTGGTACACGGTGTTAAACTTAAATTGTCGCTTGTTGAATGTATTTTTGAAAAAGAATGCAGCGTATGCCAAAAGCTGTTCGTCTGAGTTGCCGAACTTGAGGGCAGTCTCTACATCATAGTCCCGCACATACTCGACCTCGATACTCTTCGGATCGCCTTGCCCATATGGATTCATGCTCTCATAAATATCAGAAGATCCATTTTGCACATGGTTGAGTGCTTTGTATAAGTTCTTTAAAGGTAAATTGATGAAATACTTGTAGTCTGTTTCCTGGCAAGAGTAAAAGAGTAGGTCGTAATCATTGAAGATCATGGACGGCAGCGAAATATCGATAAAGAAAATTGTAAATCCAGACTTGAGATAAAGCCCAATTTCCTCCATGGTTAGCTGGATTTTGTACAAATTATTGTGGTGATGAGTAGATGAGCCTGGACACTTATCCTCAGGTAAAGGCGGGATTTCAAATTCGGCAATTTTTAAGAAGCAGAATCTATTTTTGGGTAATATGTCCCTGATGTTCGTCGGCGGATTGAATGTCAAGACTGTATCGTCGCCATTAGCCGTTCTATACTTGACCTCAAATTTAGTTGTGCCGAGTCCCCTGCCATGTTTGACCACTAACCCAATGTTCAAATTGTAGCGACCCGGCGCAAGCCATGCAGTCTTACAATATGAAAGAAGGTACGTGCGGTTTATTTCAACATAATGGTTGTACACGTAATTTGTTGGCTCGTCAATTTTATAGTCAGAGTACTCTGCGAACATGCGCTTATTTTTGAAAAGCGCATATACATATCTCCATGAGTCGCCGATGAACTGTGCTTGGGTAATGTCTCCTCGCGTAGTAACGCCGCATTTATCAGAGATCCAGTCAATTAGCCTCCGTCTTGAACAAATAACGTTTCTGGACTGAGCCCGGAACGTGTCCAACGACTTGATATATGTGCGCAACCATGGGTACACTTTGGCTAGTATAGCAAGAGAGTCTTCGCCGTATACCCGCACAAGCTTATCGCAGAATAGGTCATTGTACAATAGGTAGAAATGAGAATTCGTGTGCTTGAGCAGACTGCTGGGAACAAGCTTTAGAAGCCGAACCTGAATCTCTAGAGGCAAATCGGTTAGCATCTTGATCGTAGATATTAGGAGTGTGGGGAAGCAACATAATAAATGGGCGCGACAATTGATTCGGAGGCACGGGTCTTCGCTTATCGGCACTCGACAACAAGGATAAAGTCACGTGATTTGTGATTTAGGGTTCGAGCAAAACCTGATAAAATTTTGGCATGTGAAAATTTTGAACACTCAGCTAAGACGTTTACATTAGGATTGGGTTTTGCAGCTGCCCGCGTCTAGGAGATTGAGCACAGGTATGCTATTTTGGCCTCCGCAATCAAGAAAATGGAGATGTTGCCAGGTGCGGACACTCATATCCGACTTCAGACATCCCCGGCTTTACGATAGCTTGTCTCACGGTGGTCACGCTGGGAGATATTAGGTTTGCGCTAACATTATTGGTAAGACTTCTGCAAGACCACTAGACATTTTGCTTCCAGGTCTCGTATTTTTAAATCGCCATTTCTTATTGCAATTTCGAGCTCCGTCTCACATGCAGTCGCGATATCACTCTTCTCGCAGTTGGCTGCAAAGTATTCAAGGATTGAGACTAGCACTCCGAAATAGGTGACTCGCGGCCACCTAAATAAACCTGTATTCAGAAATCAGCGCAATTTTCAAACTCTCAGTATCCTGTGTCTGATGAGCTTTTGTTTATCAACTCTGCGAAATAGCGCACAACGAACACTGGCAGTTGGGGCCGAAACAGATGACGTGTAAAAAAGGTAGATTGATAGTACAATCTCCCTCTTATCCACAGATGCGATACTGGCGATATTTCAAATTGTCGATATCCCCTTTTTTTTTGTAGCAAACATTCAAATGCTTGTCTGTCGATAACCAATGACCATGCCCTTGCAAAAGACCCACCGAGATCTCGCACTATAGTCTCACGTGATCGAAGCTTCTGGAACGAAATTGCCGCGGCGTATATAACCTCGAACGCCCGCAAACCAATCAGTTGCGGACATTGAGAAATCACAGCAAACTCTCAGCTAGAATTCTTCAGAGTGCTCAATTGTTTACAGCAAGACACTGAACTTTCCAACCCACGCCTAAACCAAAAACCGGAATACCACATCTCTGGAATTCATTCGAGTTTAAACCAACTTAAACCAGATCTAATCTATAAATCACAATAATGGCAGTTCACCCCGTTGTTTTATGGGCTCAGCGCTCCAGCGAAAGCGAACCCGCTAAGAATGTCATTTACTTGACCATTCAGGTACAAGATCCAGTGGACGTGAAGTTGGACTTGTCCGCCACGTCGCTTAAGTTTACTGCCCAGTCCTCTGACAAGGCCACTGACTACGAGTTGAACTTGGACTTTTTCGATGAAATTGACCCCGAGAATTCGTACAAACATGAGAGCGGAAGCCACATACTGTATGTGTTGCGCAAAAAGACCGCACAGGCCGAGTTCTGGCCACGTCTTTTGAAGGAAAAGTTGAAGTTGCATTACATCAAGACTGACTTTGACAAGTGGGTCGATGAGGACGAGCAGGACGAGCAGGCCGAAGAAGAAGACCCAATGGCTGCTATGGGCGGTATGGGCGGCATGCCCGGAATGGGCGGCATGGGCGGTATGCCCGGAATGGAAGGAATGGGCGGCATGCCTGGTATGGGTGGTCCCGGCGGTATGGACTTCTCGCAATTGCTTGCAGGTGCTGGTGGTGCTGGCGGTGCTGGCGGCGACTTTGACATCAACGCCTTGGCTAGCCAGTTGGGTCAGAACGCCGGTGCCGGTGACGACGAGGGCGACGAAGAAGAGGACGTCGAGGAAGTCAAGTAAACACGTTTGCGTGACCAGTAATAAAAGAAGAAAAGAAGAAGTCAATTCGTACTGTTGTCCGTCCATTTGGAAACTAGCCGCCGTAACTCCAACGAAACTTGAAATTCGGTCTCTTGCGCGGGCAGAGGAAGATTCAAAAACACCGCTTTTGGAGAGACTTTCAAAGCGCAGGCACGGCTCAACATGTACAATATCTTGCTGACAGCAGGGGCGCTTTCTAGCGCCGACTCGGGCCACTCAGTAAGCAAATCGTAGAATGCCCATACAGAAGCGGCCGTGTCACGTGGTTCGAACCACGACGTGCGGATAATTTCGTAGATGGCGTCGTAGCTGGCACCGGCAACCACCGAGACTTGGCGAAGAGCATTGATCTGGGAAACAGTGTGGTTCTCAGCAGCAAGTGTGAATCCGGAAAGACTCCCGCCATGACAAAACACGAGGATTCTTGGAGGCACGTTGTCTGCGTGTGGGTCTGCTTGTATAGACTCGCACTCTGCCACAACCTGACAAATGAATCCGGCAAGAGTGGCCTGGCTAAGAGTGTTCATTGCTGTATATGGGTTTGTGCAATAGATCCACAACACCACAAGCGATTGTTTCGTTTATGGCGCGTTTCTGAAATTATGTGGACTCCCGACTATTGAGTAGGCACCCAGGCAGCTCTTGGTTCAACAAGCAAAGTATATATGAGACCCTATGTCTCCAAGAATGTGTATTCTCCGAAGGACCGTCCCTTTCAATGCAGAGGGGTGCCTGTTTCCACAAGCTGATGTTCCCACAAGAAGCTGCTGCGTTTTTTCGTGAGCTTGCTCTTTTCACGTACACAGTCACGAAAAGTATCTCACCATAAAGCGCCTGGATTCTGGCCATGAGGCGCGCTTTCCAATTCATTAAATGGCGAGGTGCATGCAAACGTTGATACGCGCCAATTGCACGTTCCGCCAATATCTGAACCCCAGCCGTCCGCGAACCGTTCAAGTGCCATCAGAGTGGTTCCTCACCACAAATTCTGTTCATGGCTGGAATCGAAAGGATATGAATTGTGGGCGAGCGCCTCCGAAATACACGACCGCTGGCCCGAAAAAAAAAAAAAAAAAAAAAGAAAAAAAATAACGTTGGCTGTGTCGGGGGCACGCAATTCAGAAAAATTTGGGCGGGGCGCTTACGAAAGTGGGGTTTGCCAGTAATTAGCCTTGTTGCGATATCTCTACTGGTGTGTCTCACTGCGGCTCGTGAGTTGGCTGTGAAGGGTGTTCGCGGCCTTTAAAACCTGTGAGCCGTGTCGTGTCTGGCACAGAACATAGAAGATGTCCATTTTGGGTCCTGGCCCCCCCGTAACATACAAGGGCTGTAATATTTGGGTTGGTGGAGGATTGCTGTGTTGAACTCGCAATTTGAAGGAGGGTATGTCTGCCACCACCACAAACAGGGAGGTTCCTTTTCTTTCTTTATTTTCGTTCCACACATGTACGTCACGTGGGGGAGGAGGGGAGGGCACGTTGTCCCAGGCATGATCCATGGAAACAGCAGACGGGCCCACTCACATGTCTCTCTCACCGATGCATCTCGATGAATCTCTGTTGCAACTTCAGGAAATTCCATGTGTTCTTTATCCTCACATGGAGAACCAGTTTGAAACGGCCCTGCCCACGCCTGGTCACGTGCGCGCTCGAGAAAATTTTAAGTGCGCCTATACCAAATCAACTCCAGCCCAAAATTACACGACGCAATTCCTCGACGCAATTCCACCGCCCAGAAAATGTTCAGAATCGCTGGAAGGGCGCACAGCAGCGCGATGCGTCAGCACCGGCTCGCCGGCGGGCTTGTCCGCATGAACTCGACCGCCCCCGTCACGACACGTGACGAGGCCGCCGAGCTCGGCTTGGCCGGCGAAGCTCTTCTGCAGAAGTTGCGCGAGAAGGTTTTGGCCGAGGCCCTCGCAAAGGAGGAGCAAGCCATGTTGAAGGCCAAGGCGTTGCGTGAGTTGAAGGAGCGCACCAGGCTCGCTGTGCATGCGTTGGACAACACGCCGGCCGATGCGCTCGAAGACCGCTTGCTGCGCTTGCAGCACCAACTCGACCTGCTTCCAGACCAGAGCAAAGTCACGCAGCTCGACGAGCAGATCGAGGACTTCTTGTTCGAGAGCATGCGGTTGCCTGCAAGTGAGATCGGGTACGCGCCGTGGACGCGGGCTGCTAGCCAGCATGGCCGGCTTACCGGTGAAAATGGCGACGGCCCAGCGCAGCAGATCCGCACCACCGCTAGCGGTAGTCTCGCACACCAGTTTCCCAACTTGCAGCCTACGCCGGACTACAAGGGCTACTCTGAGCAGGAGCTCTTCTTACGGCACATGGCGCATGTGAAACACACAGGCAGCTTGGGAACACAGCAGGCCGATTTGTACAAGCCTAGCGATGACACTTTCAAGCCGCGTCCCGTCGGCGAGCTTTCCGTGGCCCTGTTGATGGCTGCAGAATGCCATTTGGGCCACGCCAAAGCACTTTGGAGACCGTCCACGCAGCCGTTCATTTACGGTGAGTATCAGGGCGTGCACCTCATTGACCTCAACCACACTTTGGTGGCTTTGCGCAAGGCAGCGAAAGTCATACGCGCGGTGGCCGCGAAGGGTGGTGTGATTCTTTACGTGGGTACTTCGCGGCTCCAAGAGCAACGGGTCGCTTTGGAGGAGGCTGCCCGCCGCTCGCATGGCTACTGCGTGACCCACAGATGGATCCCTGGTACGATCACGAACTTTACTGAAGTGGCGCGTCAGATCCTGGGCCCACTGAAGGCGCTGGTAAACCTCGCGGACGAACCCACCGGTAAGTACTATACTACCGAAGAGGGTACCCTCATCAAACCAGACTTGATTGTGTTGATGAACCCTGTGGAGAACAGAAACTGTATTGGAGAAAGCATCAAGCTGCGCATCCCAACCATCGGTCTCTGCGACACCAACATGGAGCCTTCGCTATTGACTTACCCCGTTCCATGCAACGACGACTCCATGCGAGCCTCATCGCTCATCTTGGGCGTTTTGCTGAAGGCCGCGCTGGAAGGTGTTAAAGAGAGGCAGTTGGCATTTGCCCGCTACAGACTGGTGCAAAAAAACGCGCCCCAGGTTTCCAAATTGGAGACCGACTCAAGGGCTGGCGCCACGCAGTCCGCGTAGACGCTGCTCATAGATTATGAGGCATGCATCTATTCTATATGTATATAGTGCCATTCCATACACCATGGCGGATTCGGGTACCAACCCCTCTTTGAAAGCAGCCCGTAATGTTCTCCTTTGACAGCGGCCCATCTTCACCTTTATTAGGCTGTCTGATTCGTGTTTAATCCTTTTTCTTGGCCTCGACTCTATTTTCACCGTCGCTTTCCTCGTCACTTCTCTCATCTGCGGCAACACCTCCAACGGCGTATCTATAAAGAATGCGGCAGATTAAAAAGAGCCAGTATGTGTTGAGAATCTGCAAGGCAATCAACAACACCAAAACAATGGGCTGGGAAAACCAGAACTTGTACATTTGCTTGTGTCTGTTCAATTCAGAAGGGCCCACAATAAGAAACTCGGTCATCACTGACCAAATAATCCTTAAGTTAGTCCAGTGTCTGAGGTATATCCAAACGAAAACGAAAAGAACAAAGAATGGGCCCGCGAGTGGCGAGTTCAAGTAGTTCAATGTTTTCGAAAAAGAAAGAAAGAAGTCAGACACGTCCATCGTCACGTACACGGCCAAGCCCATCCAAGTGAAGTGGAATGCGTAGGAATTCCAGATCAAAGCAATAGTCACCACGTGATGTGCAATGAGCTCGTTGAAATCCTTTCTTGGTTTTTCAAGCTGCATCAAGAGTACAATAGACTGCTGGGTCCAAAAAGCCGCTTGTCCTAGGTAATAAACTTTGAAGTAAAAGTCGTGTGTCGTATGCGGGTATTCCAAGTAAAAAGGCGTGGTCTCGAAGAACCAGAGGGGAGTACGCGACATAACCCATAATCCAAAGGGCCCCAGAATACCGTAGTAGAACATTGAGTAAGACTGTTCCATAAACCTCTTTATTTTGGTCTCTTTCCGAAGACCAAAAAAGATCGCTGCTGGGCGGAACAAACAGACCATCATGAATTCTCTGAAGAATGTGAAGAAGAGAGAGTAGAAGCCAACAAAGTAGAAGTCATATTCGCCTTTTCCGTACTGGTCGGTGCCTTCAATGCGGTACGACACTGCCATCATTTTGGCAAGTATTTGGTGTAACTCGTTGGTTTCGTCAGTCACAAAGTATACGACAAAATGAGCCATCATGATGACAAGCGGATACAACCAGGTGTGGTGCTGGCCGAGCTCCTTGCATGTCTGCAAAAGATTGCCCGCGGAGACCTTCTCTCTGGGTGACTCGGCAACAGTCTCCTTTGTTTTCGTCTTCTGTTGTCGCCTTTGCAGGCGGTTCATGGTTGAAGTATTCGAAGGATTGATGGTGCCAGCAGAGGCTTTGCGGGTCTGCTGAGGGTCTGAGGTTCTCATCTCGAACACCTTATTTCTAAATCTAGAGATAACAGAAAATACGTGACGTGTTCAAAATAAGGTTTGTGGAAAGCCAAGTCACGAGAAGAACTGTTCCGCCGCGTTTGCTATGGTTTAACAAAACACCTCTTGAGAAAAACACGTGGCTGTCGCTAGCTTGTCGGTGGAGCAAAAAGAAAAACAACAGTGTACAGGTGTAAATGTTCGCGCGGTTCATGGTGGACGGGTCCACAAGCGCTGTGCTGGTGCTGCAAGTCCTCGCCCGCAAAATACTCATTGTGGCACGACATGGAAAGGAGACATTTGATTGGATCGTATCTGGGAACATAGGTTTTGAAATTTTTGTGTCGGGCCTGTGTTGCATGATTTAGAGTGCTCATGCAGCTTACGGAATCTTCGCTGCCAGGGATGCAATTAGGCGTGCTAAAGTCTGTTCGTTTGGTGGTGAACGTATGCCCTGGTCTAGTAGTTTGGGTAGTCAAACTCTTTTGCTCTAGTACAATAGACACACGTCTTCAAATTGACTTATTCGAAAACATGTGACTTGTCATCTTGCCTTTGAGTGCGCTCTGATTGTCCAAGTTCTGCTGGCGAGTGTGTGTGGCTTCCAGCGATTCGCCGTTGAAATATTTGTATGAGTTCGGAAAATTCCAGAGTCTAACCTAGGTATATATCATTAAATTTTGTTCTGGGAAGAAGTAGTAAAGTTCCTGAAACACTGAATCACGATAATTCATATATTTTTCTATCACCTTATTTTCAGGTAAGTAACCGTTTGAATACTGCTGTCTGGGAGTTGCTCTTTGAAATATACATTTATTGAATATACTTCATGATTGAAAACATGATTACAAATAATTTCGGTAGGCTTCTTCCTTTATTTACACTTAAGCACCTTTCGTGTATCTTTTGTTTTCGATTCAAAAACCTAGAGTCTTCAGCAGTTCCATTCTGGCACTTATTTTATGTTCAAACAAGGTTTTGGGCCATTTTGCATCATATACTGGCGGTCCCAGGAGTGCACATGAATACAGGCTCGCGATCAATCAGTCACCTGACTCCGCCACCGTCACAGCCATGTCTTTTGAGGGGATTAACTAAACATCAGCTTATACCCCGAGATTACCCATTTAAACTTAAATTATACAGACCATAAATCACATACTTAGAGTGTTCTTCTATTTAAGAATACACGAGGAACTAGTCTGCTTCCAGAAACGAGCATTTCGATTATCATCTTCAACCCCCACTCAATCCCCTAAAAGCAACACAACACCCTAGGAAATGTCGCTTGAACAGCCCATTTTAAAGGCGACCGACCCAGCATTAACCGGCGACAACTGGCAGTACATTCTAGATGTGTGTGACACTATTCTGGCGGATCCAGAGACGAATATTCGCGCCGCCATGAAAATTGTGAAAGCCAGGCTTTCGCAAAAAGACGCCAACATTGTGCTCCGTACACTCACGCTTCTTGTGGCAATGGGTGAAAACTGTGGCTCGCGAATGCAGCAAGAAATCGCATCGCTGCTGTTTTTGAAGGAGTGTTTGTTGAGCAGATTGGCCGACAAGAAGGTGCACAAAGAGCTCAAGTTTCGCATCGCCGAGGTCATAGAGCAGCTCGCGAAGTCGTACAAGAAAGACCCGTCTTTGAAGGCGATCTCAGATGCCTATGCCGTAGTTCAGTCAAAGTATGCGCAGTACCTAAAGTCGCCGCCCAGCAAGCCAGCGAAGACTAGAATGACGGTCCAGGACCGCAAGAATGAGGACTTGGAGTTCGAGCGTGCCCTCAAGTTGTCTGTGCAAGAGTACGAACGTGAACAGAGCATCCGGAAGCTGTATTTAGACTCCAAACCTCTCCCAGCTCCGCTTCATAACTCACAAAAAGAAAATATTGGTGCACCAAACCAGCTACAGGCCAATCAGTCGAATGGTGAAGCTCAAGCAATCAACGAGAGTTTTAAGACGCAAACCGACCCAGACACAGTCACGATAGCCAACGTCAAGAAAGTTGTAGCGTTGTACGACTTGATTTCGTATGAGCCCGACGAGCTTTCGTTCCGCAAGGGCGATATCATCACGGTAATCGAATCCGTGTATCGCGACTGGTGGCGAGGGTCGTTGCCTACAGGTAAAACTGGCATTTTCCCGCTCAACTACGTCTCTCCGGTTGTGTCGAAGTCGCCGGAGGAGCTTGCGAGAGAGCAAAAGCTTGAAAACGCGTTAATGGAGACTGAGTCGAGGAAGGTCGACCGGCTCTTGGCACTTCTTTCTCTGAATCCAGACTCGGTGCTGGAGGAAGAGGTCACTGATCTCTATAACAGCATCGTGCCCTTGAAACCAATGTTAGCCCAGCTTATAGAGAAGCATAGCTCACGCCGCGACGAGCTCAAGGCATTGAATGATCAATTAAATGCGGAAACAAAACTCTACAACTCCCTGATTGATAACATGATTACACAGAGGCAGAACACGCAGCTGAACTATTCACTTCCGTACCCCGCACAATCTCATCAGCAGTCTTTTCAGAAGTCACAAGTTGCGCATCAGCGTCTTCCCACAGGAGTATCCTCTGACCAGCCGCTCAATGAAGCACAGCAAACCCCTGGTTATGGGAACTACTTGGAGCAACAGCCAACGAGCGCTGGTTTCGGAAATGGGACTACTTATGGCGGTGGCAGACCTTATATACATGCGGCAGGCCTGCAACAGGCTTATCCTCCGCAAACTTCGTTTCCACTGGGACAAAACTATGGAAATCTATAGTATATGAAACTGTGAAGTATGGTAGGCGGTGTGCGATTTCAGCGAGAGTGGTGACGATACACTTTTGGGAAAAGCTTTCCGGTCACGTACAATGGTACTCTTCGAATCAATAGATCATCACTGCGGTAGATTCTTTCGCCGTAGTCTACAGTTCCGTAATAAAAACAGTTCGTACTCAGCTAGCGAACGAGTTGCAGGCTTGTACTATCTTGTCTAGTAACGCTGTCGCTTCTTTCACGTTCGAATTGTCTTGAGCGTCATATATCGCAGTTGGAAAGCTTACACTTAGATATGAATCTTGATGCTTTGATTGAACCGGCGGAAAATGTCGACGGGCCCAAGCACCATTCTAACTGGTGGAATGATATCAAAATTCCAATGTCTCTATGTCTATCGGACTTTCATATATGTTTTTTATAAAAAATGTTCTCCAATCTCTTTTTTTTTTTGTTTTCTTCTTCATCTTTTAAAATAAACGTTTTCCTTTTGCATCTTGTGAGATTCTGACCACCAAGAGTGAGGAGTCAAAGTTGGCATATAGCGCTCTCGTACGCTTGATTTTCACAAGTATCATACTTTCTGCCCGTTTGCGTGTTCGAATAATTTCTAGAAAAAAATTTCAGCTTGCTCCAAATATCTAGATTTGCCCAGGAATCCTCCTCATCATATTGATCGGTAAATATATTTGTATCGACTTGTGAAATAGAGTCTCAAGTTGTTCTCAAATAATAACACTACAGTTTGATATTTGAAGATTTTTAATCACGACATACATGAAAGGTCAGATAGTGGTGAAGTCTACCTTGCGTTTGCTTAGTGAACGTGAAATTCACCGATATTTTTACATAATAGAACATATGGACCCCGACTGTCATGGCTTAAATCGTGCTCGTGCCTGTACATAATGTTGATTTTGGTGACCTCGGTGTCAACAGTAGAGATTTCGGTAAGAAGTTCACACAATCAACCACAGAATATACGACTAAAATGTCGAATTTGTATGGACACAGAGAAGAGCAAAACAACCAGCGTTTCGATCAGCTATCCCAAACACTACAGCAATTCCGCACCACTGTAGATAGAGATATACATGGCCGGGTGCAACTGGAAATGCTGACATTAGATACTCTTAATGAAAGTTTCGGCCAATTGTGGACGAAGGTGAAAAGAACCAGTGGCGACTTGCAAACAGTCATGAGCAGAAACGCCAGTTTGACGCGCATAGTCGTAGTGTTATTGGCTGTGTTTTTTGTGCTCATGACTCTCTTCAAACTCAGGTAGTCTTGGCGCAAAGACCTGCCTTGCCATCCAAGAGCAATGTCCACAGGGTTTTTTTTTTTTTCATTTAAAGGTCACTAAAACAATATGTGATTATATTACTTATGTTGCGAACGGCTTTCACTTCTTGTTTACCACGTCGGAGCCCAATCTATAGGCCCCAATCGCCTTGCCCCAGTTGATCTTCAGTTTGGTCACCGGCAACAATCTCCTCAAGTTCTTGAAGTACTTTTGATTTAACAAAGTGAAGTCGCCCAAAATTTTCATTGTCGCCTCGTTCTCGGTCTTGTTGATAAAATTCACAATGGAAGACGCAGATACTTCTCCCAACAGACTTGCGGGCGTGACTTCGTCGAACTCGAGCCGAACGTTTCCATCTTCGTAATAGTGGATATCTAACTTTACGCTACCCTCGACGTTTCCTGAACTGTCAACAGAATATACAGATTTCCAGATCCCCGTGTAGAAATTATTCTTGTTCAACTTTTGTCCTATTATGATGATCTTAACTGTGTCCCCCGGTTCAGGGACAACCGTGAATGCATATTCTGAAGGGTAGTGGTCATCTCCATACTGCTTGAGCAAGTCAACGAGCTTACTGAAGAAACTGGGGTACGTCACATCAGGCTCTGCGGACTCCATATCAATGGCCTTGCTCGAGTCCAAATCGACATTGAATTTTTGCTTTCCAACGTAATCCCAGTACTTTGACGACGAGTGGTCTTTGTTGAACTTGCTGGCTACCAATTCACCGGAAACAATGAGACCAGTCTCGTCGATTTGACTCTCTAAAGCATTGTTGACTGCGGCCCCGTTTTCGTTAGAGGCAAGAGCAAGCAAATCTGACTTGACCTCAGTCAATTCTCCGGGAGGTGCCGTATTGACCAAGCTACCAACAATATCGTTAAGTGTTACAGACATGGCAGCTGTATTCTTGATTATCAAGAAGGCGCAATAGGCTTGTGTTGGGTGGAATGTGTTGATGCAGGCCAGTCGAGTGAGATACTGTGCACACCAGATTGCAGTGAAGGAGATTGGCGGCGACAAAGACACAGACGATGAGTCTTATTTACATGGAAAAAAAGTTGTTTCAGATAACTTCAGAGTTTATTAAGCAGTGAATTGCTCTTGGATCCTAATTCAAAGCTTTACGGTTTCAGATTTAACGAGGCGTACTCAAACAGTGCCTTGATATTGTGCGCGCGGCGCTGTCGCCATGAATTCTAAGACAAGTGAAATGCACCAGCACCCTCACGAATGGCGTGCAAAAGTTTGGACTTCATAAGCTGCTCCAGAGTGTAGTCTGGAAGCTTGAGATAGTTGGCGCACGTCATTACTGATGGAAGATAATCATCTCCTGAGAGACCGGCGTCAGGATGTTTTCTCACAACGGTGAACTCAGGTCGCATTGCCTTGAATCCGCCAATCGGGAGCCTTGGTGACCCGGTCAAAAATTGTAGAAACTCTCGCCGTTCCGATAAATCGAGGTTTTGTAGGACATTCACGAGCATTTTAATGGCTCTTGAGTCCTGCGAAAATCCATGATTGGCTTTAATCGATTTAGAAATTGTTTCCCGCGACCAGTCTTCATCACCACTTCCAAAAATCTCCTTAAGCTCTTTGGGCGTGAAGATTGACAATGAATCAATAGGGAAGACCGAGTCAAACCCCTCTCTAAATGCCTGTACTTGCCTGATAATTCCATCTAGCAATATATGTCTGGTGACTTTTCTTATATATGACTCAAGGTTTTGTAAAGTCACAGCAATGTTGCTTCCATCTGGAATAAGTTCCAAATCTGCGTCACCAGGGACTGTGAAAAAGAGTGACAAATCACCCAATGTTGTGCCGTCAACTTGAACATCGACTGAATCAGGTGACTCTTCGAGCTTACTTAAGTATTTGGTCAAATATTGCATACCTCTCGCATAATCCAGGTCAATTTCCTCAAGAAGGCTAAGAAACTTCGTTGCATCCCCATCATCGTTCAACATATTGTCAAGACAGCGAGGATCTTGAACAAGCGAAATAAACAACGTATTGAAGTTGAAGTCGATAATTCTAGAGTCTAGTAAAGCGCGGGCCACAAAGACGCCTAGCACGTTGAAAAGAAACAAGACGCTTGTTTCCTTTTGACTATTTCGGGTAGTGCTTATTGGAGATGGGAAAAGTCCTTGTGCACTAGCCGCATACTCTTCATTTTCTTCATTCTGCCGCCACATTAGTAACTCTTTCTTGCAAAATGCCTT
Source organism: Metschnikowia zobellii (assembly GCA_939531405.1). NCBI lineage: Eukaryota > Fungi > Ascomycota > Pichiomycetes > Serinales > Metschnikowiaceae > Metschnikowia > Metschnikowia zobellii. The sequence goes on along the minus strand of OW618031.1, from coordinate 707,859 downwards.
GGAAACCGAGGCATAAAATTCTAAGGTTGGGCCCAATCCAGAACCAACTTCGTCGTAGTATTCGATTTCAAGAATTGCTGGCAGCAGCCCATACTGCTGAAGTACTTTAACTGCACCTTTGAAGATTTTTTCTCTGGAGAGTCTGACTTTCGTTCTCATGGGAGCGCCAAGCAGAAAACCGGCATTTATTCCTGTCAGATTGCCCTGACCTTCTGCCTTGTTTTTGATTGAGCGGCTATTCCATGTGTGAATCAAGCGTGAATGTCCAAAGGAAATGCTTTGCAAAAAAAACATTCTCGTATTGAGCGGATACACAAATGAGTAATCATTCGTGGTAGCAATGCTCCAGTAGGGCATAGACCCACTTGCCACAATTAATGGTTCTTCCAACTGTCTGTTGAGCTTCACTGTCAATTTCCAGTTCGTAAACACCTCAACAGGAAGTGCCTTAAACTTCTTTGCCTTTTCCACTGTCTCGTTGATTGAAAACAATGTACGCAAGAGATTTAGTATCGCTTTTGTGCTAGTGTCTATTGACACTGTGATTCCTTCTTGAGAGACTTCGTCAGCAACTTCACCCTTGCCAGATACTTTATAATACACGTCATGTGGCTTGCCCCAAATATCGAAACCTTCAACATTCTTCAGACCAGTTTTGGAACGTAAAGATTTAAACACTGCACCAAAAATTGTCGAGTCTTTTGAAATTTTTGAGCCATCAATCAAAAATTCCGTATCCTTGATTTCTCCCGGCTTTTCAGATAGATCCTGATCTATAATGCTTCTAGAATCTGTTTCATTGTCTCTCCCGAAGTCCGAGAAAAAGCTTTTCTGTTTGAGGAACTTTTCGATGGCCTTGAAGGTGGCAATAGCATGGACTGAGATTACTATTTGATTCATGCTCGAATCATTACTCAACTCATCTTGTGATATCAATCTAATTTTTATCTGCTTCGCCAAAGATGCGAACCCACTTTCAGCACCGTTGGAGTTTGTGAGACCACTTGAGGTGACCTCAAAGGATTCAGAACGTGCCAATGAATCTTGAAGTAATACTATTAGCTTTGTGAGTTCTTCGCTGTCCTCATAAAATACTTGAATAAACGCCTCAGTTGCAATCTTTCGGGCTTTTTCGGAGAGAGCGTGACCCACAAATACTTGCATAAGCTGCTCCAAAAGCCCCAGCGAGATGAGTTCAAAGCTTGAAATACCGCCCTCATTTGAGCTCAAAGCTTTTCGAAGATCAGACCAAAGCAACTCCCAAACACCACTACTGACTGAAGAAGCGGCAGCTGCAATCTTAAGGGGAGTCACGATTGATGTGAGCTTATTCTTTTCCTGAACGAAGTTATCGCTCAGCTTCAAGAATTCATCAAAAAGATGATTGATGGCGACTGCCACGTCCTGCAAGTACTTCAATAGAGATTGAGTATTCATGTGCATACTAAGATCAGCGAGTTCTCTATCGCCAAATTTGTCTTGATAAGCATTCGCAAACAGTGGACGGCCAGCTCTTATCTCCCCTATTTCCAGAGCGCCCACCTTATTTGTATCAAAATCTGCCGCTTTCAAGGAATTAGTTATCAGCACTAAATCGCTAAAGACACCCTCTTTTTCCAACACAGGAGTGCAGGATAGCTGAGATTTCAAGAGGAGAGTATGTATCACGCCACATGCACTCAGAAGCAAAAGAATAGGTCCATTCAAAGCCCGCTCGTTTGAAGAGGTAGTATGTGTCACTTGAGGGACAAGCTTTTTCCCGCTACTGACAATGGACGTGAGGATGCCGAATAATGAGTCCAAATCTCTTTTGGCGAACAGGTCAGAGTCGGCGAACGATACCATACGAGAAAGGCATATGAGCACTTGCTTTCGAATCGAGTGATCCATCGTAGCCTGGAAAGAGCCGATCAACACAGGCCATACCTGATTTGTGAAAACACGGAAACTCTCAGAACTTTCATTCCTGTACAGTAAGTTTCGGTCATAGTTAAGTCTGTTTTTCGTCTGGCTTACTTTCTCATCATCATGCATAAACGGAGTATCTTTCGGTGAGTACGTGATGGGCAGGAAATAGGCAATAATATGCAAGAAAAGAGAAAGAAGCTCCTTCGGGCATGAGATTAATGACTCAATCGAAATGTTCTCGGTCGAGTGAGTTTTGGTTTTCGCGTCGTCTCTTTTATCGAACTTGCTGAGTGATTTTCCAATATAGTCGCCAATGCCCAAATTGAGCAAAATACTGGAGATCTTCACCGAAGTAGAGATGAGAATAATTAGGGATTTGAGCAACGCAATCATGGAATGATAGTTGAGCCCCATGTCTGTGCTTGAAGGATTACACGAATCGCAAATCACGCTCAACATGTGGCAAAGAAGTACGTCGTTCGAAAACAACTTCTCCAAGAAATCGGGCTTTTCCTTGAAGCTATCAATAATTCGCGAAATACCAAGCCACGCACTTTTCTTCACAGCAATATCATCGTGATGTTCTGCGACTTGCACCAAGTTTTGAAACTGGTTGAGTACAAAGTCAAAGTACACCGCCAGGATTCCCTCGCATGCGTTCGCCACAATCTGTAAACACTTTCTCTGCGAATGTACGGTCAAGAAATCAAGGTTCTGTAAGCACGCGCGCAATCCGTCACTTGCCAAGATAAGAGAGTGGGCACCCTTATCGCGGGACATTATTTCCAACGTCTGGAGACACTGCTCAGTCAAGTCAATATACACAATGTGTAGAAGCTTTCCAATAAGAGTCTCGACGGCTTCGCAATTGAGCGCGTCGTTGACAAAGTCTGTATTCACCTCGATGAAGTTGTAGAGACACCGACACGTCACCAAATGAAGCTCGAGGTCCTCCACTAACGCCGGATCATTGAGAATATCCACAAGCGCACGTGCAAGCTGTCCTGGTTGGATGACGCGTTCTGCGGTCATCCCATCCATCATGAGCAACTTCTCGGAGAGCTCGTTGATACTTTCGAGGATCAAGTATGTATCGTCGCGCTGCGATATATTACCCACCAAGGCATCGAACTCGGAGTTCTGGCGTCCAAAGGTGGGACCATCGAGCCCATCCACGAGACGCAGCATCACCTCTAATATGCCCAGGGGATGCGGTGAATCCCCGCCGGGGCGATTGCGTTCCATCAAGTCTCGGAGAAACCCGGGAGCACGGCCGTTTCCGGACATAAGCCCATAGAGCCTGTTTCCTACATTCCCATCGAAATCATCTTCTTCTTCGTTTTCTTCCTGGGAACTCTCGCCACTTCCAGTAGATTCCGAGGAAGACGGAGATATGTCCCAGTCACGTGATCCGGTGGCAAGCGCTATATCTTCCATTTCGTCTGTTTGATGGTTCAGTATTCCTGTAAAGCTGTCTGTGTGACTCTCGGCATTTGAAGAATCTGCCTGCTCACAATCAGACTCATTTTCGGGGTCCATGGATCCGCCAGGGGCCGTTTTCGAATGTTCGCTATCTGAGGCCGAATGCGCAGGATGTAGCCCGCTCACGCCCACAGCCTCATTGTGCATTGTCTCTTCCATAGGCGAAGAATTAGCGTAGATGTGGGCGTCTTGAACAATGTCAGTTTGTGAATCTGCGGCCCTTCCGATCAAGGTGGCGGGCAGAGAATGCGCCACATATTGTGGCGAAGATGAAAAGAGGCCCCGCTTTTTGTGGGTGACCTTGCGTTTGTGGTTAGGTGGCATATCTGGTATTCTGTGGTGACAACTGTCTGTAAGTATTTAAATATAAGGCGAAGCGCTGGGGTATATGAGTGTGGGTATAGCCGAGATGACAAATCACGGGGCTTACCGGAAGATGAGGACTGGTTTAGTACCCTCGCTAGGAGGGTCGCGTTTCTTTGTCACGTGATACAGGTGTTCCGCGGCCACGCAATCTCAGTGTCTGCCATAGTACTAACTTTTTGAGTAGATTGTCTTGCTGTGTTTGGAAGAGTTTTGCTCATTTTCAAACAAGGTTCGTTTTCAGCTAACTAGTTTAGCACACTACTTGAATACAGTGCAATTTATGCGGGTTTTTAACGGCGAAGCATAGGTTTAAAGCAAGGTAAATATACACGTGAGGTGAGTCGCGATGGCCAGCATACTTTGTGTCCGGAATCGAGACCCTTGTGGTCCATAACTCTGCTCTTGAAATTTTCATAATTCACTTTTGGGAAAGCTGGAGCTAAAAGTATCTCGAGTTGAAGAATAAAATTGGGGTTTGCCCTTAAAATAATAAAAAGTCTGTGAATAGCGAAGCTTGCCCCTTCATTGGCTTTATCGGTATGGGTGCTCTATACTTTGTGGGGCCCATTAAACGGGCCTTTTAAAACATTTAAACAAGCAGTTTTTTTCAAGGCACCCGGTTCAACTTTTTTGATTTGCGGCTCATCAAGCTGCTCGGAAACCGTGTAACGAATTTCAGGTGCGCTTCGTTTTCTCTTGGCAACTATGTCAAACCTTGTCCTTTTCCAAATATGTGAATCACACAACATTTCTTGGTCCAAGTGAATTGATATAAACATCTACAAGATGAGAGCATAAGCTGGAGCTATTAGAATGGTGTCTCATTTCAAATCAGTCTCGGCTTTCCGAATTTATTCTTGGAATAGCAATCCCCAAAAAAATATACTTGCTCTGAGAGGAAGAGCCACGCTGAGAGCAAAACATAATCTTGGGCCCCCCACTTCTCCCCTTTATACAAAAAAATATAGTGCAGGATCAAACTAAAATCTATATTTATTGCCAAAAATTACACTAGCATATGCTGCCTGGCGTTAAAAGGTATGTGATTCGTTCCGGATAAAGCGATCCGCAAAAAGTCTCTCTCCCGCATTTGGAATTGTGTGCAGAGTACGGCTTTCAGTCCCCCACGCCACGCGTGCTTTGCCTGAGCATGTGTGGCATGGCATGCAACATTTTTTTGGGTATGGATATTTCGACAGGAAAGAAGAGGGAACTCTAGCTTTCTAGTGGTATTGATGAAAAGAACTGATCTTTGCATCTTGCCTCTACTGTGTAGAAAAACAACAATCAATATGGGCCCCCACGGCGCACAAGAGGTTATTTGATCGTGGCAAACACCTACCCCGCTGCCGGTACTGTATATACATGTTTATGTCAAGCACATACACGCCCAGCAGAATGCTCGCCCACTGACTAGTTTTATCTTCACGGAAATTAAACCGTATAAAAAGCAGTTGATTACCCTGAGCCCAAAAACGTGTTAGCTTTGCCATATTCTCTTTTTTGAACTATAGTAGTTTCGCTCTGTATATTTGTGTCTGACTATTACTCCAAACTCAAACATCAAGTCGCATTCGCCGCAACTCAGCCATGTCTAATACTTCTGTTGCAGACGACGAGAAGGCTCAGGCATGCCTCGTCGAGACCATCGACTCGAATCACAATATTATTTCCAAACCAAAATCTTTGGAACCATTTAGCGACGCAGAAATTGACGAGATGCACAGAAAAATCACCCGCAAGGTCGACATTAGGTTGATTCCGATGCTCGTGCTCTTGTACATTTTGAACTATTTGGACAGGAACAACATCGCAAGTGCCAGATTAGGTGGCCTAGAGTCCGACTTAGGACTTGTGGGCAACCAGTATCAAATTTGTATTTCCATTCTTTTCGTTGGATATATTCTCATGCAGATCCCGGCAAACATGTTTTTGAACAAGTACAAGAAACCTTCTGTTTTCATCACGTGTATCATGATCGGCTGGGGCACCATCTCTACCTGCACTGCAGCGGTACAGGGGTTTGGAGGCTTGCTAGCTGTCAGGTTACTTTTGGGGTTCGTTGAAGCCGGGTTCTTTGGCAGCGCCCTCTACATCTTGTCCTGTTGGTACACGAGATATCAACTCTCACTTAGAAACTCCTTGTTGTACTCTGGGTCGTTGCTTTCTGGGGCGTTTTCTGGCTTAATCGCGGCGGGTATCGTGGAAAATATGAACCAAGTTCGGGGCTTACGCTCATGGAGATGGTTGTTCATCATTGAGGGCGCTATCACTGTGGGTATTGCACCATTTGCATACTGGGTATTACCTGATATGCCGCAAAACTCAAAAATTCTTTCTACGCTCGAAAAAGACGTACTTTTGTACAAAATTAGAGCTGAGATTGGGGAAGATGACTCAGACTCGATCAATCAAGAGACTTATTGGGGGGCCTTCAAGTTGTGTGTCAGCGACATCAAAGTATGGGCATGCGTAGGCATTCTTTCGTGGTTGGTTGCTGCTTGTGGTGTCACCAACTTCTTTCCCTCGATCGTTCAAACATTGAACTTTAGCAAAGTGGTCACTTTGTGTTTGACCGCTCCACCTTATTTGGTTGCTGTGGTCAGTACCTTTCTTTGGGCACAGCATGCAGACAAGACCGGCGAGAGATTTTGGCACGTAGTGGCCCCGATGGTGGTCTCCATTATTTCTTTCATTATAGCTGTGGCCACTTTGAACACCGGTGCACGTTACTTTGCCATGGTCATAATGGTACCCTCGCTATACTGCTCATTTACCACCATTCTCTCATGGATGTCCAACTCATGTCCAAGGCCACCTTTAAAAAGAGCCATTGCTCTTTCATTGATGAACTGCTTGTCTAACTCGGCGTCTATTTGGAACGCATACTTATATCCGACCTCTTCCGCACCCCGTTATGCAACTGCTTTCATATGTAATATTGCCTTTTTGGCGATGGCTATTGTGTGTGCTATTGCTTTGAGATGGAGACTTCATATGTTGAATAAATCAATAGAAAATGGCACAATGGACTGGGAACGCGAGCTTGGTAAAGGAAACAAAGGTCTCTCTGTCAAAGAAGACTTTAGGTTTTTGATTTGACGTTGCGGTATACTCAATGATCCGCCCCCTTGCTTGGTTTCAATGCAATACCAAAGAACACACCTCTTAGAGAGATTGCAACTTGTTCATGTATCTCCAAGAAAACACTTGCTATTTTTATTTCTTGCCGATCAATGTGTATTATTTTCTTTAAGTATTCTGAACAGATAATCCATATAGCAACTCTCTCTGAGTGTAAAGTTATCAAACCATCTATTTAAGGCGCGACAGTGTCATCTCGAGGATAGCGTCATACAAATACGTCTTGAGTGAGTCCATACTGAGATCACTCTTGCTTTTTTGGTCCAAATAATCAGGCTCTAACTTCACTTTGGTAATTGGCTCGTCAGATGGGTCATGATACTGTTCTAGGTATGGATGCTTCAAAGCTTCACTAGCAGTAATCCGCTTTGCCGGGTCAAAAGTCAAGAGCTTTGTCATCAAATCAAGCCCTAGTAAATTGATTGGATCAGACCCAAAGCGCTGTATCCGACGAGGATGTTTATGAAAGTACAGGTGAACATCGACCGCCGTCAGGCGGGGCAACAGTCTGATGTAGTCTCTTGCTCGATTCAGCTTTACGCTGTCTAAGTCCCCGCCCACTGGGGTACCCAAGTACTGAAATATAAGGAGCAACTGATGCTTATAGTCTTTTCCCGGAAACAACGGGTACCCTAAGTATAGCTCTGCCATCATACACCCCACAGACCAGAGGTCAACTGCGGTCGTGTATATCGACTGCAGAAGCATAATTTCTGGGGCACGGTACCAACGTGTTGCGACATATTCAGTAAGTTTCGACTCTAACGGCAGCATTTTGGACCCCATTATACGGGCCAAACCGAAATCACATATCTTCACGTCGCAGTTATAGTTCACGAGTACATTCAGAGGCTTGAGATCACGGTGGATCACATTTGCGCTGTGTATGGTCTTCAATCCGCGAAGGATCTGATAGATGAAATATTGTATGTGCTTGTCCAGAATTTCCAGCGAATGGTTGAGTTTATGCAAATCTGTTGGCATATATTCCTGAATTAAATACACCTCGTTAAATGACTCAAAATCTTTGGGGCGCTGCACATCGTAGAAACCAATAATGTTCTCATGGTTCCGAAAAAAGTTTAGTAAGTGAAGCTCACGAATTGTACGGAGACAAACGATGGTTTTAGAAAAAGGCTCTATTTTTTTGATCGCAACGGTGAGCCCCGTTGGCTTATGCATCGCTGAAGCCACTACACCATATGCACCTTCGCCCAATACCTGCTTTGTCTCGTACGATCTGCTTATATTAAACACAACTTTCTGAGGACTCATTGTGGATGGAACAGAAATAAGCACTCTATTTCCTGAACAGAACAATTCTACGAGAAATTGCCTCGATATTTATCAAGACCAACTCTAAACGCACGGCATCTGCAGTGGCCGGTACAAACAATGTTTCTTGAGCATACAAGCATATTGTGTGAATGCAGGGTGTGTACTTGTGAGATGAATTTTGCGTACAGCTCTTTGATACACACATGTTTCAGGAGCGAACGCCAAACGCGAGAATCTGAAACGTTACGAGCCAATGACCATGTTTCACAAGAACATAGCTGAGTCTACTGAAAGCTGAATCTCTCTTCAAAATACCCAATAGGTGCCGTCATTTAAGATTTCGTCTTGAGGCTCAGCCTGAAGCAGATCAGAAACATGCAAAGAAACTTTACCCCTCTTAATTTTGGCATTCATCATGACGAGCACTGTGCGCTGTACTCATTTCATAGGCGTTCAGGTACCGAGTCAAATTTATGCCCTAAATTCCTAGACGTATCAGCCTTCAAGACTCCTTAAAGGAACAGCAAATAACACATGTATGAAGAGCTACTCTGAGAAGGCTCTGATTTCACATACATGACCTGGCCTATTTTCTTCCATAATTCATAAATACCTAGCAGTGAGCCACTTTTTTTTTCAAAAGAGATTAATTCGAATATCTGTTTTTTTCTGGCTCTCTCGTACCATTAATATTTGTCTTTATTATACAGAGCTTCACCAGTCTTCTCAACATCCCCAAGTCGTTGTAAAATGAAATGGGTGCATCATCTGACTAGCTAAGTAGATGAGATCATTCTTGTAGACATTCCAGATAGCCTTACTAGGGTGGAAAAAGGCTTAAAACTTCTGAAGTTTACTCGAATCCAAAACATGCTAAGAGTCATACAGCTCACTCCTGCCGTCAGGTATATAACTGCTAGTACTTTCATCACCATCGAAAAGGCAACTTGTCCGAGCGGTTAAGGAGAAAGATTAGAAATCTTTTGGGCTTTGCCCGCGCAGGTTCGAATCCTGCAGTTGTCGATATTTTTTGTGAAATTGTTTTTAAGTGACTATGTCTTTATTCAATTTTTTTTTATTATTTCAAATCCAGTACATCCTAAGGTTAAACGTTTCCCTTTCAATGATAGAGCGTAAATTGTCGCCACGAAAAGTTTACACACGTGTGCGCGAGTAGACCTACATCGTATATCGTATATCTTAGACGCGCAGACATTATCGTCCTCTATCGACATTCCTACTTTTGATCAGAACGAGGATCGACTTATCCCAGAAGATATATCAGTTTAAGAAGAAGGAAATGAGAGAAGGCAAAGTGGCAGTTATAACAGGTACAAATTCCAATCTCGGGATCAACATCGCGTATAGGCTTCTTGACGAGATATCCCCCTCGACAAATATCACAATTGTCGTCACTTCTCGAACGCTTCCCAGAGTCAAAGATGTCATCTCCGACATCAAGGAGTATGTGCGGAAAAACCTACCTGACCGTACCGGATTTGTTGAGTTTGACTATCTCCTTGTAGACTTCACAAATATGGTCTCTATTCTTGGAGCGCACTATGACTTGCAAAAGAAGTTCAACCATATCGATTACGTCTTTGTGAATGCTGCTCAGGGGTGTTACAGCGGTATAGACTGGATTGCCGCTTGCAAGTGCATATTCACCAATTTATTGAATGCTGTGACATTTCCCACATATAAAATACAGCGCGTCGGAGTGAAGTCGGATGATGGTATGGGGCTTGTTTTCCAGGGCAATGCTTTTGGCCCCTACTACTTTTTACACAAGATCAAAAACCTCATGTCTGGTGGCGGCAGGATCATTTGGATTTCTTCGATCATGTCAGGCCCACAATACTTGTCATTTAACGATCTCCAATTACTCAAATCTCACGAGCCATACGAAGGATCGAAGCGGTTAGTCGATTTGATACACACTGGCTCGCACAAAAAATTAAAGAGGGAGAACAATATTCTTTCATTTGTTGTACATCCGGGAATCTTTACGAGTTTCTCTTTCTTTCAGTATTTGAATTTTTTGACGTACTATGGTATGATGCTTTTGTTCTATGTCGCACGACTTATGGGCTCCAAGATCCACAACATCTCTGGTTACACTGCGGCGAACGCCCCTGTTTGTGTTGCATTGCAGAATAAAAATCAAACCGCTAAATTGGCCTCATCTTGCGATCGTTGGGGTAAAGAGTTCATCGATACAGCTGAGATAGATCCAACCGGTTCAGAGGATGTTATTGCATACATGGATAATCTCGTAATTGAATGGGACGAGAAACTTAAATCCCAAATTACGCCAACCCGTATTCCATAGTGTGTCTTTAAAAGAAACTATTCACTAGGAATAACTATTTTTTGGGCAAAAACAGCCGCACCCTGTCGGACAGTCCTGAAGTATATTTCCGGTATCATCTGCGGACCACCACTCAGCAGCACAATGAGAGTGTAATAAATGTTCACATTTCGTGCAAATAACGACTCTTCTTGAAATAATTAAACCGCAGTAGCCACAGTATTGAAGTATATTGCGCTTTTGAGTATTCCATGCATTTTCCTTAGCTGTCGGAATTGGTGTGATTGGTGTGAGAAGCTGCTGTTTGCTGTTCAAAATCTTTCTATACCGAGATCCGTATGCGCATTTGTGAGATTCGTAAAGAGCATTCGACAAAGGAGTGACAGCCCCCTGAGGAAAATTGAACTTCAAAATCTTGATTCGGTGTAACGGAAGTCCCCATGTGTACAACATTTCTGCGTATTGTTCCCTGTATTGTACGATTTTTTCAAGATTTATTCCTTCCAACAAAGACGAGGAAAATCTGTCCTCATAGAGATCTAACAGATCAGCGTTTTTTATTTCGATCGTAAACAGTGGAGGCGGCCTAAATTTATCTTTTTGGTGATTTAAATCAGCCGAACCCCTACTCCTGTTTAGTATGCCTTTGCTACCCTTTCGAGTGGTTGTTGAAAAGCGAGAAAAAAGTTTAGAATTTTCAAGAGACTTTGCATTTCGCTCGTTAGATTTTCCGTGTGAGAATGGTTCCATAAATGGTAAGGAATTAAGATGATGAGATCCCGATTGAGAGTACTTTGAAGATGCGGAGGCGGATGGAGATTCACTTCTCTGCATAAAATCTGGAGAGATAGGTCTAGAAATATGTGTGCTCATGATAGAAGGCTTCCGCGAAATTGACCTGTGTCTATCAGTTCCCAAACTTCTTACACTTTCGTTCCCGGCAATTACATCCTCAGAATGGGCAAGGCCGTGCTCTCTCATCAGAATGATCGAGGGCATGGGAGGCAAAGATGCGTACGGTGTATGAATTGGGATGTCAAGCGCCTTGTCATCTTTTGCTCTGACATTTAGTATGTTTTCAAAAAGCAAACATGAGAGCATCGCCAACATTTGCATGTTCCCCTTTTTTTCAAAGTAATTAAATAGCTCACTTATCATCCAAGCATGACCCAACGGGTGATTGCCCCAATAAAAATCACAATTTGAACCACCATTAGGATGAAAGAAATCTTTCCCTATTTCGCTTAAATCACGTAATCTGAGTTCTTTGACAAGAAGCATCTCGACAATTTTCCAAATTCTGCCAATTTCTTCGTAGCCGTGATGGAAGGCAACTTCGCTATTATGACGCGCAAGAACTTCAGGGGTGTCTCCTAATATTCGATAATCACAAGCAAGCTCGTACTTATCAGGTATGAGATGCTTGAAGTCAATAATGGATACAACTGAGATGCCTCGCTTGCTCCGCTTTGTTTTTCTTGTGGATTTCAGTCCCGTTTCATCCACAGCAGAAGATTTGTATGCGGACCCTTTACCATTGGTAAATCTATTCGTTGAATTCTTGTGAATCTCATCGATTCGTATGCGTCTGCCTAAGGCCACAGTGCCTCTAAAAATGCCGCTTATTCGAGACCCGGATGGAATGTCGTCCTGCAACATTTCATCCCAGTCATTCGAAAAGCTATCACTAGAAGAGCTGGAATCCTCTGATTTGATTGAGAATGTGTCATCTTCGAATTCACCATCTTTTTCTGGCTCAGAAGCACTTTCCCCTTCAGAAGGTACATACAAACCCGTTGCCAGTTTACTCAGCGCGTGAGAAATTGAATTGCGGTTGCCTGGCCCTTGCCGGGCTTCTTTACTTTTCAATTCAAACCCATTTTCGATGAATTTGAACACGCTTGGGTTTTGCTGTGACTTCAATGCCACATTTTCGTTAGCTTTTGGAAGGAAAAAGCACACGAGTTCTCCTGTTCTCGTCCATACAGCACCACATCCTTTGGGCAAAGGTGTCGAGTCGTGCTTGATTCGATTTTGAAAGCCTGTCATGACCTTACTTTCACTACTTTGAACACGTCTTGCCAGCTCCATGCTAGAAGACATTTTGTCGTTGTTCCCGAATATCAAATCAGCATCCTCGTCATCCTCGTCCCCCGAAACAGACATTTCATGCACAAAAGCTGTTGCAGCTTCGTGTTGATCTATCAAGTCATCAACCCAATTTTCGTTCCCGATCTCCATGCTCTTTTCGGTTGCATCAAGTTCGTCTTCATCATCGTCACTTTGAGTACCCATCATCAAGGAATCGTCGAGGTCAATTCTCTCCCCCATTAGATATCTTAAACATGGCTCAAGACAGTACTTGTGATACTTGTTTGAGTAAAAATGGGCAATTTCATCGAGATTGAGTAGCATTTCTTTCTTCACGGCTGCAGTTAGCTCGTGTGTTTCCTCGATATCAAACTTGATCTGATTGATCTTCTTATGTTTGAGCTGCCTCTTACTACTACGCTTTGAGTCGAGTGGCTCGAGGAACGGGTACAGCTTGGGAAACCGAACATCGAGTCGAATGAAAATGAGTTTTTGTTCAGGAGCAGCTTCCGGGGAATCTGGCACCGTCATGTTTACTGATGGTTCGTTCTGTCTTGATACCGTACTTATAGCGGGTAAAGAAGTGTTTTGACGGGCACCAGTGGTGGAAGGAATTCCCGTGGTAATTCCCAGGGTCGTGTTAACGTTGATACTGTTGGATGGGTTCATTCCAGTGGGAACGGGTCCAAGAACTGCAGGAATTCCATTCGCGGCTGAAGGAGTCACTGGGGAGGCTTCTGTGACGCTGTCACGCTTATCGCGGTCATTCTTTGGAGGTTTCTGCTGCTTTTCAGGTTCGTCAGTCGCTTCTTCAATCAGTTGCGGAAGTGGTCCCCGCAATGAAATTTCTATGTGTCCAGTAGACACCGAGATCTTCTCAAAGCGGAGCTTTGAAAACTTGTGGCCCACGATGCTGATTTCCTCGCCGAGATTTGCCGGTCCCTCGTCCTCGTCTGGGCTATCGGCATCGCCCACCTTCTCCTTTAACTGACGCCCCATGCGCACGCCAGAGATCCAGCTCAAGTGATTGAGCTGAGATGAACGGGCAAAACTTTTCTGTGATTTTTTAATAGCAAACCCCGCGAGCCGCGTGAGCACGTCACCGCCCAGGTCCTTTGAAAAGTCAGCGAACGAGATCGCGGGCTCTGCGACATAAGAAGTGTAGTTGACTGGCAAGTCACCCGCAAGACACGCAGTCTCTGCGGGCTCAGATTCAGGAGTCCCTGCGTTAGATTCCAACGGGCTCTCGTCGTTCGCAGCGATCAACGGTCCGAGAAGCACCTGGTGCAGAGGGTTATAGTTGGCCACATCGTACAACGCTTTGTCTTGCGGCCACAAGCGCAAGTCAACATCCAGCGGCGACCACGTGACCAACTGGAAATCGCTCCAGGCGCGTGCACATTCTCTGCCCGCATACCGCGCGTGCTGCTGGCGCCAAAGGAAGTCCTTCATTGGGCCCCCGTGGCCCTTGAAGGAGTAGTCCGGCACCGCGTCCATGTGCACAGTCTCGCCAAGCGAGCGTGCACGGTCGTACTCGGCCTTGTAGTTGACAATATGGACGGCATTGTCGCCGCCACGCACGGGCATGATACCGCAGCAGTTGTCCTGGCCAAAGGGGAGCCTGCGGGCGCGCGCAACAGGATAGGCGGTGTTTATCACAATGGCTGGCTGAGGCGCGTCGCTGCTCAAGCTCTCGGTGTCCCAGAACTTGATGCTCTTGTCGTTTGAGCAGGTGATCACGCGCCCACAATGCCCGCTGAAGTCGAGCCCGTTGATCTTGCCGCCATGCGCGCCGTCGACACGCAACAACGGCAGCGCGCCCTTGCGCGCGTCCCACAAGTAGAAGCTGTGATGGTGGCTCAGCGCAAGCTGGTGCGGGCTGCTGGCGTTCCACTTGACCTGTGTCGCGCCGGCACGCCACTCGGCGTACTTGTTCACGGGACGACGCGGGGTGCGCATGTCCCAAGTAAAGACACACGTGTCAATCAGACACGTGGCTAGGAGCTCTGGGTCCTGCGGGTGGAAGTGGATGTCTGTGATGGCACGCGTGTGCCGGTGGAGCACGTTCTGGATCGCGTTCGTCAGTGGGCGCAGCAAGTCCCAGAGCAACGCCTTCTGGTTCAGTGTCAGCACACACCACGACGGCTTCGCATGGTGGTGCGGCAGCCACTGCACATCCGCGACCTCCCACGACGTGATGTGGTGAAGCCAGCGCGGCGTTGTGAACGGGTCGTCCAAGTCTATGATAAAGAGGCCCTTGCGCCCAGCCAACACGGCGTCACGCCCATTGGGCGATAGCGACATGGCGCCGACGGCGCCGTCCACGCGGAGCGAGAGCGCGTTGCCGAACGTCAGCGGTTCGGAAGGAACGGGCATGTTCGTGGGAGGAGTATGTGGTCACGTGAGACTGTTTCCCGACCGACAGTGGCAGGCCCGGCAGCAGGTGGGTCCAGTTCCGACAGCGCTTGTTCGCGGGATCTCTAGCCAGGCACGCGTGCCTTTTCAATTCCTGGTTCGCTTGCGGTCTGAGAGGGCCGCTGAAGTGGTGTTTGGTGCAGGTGGGTAGGACGACACCTTCAGTCTCTGGTGGTGAAGGGTGGAGGAGCGCGGTGAGGGCTGGTGTGCAGGCCGGGCTTGGTTGGAGGAACATGGTGCCAATAGGTGGACACGCCAAAAGGCGGAAACCCCGTTGGGCTGGCAGCACTTTTCCATGAGCAGGTGCGGTGGGCTTTTTCACGAGCAGGTTGCCTTGTGGGCTGTGGCTGCCTCGTTTTTCGCTGACACTTTCCTGTGGTAATATACGTAGGAGCGCAGCGAAGCACGGCTAACCCAGCTGACGAGGACAACTAAATGTATCGCTGTCGTATAATTTGAGGCATCCCCGGCGGCCGGTTCATTTTAGTTTTTCTTTTTCTTTTTCTTTTTCTTTTTCTTTGTTTTTTGCTTTTGCTTTTTTTTTCTTTGTTCTGATTTGTTCCGTTTATGGTTTATCCCATGGACGTTGGCAGTCTCTTCAATTAATGCAAGTCCATGATATCCATCCAAGTATCTGATTGGGCACAAAGGTATCACAGTTGCAGGCACTTCTGAAACCTAGCAAGAGGATTCAGTCCCTGTTAGCCTTTTCCTCCTGGAAATTCCAAGATTTTGACTGAGCCGATTGTCGCGTGGCTCGTTTGGAGGCCGCCTACTCTTTTGGGTCAATGGTGAGCGATTGCAACCCGAGCTGCCTGTTTCTAGACCTTTCGAACTGATAGTGTACAGGTCCGATCATACATATCAAAAACGTGTGTTCATTTCTGGAAGATTTGTCTTTCTCCTCTGCCTATATACACCATGGATTGCATGTGCTTGGCTTTTTTTGATGAGGCACACTCGTCGCTTTTATGGCCGAGCTGCTGCGAGCAAGTATGCATTTAGCTCGACATTCAGAACACAATTTGAAAAGAAATTGTTATTTCGGCTACAGAAACCCACATTACTGGCCGCTTAACAGCAGATAGGTTTGCTCGCAAGTGGGCCATTCCTGTCTTGCTATATCTTACCTCGGGTCGAGTGATTATGAATATTGGGACTTTAGGCTCGTGGCCCGACCTAATGACTTGTTATATTGAGACTTGCTACGACTCGAATTTTGCGGATAGTATATGTAGACCCAGGAACTTTTCCCCAAAGAAGCTCATGGGGCTACGTACTTGTATCTCTTGCAGTGAGTAGACCCACCTCAAGTTGTAAAGCGAGCACACGAGATGTGCATCTAGTTCCACCTTGATACATCACCTCTCGAGATTTTGGCAAATCTACAGTTTAAAACAAAAACGTCGGATTCCCCCTCCCACCCCCCGCAAATCCCAACTAGCCCAAAAAACCAAAAACCACTTTTCATCTTTCTTGGAATTTTGAATACACAAACTGTTTGGTGTGCACACAAACCAGTCTCCGCTGCCCAGGCTTCACGCGACATGAAAGTCACCTGCTTGCCCATACCTAATCAGCAGTGCGATAGACGCGACCTAGCCACGCCTTTGATACTGCTGTTTTCTTGACAGACTGAGTATATTTTCCCTCTTTATTGGATCTTACCCGCTGTGTTAGATATTCCGGCAGCTCATTCTTCGTTCCATATAGCAATGTCCCAACCAGCACAAATGGACCAAGATCAAGACGCCCAAATGGCCGATCGTGACGAAGAGCTCGATGAGGAGTTTGACGATGAGGATAACGATATGGATGTTGTGTCGGGGGCGGCCGATCAGGTCGAAACGACATCGAACGGCCAGCAAGCAGCCCAGGAAAAAGCAGGCGTTGCTGCAGCCGCCGGCTCATCTACTGGCGATCTCCCAGAACTAGCAAAAAAAGATAAAACACTACAGGAAATGCTAGATCTTGTGGCGGGGGACTTCGCCCCCATAATCCCAGATGCAGTGACAGACTACTACCTCAGCAAAAATGGGTTCGAGTCCTCAGACGTGCGGGTTAAGCGAATCTTGGCGCTAGCAACACAGAAGTTCATATCTGACATTGCGCAGGATGCTTTTGAATTTTCGCGTATCCGGAGCTCGTCCGCTGTGTACAATTCGGCTAATCCTCAACTAAGGGCTAAGCAACTTTTGCAGGGCCAGCAATTTGCCAACCAGCAAAGCGTCGGTGCCAACGGCACCTCAGAGGGTGCAGGCGAACAACAGACACAGCTGTATGCTAGCAACGCTGGGAATCAGCAGGGCAAAATTGTGCTAACCATGGAAGATTTGAGCAATGCTCTCAGCGAATACGGTGTGAATACGTCTAGGCCAGATTTCTACAGGTAGAGAGTATAAGACAATTTGAGCTGCAATGCGAAAACCCGGACTTAGTGAAAGATTGTGTCTCTTAATAATTTCTCTTCAGATGCTATTATGATGCAACGGAAGCGCGATGTAAGCCACCACGTAAAGAGTAATAATCTAATTTTAGGTATGTATATTCTCTCGTCAATTTCACAACAAAAAAGAATTCAGATTTATTCTCAAAAAAATATCGACAACTGCAGGATTCGAACCTGCGCGGGCAAAGCCCAAAAGATTTCTAATCTTTCTCCTTAACCGCTCGGACAAGTTGCCACTAAGTGTAGAAAATTATGTCATATTTATTCAAATATATAATAAAGCAATATACTCTTGTCTCAAGTTTTTCTGATCCTCAAGTTCTGACAATTTTTCACGTTATTCTGGAAATTCAAAATGAAGCATTTCGGGTCGTTGACTTCTTGATCTCAAACTTACTCGTGGGCAAATACTTCGGTTGTGATGTACTATGATGATGGTCAAAGTGCATACTGTATTTGAAGGCTCAAAACAAATAAAGCTTCGATGGCAGTTGATCCCAAAACTACCAAAGCACTGAGCGAACGCAGTGTAATGTACCATCATATATCGTGTATTGTCCACCTGTTCAGCAAAAATTTCTGTTCGGCGATGTGATTTTCTTGCTCATGTGACAGAATTCTTTACGGAATCCCGTTGGTATCATGATAGCATGTGGGCTTGGGGCGCAAATTGCGAGGCTGTACTATCTCATGTACATGTCTTTTGATAAAAAATATGTAAAATGGTCTACGGTTTATCGAAATATTCCTTTTTTTCCAATTCTCTTCAAGATCTGTTGGACCTGCCATGTATTGGTTTGAAAAGTACGATGGAAATTCGCTATTCTTGGAATAAACTTTCGAGTGACATGCAAGCATTTGGCCAACAATTATGCTCACAAAATCAAGCTGAGGTATATGTCAACAACCTTGATTATCACAATTCTTTTGTCAAGCTTTTCAATCTAGGAATACACAAGTAGCCTTCAAAAAAGCTGAAGGACATCCATGCAAGGCTTGTAGTCCAAGGCATTCTGAACTTCAGAGTCTTGGGCCGCACAATGAAAATAGCCTCAAGCACGTGAATCGCATACATGGCACCGGCAATTGAAAGAATCTTTCCCTCAACAAACTGAAGGAAAGATTCGACCCCAGCAGAACTTTCCGAAAAAACAAGCCCAATGGCTGAACGCAAAGCATCTCTCTTGAAGTAAGTAGCCACTGTGATAGCAGTGAATGCGTACGCCAAATAAGATCCCACTGAGTCCGGTGGCAATATCTTTGTAATTTGTTCATGCGAGAACCCCTGTTGTTTGGCAGCATACTTTGCCATAGCAATAAGCTTGGCTTTGATGTCCAGCATTGCGTTGACTTGTAAATTCTCGCCCTCTTCAACAGTGTTCCATTCAAGTTTCAAAATCTTTTGGTCACCATTCTTAAGGTTGTACTTCAACAGGATCTCTTCCTCAGTGACGTGAGTAATATGAACAGACTCACCAACAATGTTGCTGAGTGTCTCTTTACCATAAACAACAACATAGTCTA
Source organism: Metschnikowia zobellii (assembly GCA_939531405.1). Classification (NCBI taxonomy): domain Eukaryota; kingdom Fungi; phylum Ascomycota; class Pichiomycetes; order Serinales; family Metschnikowiaceae; genus Metschnikowia; species Metschnikowia zobellii. The sequence goes on along the minus strand of OW618031.1, from coordinate 688,891 downwards.
TAAGGGCCAAGTGGTGGTCTTTGTTCATGTGGTTCTTTATTCTGTACGCTGGGTCCGTCATTGTTGCCTAGTTGGGAGAATACTTGCAAAACTTTTAAAGCTTTTGTAGTCTGCTATTGGTTATATGTTGCATATGTAAGCATTCTCTAATGTTGGTGCCGCGACGTGTGCTGCAGGATTCGCGAGGCTAAGAGTAGTTGATCTTGGCCGGTGATCTATCTGATATTTTCGGATGTCTGCGGTCTGACCTCTGGGGCCGAAAGAGCTCGAAATTGGATGGATTCGAGCTCCAAAAAGAACCCGTCTATAAACAGGAGCATGAATATTTGGCCGAGAAGGCAATCTTTTCGTTCAAATCCCATGACTTTCAGATCAATATCATTGTCTGTTCCGGTGATGTGACCCCCGAACAAACTTAAACACTTTAGTAGCTATTTATTCATTGCCCATCATTCTTGGAAAACCTTCCTACGACGGGGGTATCATAAGTAATGAGCACTAGAACCCAAGGACTAAAGACCTGGAATCATTTCACAAAAATTGTTAGAAATAGAATGTAGTATACAAACAAGAAAGTACCGTGGCAGATTAGCGCTACCATCAGAACCTGCGCAGCTTTATTTAATCGAATATCTGCTTTGCCATGGCGAAGGATAACCCAAAAGACTTTTGAGCGTATCATATCCTCTGCAGCATCTCGAATGCACAAAGTAGCTCATTTATTGCATTCGGAAGTATCTGGTCATGAGGCGTACGGGCACTACCGGAGGCACGTATTGCATAATTCCAAATGTGCTTGACCTCAAGAATCAGAGCCAGCTCAATCATCTTTATGGTATGGCTCACTCCATTCCAACCATCTACGCGATCCCACATCTTCGAAAAAAGTAGTGTTGGTCACGCAGCGATGCTTTCCCAACTTGAAAGTCTCATAGAACAAGGCACCTAGATGCTCCTCGTCAGCTACAGACGACTTCACTTCCTCCCATGGCTGCTCGTCAAATTCCGCCTCTCTTACAGTGAACAGCAATTTTCGTATTCTTGCTTTGGGGAAATAGAGCATACGGTTGCTCACTTGCAACTGCACCTTTCCGCCAGGGCTTGCCGCACACGTGATGACCTCTCTTTCAGCCTTTTCGGACCCAATTGTGACTCCCAAGATTGCTTTGATTGAGACCACGGCCAAGCCAAACGCACGATTTATGCCTGGGGCAAATTTTACCTTGTAAGATTGGGTTACCTCCCGTTCCACCACGGCAACTCCGCTAGAGTATTCTGCTGATAGAGTAACGAGCGGAAAAAAGTCAGAGCCCACAGAATAGATCTGGTCGCCCAAGTCAATCTCGACCATGTCGACAGTGGACTTCTTGGTGATACCTAGAAACTCCCTGCCTGTTGAGAAGATGTCACGAGCTTTTGGTTCAGCTAGCACGAGGATCGTCTTACTGCTTTCAATGAAAATGGCCGTTGTCAATGCGATAACATCGTTGCTGGTGTGGGTGAAGTATGTCCACAAATACGAGTCGATCAACGCTTTTCTCGAGGCAAATGTGCGTAGGTTGGGGTAGAGTGTTTTTCCATTCACTTCCATGGGGTCGGTATTGGTGGCCACGGCAGTCAAAAAGATGCTGAGGAGCACATTTAGTCGCATGACACTGCTCGAGGTGATGGCAGTGAGCGCAAATGGACGGGGTGCTTAGTAAGAAATAGAGTCGCCGTATATCTCCAACGCACATTAGTCGAGTGCAGCGCGGAGCGTTTTTCTCATACGCTTCAAAAACACCACGAGCATACCATGCTCGTTGAGGTCCTGCTCCATAGCAGAAACAACGTCGTGCGGCAAGCTGGGGTCTGTGGCCAAAACACGGTACACGTCGTCTCCCACATAAAGCTCCACCAGCGCCTCTGCATCGATTTCGTTGGCATCGATGTTGGTGAACTTGAACCGCAAAAGGTCCTCGTCCACCGACTCCACGCGGAGCCCGGCGTACATCTCGAATTTGGTTGCCTCGTCCTCGTCTTTCTGCGACTGTGTGTCCAAGCTTTCGCGCGCATACCGCAAAGAGTCACGCAACTTTTCCACATGTGCACGCTTGGCCTCCACCGCCGATCGCAAAGCCGCTCGAAGGGTCTGTGCGTTCTCGAGGTCCTTTGCTAGGTTGTTCACCATGCTTTCTGTGGCCTTGAACTTGGCCAATCCGGCCTCAATCTGGCCAGAGATGGTGCCGCGCTCCACACGTGCATCTTCAATCTCAGCCGTGAGCCGCTGGGCGGTTTGCTCAAGCCGCCGGACGTTGTCCATGTGCCGTTTTTTTTCACTCTGGAGTAACGACTTCTTCTCCAATATAAGGTGCTCGAGGCGCGTAGTGAAGGCAGCGAGCTCGCCTTTGACGTCACGGAATTCATCCATCGGCAGTCTGGCCAGATGCGCGGCATACATTGGAAAGGGCCCTGGTTTGGGTGCTGCAGTGTGGGGACGTGTGTTTTTTGGCGTATGCTGTCCCGCATGTTTAGCTCCATGTTGTGGTGCACGGGTGCACGGGTGCCCGCGGGCAGGGCCCTCGGCCGCGGGTATGGCACCCTCCATTTCTATCGGAGGAGATCGATTTTATGTGTCTCTATTATCTGTTTTTTTGAACGTGGCTTTTTCACCTTTGAAGCGGGCGGGATCTCTTTTCCTAAAAACGAGCGCTGGGATACTTTATTCCATGGCTCAAACCTTGGCAATTGAAGCGTATGTTGGACCCTGTGCGGCCAGGTTCGGGTTAATGTGCCGCTCTCTGGAATTGGGCCTCTGCCCTACCTTCCAGAAACTACTCAGGAACATAGTTCGGTGATTCCCAGCATATGTTGACTTTGATGGCTCTGCTTAGTGTTTTCTCAATGGAGTTCATTCTGTAAGCCCAGTGCTATTCTCGAATTGCTGCAAACGAGACCTCGTCCTCCGTTAATGAGTTTTTGAAGAAACACCCCCATAGATGCTCGAGACCCGGGCCCTATCTAAATGAACCTGCAAACATTTTTAAATGATTGTGGGGCTGGACATGCGAGACATCGTGTAAGTGTGCATAGCGCGGTCTTGAAGCAAACCTACGAGGGAAACACGACTCACAGCTTAGGAATTAAAAAGAAGAGATCTTTTTTTTATGCGGAAACGGAAGCTTGGTTTACCCTCCGAATTCTTTCTCCACCTACTTGCACGCGACAGCGGCTTTGGCCGCCGATCAGTTTAACCAATTCGAGTAGCCAATATTAAAAATACATGCAGGAGCCGGGCTTGACGTTGGCACGCTGCACGAAATAGTTGGCTTCGCTTCAGGAACTTCGGCCCTCTCTCGGAAATCGCAGAGCTTAACGTGGACCGAGGGCTTATATGAATCCTCACAATGCTATCGAGTACTCCTGGGCTAAAATTCTGTCCCCCTGTCTCTGGATGCGGATCTCTCCTTTACGCGTGGAGCTGATATCCAATCTAGGTTGACTTTCGCAACCTTGAGCCGGCTTCCGGGCCTAGGCCTTGGCACATTTTGACTGGCGGCGGCTCCATCTTTTTGCGTTTTATTATTTTCTTTTTGCCTAAGCCGGAAAACTTTTACATGGCTCACATTGTGGATTTTTCTGCTTCTAGATCTCTCCGGCCCGAACTCACTGCCCGCGTATAAACTACCAAAGCCTGCCCAGTCTCGTTTGCAACCTCTCTCGCGCGCCAGGCAACATGGGCACTCGGCAAATAGGAGCCAAAATATCGATGCACAGAGGTCGCCTCAGAAAACCCGGCGTCGCCCACACCCATAAGCGGACACTTCTTGAAAGCTCTGCCCACAAACACCGACAATTATGGACTGATGGGAGGTCCGGCCTGCATGCCCTCGCGGCACCCGCGTCTTGCGCCTAGCATCGCACCCAGACCGCGCTCACAGAACCCCGGTTATAAACCCACGAATCTTCCCCGAATCCACATCAGTATGGAACACGCAAATACATGCTCCCCTGGTGCAGACACCCCGCCCGTGAAGCTCCTTACGCTCAACTGCTGGGGGCTCAAGTACGTCTCGAAACTCCGCCGGCCGCGGCTCCGTGCGATAGCAGAAAAGCTAGCAGTCACCGACCACGACGTCGTTGCGCTTCAGGAGGTCTGGGTCGAGGCGGACTGGCAGTACATCGAGGACCAGTGCAGGGCCAGGTTCCCCTACCGCCGTTTCTTCAAAGCGGGCATCGTGGCCGGGCCGGGTCTCGCGCTTCTTCTGAAGGTTCCCATCGAAAGCACGTTTTTGTATCGGTTCCCGATCAACGGGCGCCCGAGCGCGTTTTTCCGCGGCGACTGGCTCGTGGGAAAAAGCATTGCTGTCTCGATCTTGCAGCCCCATGCGCCCGGGGCCCGCCAGCTCGCAGTGCTCAACAGCCACATGCATGCGCCATACAAGCAGCACGGCGACGCGTCTTACTCCACGCACCGCGCGTGCCAGGCGTGGGACTTGCTGAAGATCGTGCGGATGTTGCAACGCGCCGGGTATGCGGTTGTCCAGGTCGGCGACTTGAACTCGAAGCCAGGCTCCTTGCCCCACAAGCTCTTCACACAGGCAGGCGGGCTCTCGGACTCGTGGGAACTATTCCGTGGCGAGAGCCTCCTTCTGAACGATGAGATTGCTCTCTTGAGCCTGTCTGAGCAAATCTCGCGCGGTGGGATCACCTGTGACTCCCGCCTCAATACTTGGAGGGCCCACCGCGAGCCCTGGGAGGCATGCCGCTTGGATTATGCGCTCATAGACCGCAGGACACTTACACCGATATCTGCCGAAGTCAGGTTCACAGAATTGCTTCGGCCGCCACTCTCATGCTCGTTCTCGGACCATTTTGCGTACAGCGTCACCTTGCAATTGAAGGACCAGCCGTGCTTCGGGCCTGTGGCCTCGAATAGCGAGCTCGTCAAATTATACCACGAGGCGCTCAGCGAACTTCAAAACTATATTGACCATACGATTCCATTTCAGTTCAATTGGCGCAAATACCATTTTTTCGCCTCGCTACTAGCAGTGGTGGTGATTCTTGTCGGTATCGCATTTGCTGCCGCAGCTCAGCCGTGGGTTTCGGTGCTTTTAGCGTTGGCCAGCACGCTAATTGCAGTATCTGGTGTGGTTAATGGCATGATTTGCTTCATGGGCGTGCGCTCGGAAAAGAGGGCTTTGCTCGAGGTGAAGATGGAAGTGGAGGATTCTTTACGCGGCGTCGAGAGAGGCCTTTCGAATTCCGTAGATGGCACTCTTGGGGCTTCTGCTTAGCCTTAGTAGGATGCTTCTAAATAAGTTGGTATCTGGATAAATGGGTGTATGGCATATGAGTAGTAGCGTAAACACGTAGGAGTAGGCCCTTTTTTGAGCTTTGATCACACCAGCCATCAACTTCCAAGAAAATTTGCTGATACTAAAATCAAAAACTAGTTATATTGTGATTCTTGACTGTGTGACATTATCTTTCTATCAAACATGGCTTCTCGCAAACCCTCTGTGCGAACCCCGAAGATCGACGAAAAACATCTTCGGGGATTTTCTTGTATGGATGCAATTTTTTTCTAAAAAGAAACAAAAAATAAAAGACTTCTTGCTTTAAGGCTTCAAAACTGAGTACCTCCGCAAGATTTAGCAGTGTGTTTGATTTTTAAATTCAATTTTATACTTATATACTTGTGTGTGCATGACTCTTTACATTTTATTAATAGCGAAAAAGAAAAAATACTCAGATCACAACTACAATAATTGTTAAAATTTTTCATATTGTTCAAATTTCGAGAGAACAAGATCTTATTTTGAATCAATCAAAGGCAGAATGTCCAAATTTATAAACTTAATAATGGTTCATAGTACAAAAGACTTTGGGTTCGGAGTGGAATTTGCTGAAAGGGCAATTAAAAAGCGGTGAAAAACTCCGCGCCAAACATTTAAATATGTTATTTTACTATCGAAATTGCTAGATGGGTGCTCAGCTACTGAGAAAAAAAAACGGATTCGCTCCTGGCTGGAAGAGGAGTTTCTAGGAAAGGAGAACATCCTCGCACCATTAGCTTGACTGATTTATACCTCGACATTTGTTTCAGTATTTCCTTTTCAGTGTAGATACCGAGAAGCTTTCAAAAATGATAGCTCTGAGATGCCATTGTAAGAACGTTTTCGACAATGGAGCAAAACCAAATTCAAGTGTTTCGGAAACTGGTGTCTCAAGAGTCCCGGCTAAAAAGAGCATGGCGAGTTTAGTTCATGTCGCCTAGTGTAATTTTTGTCTAATGTTGCTCTTGTAATTTCCAGCTGCAAAAAACGAGTCGACTTAAATATCTTAGGTCGGCAAAATAACTAGAGCGTAGACGTTGGGAAAATCGAAAATCACTACATACAATGATATGCGTGGGAATATGTTTGTTGTTTCAAACTGGCGTATGAAGTGGATACATAGTGCCACAAAAACAATAGAAATATTAACCGTGCTTTTATTCCAAGACTGATCTTAAAACTTTGCTTTCTTCATTTTTTCGTCTATTGAACGAATCAAGATCACAACCTAATTCCGAAAAGTGACAATGAAAAATTTGGCTCACAACATTAATTGGGACACATGGATTACTTTTTCTTCGGGTCACAGTAAACGTTTTCAAAGATCGTTCTCGAAATTATTGTAATTTTGAAGAATTGTTGAATACCTAATCTCAGATGGCAAGACGACAAAAAACAGCGCTGTATTGTGTATCCAAAGAATGCATCTAGCCGTGTTTTATCAATATTTCCCCACAGAGTCTAAAAAACATCTAGTGCACTTCATAGAGAAAGGAAAAAATTGATCATCCAAAAGAATGTGTTTCAGTTAGTATAAATCAATCAATTATAATATGTCATGGAGAAAACAAAATAGTACATAAATTATAGTTTGTCTCAAGAACACTCACAGATCGGGCGTGTGGTCTAGTGGTATGATTCTCGCTTTGGGTAGCGGAACTGAGTTTCAGTTTCAATACAAATATGCGAGAGGCCCTGGGTTCAATTCCCAGTATGCCCCTTCAATTTTTCATTTTTGTGTGGCCAGACCCGTTAGTTTTTTTTGGATCAGGTGCTTCTATAGAGCATGTGATTGAGTTCAGGGAGTGGAGGGTGGTATGGGCTAGCTGTTGTATAATTCGGATTTGATATGCAAAAATACGCTTTCACATATGCTTTGGTCATGAGTCATGTCAGACGTCATCAAGTGCACACAGGATACACGCGCTACTCGCGACTCCAACGTGAATATTGTTAAACTTCAAAAAATAATGGTTGTCATTACTTCATTGGGAATTTTGAAAAATTGTTACAGCTCAAGACTCTAGGCCAGCTAGAGTATGGTGTATACCTGAGCAAACTTAAAGGGAGCGGCTGGCTGGCGAATCGTAAAGGAAGTAGTACTTCTCACCAACAATCTTATTGTTGCAAACTAGTTTTACTGATGACTCAGTGGAATTGCATAGAACATTACAGTTGGCGGTCTTATTAAATTTTCTTCTTCTTTCTATAAATCTCTTGACTTTGTCCTATGCCACTACTCATCTTGCCACTTAGTGTCATTGCTAGTGTCAGTAGCCACTGTTGATGTGCGCTGATACAAAGAGTTGTAAGCAAAGTTTTTTGCTTAACGAGATAGACTAAATTCCTGCTTATATACCTGCTTAAGCCAGCACCGCCTTCTGGCTGAGAGGACTTGTACTTATCGAGGCCACACGGTGGAAAGGCATATGCATGGAGTGCACAAATCGAGTTCGTGCTTCGCTGATGATTACCATTGGTGGCCAAGGCAGTGTAAATTTATAATTTTCTGGCAAAAGAAGAAGTTACGTATATAGATTTTCGATGACTCAGCAATTTAAGCCAAGAAAGGTTTGCAAATATACAGTGTATTTAAGTTGAGTTGTCCGATGAATATACATCTTTCATAGATTTCAAATCATATTATCCTTCCCCAAGCAGAGAAATCAGCCTCAAACACATCACCTCAAACACCTCAGAAATCAGATTTTTTATGAACTCGTCAAAAAAGTCTTTAGAATCTACTTGCACCTATACGGACACAGTAGCTTCTACACTGATCGACAAAGTCGTATCATCTGACGCAGAATATGCAGAGAAGTCCCGGAATGAATTGCTCATGTCAAGCTTGAAGAAGCTTTTCTTTGGAAGCTCTCGCAATGATTCCAAAAAATATCTAGTTGTGAAGGACCATGCCAACACTTATCAGTCTGCTTGCGCATACTTGTCTTTAAAATAAAATACATAACAATCTTCTACAAAAAGTCATAAAGTACCCCTGTCTGACATTTGAGCCTGAAAGACGGCACCCACTTGAAATCTTAGCATTTTACAACTCTCATTTCGGAAGATGAAAAATTCTAGAATGGGTTCACTGGACAGCGGCTACCAGGTTTTAAGAAAATTGACAGAATCGAAAAGTCAACTCGCATTCGGCAAAGTAATTATTCGTTTTTTCATGGCAGCAATAGAGGCCATCTCGACACATCACATACCAATTAGTTGCTTAGATGCACAGAGTACAGTTTCAAATCTTTATGAATCTTTTTCGATAAAAAGCAGTTAATCAGCCAATCCACCTTGGGACTCTGTGATCGATTTTCGAGTCTGATCTAATAGTAGACCGCAAAAATAGTTGACATTTGCGATATCTACTTGCATCTTTGTGAAATCATGCTTCAAAAAGCGAAATACACGCTCCGGCGTCATCTCAGCGAGAAAATTGATGCACTTTGTGTACGCTTCGCTTACACTGATTATTGCATGCAATTGTGTCCACGAAGATTCGTCATTTTCAAAGACCATACCAAAGATTTCTTTGAGGTTTCTGGAGAAATACAAAGTGTTGCGCATACTGGTGGAAATATGCCGAGAGTTGGCGGCCATATGCTCCTCGTTCCTTAGCACAACATTTTTAAACAGCAATATATCACGCTGTAACTCCTCACACCTTGCGAGGCACTCACAAAGGCGCCGCTTATGAATAATACTGTCACTTTCATTGCAATTTTGATGTGTCTCGCTGAGCACCAAAAATCTTGTGGCAGAGGCCTGGAGCCTATTAATGACTCCAATAAAGTACTTGCCCATAGTGCTAACACCCTCGAAGGCACAGAGAACATTCTCAGTGGCAGCACACGCCTGGTGTTTTGCTAGGATCATTAGCGCTTGCAATTCATGCAAGTCGGAAGGGATTATTCGAGTGAACTTATCGTAGGTCTGCTTTAGAGTTATGCGTAGCTCTCGAGAGAATGTCTCTTTTCGAAAAGTGAATATCAGAGTTGTCAGAAAGGAGTCACGTTTTTGACTCCGCAATAGAATCGAAGAGGGGTGCCGTAGAGGGGCTGTGTGAAGATTTGGGCCTAGAATATCGTCGCAGTCAAACTCATGGACGCCAATCTTTGCGTTAAAGTGAACTTTCTCGCGTTCTGGTGCGGCCTCTTCAACTAAAACCTTGTCTGCAATATTGAGCTTTGATCTGATCAAGTCATAGTATCGAAACCGGCGATAGTCTTTGTGTTTAGAGCTGAGCCCCAGCCCCTCCTTGAGTTCAGAACTGAAGTTCTGTATATGCGTCGAGATCCCGTGGCCATCAACTGGCTCTTCAGGCACCCCGACAAAACCTCGGAACGTGGTGACGGGAACATCACCAAAAATTCGTGCGCATTCGGCAGGGCAAATGCTTTTTCTGGGCAATCTTGTTTTTAGTCTGACGTTGACCACCTCTTCCGCCTCCGACTCGTCCGATTCCAAGCTTGGCCATTCGACGCCTGAGGAAAACATATAGCCAGTTCCTCGGCTGCACGAGTCAAAGTCTAAGTTCTCTTCATCGAGGATAAAGTATAAATCTTCATCTAGGATGTCAGACTCCAGGGGTTCGAACGTTTCGTTCATTGTTCGCTGTATAACGAGAAAAAATATATTCTCGGAGCTGGAGTCGAAGAAAAAACATATTGGATTTATACGTTTCTCTTTTTCAGTCGTTTCTTGATGCCTGATATAAGCGTAGCGAATTCTCTCCGCAGCTTTGTTAACATGGCGTACTAAAAAACGGTATTGCGCATGAGGCGGACAAGGCGCATAACTTCTGAAAGACCATTCTAGGTTGGTACCAACGCAGATCTTTGTCCTTGGAAAGTCGACGGCAAATTTCGTGACTGAAGTACACGTGCTATTTAATACAACAGACCAGAGCCCTTTGGAGGAACCTGGGCTAGTATCGGCTGCAATACTTGACAGGAAAAGATGTACGCGTATTGTCCCATATGCCTGCATGCTGTAGACATCTTTCGCCCAATTTGGGCTGACGTGGATACTTTTGAGATTCAACTTCTCACCAAAAGCAACATTTCTTCAGGCTCACGAGTGCTGACGCTGGCCAGAGATACCGATACCGCATTCGCCCTGAATTAAACCAAAGAGAGCTTCTATATACCCAAGCCACAACGTCACCAAAAATGCGCCAGTTCTTTGCTCTCCTAGCTGTTCTTGCAGTCGCGGTCGCAGACATCTTTGATTTCTTTAACCATCACCAACAGGGCGGCCAGCAACATCAACAGCAGCAATTTGACTTTGAAAGCCACGTGCTCGACAGCCTGTGCAAAACGTATCTCTGTCCCGACACTTTGGTCTGTGTTGCGCTGCCCAGAGATTGCCCATGTAAGTTCCCATCCTCGCAGCTCCGGTGTGTTTTACCAAACAAGGAATACATATGTATTTCCAAACCAGCAGGCAACTTTGATGGCAAGTATGATGATCCTGCGCTGAACTGGAAAGTGGATGCGAATGACGATAGCGTGAGGGACTGCGGCTGGATTAAAAGGGCGTGGCTGGGGGTGTTGTCTTCCAACAATTAATGCCTTTTCACGGATATGAGCCTTGTCAATTAAAGCTCAACGGAGTATGAAGAGAAATAAGATAGGTCCTGAGGTCACCGAGCACATGGGGGAACACTGTATTCCAAGGCCAAGTTTCAGAGCGCTCACCACGTAAAAACACATAGTCACGGGAGGAACAATGATATGGCTAAATTCATGAGTATCGCTGATCTGATCCAACGAAAACCCCCGCACAAGAGGGACTTGGTGTTGAAGGTCTCACATGATTTGGCTCTACCCCTATTCACGAGCTCGAATAATTGCCGAGCACCATTGCCTTGAGTGCTTTGTAGCCTGAAGGAATAATCACATTCCACCTATTGAGCGCCTGTGGACCAGTGGTTGCAATACGGAACAAACTGTACTCTAATGTTTGTAAATACAATTTCGACATTCGGTGACTAAGGATCCTTCTGTCTTTACTTTATCTACGTAGCCCGAAGCAAGCAATGACAGGCAAGAGCTTGCCTCGATAGTAAGTGTGAGCGCTTAGATAGTTTGTTCCACAGATGCTGTTTGACATGCGCGGTTGTGTATTGTACAAATGCCGGGCAGCAGGTGTTTGGCGTGCGAGATTCCTCATGCGCCTAGAAGCCCTTGTAAAGCCAGTGTGCTACTGGTGGCCCTCTTTGAGAGTGTGCGAAGTCGCATATACTGAAACTTTCTTCAGGACCTTTATGTGCCTTGAAAGTACTTTTGGGTATCTAGTACGCACATGTGGAGGCATCGAGCACCTGTGAGCGCTTTTGCAACTAGATCCAGCTTTTTTTTATAGCTTTCAGGAGCTGTTGCAAGCTGTTGCAAGCTATTGAGGAGCACCCGTAGTCTCTCAATCTCCTCTGAGACCCTTTCAGTTGTACTGGCACCTGAATATTCCAAGAGCAACTTCGGGCACTTTGAACATCAGATAATCTGCCACGCCTTATGGCCTCAGCAGAACAGCATCATCTCTTGAGGTGTACGCGGCAGCACCGAACGCGCGCGGGCCGGCGGTAGGAGGCGCACAAGAACGGCTCACCCGTCTTGCGCGTCGGCAGAGACAAACGCTAGTTTTTCGCGGGACACGCGCAACAGCGGAGACAAGAACATGCTGGCGTACATGAAGCCATCGGTGGCCAGCAACCACCGCAAGAAGGCGGCGAACGAGGCGCCAAAGTCCGCGGCGCGCAAGTGGCGCACGCTGGAGTGGAGCGCCACCGAACGCTCGAGGTCGTCGAACGGGAGGGTGGCAAGCAACGCGATGCCGTCGTTGGCGCTGGGTTCGGGTCCCAACACCACGCCAAAATAGTCCGAGGCCAGGTTCGCGACGACGTCGCCCGCGGCGAATGCGCCCTCTTGCGTCGCCGCGCGCGGGGCGTATGCGAGAAGGGCTGAGCGCTCGTCAAAGAGACCTTCGCGCGGGGCGGTGGCGGCGGAATCCCCATGGGGCCAGACCAGCGCGGCGGTGTGAAAGTAGAGAAAGAAGTCTGGGTTGTGGAGCAACGGGCGGAACACAGCTTCGTCCAAGGCCCCGCCGTCGTGGACGGTGAGCAAGATGGTGCGGAGGAAGCGCAAGCGGACGAGGTTGCACGGGGCAGGCGCGCGGGCCCAGTCCTGGCGGAGCATCCCCCCGCCGCCCTCGCGGCGCTGGGTGTCGCTGGCGTCAAAGGCCCGCTCAAGCACGTCGCGCACCGAGACCTCGGCGGCGGCGCCCGGGCGCACTGCCGCGGGCACGCGAGCCAAGTCGCCGCGCTCGTAAAAGGCACACGTGCCCTGCTCCACCAGCACAAGCACGTAGAGCAGCCCCACCACCAAGAACACCGGCGTCACCGCGACACGCGGCACGCCCAAGGCCACGCCCGCGACGCGCACGGGTGTGTCGCGCAACACGTCTTCGGAGAGCACGCGCGCCACGACGGCCAAGCACGGCACGAGGGCCTCGCCGCCCGCGCCCTGGTACACGCGGAGGATGTTGCCCGCGAGCCCCGGCGCGCAGGCACCGGGCCGGAGCACTGCGAGCGTGCGTCCCACCGCCTCGGCGAGGAACGCACGGTATGCGCCGCTGGAGGCGAACGCAAGCCCCGCGGCACCCGCGGGCACGAGCGCACCCACCGCCGTGCGGATGCCCGCGCGGGCAGCGGCCCGGTGCCGCGCCAGCTCCGCAAAGTCGCTGTGGCAGCGCGCGAGCTCAAAGTAGCACTGCTCGAGCCTCGCGCCGGCGGGCACTCGCGCGGCGCCGCCCGCAAAGAAGGCGACGGCGCGCGCGAAGCCGTGCAACTGCAAGAGCTTGCGGCACCACGCGAGCCGCGCCACGGGCACGGTGGCAGGCGCCCGTTCCGCGCGGGCCACGGCGGCCTCGAAGCGCACCGCCGCCTGCTGCGCTTCCAAGAGCACGGGCGCCACGCCCGCGCCGGGCGCGAGCCCGGCCCGCAACACCCGGCACACGGCGGCGCCGGCGCCGGCGCCCGCACATGCGGGTTCCACCGAACGGAGCGCCCGCCGGAGCTGGCCGAGCGCCCGCCACACGCACACGCGGCCGGAACGGGGCACAGGCCCGTGTCCGTGCTCGTCCTCGCGGATGCTGGCGCCGAGCACCGCGCGGAGGTGCGCGGCGGTATCGAGCTGCCGGCGCACCGCCGTGCCCGTCTGCACCAACGCCACGTAGTCGTCGAACAGCACGTGCTGCAAGATCTGGAACACGACCTCGTCGGGAAGCGTCCACCACATGCGATCTGGGGGGGGGAGGGGTTTGGGTGTTAAGGCGGGCACCGGCGCGCGGGTGCGGGTTGAGGGCGTGGTGGTTGATTGAGGTTTGGTGCGCGCGCGGCGTCCTGCGTGGGGTTCGGATGTTTCTGGGGTTCTTGGCCGCACTGGCTAGGGGGGTGTGGGTGCCGGCGGCGGTGATTTTGAACCTATATCATGCGGGAATACATGGGGGTATTGAGGGGGGGGGGGGGGGGTTTGTGGGTTTTGTGGGTTTTGGGGGGTATTAGTGTAGGGTATGAGTGTGGGATGTTCGTGCGAGGTATCGCGGTGAGGTTTACAGTGAGGCAAGGTTGCGCGAAGATATTCGGTGAGGTACACAGTGAGTAATACTATGAGGAAATGCAGTGAGGTATTCTGTGAGATACTCTGTGAGATACTGTGTGAGATACTGTGTGAGGTACACAGTGAGGTATATGGGAAGTATTCTGTGAAGCATTCTGTGAAGTACAAGTGAAGTAAAGTGAAGTAAAGTGAAGTAAAGTGAAGTAAAGTGAAGTACAAGTAAAGTACAAGTAAAGTACTCTATGAAGTATACAGTGAAACCATTAGATATATAAAATAGGGATCAGTATAGTATAACAATACAGATAGTAGTAATAAAATGATAACATTATATTGGGATCAGTATGAATAAAGGGGATATATATAATAAATGAATAAATTAAATAAGATGAAGTATAAAAACAATAAAAGTATTATTACTCAACCGGACTCATCTTAAGGTATATATTATAATTAATTGTTAGACTTTCATTAAATAAATACTCTTTTATATTATGACCATATAATAGTATATAGACATAATCAGCCGGAAGTCACATCTTTATCTATGATATTTTATGCTGTACTCCCGGCTTCACGTTTATTCCTACTTTGGCCTTTGCTTATTTATCTTAACATATGTATCTCCCTTACTTTCATTCCTCTTTTACTTGGGGTCTATTAAAACCTCAATAAGGACTTACCTAACTAAAGTATATATGAGAAGACACATGTAAAATATATAAAGGACTCAAGAGTTATGAAACTTTAGCCTTTATAAATATTTAAACTGGTACAGCACTTAAATACATTTGGGGGATTTAATGTAGATATAATATAATATAATACATAAAATCGACAACGGATGTCTTATCTTTGTCTTTTATAGTTTTACCCTTATTATATATAACATTTTACATATGACTATTCCTTATACTATTTACTTATATATATAATAGAGTAAGACCTATATATTGCAGATAGATTATATATGTATATTATAGTTATCAAACAGGTATCAAATAGTAAGAATGTAGGAACAAATAAAATAGGGATCAGTATAATATAACAATACAGATAGTTATAATAATATGATGTCATAATTATATGTTATTGTGGGTGAATACTGTGAGGTGGTGAGGTATAATGCGACGTATACTGTAAGACATGGCCAAACACTAGAAATCTTGTAAACTTTATTCCCAACGCTTATTTTCCTCCGTATATCTTCTCCAAGTCCTGTAATATGTGACGACTCCGGCCATCGCTACTGCAGCTGTACGGCGGTTCCATTCTATAAATATAGACCCCAGTTTTGTTCCTTATAAATGCGAGACTGCAGAAGTTAAATCGTTTATCATACCGATGATATGAGGCAAGAAGATCAATCATGATAATTCCATACTCATATGTCGATAGGCATACATATTCGATTCAACAGCTATTGGTGTATCACGCTCATTTGCTGTACCTCCATTGGATATTCAATTAGACGCAACAACTGGTCGTTCAAAGCATGTCGGTACTTTAATACACAGAGCTGGTAGGGTGGGTTATGGGGCGCGAAT
Organism: Metschnikowia zobellii; assembly: GCA_939531405.1. Classification (NCBI taxonomy): domain Eukaryota; kingdom Fungi; phylum Ascomycota; class Pichiomycetes; order Serinales; family Metschnikowiaceae; genus Metschnikowia; species Metschnikowia zobellii. The sequence continues at coordinate 673,399 of OW618031.1, read as the reverse complement.
CATGCTTTTCGGCCCGTTGAAATAGTTTGTGTCTGTATGCTATACGGTGAAGTATATTGTGAGTAATCCAGTGAGGTATTACCTCGCGGTACTACTTCGCACTAACAAATACCGCGAGGTAATACTGCTAGGCTATTTCTCATGGATACGGTCATATCTAGGAATTTCACCACACTAAACAAATTCGTCCGGAATCATTTCACGAATGAGCATGGCGTCATAGAAACAGATGCTCTTGTTTGATTACCATTCCTGTTTTTTTTTTCTTTATTAATCTCTTAGAAGCTATGGCAGTCTATTGGTGCAAGTAGCAGAAGCCTTTGTCGGTTGAAAATGCTCGTGCCTATAACGAGCAGGAGACACTCCGATGAAAGAGAATCGGGAAAAACTTGCAAATCACTGACGGGGGTGCAGATTCTAGGCCCTTAAAACTGTTTAGAAATAGCTCCGTGACTTGATGCTCTCGCATGTTGGTTTTCAAGCGCGCGTTGTTCCCAGACTTTGGCCAACCGCAAAAGTGGACTGACTACCTACCTTTCATTCTTTTCCAAATCACAACTCGACATGCTTGCGGTTCATTGAAGGGGGTGTTCTTTTCCAAGACCTACAGCTTCCTTAGTATATCCAACTGAAGGAATAATATAGCTCTACAAAATACAATGTCAAAAGAAGAACGTCACTTTTTTGCTTAGTATAAGTTCCCTTGTGAAAAGTTATTTCAATTGAAAGAAATGAAGGTTGGTTTCGTAATTTTCACTACTTTAAGAACACCAAATGATAAATATCCCCTGCTGGATTATACATGATGTCATAGCAAATGTCTTTGAATCGAGTATGTATACCAGTAATTTCATTGTGTGTATGCATGTTCAAGTACAGACGTATCGCACGCTGACTTGCTCAGCTTCTTTGAAATTGAGCCCTGAAAACAAGCTTTTGTACGTAAAACATTAGTTCATCAATATACCCACCCTTGGTTTCAGTCAGAGGTACTATTAGGTATATATTTATGGACATATTGCTGCATTTAATCTTCTGCATGACAAGCCCCAAACAAAGCACCGGTATGATACAGATGTTTACTAAATACATATCGGTGTCCTCAACGTTAACAAAATTTGTCAAACATACTACAATCATGTGTTGTACATTTTAGCAAAGGAAGAAAAAGCTGCTCAAAAGCTGAAATATCTGTTGCATGATTAGTGAAGGTCTAATATTCAAGATCAGGCACAACCACAATCTCATAGTCGACATTGTTTCTTGATTTTTGTCGATGAAGGTGCAAAGCGGGAATTCAAATGTCAAAATGAGTAAACAGAGTCACTTCACTGCAATCAAAAAATGGGTTTCGGATTCTTACACCAATACCAATTATTTCTTCGTATTACTACTTTGGCGTTTTGTCTTTTCTGTTCGAGTAAACTAAATTACCACTGTGTCTGATCTGAAAGATCACAGAATAAATTTATCAAAGATTTAGTTGATCAGAGTTGCACTTTTCCCGCTGCACCCCGCCTTTGTGATTTTGTCAAGCCTTGTCTTATGTATATCACCGCTAACGGGTCCTCCAATTCGCCCGGAGAAGCGGTATATACATGCGAAATTTTCGAGAATAAAGGCCTTATTTCATTGTTTGGAACGTTAAGAGAGGCTCATTCAGTGCATGATGCCTGTTGATTGTAGCTTAGTGTGATTAATCTACAGTGGAACGCCGAGCAAGCTTCGCGTTAGACACGAGAACTAGCCAAATTTCAAGAAAGCTTCCAAATGGTTGGTGATTGTTTGAATGGAAGATTTCGAAGCACTCAGATGGGAACTGCTCAAGCTGAATCCTGAGTGCCTTTCACTATGTCATGAATATCACAAGTACGGCTTCCTTCCCTGCAAAGAGTCGTAAAAAGGTATAGTACAATTGGACCCTTTTTACGCAGCAGAGTACTCCAGAGTCATCATGTATATATTATACAAAGCAACAGACCATATCTCTAGGTTTCTACTTCGCAACATAGACATAAAGGCAAATTTACCAAGAACATTGGTGAGGGAAAACGTTGCAGATTGATATCATGGGCTACCACATAATAAACGTATCCATACCAAGAAGGCGAGCATTCAATCATTTGATCGCAGTTTAAAATGTTGCCTATGTATCATTGTATCTTGTTGGAGTTGAAAAATTTGCAGACACATATCTAGTAGTTTGAAAAAAAGTTTTTTGTATCGGCTAATCTGTATAGTTTCTTTATCACATATTGTTCTTTCCGGTTATATTCGTGTTGAAATGAATATTTACATGACTTGAGAATGCGCTTCCGCAAAAGCCTGTAGGAATATCAAAGAAAAAACCAAAGGTAAGTTTCATAAGCAATCCACATTTCTTTAAAAAAGATTGTGTTGTAAAAGAGATCCAAGAATTTCGTGACCCAAAATCGCCTGCGTGCTCCCAAACTACAAATACCGACCTTCAATACAATTCGCACATTGGCGCTAGTAACTTCCTCGCTGACCTCTTTCATTGAGTTTTTTATGCACACAATTTTGTGAGAAGGACACAGGAGTTTTGACTAGTGTGCGGGGATGTGTTCTTGTAAAGGGGAAAAAGTTTCGATAATACGCAACGATACTAATCCACAACCTGTAAAGAAACAAGCAACAAAAAATATAGTATTATATACGCGTTTATTTTCTTAACAAGAGGTTGCGACCATACCATGGAGAACACACTGTTTCCCGTCCGATCAACGTTAGTTAAGCTCCATAGGACACTGAGTAGTGTAGTGGGAGACCATATGCGAAATTGTGGTGTTGCAATCTTTTTGCATCCTCAGCAGACTTCGGGCTTGAGATCATTGCGGAAAATTGCACTGAACAACGAGAACAAAGTTAATGTGGCCACTCTGTCCCAGTGTGCAAGAGAAAGGAAAAATCAAACAATGAATCCTACCCCGCATTTACATTCGGACTTCTTGAGTGGCTTGCGCAATCACATGCACGTGTAGCTGCTGGGACTTTTATCACCTGATGTTTGAGTCGCGGAACTCCAGGAAAAAAATCTTATATCTCGAAAGCTTATCTCGTCGTTTCTCCTTCCTACACCAGCACCCCGCGCGGCCCCAGATATCAACCTCATTCCAGCCCCTCTTTTAATTTCTTCCTAGCAAGCGCCTCAACGACATGGGAATCCAAAAGCAAAGGCAACCTCGCGTGTCCTCCTCTGTGTTTAGAAAAAAAAAGTGTGTCATGGGTCATTTGTTCGCGCTGCAAGAAAAAGGTTGCACTCTCCACTTTCCTCCTAAGCGCATGGCGGATTCCAAACCTGCATACAATGTCATATGGGGTCATGCGGCCTCTCTCCACCTCGAATCTTGCTCGCACGCGCTCCCCCACAATGTATCGTGATTCGATAACCGCCCCTTTTTGAAGTTCTCACAAGACAGGAGAGTGCCAAGCCGGGGTTACATCTTAACACTGAGCGGCACTAGAAATACGAGCCGTGCATATACCCATCTGGCCAGGATTCTTAACAACAGCAGTTGCTGGCAAAAAGCCTCCCCGCATACTCTCCCCTTGAGCACGTGATCCAGGCCTAGCCGATTAGTAATTTTTCACTCTGGAACGCTATCAACATAGTGTTTTTCTTCCAGATTACAGTGTTGTTTTTTGTTGGTCTCTGCTATCCAAATTTTGAAAAGGTTTTAAAAAAATCACACTAGGAAGGCCACTTAAGTACTAGCAACTTACCAAAAGAGCAAGAAGTTGAAAGCTTTTAGCGAGGCTACTTTGAACCGGTACTCATTAGTCAAGAAATCTTTGCACCCCTTGTAAGAGTGAGAAGACAATACAAGGTGATTGTGCAAGACGAGATAAACCTTACAAATAATACGTGCTCGGCGGCTAGCTAAATTGAGCGATCGAAGAAAGCTCTTTCAAAAGTAGCGTGAACGAGTGCTGAACATTAACCTCAGCTCTTGGACCGCAACTGCTAACAGGCTCCAAAAATCTAATAGCCTAGAAGACACAGAATAGCTTACACCTGGCATATTTTGGACGGAGAGAAAGAGAAAAAAAGTCCTGTTCGAGGAGCCTCGTCAACATACACTTGCAAAGATTCTCATCATAAGAGACTCAATAGTAGATACTTATTGGAAGAGACTTTAAGATAGATTCATTCGCAGGGACTTATTGGAGGAGACCTACAATAAGACCCACCAGCAAAGACCCTCGAAGAGGCTACAGCAGAGGTACCCTCGGATCCTGAGCTGGACTCAGATTCACACAGCAGACCTACTTTTGGCCATGACGCTTGGACTCACAGTCCCTCCCCTGCCCCCTAAGAATGCCGGCTTCTGCACTGCAGACCGACGCGGGCTGGAACTCTCAGTGTATCGGTGCTTTCAGAATTATTACCATGGGCAGCAGCTTCTCGGCGCCGACCCGCAATACGTCCCACATGTACGGCTCCTGATCAATCACTGGCAGATCCGAGACTTGGTGCAGGTAGACGAGACCACCAGAGAGGTTCTCCACACACTGGAGGAGAAAATCCGCGCATTGGCCGGCCTAGATTACCACCACCTCAGAACTTTCGACAAGGTAGCACTCCCGTACCGCCCCAGGTGCTTCCATCATGCTGCAGGCGGGCTCATTGTCGCTGGTGGCGTGCTCACGGGCGGTCTTCAGACGCTCCTGCTGCCCGCGCTGCCCGCGATATCGCTCCGCAGCTTGCCAGACTTGACGCTGGAATTTGCGGGAGCCCCTGCCCCGCGGCACTCTCGCGGCCTTTTCTCCGTGCATGTCCCGGGCGCCGATGCCCCCCTCTCCTTTTCGCTTGGGGGAGCTATCAACAACGCGGTCAAGGTTTATTCTCACCTGAACGCGTATACAGCCTACGCATGCAACAACGACCTGGGCCTTTACCGCTTGGACATATCCGGAGCCCGCGTCTGCGGCGACCGGCGCATTGTGTGTGAGGCTGGAACAGCGCTCAACAATGTGCATCTGGACGCAGATGGGCATATTGTGACCGCCACGGGCGACTCAGGGACAGTGTTTCTCGTCGACCCGAGGCTGACCCGGCCCGTGGCGCAGGAAATTGAAACCGCGCACGACGCAGGCTTTGGGCTTTCGTATCACCGCAACGGGCGCATGTTTGCCGTAGCGTTCCAGGACGGTACTTGCCTGCTCTATGACGTGCGCCGCCCTCATGCGCCTCTCCATGAGGTGAGGTCCACGCGGCCGGGGCACCAGCTGGGCGCATTCAGGACCTGCCGCTTTCTCGACGCACCGGGACAGGACCTATTGGCCGTACTGGAACACTTGGGGCGCGTGCATGTGGTGGATACGCGTGATCTTGCCGCGGACAGCCACCAGGTGATGGTTGTGCCAGCAGCGCTAGATCAGTTCGCCAGTGGTTCGGGCGAGGACGATACGCACGCGGCTGTAAGCATCTACAATGGTCAAGGTGCGCCGTTCACCGCCCCTTTGGTGTATGACCACGCGTACCTTGCTGACGTAAACCCAAGTCTCTTTCGCGGATATACATACGAGCAGGAGCCGGAGTCGATGCTGGAACACTCGGATGTGGTTCTGGAAGCCGCGGCACGCGTGGCAGCCGTGGGCGAGTGCGTGCCAGACGGGCCATTGGACTCTGCACCGCAAGATGCACGTGCGACAGGTGCGACGGTGCTGTACCGCCAAGCAGTCAATCACATCAACGGCGAGATGGAAATTGCGGGGTTGGACTGGCTAGGCACGCAGTTGGTGGTGGGTTGCGAAGACGGCGGATTTTTGCTTTGGGATGTTAATGTGAAGGCACGCAGAAGCCTGGGGGCGTTTTCATATGTGTGAACTGTCTGGACGACATTTTGCATGGTGAAAACCATAATCAACCGCGCCTTTGTTGACGTGCGAATAGACTCTGCCAAAATGTTTTGCGGGATTCCAAGCATACATGGACCAGAGAATTCTGCGGGTTGGGTTGGAAACGACAGAGATAATCTTCCGGAAGGGACCAGAACCAGTTTGTATTTCATCATGGAGCAGTTGAATAGGACTTGGCGACAATTCGCAATTTAAGACAACAAATGATTGTACAGATTTGAGACATGCATCATACAAAATTGGTAGACTTGTAGAAAAAGAGAAAACCATCGCTGAGTCTTGATTGAAGGGCCGTTTCTATCGGTAGCAAAATTCTGAGTATGCGATGCGATCCTTGACGTAGAAAGTTGCAGATCCATATTCAAGTGTTCTGTCGTAATTTAAAATCAGCGACAGCATCCAAAGCATCAGTAGCGGTTTCTGCCATCTTTGGAGAATTAGATCAAGCTTTAGCCGGACACATCACCAACCATTCGTTGCAGAAAATCCCCACTTTACTAGCATACGATTGCAAGGTAGGGGCCAAAGGCTCATTTTCGATTTCGAAGGACATGTGTCATGGTAAGTAATCGAATCAATGAAGCAGTTTGCAAAATAGCCCGATGCTGCTTCATTGAGTCAATATTGCTCGAAGCGTTGTTGCAACTATGTCAAATATTTCTGATTACATACCCTCTATAAGCGGGTTGATGAGTTTGGAAAAGAAATGAATCGGTACTGTAATTGAATACGTGTCATAGAGTTGGGCATGATGAGTACAGTACGGTAACCATGGATTCCATGTTCTCGCTGAGAGGCACTGAGCGGTTTGCCATATGCGCATACATCTTATGCAAAACCTCTTTACATGAAATACTGCCAAACTGGTTATACCTAGCCAATTGAGGCAATCTTGAAATTTAATATACGAACACAGACGACATATTGGTCTAACTTTGCCCTCCTGTCAGCATACAAGCTGAAAACGCCTGAGACAGAATGTGCAACGGGCATATACTCCCAAGCCCAAGGGTGTCTCGAGGTTGCCATGTCTCACCAATGTCATAATTGATATCGTCTCTTGCGGCCATCAGACCAAGACCAGACCAGGTACCATAAAGTATAGAGCCACATATAAATACCACAGCCACTACCTTGGTAAAGTAATCATAATAAATGAGACAGTTTCACCGTCATCTTTCATTCTCATCTGGGCCCACCAATAAACGCGTATCAGCCGCGCGCACCCACGCGTCTTGGCCTGCCCGACGAATATATTTGATGATGTGATTGTTGAGAATACGTGAGCCTTGGAGTATCAACCAGACAACGCAGCAAAGAAATATTGATAGGCAGATATCGACCAGCGAGTCCCAGGAAATCGGCTGTGACCGTAGCACCGTAAATATCAAAGATACAACAATTGCCGCGAGACACCAATATCGCATCGGTCAATTTGGTACTGCATGCACAAGACACACGTCTGGGCCGGAGGTCACCTTCACCTGGACTATAGCTTGTGGTCTCAGACACCCATCAGCCAACCGAGCCGCATACTTCCCACCCAGGCAGATGTATATAAACCCTGCCCAATACGGGCATGCTTTCAGTGAAATCAAGCGCACGTCGTCGCTGCATCTGACGTGCAAGCTCATTTTGTTTGTCTCTTGTCTTAGCATAGACAGCATTTGCACGGCTAAAGTGCTCAGTCTAGTGCTCAAAAAGTCGCTCATTCTGTACCAGTTAATTCCTGTGGTTGGATACGCAGATCTCAAGGACCACTACCTGAAGCTAGATGCCGACGTGGCCAACGTGATGTTGATCGGATGTGGCGCCATGATCGACCTAGAGTCGTTTTTCGAGATCGACCCCAATGAGTTCGTGGTGGCCCCCGATCGCTCGTTTGGCACCAACATGGATTTCGACGACTTGGACATGGAGCACCAGCTGCGCGGTCCCAGTTTTCGCCGCAAAATCTACGTGATTGACGGCAGCAGGCCGTGGAATTTAGACAACGTCTTTGGGCTGGACATGGTGGTGTGTTTTGACGACGGGTTCATCGAAAAGCACCTAGCTGCCGAACGCGACAGCTACCAGAAGCTCGTAGACGCGTCGGACCACGATTCCGACACCGACGTCGATTCCGACGACGATTCTGAGGAAGATGCAGATAAAAACGAATCGGAGCAGAACAGTGAGGCCCCGCCCAGTGGCACGGAAAGCGATGAAGACCCAGATGAGGACGCACGTGAACTTCGCAAACGGAAACACGAGCAGACTAGCGCCAAAGGACACAAGCGGCAAAGACGCAATGAGATCAGGAGCAACGAAGAGGTGTTGGAAAACTACTACAACCAAGGCACAGCGCTTTTCACAGCCACCACAGCGATAGTGTATGCGTTGCTCGCGACGATTGGCGAGACCACGCTTGAGAACCTCTGGCTCTCCATAATTGGACTCTCGTCTTTGGACAGGCTACATCCAGAAGTGTACGACAAAATTCAACCCTTATACAAAGAGGAAGTCCACCGATTAAGCCCGTCCACCGCTGGAACCGAGAAAACCGCGGATCTGACCACGCTAGCCATCGACAAGGACTACCATCTTTTTCTTCTCAGACACTGGACGCTCTACGACTCTTTTTTCTACTCATCGCTCGTGAACTCTAAGCTTAATCTCTGGCGCGAGGACGGCAAAAAAAAGTTGCACAAGATGTTTGCAAAAATGGGAATCTCGCTCTCGGTGGCACAGCAGAAGTGGTTGTACATGGACATCACCATCAAGAAACAGCTTCCAGTGATATTCAACAAGTATCTTCCGCAATACGGTCTCGAGGGCATCGTGCGCGAAGGGTTTGTGCGCACATTTGGCTACATGGGCCAGCTATCGGCGATGGAATGCGTGGAGGGGCTCACGGCGCTTTTGGAGACGGACGACCGGATGCTTGGAGACTCGCAGAAGAAACGAAGCGAGGACCCTTTAAAGGAAACCGACGAGATCAGCGCACGAATCGAAATGAAGGAGAAGTTGTGGGTTGTCAATTTCTGGTCATCGTGGGACGCGCTCAACATGACCACACACGGCAAAGCGTCCCGTTTGGTGTCTTCTAACATCAATCCTGGGGTAGGAAGCCTACGTAAGCTCAAAGGGTTTGATCTTCTTGTGCACGGGCTAGAAAGCGCCAAGTCCATGCAACAGATAATATTCCGGACAGGAATGTCTGTTTTAGAGAGGGGCCTTATTAAGAACCTCCGGATCTACAGACTATGCGTCCTTAACGACGGTGCAATCCCAGATCTCCAGCTATTCAACAACCCATTGATATTGTCCAAATTGGGCAACTGGCTCTTGGAAAATATCAACGAGGCTGAGCTATTGAACTTCTTATCTAAAAAGGACGAGAACTTGAAGTCGAATGTGTTGAAACCGCTTGTTGTCGCGAGTTTGGACCAAGTTAGCGATACCTTCTTGATTATAGGTCTCGCGCCAAAATACCCCAGGGGCTTGGACAACTCTACAAAGGTAAAGTTGGCAAAGCAGAGTTCCGGCAGTAAAGGCGGCGAAGCCGCGCTCATGACTCGGCTCAACACATTCAGCGTTGCGTTTCAAAAGGTTGCTGCCACTTCGGGTGCAAAGGTAAGAATCAACAGCTTTGATTCCTCCATAATCGAGATCAGAAAGGACGATCTCTCGCCCTTTTTGGAGAAGTTAACACTCAGTGGATTGATCTAGCCACATAGCCAAACTATACATACCTTGCATTTAAATTTGCTATTTAGACGCCTGCACTGGAAATCAGCATTTCCAAGCGATGTGCTACTCTAGCCCCATGTCTCATAAATGATCAGAATGTTCATCGCCCCAATTCGTTGCATATATTCGAAAGTTGTCTTGAAATACTACTTGCGCTGAGCCAAGGTTCGCTGGAAGTTTTCTCTGGCACCGGTCATTACGCAGTGGTGGGCGTACCTTGGCGAAATCGCTCTGTCAAATAGCTTGTCCATATCCTCGAAAGCGATGCCCTTTGTCTCTGGAAGTGAAAAAAAAAAAAACACAAATGGAACAGAAAGCACCGCCAAAGAGGCGAAGAAGAAGTAGATGCCATACAACATCTTATCGATCATGAGTGTCGTGAACCTTGACATTGTAAAGATGGCCATCCACGAAACAGCCGAATTGATAGCCTGTACAAAAGTGCTGATATTTTGATCAAATATCTCACTTCCAACTACAAAGGACCCACCAGACCATGCTGCAATGAAAGAAGCAATCCACACGTACATCATCACAATGGCCGCTGTACCTCCAGGGCCAGCCTCCACATTGGCTTTGGTGGGGTCATTCAATTTCAAATAGGCGCCGATATACCAGAAACAGAGGGCACACACTGTTGAAGAACACATGAACGCCTTTCTTCGGCCAAATGTGCCCACAATCACAAACACGTAAATTATGGTGATGACTGTTTCCACTACACCAAAGATCTCCGTTAAAAACAAGGTGGCATTAGTACCCTCGACACCCAAACTGGCAAAAATTTTTGGGGAGTAGTAGTTGATCGATTGGATGCCTAAAAAGTTTTGAAAAAGAAAGAGTGTGCACGTGATACTTAATTTGTATAATGTATTGTGGTCACCGCTTCCGAAAATCTCTTTCAAAGGGCCAAACAAGCTCGAGCCGGTTTTTGCAAACTGAGCATCGATCGATTGCTTCGCCTGGCTTATCTCTATAACAATATACTCGTCATTTTCAGGCAAATTTCAGAACCAAGTCAAGTTTTGGATTGCCTTCTCGGGTTGGTTCACAGACAACAACCACCTAGGGGACTCTCTCATTGTAATATCGCCGATCAAGAACATGGCACTCGGGATGACCTGCACTGCAAAAGGAACAAACCATTGCTTTCTTGAAACAGATATACGTGAGGAAACTCCATAATTAATCCAGAACCCTACCAAGTCACCGATTCTCCATCCAATTTCGTATAGCGCAATCACGCGTCCTCGAATTGCTAGAGGGCTAATCTCGCCTAAGTAAACGGGTGCAAAGTTGGTTGAAAATCCAACGGCAAGGCCTGAAATCACACGGCCTACATATATAGGACCCAAACCAGTTGACGAGTTTGCGGCCAACATGATTGCAGAGCCAAAAGTTATACTTGTGGCGGCGATGATTAGAGACATCCTTCTACCAAAGTAAAAAGAGAATGGGTACGAGATCAAGGAGCCGAAAAAGCACCCGGCGTGAAACACAGAGATCACATTGGACGTGATAGTGTCGTGTTGCTTATTTGTCATATTCTCAAGTCCGAACTCCTTAAGAAACGAGTCTAATGCTACAGTACCGCCAATGAGCCCACTGTCGTAGCCAATGATGATGGCAGCGGCAGATGTAATTAGTGCTGTAAAGTAGATTCGCCAGTTGTACACCTGCGGAGGTGTCGGTCTGTCTTCATTTTTTCTGAACAAGTTTTGCAAGAACATAAAGTTTTTACATGAATAGAAAATATCTTTCTTTGGCTTTCGATGATATGACGCCACATCGAGCAGTGAAATATCATTCTCAACGTCTATGGAGCTTGCAACACTTGTTTGTTTCATGCCGAGGCAATGCATAAATTGAGAGTATAGCCCAGAAGAACAATGTGATGCGATTATTGGCAGACGAAGCTGGTGAAGATATCAAGACTCTGCCATTGATATGAGACTTTGGAGATCAGAACATCAATAAGTATAGCTTTTTGCATGAGAAACGGCTATAGTGGTGAGAAATCTAGACTCAGACAGGCTTTGATATATGTCATGCGAGAAAACCTATTCATATGCAGTCACACCATCCCGTTGAGGTTGTCTGATGCATCACCACACATACCCTGACAACATGTGAATGGCGTACAAGTCAATGGAGCTTGATTCAAAGATTCGAAGCAAACTTAGGAATTTCTGCTTATGCATGGGCTCTCGAATTGTCCTGCAAATTACGAGCATTTCGCAATTCGATCCATGAGCATCCACCAACTTCATTTGTGTCCAGGAAGGTATTATGTAGAAAACGGGAGATTTGTATTCCCAGAAGAAGAATAGCACAGAATAGTAAGCTTTACCGAGCAGAGAATCTGCTTCGCTTAACTTTCAAGCAAGTAGTCAAAGTAAAGGGTCCTCGAATCTCAGATATACCGTTTAGCAGACAAATCTCAGCTTATGACAAAGCACAAGAAACGGTTGATACCTCGTATCAAAAAGCCTTTGGATGATGACTAAAAAGCGAAATCCCCAAGCTCCTCGCTTAATTCGTCGATTTTTGCAGAGAGTTCCCTTTTGTTTTCTTCCAAAGTTATCAACTCATCAAACTTTCTCTGTCTCTTTACATCTTCTATCAAACTTTCAATGATAAATCGCTGTTCACTAATGACCATGAGTTGTTCACGCAATTCTCTGACTTGTTTTTTTGTGAGCTGCGAGGAAGACGCCGGCAGCGCTGTTGCTGAAAGCAGTGAACCTGATCCGGGGATGTCACCCAATTTAGTCACACTGCCCAATTGTCCTGCCAATTTTTGGTTCTCTGCCTTTTGAAAGCTGTCGTTCAAGCCCTTGAGTTCCAATATTGTTTCCTGAAGATACTCAGCCAGTGCCTTGTAGATATTTATCACAAGCTTGGGGCTATAAACCGGGGCCAATTTCTTCAGTTGGGGATCAATGGCAAAGAAGCGATTCATAAAGGAGTTAACCAAAATTTCAAGATCTTTTACTGCCCTTTTCAAGCGCACGCGTTCTTTGTTTATCCGGCTATTTTGAGCTTCTTTGTTTTCTTCGAGTAGCTCTTTGTAACGAGACATGGAAGCGATGATTAGAGATTTTCTCACCAAGATAAGATCATATGCATCGAGCACGTCTGAGTCGTCCTGAGATTCCCGTTGAACATCCACAGGAGAGGTGTGTAAGAGTAAATCCTTGCAAGTCTTGCATATTCTCACTGAAAAGCCTGCAGCGGAAGCTGCATCCAGACCATCAGCCAGAACAAGTGTATCCCAATTGGCTTTTATCACAGGCGAATAGTTTAACATCCGTAGCTTGTCTAGCAAAAGACCCATTGGTACTTGCGCCGAACATATATTTGCGGGACCACCTTGTCCAAATATGCCATCATCGACAACGCTTCCACAGAGCCGACAATGATGTTTTCTCACCAAAATATTAAACTTGGCAAAGCAAATCTTGCAGTGGGAGACATTTTCATCGGCCTCCCAGTTTCCCACGCCCACGATATCTTTTTCTGCCTCTAAAAGGAGTTCTTTTGAGTATGGCGTCGCTTTAGAAAGCGTTCCCAAATACAGGAATAAGTTCTTTCCGCTTTGCAAGCGGTACAAGAAACTTTGGGCGTGCAAATCGGCTAGCTTGAGAAACTTTCCATGCAAGACACCACGGGCCAATTGCTGTTCCTCGATTTTGCGTATTCGCATGGCTTTGAATTCGCTGGTCAAATCTACAGAAAAAACCTGCGTCCCTAATCGCACCTCTGGTTTGGCGACATAACAATCGTGGCAAACCTTGGCCATTACACCATTCTTGGAGTCGTACACGGGAAGACCAAATTTTGAAGAAGGCTCTCGCGGCCCATTACTGAGTCTTGCCTGAAATCTGGTATGCTGGTTGCAGAAAAGATCGCCACATTTACGGCAGTTCACCACGCCGTTTCTCACATTGAGCACATTTCTACAAGCCTGGGAAGTACACTTCTGCGGGCCTTTCTGTGACATATGCTTCCAGTGCACACGTGTCAATTTTTTTGACTCTATGGATTCGGCACTCGAACCATTTTCGCTGAGGCTGAATCGGGAACTGTCTTCATGGAGATCGAGCTTTAAGCTCCGTTTTTGCGGAGTCAGGTGAGTCGAGCTAGGCCCATTTTCATGCAAGAATTCCCGGGGTGTATCCGAAGCAATCTGCTCTGATAAATTTTCTGATCCCGGGCCGTGTAAATCGTCGATGTGCCGGTTCAATTGTCTCAACGAAATCATGTTTTCCCCGCATATAGGGCACGACAAGACGGCGAGAGTTGCCTCTGATTCATTTTGGATTTCTTGCTCGAGAAAGGGCAGGTGCGCCATTCCGTCTCTTTGTATTTGGATACCGGTGGCTGAATTTTGCAGATCATCATTTTCTTCATCCATACTGCAATTGCATGTGCATTGAGATATGTACCAGCACGGCAGCGAAGCGTATGTTGGTCACGTGCGTGATCGTGCACTAATAATTAAGCAAAGCTTACAAAATTAGAAAATACGACCAATGAAATCGATCAGGAATATATGAAAAAAACTTTAGGCATTCCATAGTGAATGAGGATTTGGATCTCTCTTGGTCAATAGATGGATTGCACAATTGAGTCTTGTGTTATCGTTCTTTGTTTCTTTTTGGCAGGCACCGTTTGTGATTGTATTCTGTCATTTTACTCATCCAAATAGACTTTTGAATCACTAGTCAGAAAACAGAATTTATTTAACTGACTTTTGACTGTCACAGAAAGCTTTAATTTTGAAGAAATCATAAATGAGCCAATGTTCAAAAATCAGTCTTGCTCAAAGAAACGTGTAACCAAACATTAAGCGCACGTCCTTTTCGCGTGATGAAGAGATTGCAAAAAAAAACTTAGTGGGGATGTCTGCAAGAATTATTCGCTACCAAAGTTATTTTTTCGGGTGCTTGCAAAATATTGTTGTTTTGATTAGTTGGCTGTCATTAATGAATGTACAAGATAATTACCGGTGATGAATAACTTGATACCACCTCTTTAAAAAGTTGTCAAACAACACTTCACGGGATACATAGTTCATATATCGAAAGCTTGAGACTACTAATCTCTAAAGTGTGTTATTGTGCAAATTTCAAAGGCTGATACATGTTCTCTATATAGGTCTAGAATCAGTTCGAGACTGAAAATCCCTACCAAGTTGCTAGCAAACTTTGTGCATTCTACCACATCAGCTCTTAGCAAAGTTGACAAGGAGGTAGCTTTTGAAGCCGTCACAGAAAATTGCTAGCCAGACACATTGGCCAATAATCACGTGCCACGTATTTTGGAAGCCATGACTTAAATTCATATTCTTCTCAGGTGCCATCCTTTCCGTGAAGAAAAACAATTGATAGATTGTGATAATAGGTTTCAGTCACCCTTGGCACCTTACACCTAATCTTCCTAAAGCCTTCTATCAGGTTGAGCTGTTTTTAGCATCGCCACGAGGGTGGAGAAAAAAATTGTTCATGAGGCCATAGGATTAAAAGAGTTTGGACGTATATGGGATAAATCTTTCGAAGTTAAATTGACCACGGAAACATATACCAAAAGTTGATTCTGCGAGCCGCGTAGGGAAAACCCGGGATATGCACCATAAAGCAAAAGAAACCTACAATAAGGGTCGAAAAGACTCGCATCAACTAGCTTTAGTCAGTTTTGGATTCCGGCACTGGAATATACAAAATCACGAATTTATCTGTATTTATACACATGGTTGGGACACACCCTAGAAAGCCAATAGCTGTTCGCTTGCAGGAGGACCGACACTGGCTCAAGCCTGCCGAATGTATCCTTACATACTGCTTGGAAACGCCAAAACATCTCTATTTTATTTATCATCATGATTTTTCTCTCAAGCCCGCATAAACCACAGCCACTGCCTCGGACAGCTTACTGCAAGTTCTTCGCCCAAGACTCCAAAACCAGTCCGAGGTCCAAGTTTGGGTCTTCGAAATCGATGCTAGCAGAGCCAGAGGTAGACGCCTTCTCCTGAGGAGGGTTCAATTTGGCGTACTCAGCCTTAGCCTGTTTGATCAATTTCTCTTCCTTCTTCCATTGCGCCACCTTTTGCTGTTGCTCGTGGCTCAGCTGCAAGCTTTGTCTGTGGGCAAATCCATAGACCACACCGGCACCGAGAAGCGAGTATCTGACAACGTTGAAAGAGGACATTGTATTTATTGTGGTTTTCGAGACTAGTGAAAGCACTATAATGATGTGAGATTCCACAGGTTTTTTTTCGGAGTGTCGCAGTGCTGCTTAGTTTGATTGGACACGCTACTGTCTGTATCTGCAGGTCAACATGTATCAATATATCGACAGATTTGAATTGTACTTGAACAATCAACAATGGCCTACTCCATGAGCGATACAATGTTTTACCTTGAATTGTGGAACGTAAACTACTGCGGAAGTTTGGGGGCTGGAGGGCAAGTTGATGGGCTTTCTCATGTCTGAGTACTTTTTGATGCGGTACTTCAAAGCTACGACTCCCTTGACTGCTAGGCTCTTTGTATTTTCGAGACGGGGAGCTGGATAAGTATATGCTTATCCAGAAATTCTTGGGTGGTCTTAATTTCACCTTACATTTTGGCCATATTGGACTGCTGAATGTCGCTACTATCGATGGTTATCAATGACACCAAGAAGGCATTCTAGATCGCCTGGTACCTGGGTTCAGCTTGAATTTCCGTAGGCTTAACTATGAAGTGACTTAGGCGATTCAGAGGTATATGTGTCTTTCAAAGATTCTTTGCCACGCTTAGCAATTGCTATCCGACATGGGCGTTCTGTGCCAACACTGCCTTTAGGCATAAGCGATTTTTTTTTCAAGACGACAAATACAATATCAAGACTCTAGAGAAATGGACACAGCCCAAGAGACCAGTCCCAGCACATCTGTTGAAATCAGCGCACCAAAACCTTCGCACTTATATACTCATGCACGCAGTGCACACTGCAGGGCAAATTCATTCGAGAAACACAAGCAATACTTATCTTCATCTCCGAGATGACGACTGGTTTATCCTATTTGTTGGTATCAGTGAATATTTAAGCAAGCGCGAATTTGGACTCGAAAATACTCACTGATTTCGCTTTCTTACAAAGCCGGCGAACCAAAATTGTGGTTGCAAATGGGCTTTGTTTCAGCAGAGCATATTGTCTTGTACTCACAAATGTGGGCCATTTCAACCAACATAGTAATCGGCCACCGCCGGCGTATCCCGCCAGGAATCCAGAAATTGGTACAGGAATGAAACGAGGGCCTGACTGTTGCAGAATCTGTACCATTTTTTTCTCATTGCTCCCCACCCCCTTGGCAATTTTTAGCTGTGTTTCCGAACCCAAGCAGCATGGATCAGCCGGTGACTGTCATCCCTGTGCCCGAGCTACTTCTAGAACACGATCCGTTTATAGACAACCCCATTATTCGGGAGTTTATTCTTTTACGGAACCAGCGGAATGGTGGTGTTATATCCGAAGTTCCCACGCCTGTGGATAATTCTTCATCTTGCCTTAGCGAGTCATTTCTGCTGTCCCAAGCATCAGAGCTATCGCTAAGACACAACCGGCGGCCCCATCAAGAAGAGACACCTGAATCAGACATAGTATCGGAGCCTACTAGCCAGATTTTAGGGCGCTCTTTGCCATCCGCGGCGTACTCACCGATTCTCAACACAGATTCCGAGGAGCTGAATTCCAGACTGCCTCAAAATGTACATATTCCTGCCCTAATGCGCAGGCTGTCTATGCTGTACCGCTATCGCAGATTGATGGAGGACCTCGAAATACTGCAAGGTATCCGCGTAGGAAGACTACCGGGCGTGGAAACCGAGGAGTCCGAGTCAGAGGAGAACTCTTTTACTGAGCTGATGCTTGCCGTGGACCACGAAGTTCCCAGTGCACATCTGCGCAACATCGTGAAGTGGCTTGCTGAGCACTTGAGACGGCTGCGCAAAATCAGACTGGCTTCTATCGATGGCATCATGATGCTGCACGGAATGTCACAACCAGTACAAAACTCTGGCCCCAGTAGACACCGCTTACATTGGTACTCGCTAAAGTATCTGAACTCGTGCTCTACGAAGAACAGCCACAATTTCTTTGCCCGTTTGATGGGTCATTGGCGCACACCACAAAGACCAGAATCGCAGGCCACTTTCTTAATCAACCGGCTGCCAGACGACAGGTTTTCGAGCTACTTCTGACTAGCCAAACGAGTCTGATATAATATGTCCCGAAAGGAATACACATGAGCGTTTGATAATGGACTCCTTCGTTCGTATCATAAAAACTAGATAAACCGCAACGGGATTACAATTTCACATCATTATACGGTTTGAGGAAACCTCGATGAATTTGCTGCCCAGCACACCTACGCCCAGAAACACCTTTAAATGATTGTTTGTGCATGTTTGTGCATGTTTGTGCGTGTTTTTGAGTGACGGCATGACATATATCTTAAATTCCAGGAAAAACTGTTTCAACCTTTGAGGTCTTCGAAACGAGTCTCAAAGGGATAATCATGATTTTCGACAGGAAATCTCTTTTTTACAAGATGACTGTATTGGGTACCCTTCTACTAGATTTCCTTTGAACTGGCTCGCTTAGGCGGAGGAATTACCAGGGTGACCGATTCTATAAAGTTCTCGCACTGTTCTCTTTTCACCAGCAATAAACAAGGATTCGACCAGAAAGAAATTCACAAGTATGACGAGGAATTCGGGCCATGTAATGATGTTCTGACGTAATGAAGTGACGGTATATTTCTGAGCCCATTCTTGGCCAAAATTTCTCAGTCTGTGAAATTGCCTTTAGATGCTGAGAAGTATTCTGGTGTTCACTGAGATAGAAGTCTAATGCGCTTGATTAACACCGGTAGCTTCTCTGGGAAATTTATATAGAGCGAAAAAATACTTGGAGCCAGGCATACCACTAAAGTTGATATTATTTTTGAGTCACACACTAAGCTTTTGTGTTTTCAAAACCAATCTGAGTGAAGCCTTCTACTGATGAAGACCTTTGGGATAGCCATACAAGCTAGTTAAGTTTAAGCGCTTTAAAGGCATAAATGAAATCAGACAGAGACCCAGTATAAATGGGAAACCTTTCTGAGATTGGTTTGAAGGCGCTCGTGAGAATGGGTCTCTCGAAAGAATCAAAAAGCACCTGCGGTGTCTTTGAGCTCATAATCATTGACTCAACGCAGTATATCAATCCACGTCAAAAATATTATATTTTCAGAAATAAACGGAATCTGAAGAATGGAATATCTAAAGAAGTACATCTATGCGACATCAACCAAATTATGTATTTGGACAGGTGTGGTGCTGCACACCAAGAGAGACCATGGAATAGGAAAAAAAAAACAAATTTATTCAATTTTTATTCGAATGAAGCAATCATTCCCGCCGCTAGCAAACCAGCCTCATTTTTGTCATCCCGGCACATGACACGATGGCAGTCGCTTACACTGCAAATTAGTAGATACTTGCTCTTTTAGGCTCGCGGCCGGGCCGCAGTTGCGGTGCGAAGATCATCGGCCCCCAGGGCCATGTCCTCGCCCCATCACCATGCCTGCTTCGCGCGACCTCGCGCACTCTTGACATCATGAAGCACGCGCAGCCAACACCTCCTTCCGAGAACCCGTGCCACGACCGCCGCTTTCCCCGCCGCTTTCCCCGCCGCTTCCTCTTACTCTCACTTCTTTTTCTTCTCATCGCCATGTTGATCACGCCGCACGCGCGCGCCGGCGCAGTGCGCTGGGGCAAGCGCGCCTTGCCCTCGCTGACTCTCACTGCCCGCCGTGGCTTTTTTTTCAGTGGCCGCCTGGCAGCACAGGACCCACAAGGCCCGGGTACACGTGGCCCTGAGACGGGCTGGACGGCTTCCGATTCCGCCGGCGCTGCAGATGCTGCACTGGCCGCAGCCGCGGCCGCGGCCGCGTACAACTACGATCAGGCGTCCTTCGACCGGCTCCTCGCGTGCCAGGTTGCTGTGCTGTTCCAGCCAAAAGACCGCACAGAAACAAACGTGTTCAAGCGCCGGCTGCTGAAAAACGCCCCGGCGTCCGCAGCGCCGGCAGAGCTGCTGCCCCTGGGCGAAGACAACTTGTTTGTGTCGACTCAATTCCCCGACGGCTCGCTTGCTGTGGGCGTTGCTGATGGCGTGGGCGGGTGGGCCGAGGCCGGGTACGACTCGAGCGCAATACTGCGCGAGTTGTGCCACTTTGCGAAGGCTCAGTTTGAGCAAAATGGGCCCGCATCGCCTCGGGACTTGCTCGTCAAGGCCTTCCACGAAGTACAACAGTCCCCACGTGTTGCCGTAGGCGGCACGACCGCATGCTTTGGCGTGCTTGCGCCCTCGAGGCGACTCACAGTTGCTAACTTGGGCGACTCGTGGTGCGGCGTGTTCCGCAACCATGCGCTCGTGCACGAAACAAAGGTACAGACGCACAACTTCAATACCCCTTACCAGTTGGCGAAGATTCCGCCGCAGGTGTTGCGCCAGGCACAGTTGCAAGGAAAGCGCTACATTGTCGACTCTCCAGAAATGTGCGACGAGTACGCGTGGGACCTCGAAAAGGACGACGTGGTGGTTTTCGCCACAGATGGCGTCACCGATAACATTGTGCCGCAGGACATTGGCATGTTCTTGCAAGACCAGAGCGCAGAGGGGCGCTCATTGGGAGAGACTGCTCTGCGGCTTGTGCTGGAAGTGGTAAAGGTCGCGAAGGACCCCAACTTCCCAAGCGCATTTGCCCAGGAGTTGTCGCGCTTGACCGGACAGCGATACATGGGTGGCAAGGAAGACGACGTCACTATCGTTATGCTCAAAGTGCTTTAAGTTGGGCTGTAGCTAGCCTGTATATTTAGACTCAGCTTTCATACATGTTGTCCACAAGACTCATGATCTTCTGCCGATTGGCCTTTTGCGCCGCTTGCTCCAGTGCAATCCGCTCGATAAACTTGTTACTGGAGGGAAGTGCCAAATCACGAAGGCGGTTGCTTTTCGTGAGAAACTTGAACGCCTGTGTTTGCGTTGGCTCATCTTGCGCGGTCGAGACTAAGCTCGAGGGAGCTGGCATTCGAAGCGTTCCTGAAGCTCGGTTCTGATGCATCAGGACGTTGAGGAGCGCCTTGAGTTCGTCATCCATGCGCTGAGCCTCTTTTTGGTCAGCAGTTGTTCCAAACTGGAAAGCATGCTGCTCTTCTTCATCTTCTTCTTCATCTTCGTCGTAATCAGAGCCTATCTCGCTATCTACGCCTGTGTCCCCACTAGAGGCTTCGCTTAGAACTTCTTCCTCACTTAGAACAGGCTCATCACTCGAGTTTTGCTCGCCTTCACCTTCCGAGTCAAGTTCATCCTCTGAATCGGAGAGCTCTAGAGCAGAAAGCTCAGAATCTAAAGAGTCCAAATCCTCGTCTTTGTCTTGAGGTATATCGCTAGTAGAATGGTTCATATCATCTTTATGATTGCTGACAGTGTACTGCTGAAGCATTTGCGTAGCACTTGCAAGATTTGCGGGCGTCTTCATCTTAATTCGAGACACCTCGTTAAAACCGGAGATGACACCCGCTATAGAAAACTCAATGTCTTTGGGAAGCGGCATAACCTTGCAAAATACGTAGTATTGCAAAAACACCAAGAAGCCCTCGGTAGTTTTCACGCCCAGATTGAGCAAGCCCATGTGCTTGACTCGCCGAAGGTTTATTGATCTGAGCAAGGCACAGACAAGCTGAATTCGGAAGTAGTTTTCTGCGGGATCGATCTCGAGCTGTGCATTAGGAGTGGGAAGATTATTAGTGTATCC
Organism: Metschnikowia zobellii; assembly: GCA_939531405.1. Taxonomy (NCBI): domain Eukaryota; kingdom Fungi; phylum Ascomycota; class Pichiomycetes; order Serinales; family Metschnikowiaceae; genus Metschnikowia; species Metschnikowia zobellii. The sequence goes on along the minus strand of OW618031.1, from coordinate 651,933 downwards.
GAAGCACACAATTTTATAAAGTAAGTCGAGTATACTTCGGAAATTAATGACTTTAGCATTGAACAAGGCCGCCATGAGTTTTGCATGTGCCATGCGTGACACATTGTGCCTGTAGTCGTTGAGTTCGAGGCCTCGTATCATTTTCTCAACCAAGAGATCTACCACCATCACAGGTACACGTCGATGTGTTTTCCCGATGCAGAAGAGAAGACCCGCTAGCAGCTGTAAGCGGTCTCCACCCAAATCCTCTGGTCTGGTATATATGTCGATCAAAGTTTCTTGTGCCTCAAGATTTTTTGTGAAATTAATACATTTGAGAAGATCGAGTGCAGTCTGGTAGCTTGTGGGTGTTACTAATTTTTTGACACATTGATGGATAAAATCCTCCAAGACAGACATTTCTGCCTCGGGCGCTTGCTTTTGAACGGGGGAGGTGAACGAATCAACAATCAAGAACGTATTGGAAAGAGCAAGTTTTTCTGTTATTGTTAAGTTGTCGCTCTTTGATTGCTTAAGGAGCAAGTCGAGCATTTCTTTTGTGGTCTCCAGGTATTCAGGCTCAAAGAGCAAAAACTTTCCGCATCGTTCATATAGCACCAGGAGGATGTCAATATTGCTCGTGCCCGCGATGTTGAGTGTCATTCGGCGAATCTTGTGGAAAACAACATGGCTTGGAATCAACTTGAATTTAACGAGCTCAATGAAAAACGCTAAGTTTTTAAAGTTGATCGTGTCGAACCGGATCAGCGAACGAAACCCACGGTCAAGCGTTTCAATGAGCTCTGAAATTACTTCCGGGAAGTGCTCAGCATTTACGCTGAGGAAGCGCGCATAAAGGTTCACGTTATCGATCTTTTGAACTTCGGTGAAAAATCGTATAAGCCGGTTCTTTGTCGCCTTGTTGTACGGGATGTATGCGTGCATGATTGCTGTCATGAGCTCCACATCCTTTGCTTCAAGTAGTGCCTCAAGCTGCGTGATAAAAAGGTTCACTTTTTGGCCCTCGCTAAGAGTGTTATATTCTGAATACGGGAGCTTCTTCCGGTCAAAGCGCTCTAGTACGGTCAAGTAACTGGGTACATCTTTGTAGAAGTCGCGTTCTTTTACATCGTGCCACCACGTGCGAGTGACTTCGCCTGGGCTGCTGTTCGTCTCTGGCTCTGGCTTTTCTGGCTTCTCCAAAGAGGGCAATTCCATCGACAAGAACTCACAGAGAAGAGCCGCATGTGTTTCGAAGAGAGTGCTGCGCGCCGAGACTTCGTGCACAAGGTCCTCGTGTTCAGCCAAGATCTTGCCCGTGCGAATAGAAGCCTTTTTGTTGCTGAGCTCGAGCTTTGCTAGCTTCACATGTAGTGCCTGGCGTAACTCAAGAACACGGGCCGTGTAGGCGGTGAAGAGCTGTCGGAGGCCCTGTTGAAGCTGCTCCAGTATGAGCTCTGGTTTCTCGTTTAGAAAACAAGCGAACCTGCGAAGAAAGGTCGTAACTAGAGACAATGCGTAGCCTTGTTCCAACCTGTACGACATCGTGTCTTTGAGAAGGGCCACTACGACTGCGCTGGAGCCAGCCTTCACATGGAGCTTGCCCGCAGGTTCACTCAAGAGGTCTGACGAACAGTCGTCGAAAGAGGTTGCCATTCCAAGAACGTGCATTTCAAAGAGAAGCTTGAGAGCAGTCTTCTGTTTTAACGACGGGTCTAAATCGTGTTTTTCGACCGCCGCGTTAATCAAGTGCGAGGCAAGCGGCGCCAGAAACAGGTTCGTGAAACGCTGGTATAGGGCACACGCCACAAGCATGCCGGCGGATATGTCATCGTTCTTCGAGAGCCTGAGAAGGCCTTCTGCGAGCGAGGCAGTAATTTCACTGAGGTATTTCTCCAATGTGAGCAGCGAGATCTCTGCCAAGATCGTCGGTACAGTCTCGGCGGTCAATGTCTTAATTTTCTTGATAAAGCTGGTATTTTTCTTCAAGGAAGAGTCCAATTTCAGAGCCACTTGATGCACCGGGTGACCCTCGGCGGCGCTGTGGTTGGCGCTGCGGAGCCCAGCTCGGCGGGCGACGAAATCGGATGACATTTCTTTGATCAAAGGCAACTTTAGCAGATTTGCTTGTGGGCGCGAGTTTCTTCACCGGAAGTAACTTTTCCTACTGTCTCAGAGGGCCTAGTGCAATGAGGCCGCGTTTTTCGCAATGCGCTTGGTTTGCGCGGACCGGCACCGTTAGTGCCAGGCTCTGGGGTCGATGCACGTATACGTGAGAAATGCTATGCATTGGATGAGCTAAATTCGTTTTTGGTAACATTTGCCGCAGCTTTCTTCTTCTTCTTTTTCTTTCACTTTACGCTCAGGCGCGGGATCAGAATATCTGAAAAAAGGCAGTTTTTCCCTACATCCAAACAATTAACTTGGTAGCCTGTACCAGTCAATATAACGCATTGTATCAACGCAGTGAGGAATCCGCCAGGAGTTCCCCCTGATTTGAAGAAGCACAAGCTCCGTGAAAATTTCACCACGGAAAAGACATGGTTTATAGTAAAATATTTGTCTATTTTTTTGAATCAGTAGGGGTCGCAGACGTACGTAGATCTAGAAGGTAAAACGTTGTCCCTCGTACATCTTTCTCCATGATTATGTCCTCCGGGATTAGATATGCGTCAAGGCCTGATAAAGAACTCGCTGATGGCCATTGTACTTTAAATACTACTTGAAGAATGAAATGCCATGGAAAGATTTAAGAAGAGAAACGAGCAATCCTAAGCCCTGAAGTCTAATAATAATACACCCAATTGATACAACACGAACAAAACGTGACCCAATAATGAACGACCAATTGAAGCGTCCTTCTCAAGCAGATATCAAAGAGGGACCACACCGTTTAGCTTTCCTCGATGACCGGGAGAGTAGCTATCGGACAATAAGGTAAAGATTGCTCCCAGGAATTTAGGCACCAGTTCATGACCGGTCCACATGTCTTAAAAACGAAAGCAGCATTAGTAGCATGAGAAAAATTCCATATACCAGCAAACGATGACTACCAGGCGGTTGCATACACTGCACAGTGGGAGAGCCGCTGCAAGGAATCTGACACAATGCTCGCTTCATCAGTGTGGTCTACGCCCAAAACATGTCGGATGCAAGCCATTCTGTGGCATTTAGGGCTGGGAATAGCCTGAGTTGACTGTATTGCAGCCGTCAGACTGGGGCATCTTTTGATCCTGAACTCACAGGGACAACAGATGTACTGCCGGGCATGTCTTCACTTTTCCCAGCGCAATCACCTATTCTCGTAAGCTTTTGTGTGGCCATGGGAAAGACAGATGGTCCCCCTGCCTACATCGCGCTGCGCTTTCAAGCACCCGCAAAACCCCACCTATGTGGTCGATAATAAGGTATATTCTATGCAGATACTATTTACAAAGGCTCGGTGCCACGCACAGGGTCAAATACGCGGCCCTTGGGAAGTCCGTACTGCTCCCTCACGGCGGGCACACTCCGGTCGAACTCCTGTCTCCATACATGCGCACCAACCACCTGGAGCTCGTGGTCGGCAACAAATTCACGGATGTCGAACTTGTGTGGGGCCACGGCCACGTCTTCCAAGCGCTTGCTCTGTCTGAACACCCACAAGCAGGCCCTCTGCACAGGTGTGTTTTTCTCTGGCACCAACGGCTCGTAGTCGTGGAGAATGTACTCCGGGTGCGCGAGAAGAGTCCCCGGGCTGATGGTGTTGTTGGTGAAATCGAGGGGCACGTTGTGCAAGGCAAAGTTCAACGAGGTCTGGAACGAGTTTGCGTCTAAGTCTGGAACGTCCGGGTTCACCAAGAGCACAGTGTACAAGCCGCAGAAATCCTCGACGGCCTCGAACTCCTGGATACGGATCGTGGGCGGGCGGGCGACGGCAAACGCCGGCAACCTGGTGCCGGGCACGACCCAGTCCGCAAACTGCAGCTCGACGTTGTGGCCAAACTTGACTTGCACGTCGACCCGGGGCTCCACCGTGGGCAACGTGTCTGGTATCACGTGATGCTGCTCTAACCGCTGCATCGTCACCATCAAGTCGTACAGCTCCCATTTTTCCTGCAAGAACTTGCGGTACACTGGATGCGCGCGATCGATATTGCTGGGATCGAATCGTGCGTTGTACAATACCTCTGGGTTGTGCTCTTCAGCGGCGATGAGTGTCTCTTCAATCTCTTGCTTCGACATCTGCGCCTTGTCGGCGGCCAAGCGCTCGTATTTCTCCGCAGAGTTCTGCTCCAAAATGTCGTACGCGCTCGCAAACACCTCATCGATGGCCACGGGCGAGTGGTAGGCTTCACGCTGTTCGCTATGCGGAAGCAGTTTGGGGCCCGAAGCCGGAATGCCTTGGAACACGCTCTGGCGCACGCTCTCGTCCGCAATCCTCAACGTCTGTGGCCTGCTGGCGACATCGCTCCATGGCCCTAGGCTCCTGGCCCGTGTGGCAAACAATCTGGCAAATTTTAGACTCATTGTGGGGCGAAAAATGACAGGTGCAATTGTACAGTGGTGCTATGGAAAGGAGCCAGAAGGTTTTTTTCAGGTGCGCGCTGCAGTTTACTTAGTGCTGCGATTTACGCTGGGGGAGGGGGGTGGGGGTGCTGCTTCTTTTCTAGGCTGCTTGGCCGGACCACTTCAAAAGAGAACTTGTGTATATCGCAAGGTAGTACTTAGCTATTTGTTGACGTCCTCATTGGAGATAAACTCTGGTCCTTATTCGGCACGTGTTGGGTAGCATGAACCGGGGAGGAAGTGATTGGACATGTCGCGCAGTATGGCATTTCAATATCAGCCATTAATACGAATTGCGAGATGGTGTGTCTCTCCTAATCATCTACGCGGACGGCATTGTTGTTTTCTGACATTTTCTGAAAGGTTTCTGGGTAAGAAAGTACAAGGACGAATGTGTTTATCCATGAGCTGTTGAGCGTAGGAGTTTCCATGTAGGTGATTCTTCTGCATAGATTTGTAAATTAAAAACACCTCGTCCATTGACCTGCTCGGGTAAGATGCAGTGGCCCCTGCTGAGCTAGCCCATATGGGCACTTCGGTGAGGTAGCCGTATTTGGCATATGAGGCCTACATCACCCTTGTCCCAGGTATGGCTCATCTAAAGCACCAGACTAGTCTTCATTGGAGGCAGTGCAGGCCTATCCGAAATTTCATATTGCAACAGCGGGGGGTTACGTCAGTTAAAGAATCAGCACGGCAAGACAAGAATAATATTTAGTAGTGCCGGCCTCTTCCGTCAATGTATATCAAATTATTTTGTTTTGATCCGTTTCAACGCAAGTATCGTTCGTGGCCTATAAAAAGCCGGGTTAATTCTGTGTGGATCGCTTGGAGATTCATCGAAATCTGAAATAAAATGAGAAAATGTCCTGACTCCTTTATTTATCGTCATCGAAAATTTTGCTTAAATTACAAACAGCGCTCTGGACTCTTTCGAGTACGGCATTTCTTCTTACGTGTGCATTGCGAATAAATGACTCAGACAATGATTGTTGTGCAGCATTTTCTTGAAAGCTCGGCTTCGCAGAGCTTCTTCTGAACATTTTAGCATTGCAAAATTTGTTCGACTCTAATACAATTTGCCCTGGATCCAATGAATTTTTTGATTGATTATCGAGAATTATAATTCGTGGTGGACATTCATTGATCTGAGCCCATTGTCAGACAAGTACGCTCGGTGTCTTTCGAATGTCTTTTATGATACAACAGCCATGAGTCAAAGTGAATGTGAGGCAGACTTCAAATCCACGAATGCAAATGGCACTTCTGGGTCATCTTCTTTCTTCATTTTTGACGCTGCAAAAGCTGTCTTACCAGGTAGACAAGATAATTGTTCGTAGCAATTTCATAGAAACCTCGGCAATAGATGCAAACACGCCTGTTTACATCATGGAGTCTCGGACTGTGCTCAGTTGATTCGAAAATTCGAATCTCTGCAAGTAGTGAATGGACCAGCCATTATCAACTTCTATATTTCGATTCTCTCGCACCCATCAGCACGCGTTTGGCGCGTGTAGCATGCCTTGTTTCTCTTCCACAATAAATGGCATTGCAAGTATGTGGCTGAACTCATCCTTTTTCATTGGTGGGAAAAGGCCCGGAGCAATTGGGTTCTGTGTGCGTGGTGTCTTGGCATCAGAAGGTTTCATAAGTGGGAAATAAAAAGAAGGCTCAGGAAAAGCGAATGAACAAAAGAAAATTGAATGGCTGACTCGGTTCAATTGACACAGTGCATGCGTCGGACTTGGGCGGGGGAGTCGATCAGAAATGAATGGATATGGGTGAGGTAAAAAAAAAAGTGGTCTGCGGCAGAAGCGTTCTTCTAAGTCCGAGCAATGCATTGCTTCTTCCAAACTGATTTCGTAATCTTCATTTACGAGGCCCTTCGCAAAAAAAAAAAAGATTACCAACGCCGTTGCAAACATTGCCGAAAGTTGCGACGTGCAGTTTTGAGTCACGGCATTTCTGCGGCGCCGCATGGGTACTGGGCAATTGACATGCACGAAAAAAAAACTGCAGAGTTCATGTGAGCAAGACATGATGATTCCCATATGGACTATGATCTAAGCGTTCCTAGAAGCGGCGCCACAGATGCTCCCACCCCAAGACCGTAATTTCGTCTTGCAATGGCTCAATGCTGCTCTACAAGGCAATTTGCATCCACAGTTAGGTGTGCACACACTTCAGCGCATGTGCACTACAACAGTGGGCCTCGCGCTGGGGTTCTACCCCCACACTGCGACGGCAAAAATTTGGGGCCGTATGGAGGTCGTGGCCGGGCCCGCTACGATAAAGCACAGCCATCCCGGAAGCTTCACTTCTAATTGACGCAGGCGGTGCTTGGAATTCAGCAGTGCTTCTATCTATTTTACCTCGCTTGGAGGGCTGTCCAGGCTTTGCTTCCAATCATGCTATCTCGTAGCTTATTTCACGGTTTCTGTCTTGATTTGCCGGTGGTGCGTGTTATCAGTGCGGCGTTCGGACGTAGGCCCGGACCCGGCGATCCGCACGCCAGAGGCTCGCTTGCAAACTCCGCGCTCGCACGGCAGGCCCTAATTAACTTGATTGAGGCGGGCGCCGGGTTCTTTCGCGGAGCACAGGACACGTGTCGACTCACACAAACGTGTGTTGGGGAAGCAGGGTCGCTTATTTTCCGGCACGGCTTTGCAAATATCTCGCAACACCAACTGCATGACTCGGGCTCGGCGTGACTCGGGCTGGCCTGGGTTCTTGTATATGGTGGCATCAAGAACCATGCAATGGCGTAGCACCTCCGATTCCAAACAGGGCACACTCATCGAAGTCCCGCTATGCTGTCATCAAAGCATGTTGGGCAAAGTTTGTCTGCTATGGGCGAGGACTGGAAGCGCCCGGACTCATCGCCGCGAGTCTCTTTTGTAGTGCACAGTTGTGTTCCCTGAGCTCGGCATTTTCAAGCCTCAAGTGCTCGACCGCCCTCTGTAGTTCATTTACATGCGCCGCCGTCTCCTCGAGACCCTTGACGTACTTCTCCCTGCGCTCCCGGAACGCCTTCTGGGCACTGCGGTTTTGCGCTGCTCTTTTGGTCTCAGAAACGCACCGCAGCCGGCCTTTTTGCCGTAATTCAGCGGGCCTCGGTTGAATGTTTGAAGAAGGCTTTCCGTCCCTCGTTGCCGGTAACACGTCCACGTGACCCGTGCTGGTCCCACGCATACACAAATGACCAATCTCGCTTTCAGCAGCCAGACTTTCGTCGGACGCGCCGGAATCCATGTCTGGACTGGCAAATAAAAGACGTGCTGCAGCCGGCGGAAGGCTTTCCGCGGGCTCGTCTCGGATGTGCTCTTCAGTAGGTTCCGTGGGTGCTGACGCATGCGGCATCTGGGCTACGGTCTCGGTATTTCGATGTACAGCGACGTCCTTTGGCAAATCCGCAAACCCGTATCCTGAATTGCTACCGTATACTGGCGCGTTCTCTGGGGCGTTTTTCCACGTATATTCGTCGGGGATGATACCCGTGTCTCTCTGCATTTCCGAACGCTGGTATTTTCTGTCACCATGTAGTATTTGGTTGGCATCTGTCCAAGAAAGTGGTGGGTCCTTCTGGATATTGGTCGATATATGCCTAGGACCAGTAGGAATTGATTTGTGCTGTTGGCGAAGTCAAACTATTACGACTTCGATTACTGGGGACCTCAGCCATATTTCGCAGCGATGATCTGCGAATCGCTTGGCGGCGGCGGTTTTAATGCCGGACTCTCAATTCCGCGAACGATGATCAGTCTTCTTTTTTTTTATCTTTTTTTTTTTTGGAACAAAACGTTCCCAGAATTTTCTACTGCCGGTGGACTCGGAATAGAATTCGGTGTCCTCGGAGACTATCACTTGGCGAGTATGGAAATATGGAATTTTAGTCCCCCAATCTAGAATGGACCAAACTGGCGCGCGCTCGCGATCCGAACAACAAACAAAGACATATTCCTGGGGTATATGCCGAGGTGCTTTCGTGTCATGAAAAAACCCAAGATCTGTTCCGCTTGCCAAACTAATCAGATCAATTTTTAGACGTGGCACTGGCATGCCCTGTTTTTTAAAGACAGTCTGTTCGATGGCCCCTGGCTGTTCACCTTTCGAAAGTGCATAGAAGTCGAACCACACTTATATTGAGGACGAAGAAAAAAGCCTTTTTCAAAAATCTCAACCCCGCGTCCTTGAAACGAAGCTGCTGTAGGTTGGTTCATTCCGAAGAACACGAGTTGTGGAGGCGATGGGCTGTGAGTTTCCGGCATGTCCTCATCTAATTTACGCCCACACCCATGAAGCAACATGCACCATTTACTATACGCTGTCTAGAGTGATCCAATCGGTCACAACCCTGGAATCATCTTCAGAACTAGTTTCTATAAACCCCATTATAAACAAACAATGCACAGGAGTTCTCCGAACATGTGCCGCTGAAGTCACTACATCTCCCACGTATTTTCTGGTGGGTGCAAAATGTAACTCCACTCAGGTTGTGCGCGCGCGCAGCTAGAGCTTGCCCGTCATATTCGCGCGAATCCTATTGGTTGCGGAGGCTGGCATGGGAAAGTGGACTGATCAAGCTTCCTGAGGTGGCATAAGATTTGGCCAGAACAAGCTCGAGCTGAATGAAAGTACATGCATTTTTTTGATGGTATAGGCGCTGGGTTTGCGAAATCTTGCAGCTCAATACGGTGCCGCTAAACCGTGTGGTTTTTGCCGGGAATGATTCTCCATGCATCTTCGGTGCGCGCACGCCCGTCGTATGATTTTTAAACATCGTTACTCTCACTTTCAGGGCTCTCCTCCACCAAAGCTAATCCCGCAGTAACCATGATTTCCTCATCTTTGCGCATGGCCCTTAGAGCCAGACCCGTCCCTATGTCAAGATTCACCGCTGCCCCAAGCGTCTCCATGATGAGAATGGCCGTGCCTCAAATTAGAACTTACACCAGCGGCCACGACCACCACGAGGAGACCTTTGAGGAATTCACCGTCAGGTATGTACATCTTTTATCATTTCGTTTGCGAGGAATTTCAGATTCGTAGTGTTGCATATGGCCACACGTGGAAGGGGGGCAATCTTTCAGGCATTGCAGATGTTCTTTAAGTGGAATATGTCTTTGTTCGTGGGAGAAACGACGCTGCAGCATAGGGCGACTTTCTCTGCATTCATATCATCTCGCGCTGTCTTGAGCTCTTGTTCTTGTGAGCATTTCAAAGCGTTCGGACCTTGGCCATGCCACAGGCAGCACTGCCCGGCTCGAAATGGAGTCTCGGCTCATGAAATCTCAAAAAATCTTCAAGAAGCATAATCAGCCTGCAGCCACTGCCTCCATTTCTTGAGGCGTCACGAAAGCATCATGCGTTGAAATAGCACATACTAACCTTGCAGATACGAGAAGGAATTCGAGGAGGCCTACGACTTGTTCGAGGTTCAGAGAGTCTTGAACAACTGTTTCTCTTACGACTTGGTTCCATCCCCTTCTGTGATTCAAAAGGCTTTAGAAGCCTGCAGAAGAGTGAACGACTACCCCACTGCTGTTAGAACCTTCGAGGCTTTGAAGCACAAGGTGGAGAACAAGGAGCAGTACCAAGCCTACTTGGACGAGTTGAAGGAGACCAGACAGTCTTTGGGCATCGACTTGAAGGAGGACTTGTACCTTGATTAGGTGGCTCTCAGCAGTGTATATCCAAACAACTAGGTATATGTACTTGTGATAAAATATGAAAGAAACGGTACACGTAGTGTAAGGTTTGAGGATCTTGTTTCAGGTTCACCAGAAGGGGCCACCAAGATACCTAGCATTTCCAATCTTTTTCCAACCATCTAGCATACCTGTGAGGCAGAGAGTATTCCCCAGTGTTCTTTTGGTGTAGAATTTTTGGCTCATACATCATCCGCACAATGCATGCCTTTACCAGCTATTAGAAAGTTAAACGCCTCATCTTCGCCAAAAAAAAAAAAAGAAGAAACAGTCGCTAGGCATAAGTCACATGTTTTTGTTACTTTTCTTTGCGGTATTTCTGCTAGTACCGTGCACTTAAAGGGTTTTGCGTAGTTGGCAACATCGGAGAAGCCATTGTTTTTATCTCGACCCGTGGCACCGTACCCGTCAGACCATCCAGGCTCCTAGAATCTAAAGGCATTCGCGCGCGGTAATACACCGCTTGACAAGTATTTGGAAATCACACTCAGTAAAGAGTTGTGACGACCCAGAATTTTGCATTAATAAGACCCACAAATAGGTTGAGATTGCCTTTTTAATGGGCTTGTGTACGAAGAGAGACAGTGGTGAAAAAAAGGGGTCTCATGGTGCATTCTCGTGCTCTTTGATTCTGGGTATTATACTGTGGGTGCAAAATTCCGCTCGGATAAACCCTAACCCAGGCCCTGGGGTCTCTGGTGCGAACGCCAGGAACAGCGGTCGGTCTTTCTCGCAAAGGGTCCCATCCTCCGTGTTTTCTTCTTCTCTTCTTTTTTTTTAGTAGTTTTTTTTTCGTCCATTCTATTGATGATTCTTCCAATATATGTGGTTTATTAGGACAGATTCTGGTTCTCGAAACTGAAAAAATAGAGTTTTTATCTAGAGCTCCCGTACCCCCAATTTTTGTTTCTAAGTCGGCCCCGCACTCCCACGCCCAGGCGCGCACCTCGCGCTGGTTATTGAACAACCTGCTAACCTTCTCCTTCCTTAGACATATACAGCCACCACAAGGAAAGGCACCACGGTCATCTCGCTTGTATAAAGAACGGCAGATCATCAATCGAGTGCCTGTGAAATGAACACCGCTGAAAACCGCTTGATCCCGGCAGATGTCAACCTATGCCACCCACTGGCTATAGCCAATGCCGGCGCCTCATGTGCGCGTATGTTTACTCCACCAACAGACCCTGCAATCCTCGCCCAGATCTCGCGTTTGTACCCCAAGGCCGCCAGCACGGTATTCTCGGAGCCGGGCCGCGTGCGCTGGCCATCGCGTGCGTTTGTGCCCCGGTCTCTTCGCGCCGTACCCTCTGCCACAACGGTCCCCTGGCTCCACGCCATGCTCCCCGGCGGCAGCCCTACTGGTGCCCTGCCTCCGGCCAGCGGCCCCTCGAGCAACCGCAGTGCATCTGCGCCCTCATCTTCGGGCGAAACCGGCGCTTTCAGCGTGCGCCTGTTGTTCTCCTTCAATCCAAGTCTCGGACTCGTTTTCCTCGGGCCGCTCGTGCCTGCCGCCGACAACAGGCCAGCCCTCGCGCTATTGACATCAATACAGTTGCTCTTTGGTCTCTCCTTGATGACGCGGCGCGTGCCCCGGCTAGGCGAATCCAGGATGCGCCAGCACGCAGCATCGGCACTCCGGTTTCTGGTCGGCAGCGTTGCAGTTTTCCTCTCTGCGTTCGAGGCGCTCCGGATAGCGATTCCCTATGATCCCTGGGCGGACGAGGCGCGCGCCTGGCGCCGCTGGGCGGTGAAAAACGGACAAGAGCCAGGCTGGTGGCGTGGTGCGATCGCGTTTTACACGCCCATGCCGCTCAACGAGTGGAAGGTCAAAACAACAACATGGATTTCAAACCTCATACACGCCTTGGAGGCGGATGAGGAGTTATCCCGGTCAGTTGACGCTTTGGAGGCCGCCGGCACTACTGGAAAAGCCCGCGAAAGCGACTCCGATTTGCTCACGAGCATCTCGCTTGGGCCCAGGGCGATTCTCCGGGCTGGTGAGTCAGACACATATGCAGACATTCACGAGAATCTATACGCCAAAAATTGCCAGCGTGCAAATGAATTGCTCGCTGGGGATTTGAAGCTTGTGACAGAGTTGAACAAGGCCGAGCGGGTCGATGCCGTTTTGGAGAATAAAGGGCACACTCACCTAGCGGAAGAGTACACAAAGCCAAACATTCAGCTAGGGACTCACACAATGGAGTCAGATGCGGAGTTCGAGATGGTGTGGGCAAACTTTGAGCCGTGGGAGGAGTTGTTCCAGGAGACTGACTTCGACGTGCGTATGATCCCTCGCTGGAGATGCGTTACTGGGGTTCTGGAGGATGATTCTGCGGAAGCGTCGTAAACTCCGGGGACTACACCGTGGAAGACCTTGGCTCGAACACTCGGGCCCTTATGGGCGCATCCGTGTGCATATCTCGTCGCGTGTGAGACTTGGGACGAAATTGCGAAGCGGCGCCAGTAGACTCTTCCTGACTTGAAACGTCAGGAGAAATTGGGGAGCCGATGCAAAATATGTATATATCTTTCTAGCAGCTAAGGACGAACACTTTTAGATACCACGATTCAAAAGAAGACTTGCTCTGTCTGACGCTCACAACTACGTTGCGAAGCATAGAAGGCGAGGACACAAAACATTCCGATCTTCATTGATCAGAGTCCAAGCTTCCGCATCAAATGCATACCCATCTAGATGTCCTGCTTGAATGCTCGGCTTCCCGTTGACTTTGCGCCTCCGATTGAACTCATATTAAAGCCATTTTATAAGTAGCAAAACCAAAAGTATTGTGCGAATCGAGTTCAGCGTTATTTTTCGTATTGTAGCGTGCTACTTTCAAGAAGCCGAAGTCTTGAAAAGCCCACGACACATCAAACGTGATTAATTAGTACTCTTCATGATTCCATATAAAAATTATGTCTTTTACTGCCCTACGGTGGTGCGAACTGGATACGAATGAAACATTCTCTAGTATTATTACTCATGCAGCCTTAATTTGAGGCATTGACAGGAATGGTAGTTGAAATCCTTAGTTCAATTTCAAGAACCAAACTTACGTACTCATACAACTACATGTGAGCCGTGGGTCTACAGCACCTTAGAACACAGCTTCTTGTAACTTAATGTCCGTATAAACACTTATGTCCACTTGCATCAAGGAAGTGTCTCCCGCTTCTTGGGAACATGATACCCCAGGCAAACATGGCAAGCCACTAGGCCCTACAGACATCGCATCACAGGCACCGTGTTGCAGCCGTGGCCCTCTCTTTATATATACATGCAACCAGCCAGCCACCGCATCTCACTTCTCTTCGATCAAATCCTCGGCCCACTTCAAGTTTTTCGTGTCGGCGCCCTCAACCGCAGGTGCATGGAGTCTCTCCAAGTGCCGTTTCCACAACAACTCCGCGGGGTCCTGGTCCGGCTCGACCCATTCGAAGCCATCTCCACCGGTCATCCAGTAGGCCTGCATCTTCAAGTCCTCGATACTGTCCTTGGGCTCGAGAAGGCGGATTTTGTGGCCGTCTCTCGTGTAGCCAGCCTTCAAGTTGTTGCCATCGGGGGCCCGGTCATCTTTGCGGCAGAGCTCCTCGACGAGCCATGCGCTGTTGTCGGGCCCGCCATTGAGCTTGGCGTCGGTCTCCATGATCTTAGTGCACATGGCCATCTCGTCGGCATGCCTGTACCAGTGCGTGTAGAAAGTGCCCTTCTGCCACGTCAAGAAGTCGCCTCCTGCAGAGCTCAACTGGCGGCCAAACCTCACGACCGTTACGAAGAAACTCGAGTTGAGCACGTATGTCAAGATCATCGCGTTGAGCGATGCCATGTGTTTCCACGTGGGCAGAAGCCAGCCCAATTCAATCACCTGCTGCACGCCCAACTTCGAGAAGAGCGTGAGACCGACCGCCGACGCGGCCAACTGGAGCGCGCCCTTGCGCAAGCTCTCGCTCTTGCGCCTGATGTAGTTCGGGTGGCCCGTGGTCATGTCGGCGATGGTGATTGCGCTGTGCAAGTCGGCATTGTACAAAGAGTCCCGAAACGCAATCAAGGCGGCGTCCTTGGCAATGTGGGCCTCCGGATTCCGCGCGTAGAACTGCAGAATGATCTTTATTGTGGTGGATTGCGGGAACTTGAGCAAGAACACCAGCTTCAAGAGCTGGGAGTCGAACACCACGTTTTCACTCAGCAAGACCAAGTCGATCTGCTTTTGGATCTCCTCGTGCGCAGGATCCCGTGAAAGTTTGTCGTGGGCGGCCACTTGCGCCTGGAGGCCCCTACACGCTCTCAAGGCATCTAGAACATGCTCTGGGGGTACCGCTGAGTCACGTGTCGCAATGCTGGTGCTGATTTTCTGCGCCAACTCGGCCACGGAGGTCGTATACAAAAACGGGTTCTGGCGCTGGAGAACACGGGCGCCGCAGTGGAGGTTTCGGGCACCCCGGAGGGACCCGAAGGAGACCAATGGCAGTAGCCTAAACATTGGCAATGTGTGCAAGAAATTGAGGCCCAGGAAGTTGAGTAATCAGTCGAGCTTGTGCTGTGACACTGTATGCGAGAATGTGGGAGAGTTTCCTTTTTCTATTACGGGCAATTCTAGGCTATGGATCTGCAAGCCGCTGCAACTCACCAAAGGGTATGATTTCTCTTAGCGGAAACGCCCTGGGGCCCTGCTCAGGTGAGTGCGAAGACCAGGACCCGGGCGAAAAAAACGTACATTACCTGCAGGTCACGCTGTCTGGGTGTGAGAAATGCATTTAGATAGCGTCATTGGTGTCACTGTATACCGTGCTTACAGCACCTATATACTGACAAAGCCAGCTGACGAAAGAAGCGCAAGGGCTACGCTCACGTACGCGTAGAGTTTGCTGCAGCACAAGCTGGGCGCGCCAGAGTCAGGCGAGGATGAGGCCGATGCGGAAGTTGTCGTCGAAGGCTTGATGTACGTCGTGATAAAAGACAATGTCGTCTTGGTGTCGGCGTCTACAGCGGTCGTTGTCACGGCGGTCGTGGACAACGTGCTGCTGGATGCAGACGCCGTGGACGCCGTCGTTGTTCCCGTGGTCGTGGACAACGTGCTGCTGGATGCAGACGCCGTGGTCGTTGTTCCTGTGGACGTGCCCGTTGCCGTCGTGCTCAAGGTGTTTGTGGCTGTCCATGCAATAAGCTGGTCGTTGTTCATGGTGTATGTCTCCAGGTACACAGACAATTGTGACGCATTCATAGTAGACGTATTTACGGTGTTCGTTCCCGTCAGCGTTCCCGTTGTGGCTGTGGTTCCTGTGGTTCCTGTGGTTCCTGTAGTGCCTGTGGTTCCTGTAGTGCCTGTTGTTCCTGTGGTGGCCGTGGTTCCTGTGGTTCCTGTGGTAGCCGTAGTACCCGTAGTACCCGTGGTAGCCGTGGTAGCCGTAGTACCCGTGGTAGACGTAGTGCTAGAGTCAGCAGCAGACACCACAGCAGCAAAAACCAAAAGGCAAACGGGGGGCACAGCGAGCAATTTCATGTCAGAGCGTAGAGTCCGTCTTTGGAATTGTTTGGAGGTGATTGAGATTTATACTTCAGGAGGCGTATCCGCGCGTTGTTTTTTCCCGCGCATCGAGCAACATATCACGTGGTCCTCGATAGCCCAAACATTCTGTGCATGAAACGCGCGGGATGCATTTCGTGACTGCAGAAATGGTTGCGATGGCATCATTTGATTCATAGCATCACGAGCTATCTTCGAAAAATATATGCCCTCCTAGATCCATACCTTTTTCCTCGTTTGTCTTGCATGACTTAGATTCTGTTTAGTGATGCTTTACTCTAGTGATTCACTGGGGACACTCACAACGGGGCACCCCTGACTGCGCCTTGCTGCCACTGAGCCTTGCACCTTGAAGAAGCATATCCGAGTAGAAGTGTCCTATAATTTATCATGGAAGATTTTCTTTTTTTAAATTTTGGGAAAAGCGGGCGCGGCTTTGAAAGTTATTTGATCGATCACGCAGAAGCTCCCTTTCGTATTCAGAAAACACTGTCAGTGAGTACGAACATCAGCGTCCATTGGCAACCAAAGCTCATCCAACATCATGTGAATATGTGTGACCCAAACAGAGTCATTACACTTGAGCAGTCGGTAAAGAACTTCGCAAAAAAAATGTGCATCTTGTAAGATGCGAGCCCAATGAGAAGCGAGCCTGATACATATCGTTCGTGGGCCACGTTCAAGCGACGTGCGTCAACAATCAACTTAGTGTCTTCGAAGAACATGAGGTATTTCTGACTCCTACCGGGAGCCCCAGTTGAAAATTCGCTTGGCTTAGGCTTCCACGTGGATTGCAAAACAAGCCCTTTGGAAACAAGCCTACTCTGCGCATCGGCTCCCACACCCTACCAATCCCTCATTAGCCTTCGTAAACCCCCGCGAGTAGTCATCCCTCATAAGTTTTCACCGCATCAGCAACATGCACGACATCGGGAAGCTCTTACTTTTTTCTCTTCTTGCGCTTCTCCATCTTCGGCGCACAGTCAGGACAGTACCAGATCTCATCGTCGTTGGGCGGGCTCGTGATTCCCACACAATCCCAATGGAACCACTCGTACTTGCAGTCGTCGTTGTCACACCCAATCATCTCGCCAAACGACACCCGCTGGCAGAAACAGTACAAGCTATTGTCCGCGTCCTCGGTGCCATTGGGCGCCTTCGCCGCAAGACCCCCCGCACTCGCCGTATGTGCACGCGTGTGCCCCACGTGCCCGTTTTCGCCGTTGCTGCCGTCCTCTGCGTCCTCGCTCTTGGGCCGCTTGGTGCGCTGTTTCATCACGGACAACGTGCGCTTTTTCTTCACAGGAGCGGGCAGCGAGCGCGGCGTTTCCAGCGCGCCGTCAAGCTCCTCCACATCCGCGTTTTCGTCGAGCGGTGCGATAAGCTCGTCGCGCTCTAACTTCTGGATATCCGCCTCGAAATTGCACATGTGTTTGGATACAAGAAATAAGGCCGTATTTGCAAGCAAGATTTTCTCGCGCTGTATCTTTTGCACAAGCCGCATGTCGTCCTCAATTTTCAGGCATATCTGCTGCTCCTTCGGGTGCCGCGTAAGCGTGCCGTTGGCGCGTATGAACTTGTGCAATTGGGAGTCTTTGGTCTGGTACCGCCGCCGGGCGTCGGTTAGCTGGGCGTCCTTGGCCTTGAGCTCCTCAAACAAGTGCTTGATTTCGAGGGGCAAGTTCAGAAGATCCTGCGTATACTTATCTAGTACCGCGGTCGTGTCCATCGTGACGAGGGTGGTTGCTCCTGTGAGGGCTTCTCATGAGCGCGCGGTTTTAGAAACACTGAGCGTGTGCGTACCGGTACATCAACAGCCCGGTCCTGCGCCAGTATGGCTTGGCTCTCGAAACTGCCCTTTGGCACAACCTGCCTTCACGTACTCTATCTCTCTCTTGTCGTAAGCTCTACAATTTTAATAGTTTGGCCCCTAGACAAAAGAAGAATATAAGTGAACCAGACTGAGGGGCATGGACCGTTCGCAGGTACAGTTGGACGCAGCCTTGGCTGATCAGTTGAAACGGGGAGGGACCCTTTCTCTGAGCCAGATCAGTGCTTTCTCATCACTCATCGAGAATGCAGATGCCAAAAACAATCTAGTCGGGATATTGCGCTCAAATCCAAGGCAGTTTATGCTCTCCCTAGCATCGTCTGTCGACGCAGATTGTGTATCATCAAACGCCCCGCCTGTTCCGCGGCTTGTTGGTCAAGTGGCCCTGTTGATTCCACCTGATATGGCCACGCTCATCACCGAAGAATGCGAACACCAGCTCAAGAATTGCCAAGCGCCGTCGCGGTTTTACTTGTCTCTATATCTGACATTTTGTGTGCAACACCAAGCGGAGCAATCTACCATGATCTCTCCCCTCTTGCTTTTCCTAGCATGCGCAGATCCAGTAATAAGAGACCTATCGACACTTCTGCTTGTTGCGTTGGCGAACAAGGTCCCCGCCACAGAATGGCAAATTTCTGAGCATTTGCGGGGCTCGCTAGGGCTTGAATCCCCCGAGATGTCAGCTCTGAGCTTTGCAGTTCTCGCGAAAGCTCTTGAGATTTTTTTTCCGGTGTTTCCAGATGCAATGACAAAGTTGTATGTCTCTGAGCCATGTAAGACGGCGTTTCTTTACCAGGGTCTATTAATCGATCCAAAAAGTGACACTGACGATCACTCTACCGCAGAACAACTCTTGCAGGTGGTATCACTGTCTTGTATCAAGGAAGAGGCTCGAAAGTTCAATACTGAGAACTACCTTCCGCTTCTCATAGCAGGAACGGCTTTTGAAACAGCACCAACTATAAGAGCTCTCCTGCTTTTGTGCGTAGTCAAGTTGTGGAACTTCAGTGCAATTGAAAAGCAAATATCGATGGACTCAGTATTCACAACAACACTTTCACTTTTCATCTCCGCAGACCCTGCCTCCTTGGAATGCAGATCTTTACTCGAGGCGTTGGCTTATTTGTCACTAGGTGCGGCAATTAAAACTAGTCTTAGGGCCAGCGAACAGGCAATCGAACAACTTGTCTTAATTTTGGAAATCTCTCACGATCCGCTGGTCATTTATGGGTGCTTGCTGGTACTTCTGAACGTTTGTCGGATAAAGACTTTGGACGAAGACAAAGACACAAATACTCTCAATTACTTAAGATCCATGGCTTCCGAAAAGAGCGGGTCTGAAGAAAGCGAGGAGTCCATGGTCGCATTCAATCTTTCTTTGGTGGAAACTCACAAGTTGGTCAGTACTCTAGCAGCTTTGAAGAACGTGAAAGAGAACTCCATGGCTCACATTATGCATATATTATACTCCCTTTCTGCGAAGCAAAATGTTTCTACGCAAAGAGGGATTGTTGCTCAAGGCGGCTTGAACATAACCATCAAATATCTTATTGATCATAGCAAAGTCATAAAGGAAACATCAAGCACTAGTGCTACCTCTAGTGATGAGGCGCTGCTCGAGGTGAGGCTCCAGAGTCTTCGCACATTAGCCACCTTGTGTCGCTCGGTTAATCCTACATTGGCATTTTCCAAATATGATGTAACAACTTGTGTGCCGTTTCTCGTCGAACTTTTAGGTCTGGGTGTGTCTGCACATCCAAACTTGCCTTTTCTCGCCGAATCTCTCATGGGCCCCGCAGACAAATTATACTCCTTGCTCGCGCTTACAAACTTATCATCAATTCCCAATCCAGACCTCCATCGCTCTATATGTGTAAGAGCTTTTGAGCAGCATCTCAAAAGTCTCATGCTTGACAGTTCATTCTTTGCTGTACAAAAGGCCACATGGGAACTCATCAATAATTTGGTCGCTAACAGCCCCTTGATGCTCGCTAAATTTTTCAACCCAGAGAGTGAAGAAAGCCGAAAAAATTTGGATGTCTTGGTCAAGATGCTACATTCGGAGGATGAGTCATTGCAGATTGTAATCGCTGGATTGATGGCAAACGCTACTATGGAATTCGATCTAGTTTCTGTTTCAATTCTCGCCCAAACATCAATTTTTGAAAACCTCCGCAATATAATTGCTTGCATTTTCACGCAGCAAACGCAAAACTACGATTTGGTTCTTCGTGTTGTCACATTTCTACGGAGCTTAGCGTCAGTGGCCAGCAATGCAAACAAGGACGCTTTGAACGCGCTTGGAACGGATCCTGCGCTAAAGAATGGAATAAAAAAAGTTGTGATTACCACAAAAAACTCTGAGATTATTCCGTTGTTGCGCGACACGATTCAGCTTGCTGGAATGTCATTTTGATTTTAAATTTGTGATGAAAACAGTATAATTACTAAATATATCATGAGGAAAAATCCATTTAGATGTCAAAATTGAATCATTCTTTGTGCTAAAGTATCACTAGGATGACCAACGTCCCTTTTCCTTTCGCGTGATTTCGTTTCACTCTCGAGCTTTACCTTCACGGCTTTATGCAACGCAGACAAGAACTCCATGTAATTTGGACTGGTATTTAAAGCTTTTGACGCGAGTTTGTCCTCTATCAAACAATCTCTAAATTCGTGAACAAGCCCATCAATGCCATCTCTGACTATAACGACAGCCAAGGAGCCAATTGGGTCAGACCCGACAATATGCTGGTTGAAGTACTGCACTATATTTCTTGCTTGTTGAGAGATGTGCGTTGGAAGGTCCGGCAAAGAGTCAAGCAAAGGATCAATGTCCCTGTAGCTTTCAACATGATCACCAAACAAGTCCTTGAGCAATAACGTGTTTGACTCTGGGTGCACTCTCACGTAAACAGTATTGCCGTCACAGAGAATATAGACGCTATTCTCCAAAGCAGTCGAGGTCAAGCATTTGAACTCCGGCAATTTTATAAACCCATCTGTATTCTCTTGTCCCACGTACGGCATACCCTCATCGTCAGCTAAAGAGTGCAACTCCACTAAAGCTGGATACAAGTGATATACGAGCCTTTCAATAGGCATGTACAACATCTGGAAAATATCGGCCAAGCGTGAATCCAGTGACAAGGTGGACGAATCACGCAAAGCCTTGGATTTAATGAGGGCCAAAAAGTAGCTTGGGAGGTGCTTGAGCGAGTCCGGAAATATCAATTGATTTGCCAGCGGACTATTCCTGTTGAACCCTTCTTCAGCCAGAGCCCTGTAAGCAGTGAAAATGTCGACAAGTTTTTGGTTGAGAGAACGGCGCAAGTCATCGATGGACTCTTTACCGATGAAAGAAATGGTGTCGCGAAGTACCGTTGTGACTACGGTATCTTGATCGACAAAGTTGAACACATCTGCGAGCCGCTCGCTGACTGCAAGCACCAAATTAATGATACGCACTTTACGCACACCGTGTGGATCTGTGTAAAGAAGTGCAGCCTGGAAATGACAGTCGTACTTTGTGTCTAGAGTGCCATCGTACTCAAGAAGTATGGTAAACGTCTGATCCTCCGTAAGAACTGGCACCACAGGATCCAGCAGCGCGCTATTGTCACCAGAAGAGAAGCCGTAGTATTGTGAAACCTGCAACCCATTGGAACACCTCAACTTCAACTGGCCTTGATATCCTCTGCACTTTTTGGTTGCAGCAACTATCTGGGCCGTAAATGCGGCCCCATCGCGCTCAAAAACAAAGTGCAGCCACTTACACACATGTCCCCCAGTAGACAGTGCAAGCCACCCAATATTTGCAAGGTCTGCTGGGGTATCAGAGACGACAAACACGTCAAGCCCCACATTCAGTGTTATGAAGTCCTTTGCAAGCAGCTTATAATAGTCATTATCAGGTGCATACAATGCCCGCTCTGCTTCGGTCAGCTGAGCGCGCCCAACACCACGATTTTCCTTGATCTTGGAGCGCCCCGGTCCCCATGAAGATAAAGCCGACAAGACTGCTGTGATTTTTCCTCCACCCACCTGCGCGAGACAAAGCTGGGCAGTGCGCAACGCGACAGCGAAGCACGGTTCTGGATCGCGTGCCGCTCGCTCGTGCGCGAGCATTTCGAGCCGGTTCAACGCGTCCTCTATCACCGGCCTACTGCGCTCTGGGTCTGCGAATAGACCCGTACTGAAAGGCACGAAGGGGTCATTCAAGTCTCCCGAAATGCAGATCTGAGCCGCATCCAAGTGAGGAGCCAAGTTGAAGAAGTGCATCCTGGTGTCGAACAAGATAATCGCACAACGCACCGGGTTCTCGTGCTCGGTGAAAAGCACGGCGCGCATGGCATCAGCCAAAAGCACCGGCAATTGCCGTATGACGCTTTGATGGGACACGTCGACCAAAAATACATGGTGGAGGGGCGGCGCTTGCACGGTCTCTCCCCCGAGATTGTAATAGCTCGGTACCACAATGTCGTACACGCCACGGTGCAACTCCGGGCGTACTCTCTGATCCGCACGCTGTCCTGTCATGGGATCAAGTGGTGACATATACTCGTGCGGGACGCTGTTGTTGGGAAACTGGCACACATTGCACGTGAAGCGACCCAGAGACGTGTGCACCATCGCAGGGTTCATATATGTGCGGCAGCGACGACATCTTGGGGGGCCAACGTCCAAAGGGTCGCCCCCAGGCATCTCTCCTAGTCTTGAGTGATCCACTGTTGGCACTGGCTCCTCCGTTGGAAGGACTGGTGCAAACGGTCTAACGGTGACCGCTACGGGCATCCGAGTCGCGCGGCGCAAGGCCTCCAGCTCAGGTACATTATAGAAGGTGGTGCGCATATGGCGCGGTGTCGCCGTGCCCTGGTCGACCGCATGAAACTGGGTACCTGCAACTGGAGGCACGATGTTTTCGAACAGAAGGAATTTTTTGTAAGAGAAGGGCCCGTTTTCCGCCGAGGGTACACCGTTATTCACCGCAAGAGGGGTGCAAAACTCCTCTTGCTGAATATAACGAGAGCTGCTCACAGTGAGCGCCGGCGGCTGGAGATCATGGCCGTCTAAAGGCTGGGATACATTCATCGCCGCCAATCCAGACACAACCGACGCCTGTGTGCCATTCAAATCAGCAGGCGAGAATTGCGGCGTAGGGGAGGCGAAACCAGTGGGAAACTTGGGCGTAGCTGGCGGTAACGGCGTGAAAAAAGATGCCTGACTGCCGCTCGGTGATATACCTCCTAGTGGCAGTACGAGCGGCCCCGACGCCGTGGAAAATGGTGCTTGCGGCAGCGCGTATGGCAGGCCATGAAACGCCCGTTGTGGCCGCTTTTTGCGACGCACTTCGACATGAGGGGCAGCTACTCCGGCCGGTAAATCTGGTGCCGAGCGAGCGTGCGACATTTGAACGTCCTTGTGTTGATCCCAGGTGTTCCGCAATTTTTTAAAGGCGGCTTTGTGATCCGGTGCTGCCTTGCGACTGAAAGACGGGGCAGCCGGTTATGTTTTTGCACCGCTGTGTGGGTTTGGGTTGTCTCTAAAGCACAGCTCGGTAGTTGCTAGACGGTTCAGTGAGGAACCGTGGTGCTCACGCGCCACATCACCGCGAAACATTGAAAAAAAAAATGTTAGAGAAAAGAAGAAGACAAGGATAAAAGAAGAAATGGGCGAGATATTTTGCGAGCCGACGTTACCCTACGAAAGATGTGAGAAACATGGAACATCAGGATAGTGATACAGCGGGACCAAATCCTGTGGCCCCGATAAATTGGATCATGGGCTTGCATATGTTTTTCGCCCAAAATCGAGACGCGAACCAGGACCGCGCACTCCACATGGAAAGCTGTATGAAAGCTGAATGGGTTGTATTTTGACGAGTGCTCGCTCCGTGCGTGAAACGTAAGATTCTATTTTTTTCCTACATGCTTCAAATAGGATATTTGTGTATACGTATAGGAATGGTAAGATTCGACGAAAAATGTCCTCTTGGGCCAGTCACTATCATATATCGATCAAGAAATACGGTGCATCAGCCCAGAGTTTCACCATATTGCGCTTGAATCGGCTATTTCTTTGAGTCTTGATTTGAACCATGATGTTAAAGAATATAGCTCATGAATTGATTGTTCTTGTCGGGGTGCTCTCAATTAGCCTCATGTGGGCCAAAAAAACAAAACGGGCGTATAGAAGTACAAGCAGAGTTGATTGCATCTTACATCTTAGATTAGAAGTCGCGCAAACATTTATCCATTTAAGATATCTCTTACTTGATTGTTTCCCCATTGAGCGCGTGATTCTTTCTGTGCTTATTTTTCTTGGAAAAGCCCGTGTATTGTCAATATTTAGTGTTTCAGACAGAGCCGTACAAAAAATACTGGTTTCGAACAATTTTTGGGTGGTCGTGGGACTAGACTGTTCACAGAATATAAATATTTTATCCCTTCCAACTAGCATATGTCACTCTCGTGGCTAGTGCCCTTTTCCGTTCAATCTCGAAACAGATGCATGCAGAATGTGCCCTCTTTTTCCTATCAAACATTGACTTTTGTAACTCCACCTTTCAAAATTTGTCGTAGAGTCAAGCTACAAGAAGACACTGTGATATGATTGAAAAGAAATTTCGGTTCAGTTTAGCAACCACGATTTCACAAGGTGGCATAGTTCTGCTTATCGACGAATGAACGACCATGCATAAATATCCGATGCGTGGGTAAAGAAAATGTTTTACGACTCGATTTCAAATGTTCCTAGTATTCTATGACCTTTTTAAGTTTTCAGGTACATTGAAACTGCTATGAGGACCCGCAATTTTTTTTTTTTTTCAAGTCGCGCCAAAATCGGATTATTGGTTTTGAATTGATTGCTTTACTTTTCATTTTGCCTCGCACAAGCTTGTCTTAATCGGAAAAAAATTAATTTCATGCCTCTGCACGTGTATTTCGAGGCCTAAGAGCAGTGCTTTCATATCGAGGAGGCTAGCTAAAAACTTGCGCCCACTACTTTTTGAGAATCTAGTTTGAAAACGAAGTTTCAGAACCGCAAACCCCGTGATAATTGATCACTTTGTTTTGCAGTGCTCTTACTCGCCAGCAACAGCTTTTTATGCTGCTCCAAGCACATCACAAGAAAGTCTTTTTTCGAGTTTTGACCATCGACACACCCGACACTTGGCCAAGTCGAAGCATCAGCTCAGTTTCATATTTTCTGTGGTGTGGCTACGTCCGTTTTTTTTTGTTTTTTTTGGTTTTTTTGTTTTTTTTTCTTTGACGACAGCCAAGTATTACTGCAGAAATAGACATATATACAACGGTTTGGCTAGTAAATATAATATTCAGAGGGCCTGAAGTGGATTTATGTGCGACGCCAAGATGTGATTGTTGCCGAACGCAATGTCTGTTTTGGGAATCGACGCCCGCAAGCCAAGCAAAACCAGACTGATAACAATCGAGATATGAAGCCGCCAAAAGACAAGGCAAAGCAAACCCCGACTTTCGGGAGAGAAAAGTCTCGCACGTGCTCATGCTGCTCCGCCGCTTTTCGACAGCGATAGCAATCTCTCGATTTATACCCACCTTGGCGAAAACCACTTATTGTTGCATCCGTTTGTCTGCAGGGTGCTAAGCCTCTGGGGGCGTGCACGCAGGCGCGGCGGACAAACGTATCTAAAGGGACGGAGAATGGACCTCAGGATAACCAAGTCGATGAAACCAAAAAGTTCAGCGTGGACCAGGAACCTATTCAAGACCCCCGCGCCGAATTCCAGAGGGAAGCACGGTTTCTTATTCCAAACATCGGTCTCCCCGTTTCAGTATGCGAGCCCTGTCTCGTTGCGCCTACCTAGTCCCCACCCAGGTGCGCAAGCTGCGGTTGCACGCCTGCACACCGGTCAGGCCCTCGGGCACCAAGAAAAATCATCTCACCGACTGCACCCGGCCACATTTATACATAATAGGCAAAGCCATATAAGTAACGCCATGTCCGCCGCGGCCTACTTCAACGGCAGCGTGGCAACCATGAGTAACTACAGCGTATACTTCCTACGGCAGAATGCGCACTTGGACATCAACTGCCTGGTGTACTCGCTCAACTCCGGGCTGCTCCTCACGCAGGACTACTTCACGGGGCTCTGGCTGGACAACACCACCGACTTCCTCCCGGCATACTACGTGGCGAACTGTCTGGTGCCTGACCTCTTGGACCAGATAGCCAGTCAAAATGTGAGTCTGACCGACATAGAGAGCTGGCTCGCTGAGTACATGGATAACCCGTATAACGAGGCCGACAACGGCGACTCGTTCGTGGCGCTCTTGTTCATGCTTGTGGGCCTGTGTGTGCTGGGCTGGATGCTCCTGCTCCTCTTTCTCTTGCTGCCGAAACACAAGCAGAAGCCTGTGTTGACCCAGCTCGCTGTGCTCTTCTACCTGGTGTACCTTACGGTGATATTCTCGCGGGTGTCGCAAATCACCCGCTCCGAGTACTATGCGGACCTGCTCGACATGGTCAAGATCTTGCTGACAATAGCAGACCAGCGGTACGCCGCACTCCTGTTGGTACTGTCGCTCCTCACGCAGTTGGCGTACCTCGAGCTCATGTTGAAAATGACGAAGCACCGCTGGAAGGTGGCCAACTGCGCGTGGGTGGCGCTGCTCATCGTGGCGTGCTTGGTTACTGGCGCTTGCTTCGTGCCCTTGACCGAGGACTCGTACAACTACGTGACGCTTCCTGCCAGCTCGTTGGCCCTTGCGCTTCTCGCGTTGGATGTTGTGTTCATGGCCTGGTTCGCCGCATGTTTGGGCTATCACACGACCCTTGGCACAGCAACGCCGCCTAAACAGGTGGCGTATTCGAAAAAGCTCCTCCCGTTGGCATTGCTCACGTGGTTCTTCGTCGAGACCTACCTTGTGCTCACCGTGCTCTTGGCCCTGATGTGGCGCGAGGACTGGCTCACCAACGCGTGGCTCTCGTACATGCCAAAGTTACTCGCCATGTACATTTTGACCGCAAGCTGGGAGTGGGTCTACTCAATTCGCCACCTCGAGTCGCAGCTCGAACTCGTCGATATGTTGGGGCGGCGCATCAGCCTCGAGGATGTCATGGACTTAAGCAACGATGCCAAGGTGCGCCGCACGGCACTCCGCGGCCGCTTTGCGCCCGTGCTTGACTTTTTCGGCCGCGCCCGGGGCCACGTGCTGGGCGACAAGGATAGTGCTGGCTCGATAAGTTCGGGGGCTTCGCTGCCGGCAGTAGTTGACTGCGGGATGGTACAGGAGGACGGGGCATTTGCTTCTGAGGACAACGAAAGCTCGGAGTACGAGGTGCAGTATATGGACACCAACTCGTGGGACGACGGCCACCGCGAGCAGCCTAGTACGGGTGTACCAGTCGTCGCCCTTGCAGAAGACACTGAAACTCAGCATGGACAAGAAAGCATGAGTCTGGCCCGTCTGCCGGACGTTCCCTCTCCGAGACATAGCATTCTTCGACAAGAGAACGCCGCCGTTGTGGGAGGCTCCTCTGTTGCACATCCTACAGAAGGTTCATCGCGCAAGAAAGGCGATGGTAGCCTCAGCAGCCTTCGAGATTCACAGGAAGAGCTTCCTCCGTTCTGCCCCCATCCAGGATTTAGTAAGGATGATTATTGGGACGAGAAATAGGGTACTCGTGCTCGGATCCGGCTCGAAAAGAGAAATCGAAGAGGGTTCTCGACCATGAGTGTTGGAGCTGAGAATGGTAGGGTATTGGTGTTGTGCATGTATTGGCTGAAGCTGGCTTCAGCGCTACAATATAGGTAATGATTTGGTCAATAATAGGTGGGTGATCACTTGCAGGCTGCCCATAAGTACATGGGTGTCGGGGCGCTTTCTTCATCTGTGTGCTTTTACGCACGTTATGTTTGGTGAGCTGGTATATCACGTCGCTCGGTTAGCCATGGATAATCACTAGCAGCGAATGTCCCGATTGGACCAATGCCCGGCGCTAGCTCTCTGTAAGCAGCTCGAATTCCAATGGAGGGTGTCCCAAGGCATTTGAAACCACCTTTGTTGCATATTTTTGAGCGGAGGGCAATTTAAACGCACATATGCCCTTGTGGTCGTACTGCAAACCCCAAGCTCGAAGGTGAGTTTGTTGAGGAAAAGCAAAACATATCGATGAAGGCGCGTTATGTATACCAAAGTACTCACTCACAAAGACATGGCAATCGTCTTACCCGGGGCACTCACTTCACACCCTATGGAGACTTTCTCCCCTCTCGCCAGCCTCGTCCCATGAAGTGCCAAATGCAAAAAAAAAGATGCGATTTCTGTGGATCGAACACAGGACCTTCAGATCTTCAGTCTGACGCTCTCCCAACTGAGCTAAAGCCGCAACGCAGAACCCATGCCGGGACTCGAACCCGGAATCTTTTGATTAGAAGTCAAATGCGCTAACCATTACGCCACACAGGCTTGTTCGTATGGGACGTGACTGCATTAGCGATATATTGTTAATTTTGAGCAATTACTAACTTGTCAGTTTGCTAAGTGAATTGATTATGTGGGACCGTATAGTGCCGCCCTTCGTCTCTAGTGAGCTGGAAAAAGAAGCAATCAGATGTGATTTTCTCCGAAAATACCCAATAAAATGACACGGGATGTCACTGGACGTAGCCGTTGCTTTAAAGATTAGGCCAACGACCTTAGCGGTTTCCAAGAGTCCATACGCCCGGGCAGGGCTATGGAATGCACACCGCCCCGTGCGCACACCGCTGCACCGGGGCCACAGGAGTACCAGAACACAACTTATACCATAATCAAGTATCGATACCTTCGTTCTCCTTTACGTGTGCCATGTTCCTTCCACTAGTCTTGTCACGTAGTCACGCGCCGTGGCTTGTCTCGCCGTCTCCAGAAGCCCCGGGCCGATGATCTTTTCTCGCACTTTCCAGCACCTTCTAGTCATGTGACCCGTGGCCCCCCGCGCAACGCCTATATATATATATATATAGCCATGGGGCCCTGCGAAGTTTGACCTCTCAGTTCCTGGATAAGCTACGCTTACATCCTAATATCAAAGCAGTACAGCACACACGATGCTCAGATCCACACACCTACATCGCAACCTCTCGAGGCTCGCGCACACCGCCGAGCCGGCCAACGCTGGCCTTGTTGCTGCAGCGCTTGTGTCGCAGGCACCCCGGTGTCCTACCCTATATAGCCAAGTCTCGTCGAGCTCGCCCCGGCACCACCGCTTCGGGCGGCACATGCTCCAGACGACGGCCAGCCCCGCGTTATCTTTGGTGCGCGGCTTTCACCAGAGCCCGCGGCGCCTGCTCCAGTTTCAGAAGAAGGACGACGACAGCGTGCCCGCGCTCCAGAAGTACGGCACGGACTTGACGCAGATGGCTAAGGACGGCAAGCTCGACCCCGTGATTGGGCGCGACGAGGAGATT
Organism: Metschnikowia zobellii; assembly: GCA_939531405.1. Lineage (NCBI taxonomy): Eukaryota > Fungi > Ascomycota > Pichiomycetes > Serinales > Metschnikowiaceae > Metschnikowia > Metschnikowia zobellii. The sequence continues at coordinate 622,899 of OW618031.1, read as the reverse complement.
CGCCGCACGATCCAGATCTTGTCGCGGCGCACGAAGAACAACCCTGTGCTTATTGGTAACGCCGGCACCGGTAAGACGGCCATCATGGAGGGCCTTGCGCAGCGCATTCTCAAAGGCGAGGTGCCTGAGTCGATGAAAGAAAAGACGATCGTCACCTTGGACCTCGCGGCCATCATCTCGGGCGCGAAGTTCCGCGGCGATTTTGAGGAGAAGCTTAAAAAGATCCTCGCCGAGGTCGAGGAGAAGAAGGGCTCGGTGATTCTCTTTGTCGACGAGTTGCATTTGCTCATGGGACTCGGCAAGGCCGAGGGCTCGATCGATGCGTCCAACTTGCTTAAGCCGGCATTGGCGAGGGGCAAGCTCTCGCTCTGCGGGGCAACGACCACCGAGGAGTATCGCAAGTATGTGGAGAAGGACGCCGCGTTGGCGCGCCGCTTCTCACCCGTCTCCGTACACGAGCCCACGGTCCAAGACACTATCTCCATATTGCGCGGGCTCAAGGAAAAGTACGAGGTGCACCACGGTGTGCGCGTCGCGGACAGTGCCTTGGTCACCGCGGCACTTTACTCCAACCGGTACATCACTGACCGCTTCTTGCCGGACAAGGCGATCGACTTGGTCGACGAGGCGTGCTCGACGTTGCGCTTGCAGCACGAGTCGAAACCCGACGCGATTGCCCACTTAGACCGGCTGATAATGACCATCCACATCGAGTTGGAGTCTCTCCGGAAGGAGGAAGACAAGATGTCTGAGGACCGCACGCACAAGTTGGAAGAAGAGCTTGCGGTGAAGGAGGCCGAGTTGAAGGAATTGACCGAGCAGTGGGAGGCTGAGAAGAAGGTGATTGACAACATCAAAAACGCCAAGAGCGATTTGGAGCAGGCGCGCTTCGACTTGGAGCAGGCCCAGCGCACGGGAGACTACGGTAAAGCCTCGGAGTTGCAATACTCCTCCATCCCGCTTCTCGAAAAGCAGGTGCGGGATTTCACCGAGTCCGAGGACCACATAAAGTCGACCACGCTCCTCCACGATTCCGTCACCTCCGACGACATTGCAGGTGTGATCTCGAAGATGACCGGTATTCCACTCAGCAACCTCATGAAAGGCGAAAAGGACAAGTTGTTGGACATGGAAATCATCTTGAAGCAGCACGTCGTGGGGCAGGATCAGGCTATTAACGCGGTCTCCGATGCTGTCCGCTTGCAAAGAGCCGGACTTACCAGTGATAAGCGGCCGATCGCTTCTTTCATGTTCCTCGGGCCCACCGGCACGGGAAAGACTGAGCTCACTAAGCAGTTGGCTGAGTTTTTATTCAACGACAAGTCGTCTGTGATCCGGTTTGACATGTCGGAGTTCCAGGAGAAACACTCGGTGTCGCGTATGATTGGCTCGCCTCCGGGATATGTTGGTTACGAGGACAGTGGTGAATTGACTGAAGCAGTGAGAAGGAAACCTTACTCAGTCATTCTTTTTGACGAATTCGAAAAGGCCCACAAAGATGTATCAAAGCTTTTGTTGCAGGTTCTCGACGAGGGCTCGTTGACCGACTCTCACGGAAAACATATTGATTTCAGAAACACCATCATTGTAATGACGTCTAACATTGGACAGGAGATTTTGTTGGCAGACAAGGATGCCAATGACGAAGGTGTCATTAAGGATTCTATCAAGAAGGATATCACCGAAAGTTTGCGTCTTCACTATCCTCCGGAGTTTTTGAATCGTCTCGACGACGTTCTAGTCTTCAACAGATTGTCCAGATCCTCTTTGAGAAATATTCTTGACATAAGATTGGAGGAAATTCAAGAGAGACTCGACGACAAGCGCATCATCTTATCGCTCACTAGTGAAGTCAAGGAGTACTTGGCGGATAAAGGTTACGACCCAGTTTACGGTGCCAGACCCCTCAACAGAACTTTGCAAAAGGAGGTCTTGAACCCTCTTGCAATGCTTTTAATTAAGGGAGAAGTAAGAGAAGGTGAACACGTTAATATATCCTTGCAGGACAACAAGGTTTTCATCGCACCAAATCATTCTGGAAAAGACCTTGCAAATGATGTTTAAGATGGTGCTTAGTGCACTACAATACTGTATATATTTAACTGGAAGTCTTTAATCTAGCTATGAAAGTATTTTCAAAACTTTGAGCGCGTAGTTATCTCTACAACACTTTTCCAACAACTGCTGAATCGGTAATATGTTTCTCGTGTTCATCCACCTTTTTTAACGATTTGCCTCCTTGAATCTGTCCAAGTAATGCTCCAATGTCCAGTGGACCACTGGTTTTGGGCGCAACCCTAGCCTCGCTTCGTGTAGCCAAAGATGGTGGAGGTGGCGGTCCAGGTGGTGGCGGGCCTGGAGGTGGTGGCGGGCCTGGTGGTGGTGGCGGGCCTGGTGGGGGAGGTGGAGGTGCCGCGTTCAATGTTGCAGCAGATGAGTCTTCAAAACCAGGAGGGGCTGAAGAAGAAGTCTCTGAATTAGGTGGGGCCTCAGTTGGTACTGGAGGCACCATGGATGGAACAGGTGGGACTTGAGTTGGTAGAGGAGGCGCCTGATTTGGGACTGATGGCGGCATCATACCATGGGGAAACAATTCTGTCTCGTTTGGTGACTGCGTGGGCGGCAATTCTGGAGAGGGTGTTGCGAAGTCATCATCAGTCTCAGACTCTGCAGCATCTGGTTCAGTTTTGGGTTGCTCTGTCTGTTGAGTACCCCCGGCATCCGATGCATGTGATGTCTCTTTTGCCTGATAGTTGCCTGTGGGATTCTTAGATACTGGTTGAGATATCCCACCAAAAAGCAAACTGGCTAATTTAGCGGCGCCTGCTCTATTTGGCCCCTCTTCATCAGAACTTTTCTGTTCGTCATCACTCCAGTCATCGTTATCCAACCCTCTCTGAGAAGCTCTTTGTGCTTCTAACTTCTTCTGGTCGAGTGGCGTATCTCCCTGAGTAGGCTTGAAAAACGGATTGGTGTTTGTAGACGTGGCATTCGCGGGAGAAGACACGCTAGCATTTGTACCGAACCTGGTGAATGGATTACTTTCGTGGGGTTGTTTTGCAGCATTGCTAGTCTGACTTTGTGGGTGGGTAATTTCCTCTGATTTGCCTGCAAGATTGCTTTCGGGCTTGCCTTCATCCGCCTGAGCAGGACCTAAACTTGCATTTGACATCTCTACCGGGACATTAGCAGCCGTTACCATTTCTGGCTTCTCGGAAGATATGTTGTTAGGGTTGTACAGAGTAGCTTTTGGCTGACTCTCAGTGTCATTGTCGCTCCAGTCGTCTTCTTGCAGTTTCATGAGTTCCATTTCTTTCTTGAGCTTCGCCAATTTTGCCTCCTTTTCCTGCTTCTTCTTTTCTTTTTCCCTTTTTCTTTTCTCCATTTCTTTCTTTTGTCTCAAGAGAGCAGCATACTCTTCATCAGACTCTTCATCACTACTTTCAATCATTTTAGGCTCAACTGCTTGTTTCTTTTCGACAGGCTTTTGTTCTTGTTTTGGATTTTTCTCCATATTCTGATTGGTTGGCTGCTTTACTTCTTCGGCGTTTTTTAAAGTCTCCGTGTCTTCTTTCTCTGGATTTTGCAAAGTGCTTGGCTGCGGGGCCTTGTTCTTAGAGTCAAAACTTGTGTTTCTGTTTCTCGAGATACCTAGCTTGGCCAATCTCTCATTCATTCTCTTCTCCGCTTGCAGCTTTATGTAGGCAGCTCTCTCTTCAGGAGTACTGAAAGTTGGCTTTTTTTCCATAGACTGTTGTGCAGACGTCAGAGCTCTTGTGCTTTGTTGAGTTGTGATATTTATGCTTTGGGGTGGTGCATGTTGAGGCTTGGAGAAATTATTCAACTCATCGATGAATGATTTCACTGTAGCCGACACACCCTCTCCACTTTCCCATTTCTTGGACCCCAAAATAGACTTTTCGGAAACCTCCAAATGAGTAGCCGCACCTTCTTCTAAATCCTTAATGCTGGTCTCAATATCCTTGATCATGGCTGATTGAGCCTCACGCTCCTTGTCTGCAGTTTCGGCTAACTCTTTCCACCTAATATCGGCATCTGAGTTTGATTCTGCGGCAAAAGGCTTCCCAGTTAGAGCTGCCATTCTCTGTCTCAAAAGCTGCTTTGACTTATATTTGCGTCTGTCGCTATCGGTGATCTCGCCATTGGGGCCAGTAGCTTCAATCCCAGATTCCGAATTCTCTGGATTCCAATCCGGGTACTGTTTCTTGAGACTTGCTTTTGCGAGATCTGACTTTGCCTTGGAGATCTCTGCAGTGATTTGGAAGATTCTTGAAATTAACTTAGGAACTGTATCTTTCGTGAGATGATTCAAAGTTTTAAAAAGATCTGCCTTTTCAGTTTCAGTACCACCCATTGATGAAGCGTTTATTTGTGACTGGATTTCTTTCAATTGCGCCTTTGTACGCCCGATATCTCTGATATTATCATCCTCGATTTTTCGAGCTGCAATGGAATTATGTTGATCTTCAGAATCAGCGGCATCCAATAAAATTTTTTTTTCACGGATCAACTTCTTGAGGTCTTCAATGGATAATTCCTTGGAGGAAGATGACTTGACGCTACTGGCAGTTTTCTCTGTTGGATTTCTGCTTCTATGGCGAGATCCCGAAGTGTAGGAAATGTTGTCATCATCGTTCTTGAACCTTGTAGCGCTGGAGGAAGGTTTTGAATATGTGGGTGCCTTCTTAGCACCGGAACCCCCTTTCAACGACGACTTCATGGACTCCATAGAGTCCTGAAGCAATTTAGCAGAAGGGGGTATCAATTCAGGAGGAAGCCTCAAAGGAATTTCGAGACCATTCAACCTACGGTAGACAAGATGCATCGCCACCGCAAACTCGTCTTTGTTAAGCTTTCCCCTATTGTTGGAGTCGCACAAATTCCAGATTGTCTCAAGATCTGGCCTGCCTAAGCCAGATTTGTTGAAAATGGAGATCGCAACGTCGCCGTCAATATAGCCTTTTTTGGTCTTATCCCACGCAGCAAAGACGCCATCATAGATCAGCTTTTCTTGTTTGGTTATGGCCCAAGTGACATTATCCTTTAACGAGCCTCCCATTGCATCCTGAAGGTTGTTTGAGGAGAGCTGTGCAGATGGCAAGAAGTGTTGCTGCATGGCATTTAAGCCTGGGATGCCGCCCGTTGGAGTATGCACAAATCCCCACTCCCCCGGCTTTCCGGTTGGCTGGGCTTGTAGAGGCACGGTTTGCCCGCCTAACTGAAACCCGCCTGTTTGCTGTGGCTGAAATCCTGTTTGTTGAGGTTGGAACCCGCCTGTTGGCTGTGGCTGAAATCCTTGCTGAGGTTGGTATCCACCTGTTTGCTGGGGCTGAAATCCTCCAGTTGGCTGACTCTGGAAGCTAGTCAAAGGAGGCTGGTATCCACCAGTAGCCTGCGGCTGGATTGCACCGGTTTGTTGGGGCTGGAACCCACCAGTAGCCTGCAGCTGAAGCCCTCCTGGCTGCTGGGGCTGAAAGCCGCCCGTTGGCTGACTTTGAAAGCCAGTTTGCGGAGGCTGAAATCCACCTATCTGCTGAGGTTGGTATCCGCCCGTGGGCTGTGCTTGGAAACTTGTGGGCGGAATGATGCCCGTTCTCTGCGGCGCCAAAGTTCCTGTCTGTTGTGAAGCCAAAGGTTGTGCTGCAGGGACAAACCCTGATGTTTGCTGAGGCTGTAAAGGCACCAAGGATCCGCCACCAGTTTGCTGCGAAGTCAACGTAGTGGGCGCCAGAAATCCGGTTTGTTGGGGCGCAAATGACGTTTGCTGCGCAAAAGGCGTGTTCGCAAATGTATTTGCGGTGTCTTCGGGAACAGAGAACGAAATTGCATCCACAAAACTCAGCACTTCGTTCGCCCACTTCCCAGGCAAAGTTCCTGGTAAGCGTTCACCCTTTAATGCGGTGTTGCAGAGGTGCAAAGCCAACGCAAACTCCGGAAATAAGAGGGTGCCCAGTTTGTTGGTGTCGGCCAAAGCCCACACTTCGGCCAAGGTGACTGGGGAAAGCCCCGAGCGCAAGAGAATGTCGCGTGCGCCCTCACCAGATACCGCGTTTTCGCCTACAGGTACTGCTGTACGAAACAACGCTTCGTACTTCGCCTGGTCTGCTGCAGAGATGAAGGAAAGACGCATGTTGGGAATGTGAAGCCCTGCGTTCTGGTTTACGCCCGGAAGCGCTGCGGAAAAGCCTGTCTTTTGTGCAGAAAGCATTCCAGTGGACTGGCCAGGAGCACCGGTGTATCCGGTCGCCTGTGGACCTAACAGGGCGTATGTTGGCGCTCCAAATCCAGTCTGTTGCGGCTGTTGAAATCCAGTCTGTTGCGGCTGTTGAAATCCAGTCTGCTGCGGTTGTTGCTGCTGAAAAGGTTGTTGGAATCCTGTTTGTTGGCCTTGGAAAAGCCCTGGCTGCGGAGGATGTGCATATCCTTGGTTCTGTGGCTGTTGCTGGTAGAAACCAGGTGCCGGCAGTTGTGAAGAATACCCCTGGCCATACTGAGAGTATCCCTGGCCAGAAAGGTTGCCCTGTTGGTAAGGGTTATACATCTCTTAAAAGCGTTTACAAAATGATTTTTTTAGGGTTTTTTTAAAGTTTTTGCTGGTTTTTCGTGTGGGTTGGTGTGAGTTGCAGATTATGTCGTCCCGGTAGTTCGTGGGTGAGATCTGGACGATCAGTAGCGCGACGGCGCAATGTATGCAGAACCGGGCAGTGAGTATAGGAGACAACGAAAATTGGGCAGAAGAGGCCTGCCTTCGGAATTCTGGGGGGGTCAGGCATAAAAGCTTTTGTACCGGGTGACAAAAATTTAGTTTGAGTTCTTGCTGAGCAAGCAATTGAGGCTCAAGGTTTATGATCGCTGTACAGCTGGTGCATTGCTACAGCGCTGCCAATTATCGCGTACCGGCTAGTGTGATACGCAATGGGCTAATAACCAGCGACGGATTTGTATCGGTCCCTTATCTACATCCAGAACCTCGTGGCTTTATATTATGATCTTTTTTTAGCTCACTAGCTCTTTTGAAGCTCTTTCTCTGAAACCGACGAGTTTCATTGCCTTTGATCGTATATCGATTTTCTAGCATAAGCGCATCGACAAATACCAGGTGTAAGTTGTTTTCAATATACTGGATACAGGTTGTGGACTCTAATGATGGGGCCTGAGCTGTCTACAATAGCCTTGAAAGAGTTTTTGATAGTGATAGTGAAACATGTATTTAGTTCGTGCCTTAAAAAACGACAACATGCTTCCCTAGTTGAGTCTCAGTCGAAATGAGTTTTTATTCAAATTCTATTCTACGTGAACACGGTTATTTTAATATATGCCACTAGACTTATAGATTTCGTCCTTGCTATTACATTCAGGCCCAGTATCTTTTGCCCGCCAAGCGAATTGGGGAGGGCTTGTGATCTTTGTCGAAAATAGGATACCCAAGCTACTGTGAGATCTTCAACGCTTTCTGGAATTCTTGGCTTTTGGAAGCCCAACTAGACGCTTCCGTATTTTACGGATTATAGCCATTGGTAATGCTGACAACCTTGCGAGTATTCTTTGTATTTTTGTCCCGAGGCACTTATGTCTCAAACCCGATCGACCTCCCGTAACTTTCAGAACTCGAAAATGAGAAACGGCAATTTGATTTTTGACTTGATTGCCTGGAAAAACGTATTGACCTATGTGATACATGTTCATCGGGTATGAAGTAAGTCTCCTCAAACCAATCAATGAAGTCATCAACTGTCTTCAAATCTCCAGTTTCCCATTTAAATTCAGCCAACTCGCGAGGAAAACCATCTAGAACATCAATGCAGAAACTTACTTTCAGGGCTTCATTTTTCAATTTTGTCTGGGTAGCAAAGTGCCGTTGAATTACTCTGATGAACATCCTAGCTTGTGCATCTCGCTGCTTGCCCACAGTACAAATCTTGGTGTTTTTGAAAAGCGAAACTGACCTTGCATAAGTTTCTCTGTTTTTTGAGGATGGCGTTCGAGATACCGCAATTCCATCTTTCGGAGAAACAGCTGTAGACTTTTGGCTAGATTTCATTCTGACGCCAAATTTTATTTTGACTGTATCGATAGGCCGTTTCGTTTTATCTCAATAGCTAGTGGTATTGAAGAGATTAAATTATTAAGTGCTTCGATCCAGCTATATGATCTATTGTATGAGAGCCAGTTTATTGTTTTGCGAATTTTCCACCACGGATCCAGCCTACACTAGTACTATATACTATGTACCCCAATTGTATGCCAACTGCAACTATCATGTTCCATCCGTTTTAGTCTGACCTGCTATACAGTTTTCCCCGCATATGCCTGCATGTCCGAGACATGCGTGCAGCTTGAAAACCACCTTTGTTTAGTCAAATATTTGACGATTTTTATCGGTGGTTCTTTCCATTTATGAGAATCAAACAGCCCACTATAATATAGTGCTTTGATGTACTGCTAGGATATAGTAGAATATGTATTAGTCTTGCTGTGACACTTCTCAGTAGTCAGTCTAGACCAGGAGCGAGACAGTGACGTTAAGTTTAAATTAAATCATTGTTTCCCACAAACGCAAGCATTTCTGGCTCTTTCTATAGCTTTGGAATTCCTGAATTTCTCTTTTTTATGGAAGAAAAAATTAACAAGAGATGAATATGTGAAACTTTGGATTGAGTTAACTCCGAGAGGTGGGGGATGATTTGTGACTTGAAACAAAATGCGGTACACAGGCTCGAAAATTCAAAAGGCAAGAGGACTAGTAAAATTCAACAAGTTTTCTGCTCAACACAAGAAGACTAGTGTATAAAGTTTACGACTCCAATCCAAACATGGCAAAGTCTGAATTATTCAAAATAACACCAATTTAATTTTTTTTTACGTTTCTAACTTTAGGAACAGCGAGCAGCAGGTCGCAGTAACAATACACCACGTGACCAGATATATCTTCGCAGAACATGTACTTCCACACGCTATTCTTCTCATTCGCCTATTTATCGTTAACATATGCTTCTGTTTACAACTTCGTCCCAGAAAGCAATCTCAAGTTCAACAACATCACGAAAAATTGTGCGGAGCTCTTCCTGGCGATGCTCACTCAATGTTTGCCCCCGAAAAAGTGAGTCCAATGACTTTATGCCGTCCTCATGCGCCGCGCGGTACCAGTCTGACGCGTAGTCATCTAGCCACGCGGAGTACATGTCACTCTGCTCCTGGTTGTCCAATTTGTTATAGTTTCCGTCAAACTGCTCACGCATTTCAAGACCATACAAACCGGCCTCCGCATAGCCATGCAAGCACGGCGCTACCGCCACTTTAATGGCCATAAAATCTTGTTCGCGGCCTATCTTGGTTAAGTAATTACAGTAGGCAATACACGCGGGACCCGGCTGGAGTTCTGCGTCCAATTCCGCTCTTTCGTAGTCGATGTTGTGTTGCTTTGCGAGATTCTCCTTATGGTGCGCGAGCTCGGACATGATATTCGCAATGATTTTAGTCTGTGCTTCTATCTGCTCACAATTAGGCGCCACAGATGCTGCGTGGCCATGTACCCTTGCATAATTAACTAGGTAATAGTAATCCTGCTTCAAGAAGTAGAGAAAATCCTTGAACGGTAAGCTGTTAGTAGCAACAAGCTTAAGAAAGGGGTGTCTCGTGTATCGTTTCCAGCTCTCTTTAATTGATGGATGGGTCTTGAAGTAGTTGAAAAAAGAGCCATGATCCTTGCTCACATCCCAGTTGTCGCCATTTAAGACCCCAAGAAAGCTTTTGGGTGTATCGACTGCATGGTTGAGTGGTCCGCATCCATGTCCCATCTTATTTCCCACTGTTATCATGCCTTTGTGGACGTAGTGTATGGAAAGAGCCACTGCCTGTGCTAGATTCTTTCCGTTGGCAAGATTGGCGGAGATTGCGCTCGCAAGTGTGCAGCCCGTACCGTGACTGTTTCTGGTATTGATGCAGGAGGATTTGAAAACTGTCACAGTGTCTGTTTTGCTTTCATAGAGAACGTCGCAGATTTCCACGTGCTCGTCGTGTGCTTTTGGAAGCGAGTTCTCTGTAGGGCACCTCTTATTGCCAACAAACGGCACATGGCCCCCTTTCACGAGCAAGCTTTCACAGCGCAACTTCTTCTGGAGTGAAACGACAAAAGCTACAAAAGCATCAACAGTATCAATGTCCTGATCTTCTAATGGCTGACCCTGGAGAGCCTCCCACAAAAATCTAGCCTCGACAAAATTTGGAGTACACAAGGTTGAGGATGGGATAATCTCACGCAATACAAGTTGCATCGTATCTTTGTCTACAAGCGCTTTGCCAGAAGTGGCTACCATGACAGGGTCAACGACTAGACAGACATTATTCTCATGCAAGTACGTGAGACAGTCGGAGAGAACTTGAGTGGCACTGGAGGTGAGCATACCAGTCTTCACGACCTTCAATGGGCACGGGCCGTCGTAGCCATCCACAAAATCGGCAAAATTGACCGCTAGGATTTTTTGCAAATGTTCTCTCGACGTTTCTACCACGGCTTCAATCCCCAGGGTGTTCTGTGCAGTAAGAGCTGTAATGCAAGTCAATGCATACGCCTTGTGAGAGGTTATGGTCTTGATATCAGCCTCGATTCCGGCACCTCCAGAACTGTCGGATCCGGCGATAGTTAGAACCGCGTTAATCGTCTTTTTGGGATCATGGGGCTGACTCAATTTAACCACGTTTTGTATGGTCATGTTAGTTTTGAGCCGTGTGTTTGTATGTTCAAGCTGCTGGAAAGAGATACTACTGCAGATTTGAACTGCGAAGTAGCTCAAAGGGTCATGGGTGTGGGTGCATCATTTTCTCAGCGAGCTAGTAGCAACTGTTTAGTTGAGAAAGAACTCAAATATGTGAGACATAAGCGCATTTTTTCACAATATGCGGTAAAGGCTCCCTGATCAAGACAGCGAACTAGTCACGTGTCAATATGCTGGAAGCAAAACCATTTCTTGCAAAATTTAAGGTCACCTATGCTCTATTAAGAGACAAACCGTGGGCTTCATAGTGTACTTATTTCGAGGGTCTTAGGTGAAGACTCACTGCTACAATTAATATTTTTCGATTGGTAGCATCTAGTATATGTATGTATTGTTTATGAGAATAAAAGAGAGAAGAAAAGAAAGAAAAAAAAAAAAAAAACTAAAGCCAAAGATTCATCTATGTCTTCATCTGCCCCATGTTTGTATAGTACTCCACCAACTCCAACTCACTTCTTAAAGTTTCGTCTCTATACCCTACACGCATGTCAGGAACGTTCGACTTTTCAATGTCGTTGCCTGCGACCCCCGGCAACATGAAATTCTTGCCGAGCCAGTGCTTCTTGATCTCCCACTCCCAACCCGATTGGCGCACGGAGTTTCTCGCGAGCTCGCACATATCGACACCAGAAAGCTTATAGATCTGTGCAGCCACAGAATATTCTTCAATCAATGGTTCTTTGGTGTAAGAGAATTGCAAGGGGTCATCAGTAGACAAGGAGACGTTCAATCCCTTCTTGAAGAAATTGTGGAATGGATTCTTGTCGTATGTCAAGAAGAGAGCATTGTTAGACAAGGGCGACATTGCCAAGCCAATTTGGTCTAAGTAGTACAAATACTGGATGAAAGGAAGCTTTCTCAACATGATACCGTGAGAGATGGAGTGCGATGTGAGAAACGCAGCAATCAAGTGCTCCGGATCGCCAGCCTCTCCACAATGTGGCCTCAACACAAAAGTGTTGTAGTTGAGCGTGGACCGCAACTGATTCAATGCAATCAAGTCTGAATGGAGGTAGTACAAGTAATATGAGTACGGCGGGTTTGTAGGATGGTCCCACTCGGAAGCCACTGGCAATTTCTTGCTATTGAAAGGCCTGTCCAGTTTGGACTCGTCGTCGACAGAATCAAAGCCCACAACCCTCTGCAAGAATACGTGCAACTTCGGATCTGACTTCGGGTTGAGAGTCACCTCGTAGAGCGGGCGGAAGAGGTTGTGCATAATCTGCTGGAAGTTGTGAACGTTGCCGTTTCGCTTGTACAAGTCGTATAAGCGAGGCACCTGAATCAACCAGCGCACGTTGTGGCTGAACAACTTGTTGTCGACAATCCACGCGGCCAACTTGGACCACTCGTCCTCGGAGCGGCCGTAAATAGAAATGCGCAACTCAGTCATCTGGTACTTTGAGCTCTCGAGATCCTCGAACACCTGCTGGGTGATCTCGGCCAAGTACTTGCCGTTGATGAAGTTATCGGTCTTCAAGAAGATTTCACGCAAGCGGGACTCGCCAATAGGGTTGTACTTCAAGTTGAACTTGTCGAACCGGTGGAATGTGTCGGTGTGCGCGTGCATGTCCAAAGTGTCGATAGACAACTCGTACGCCGAGAGCTTTAAGGACTCAAAGACCTGGGCCAAGGTCAACAACTTGCCGTCTCTAAAGATGACCTGCTCGTCTGGCATTGTCTTCAACTTGTACTTGATGTACCGGAGAAGGTGCTTCTGGTTCATGCACGCGGAGTGGTGTATGTGGGTGTCGACCTTGCGCACATTGTAGAAGTCTCTGTGCGGGTTCTTCTTCGACTGCTTGGACTCCTCGAACTCGTTCAACAAGGAGTACATGTTCCACTTCGTCTCCAAATACTGCAACCGTTTGAATGCAAACGACTTGGTGGGACCGTCCAGGGAGATGCGCACGATCCGGGCCAAGTCGCTGTAGTAGTCGTGCAAGGTGGCGATTTCGCCCAAGGGCTCACCCGTCTCGCGGTGGAAGACCTGGTACACGTCGTCCAGATTCAACGTGATCTCGTAGGCATCGCGCGCGTCGGTCTGCGGGATTTCGACAAGCGAGAAGTCGAACGCGTCCTCCTCCAAGTGGTCGCCCGGCAACTGGTTGAACTTGTTCTTCAGCTTGTACGTGGGCCGCGGCGGAGGCGGGTAGATGCGCCAGCAGGGGTGGTTCTTTGGGTTCGAGCTGTCGTCACGCTGCATCGCGCGGTCCAAGTAGGCATGGCGCAAGCCCAAGCACTGCTTGACGTTGCGGAAGTACTCGACGAGCTCCAGCGAGGGGTACATTTCCGGGAGCGCGTTGGCCAGGCTCGCCGCGTTCTGCGTGTGGTTGTTGTTGTGCGCCGCGGCCGCCGGTGCCGGGTGGTACCCGTACGTGTTCTGCGGCATGTCGATCATCAGCGGCCGCCGCTTCATCGGGCCCACGCCCGGGCTGCGCGGGGCATCGTGCGCCGGCTCTTGGAGCGCTGCGAACGCGCGCACCTTCAAGTCGTGATCCTTGATGAACCGCTCCTCGTGCGTGGAGAAGTGCGCCGAGCTGTGGGACTGGGAGAGCGCATCGTCGTCGGAGTCCGAGAAGTTCAACACGAGGTCGTCGTCCGTGGGCACCGTGGCGTCGTCGTGCGGCGGCCACAGCAGCGTGCCACGGCGCGGCGCCTCGCGGTCGTCGTCTGAGCATTCCAGGGACGATTTCATGTGGAATGTCATTGTGTGTGTGTGGGTGTGTGTGTGTGGAAGAAAAGGCACACCAAGAGCAGAAGTCGGTGGCGCTGTTGCGGGGCCGGCGCCGCGCGCATGGCCCTAGGGCCTAGGACCGCGCATCGTGTTTTATTGTATGGGCATCGATGGGCCGGTGCGCGGACGTGGGGCCTGGGGCCCTGCCCTTCCGTGCCCGTCTAGTTTCTAGCACCAATTCGTTTCTGGCACCCCACCTCCGAGACAAGTGCACAGCTGCAATGCGTTACTTGTGATCCACCGGGCGCCGCTCGCCATTTCTGTGGCGAACTTCCACGTAGGGCACAGGCTAATACTCAGAACAAACGCCACTCTTGGTGCGCGCCGACAGACGTTGATCTCCTGCGCAACTTTGGCGCGACGCAATTTGAAAACATGCCTTGTACTCATGCGTTTGGGATTGTGGAAAAAGAAAATCCTAGGTCTCAAAGAAAAAAAAAAAATCAATCACAGATACTGATAATGTATATTCTGGGAAATTCTGGGTTCAAGCGCAACGCACCCGGTCCAAAAGAAGCACAAGGAAGCAATTTGGGGTGCGATCTGCGTATTAAAGTCATACCGATACGAAGTAGAGCTTTTGGAATTAGAATGTGTATCCAGCGAGCCAACTTGATTAGTATGAGTGCACGTTGTGCACACTCCCCGTTGCATTTCCTAATTTCTCGAAGGGGCGTATTTTCAAAAACTCAGGAATTGATCAGCCGGATTTGGAGTTTCCATTTGATTACCGCCATGCCCGTAAATGCCCTCAGTATAAGTCACTGCACATCAAAATGACACATGAAACTATTCGACAAAAAAAAAAAAACGTACAATTGTGCTCACAAGAATTGTGAGAAGTGTTGGGAGTACATATCTCGTGGCCATGAAAAGAAGCTCTGCCCTGCGCAAACTAAATAGAGATGGCTTTTTCACTCGGTATTGGCGCATGCAGTGTGATGTTTGTTAAGTCTAGCCAACTATGTTCTGTTTGTGATCACTAATGCCTGGAATTCTTTTTGATGAGTAATGTTTTGCATACTTCCATTTATTGGGACTCTGCTTCATATGTCAGTGATATATGTTTATATATTATTGTCAATAGCGTTAGACACAAGTAGGTGGTTCGAATACGCAGTCGGTTCCCAAACGGTAATTTAACCCTCTTTTTAGTCTCAACTTTGTTTTAAGACCATTCTTTTTCAAATATTTGCCAGCCTCCTGATTGAGTTTTGGAACATATTCGACTTTGAATAATGTCTGTATTTCAATTTATGAGATTGATTTGGTGTGGTTTATTTTAGTTTTGAGATGACGCACGTAATATCATTGCGAATAAGATTATACAACATAAAAGAGCACCTTGATGTTTTTTTTTAAATAAGGTTAAAGATTTTAACCTTTGAATGCTGACATCGAGAAGAAAAATCAAATGTCAGCCGTGTGTTTCCTTGTGAGTATATCTTCCATCCAGAGCACAGGTCTGATACCTACTGATCCGAATCACACTCAAAAACAGTCTCCAGGTTGGTGATTGATCTTCAGGCATCTACGAGAAAGAAGCAAACACCTTATGATAGGTGCATTCCCCAAGCGCAAGCGCCAAAAAAGGCGAGTTCTAATATATATTTGCAGCGAGCACTGAATTGGAAGGGCTGCGGCACTGTAGCAAACACTTTTAGTACGAAGCACGTAAAGTTGAGCTGAGTCGCGTAGTAAGTGTCAATCGTCGCACTTAATATAAATACAGAATTATTTTGCTACAACAGAAATTCATGGAGGTATGGATCACTTAGAGTCAGCAAACGCAATTTTATTGAAAGGGCTTCCCATCAAATCTTAAGTAGGTGATTGATTTTTACAACCACCGGGCTTTTGTATGACGCCTCTGCTCTCTACCCTTATTCAAAGGCGGTCGCGCGCAGCGAGGCAAACGAGGTGAAAGGCGAGTTTGGTCTGAACGGTCAGTACATCACAACACTCGAAAATGCATATCACGAGTCTTTCCCGGGGCACGCGGTCTCGTCCTAGTGACTGGGTCTTGCCCAAAGATCAAGGCTGCTGGGAACTTCAAAATTTTGACGACGTTTTACCTGTTGTGAGAATTCGTATAGCTGCACTACTAATTTTTGAAAATCAAAATTAAGCAGCACGGAATGACAATAAATCAACATGTCAAAATTTCCAATGAGGTGCGTAATGAGGCCCACGCTCTTCACCAAAATTTTTCTCAAGAGAGATGCGCTTGGTTCTCGGACCTACCAGGTGAGTCTCGGCCGAGTCGACAGGGCCATCAATTCAATTCTATCGAGGCGCTTGGCACGTGAGGAAGCGCCCAGGACACCCCAAGCATTGTTGACCCACCGACATGAGTCCTTTTCCAAAAAAATATTTCCCCGCTCTTCATAAACAAGGCAGAGCCAGACCGAGACCGCCTGCACTGAGAACAGCAGAATCCACCGATGAATGTGGCGGAGCTGGGCCAGCTGACAAGAGCGGGGGAAACTTGGATAGTGCTTTCCCCGCTGCGTGCTGCGCTCGCCAGCTCCTGCCGTTAGCGTGCGTCCGCGCAGAGACACCCGCGAGATGCGCGGGTGCCTTTGACGGTCAATCAGCGGCTGGCACTTTTAGCCGTGCCGAGATCTCACGTGCCATTGGGGCCCTCACGCCTCTAAGCGAAGGCAACGACGACGCGCTGTCGGTGTTACCTACCCAAAGCCGGGCGATGCAGCGAACTGTGCCCGGAGTCCTGGAGGTATAAAGATACCTTCTGCCGCCACGCCCGCTATGTTTGCCACACCCTGTATTTTCTTTCCCCTACACTTGACACGTCAAAGCACGAAATAACCGCGCTTTTGTTTGTGTTTATACATTGATACCATCAATCAACAGACAGGCCCCATTTCCCGCCGCATCTCCAACCCACCTTCCGGCCATCTTAGCCATCTCAGCCATCACACTACACACCATGACAGGTATGTTTCCGGATTCTTGTGCCACGACATAAGCTAGAGCTCAAAAGCGCCAAAAAATAAAAGCACACACTAACCAAATGCAGACGTCACGTACAAATACCACCCACAGAAAAAAGCCAGTCTCATCACGGCACCCTTCTCCGGAGGCCAGCCCAAAGGCGGCGTGGAGCTAGGGCCGGAGTTCATTTTGAATGCCGGGTTTGAGCTGCAAATCCGCGAGCTCGGGTGGGAGACCACCGTCGTGCACCCCTTGGACGGCGCGGACTTCGAGTCCCGCAAGTCCGACGTCAGAGATGAGTTTGGTGTCAAGAACGCGGCCATTGTAAGCGAGTGCAACCGCAGAATGTTTGACGCGTGCCTCCGGGCCCGCGCCGCAGGCAATATGCCCGTGGTTATTGGCGGCGACCACCTGGTGGGCACGGCGACTGTCGCCGCGGCGTTGGAGCACGACCCCGAGACGTGCGTGTTGTGGATCGACGCACACGCAGACATCAACTCGCCGCAGACCTCCGACTCGGGCAACTTGCACGGGTGCCCCGTGTCCTTCATCATGGGCATCGATAAGGGCTCGTACCCACCCGAGTTTGGTTGGGTGCCCGCTAAATTGCGGCCCGGAAAGATTGCGTACATTGGGTTGAGAGACGTGGACGCGGGTGAGAAGCGAATCTTGCGGGAACACAACATACCGGCGTTTTCCATGTACCACGTGGACAAGTACGGCATCGCCAAGGTGCTCGAGATGGCGTTGGACAAAATCAACCCGGGCCGCGACTGTCCGATCCACTTGTCCTACGACGTGGATGCCATTGACCCCTCGTTCGTGCCTGCGACCGGCACTAGAGTTGAGGGCGGCTTGACGTTGAGAGAGGGCTTGTTTGTGGCCGAGGATGTCGCGCAGACGGGGCTCTTGGCGTCGTTGGATATTGTCGAAACCAACCCGAAGTTGGGCGAGAACGACAGCCACGTGTTGGACACCGTCAGCGCTGCGTGCGCCATTGGCCGGTGTGCATTGGGCCAGACGTTGTTGTAAGCGGAGCGGCCTGTGATTCCAACCCGAGGCTGGTTCCAAGCCGTGGCTACATGCGGCGAGAAAGAAGAAGAAGAAAAAAAAAGAAAGAGAGCGACAGGTTCAAAAGAGGGGCTGGGCGTTATTTCCGATCTGGGTGTCGACGAAACGCTGTCCACAGGCGCCCATCGTCAGCGTGCTAAGAGAAATCAGCGTATCGACTACACGAGGCGTTGCGCCGGAAGCTTGATCCGGCGGCCTTGCCACGCAGAGTCCTGCGATGAACCAGACGCGCTTTGCAGGACACCATGGGAAGTATTGAAAAAAAAATATGTTTTACGGCAAGCCATCAGCGTAGCACACAGTGGGCAGCGCACGCCGCGGGCATCACAGTTGAAGTCAGCAGACGAATAGGAGCGCGAAACAGCCCATTGTTGTGCTAGCCCTGGATCACGTGGCGACGCATGCCATTTGTTCGAAATAACTGGCCCACGGGCTCCACGTGTGTTGTAGATGATTAATCAGCGGGCTGCGTGCTCGACCTTGCCCGTCACTATATGCCAGACACAAAATAGCGTGGCAATAAATAACCACACTTGATTATTAAAAAAAAGAGGCGATTATATGGTTTGCGCATGGAGAGAAGCGGCAGAAACCTAGCCTAGTCTAGTGAGGGGGTACGCCAGGGTCATTCTTGCAAGCACAGGCGCCAGGCCCAGCCGGCCCTAAGGTTAAACTGGCCTGAAGGCTACGTCAGTGCGCATTTGCCGAATATGCGTGGCCCTAGACTTGCCCTAATTAGTAGAGCCACCCGCGCTCGTGGCCGATAAGCGTGGCAGTGACGTTTGATTGCACCGCGGGCACGCTCCACAAAAAAAGAATAAGAAAGTGCTCTTGTCACACCACCCCCGCTGATTCACAGATAAATAGACAGCATCGACACTGCTAGCACCCAACGCGCCGGCAGAAGAACAGGACTGCGAAACAGGCACCGTGCACCCCGCCACAGAACCTATTTTTGCCAGACCCCTGCCATATACTTCACTTCGGACCAGGCTCATCACCTTAGTGTCCCCTAAAAGTTCGCTGCGGCACTCTTGAGGATGAAGTTTGGCAAGACTTTTGCGTCGCACCAGATCCCCGAGTGGGCCACGCACTACATGAACTACAAGCACTTGAAGAAGATCATCAAGGCGATCGATGGCCACTTCAATTACCACTCGTTCACGCCGCTTGAGCTCCCCGAGATCATTTCGCTGACGCTCTCGCAGTTCTTCTTTGAGTTGGACCGGGACATTGAGCGGGTCTCCGAGTTCTACAACATCAAGCTCGCTGAGTACACTAGGCGCCTGCATCGCATAGTTCAGGTGTTGGGCTATGTGGACGGTCGGGTCACACACCTCGCGGACACCACCGACGAGCTCGACGAGATCGTCTCCATCTTGCTCGAGTTGCGGTCTGCGCACCGGAATCTCAAGTGGTTCGGCGAGTTGAACCACAAGGGCTTCGTCAAGATCTTGAAGAAGCTCGACAAGAAGCTCGCCTACCTCACCACGTTGGCCAACGACCAGTTGCGTAGTGAGCACCCGGGCGACAGCTTGCACAGTTTGCCTTCAATCGACTTGCCCCGCAACAACAGAGACACGTATCTCTGCACACGCGTGAATGCATTGCCCTTCGCCAACGGCATTGACCTCGCTGCAGGCTTGGACACCATCAGCGCGATCTTAGTCAAGTTAGGTGACCAGCAGGCGCTGTTGGCCGCATCGCTGCCTACGCTGGCCTTGGAGCTGACTTTGGAGGACTTGAACGTGCTTCGCATCGGCCATAACCGCAAGTACTCATTTGACAAGGAGTCTTTGGCGGGCGTGTACGACGCCATCAAAAACGACAATGGCGAGCTGTGCCTCGCACTGTTGCGCCAGTTGCCCGCGGAGCAAGTTCTGCTAAAGCTCGTGCTCTCGTTGTTGAATAAGGCCACGCTCGCGAGCTCTTTCCGCTGCATCGACGTCTTATTTGCGCACGCCGTGGACATCCACGGTCAGCTCGCATTGGAACTGCCAGCGCTTGCGGACCCGCAAGAGATCAGCGGACGCAACTTCTTCCACCAGCACGTCGTGTCGTTGGGGAAGCGGCAGCTCAATAAGGAGAACCAGGTAATCCCGGGCGAGTCCTCAGACTTGAGCAGGCTTTACGGCAACAAGAGCGGGCCTGACGGGATCCTGCTTGCGCCGGTGCGCGTCGATGGGTTGATTTACGTGCTCCAGAAGTTGGAGGGGCACCCGGCCCTGCAGCGCCTTCTAATCGCTAAGGACAGCTACCACCGCACGCCCCTTCACTACGCAGCGCAGTACGGCACTAAGGACGTGTGCAAGGTGATCCTTGAGCACCTTTCAAAATGGCAGTTGGTTGACTTGGCTCAACCCACTGACAACTCCCGCGTATGGGGTGACAAGGAGGGGCTCACGCCACTCCACTTGGCGATCATTGGGAAGCACCCGAAAACGTGTTTCAACCTCGTGTCGTTCTCCAAGGCTCCGCTCAGTTGCCCCAACTTGCTCTTATTGGCCACAAGGCTAGGGTGCGCCGAAATCGTTGAGGACTTCCTCAATGAAAAAGTCGTCAGCATTGACTACACTGACACGGAAAGCAACAACGAGACCGCGCTTTATATCGCCTCAAAGATGAACTGTCTTGACTTGGTGCACTACCTCTTGGAGCACGGTGCGAACACGGAATTGGGAGAGTTGGTCTTTGGCTGGACCCCAATTTTCGCTGCTGCTGCAGAGGGCCTCTTGGATGTAGTGGATGAGTTGAAAAAGTTTGGTGCGACCTATCACATGTCCGACGACTCCGGGTGGTTGCCCATGGAACATGCGTCTTTGAGAGGCCACTTGGCTGTGGCAGATGCATTGACCCCACCAGATACGAACTTGCTTCTTTACAATATCGACGATCCATCAGAAAACACGCCTAGGGTGCCCAACGCGCTGCTGTCGAAAAGCGTATCTGCTGCAAATTCCCCATTCATTAACCCTGAAGGGGAGGAGAACCTATTATCCACATCTTCTATAGATAAGCTCCCAGAGCTGAACAGGTTGGCCGTGAATGAGGTATACCGTCAATTCAAGCAGTTAGACAACGGCTCGAACAATTCCATCGATGTCGTTCCTTCCAACGAAGGACCAGAGGCCCTCACGATGTCATCGACAAGAAATATTTCCCGCTCTAGATCTCCGCTGAACAGAAGGAAAATGAAGCCTATCAAATCTTTCGGCCACAGGTTCTTAGGCAAAGATGAGCAGCTCATTTTGATCACACTTGGCACCACAGATACAAGGGACAAGCTGAGCGCTGTGGAGTTAAACAAGATCTCGATTTCTCAAAGCTTTTTTACCGAATTGGACACAGCACTCTCTCTTGTTGTCACATGTCACAACAAGATTACAAAGGCAGTTGTCGAGGAGGCAATTTTGGTCGATTTGCCCCTAGAGGACCAGCATGGAAGTGCCACAGATCCATTGATCTTCAAGCTCAAGAACAACACACAAATCTCGGATGTCTATGTCACGTTCGATATCGTCCCAACATATCAGTACCCACAGATTTCAAAGCTCAACGCAAACCCCAAAGTTTTAGGTAGAGGTGTTGCTTTTCTCGACAGTGTGTACTCGAACGTGGGGCAGCACTTGCGTTCCCTCAACAATAATGTTACAGTTCCAATAGTGGAGCACAGCACCCTCGACATTTTGGGTAAGGTAAGGTTTGAATTCATGTGTATCCAGCCATTTATTCACCCAAACATGTCTATAAACCGCTCAGACACATACTGGAAACAGCTTGTAAGTACCAGAGTTATTGGTCACAGGGGGTTGGGAAAGAATTTTAACAACAAGAATTCTTTGCAGTTGGGGGAAAACACCGTGGAATCATTTATTGCTGCTGCGTCTTTGGGTGCCAGTTATGTTGAATTCGATGTGCAACTCACGAAGGACTTTGTGCCGGTAATTTACCACGACTTTTTAGTTGCAGAGAGTGGTGGAGATATACCTATGCATATGTTGACAGCAGAGCAATTTCTAGGGTTCAGCGAACACGAGGGCGACGATAAAACCAAGTTGTTTTCATACGACAAAGCGAAACAAAACGGCAATGTATCGAGGAATTTTGCCTTGGATGACGAGCTCTTGGGCAAGTATAACCGTCCGCGGTCGATGTCCTCTTATCCATCAGCACCAAACATGACCTCAAGTGTCGAGGAAGAGGAATTGGATAAAGAGTTCAGAGACCAGATGGCCAGGCGGATGAAGCTTACAAAAACGTGGAAAGAAAAAGGGTTCAAAGGAAATGCACGCGGGTCATCAATTGCATCCAATTTTGTCACGTTGAAGGAGCTATTCAAGAGATTGCCTAAGAATGTTGGTTTCAATATGGAGCTCAAGTATCCAATGCTCGACGAAGCCCAACACGAGAGTATGGGTGAGTTTGCTTTCGATATGAATTTCTATGTGGATACCATTTTGAAGGTCGTGTATGACGAAAACACATCCGGGCGAGACATCTTGTTCTCCTCATTTCATCCTGATATTTGTGTCTTGTTGTCTTTGAAGCAGCCAACCATGCCGATTTTGTACTTGACAGAGGCAGGCACTGCAGACATGGCAGACATCAGAGCATCTTCGTTGCAAAATGCGATACGGTTTGCCAAGAAGTGGAATCTTCTCGGAATTGTCAGTGCGGCAGAAACATTGGTGAAAACGCCCCGCTTGGCGCAGGTTGTGAAGAGTTCTGGATTAGTGTGCGTGACATACGGAGTGCAAAACAACGATCCCGAGTCATGCAAGATCCAAATGAAGGCGGGTGTGGACGCGGTGATTGCAGATTCGGTTTTGGCTGTGAGGGAGGGGTTGAGACTGGAAGGCGGCCTGAATTGAGGCCGGGCAGGAACCAAAGGTCGCTTGTTGCTTGAACTCGATTTGTGCCACTAGCGCTTATTCGTTCCGCGCCTACGATTTATATACTATGTACCAATTTTAATGCTACTAGTTGATTATTAGAGAATTTGTGGGGCACGGCCCGAGACTCGCGCGCGCGAAACCTTAGGCCCCAGGCCCTAGCACCCAGGCCCTAGCACGCAGGCCCAGCTGCCAGTCCGACTCCGCATTTCCCTTGCGAGGGCGCCTCAGAACAGTGCCGATTTCGTCGCCCTGCTGCTTTTATAGACCATTTTTTTTTTGTCTGTTCGTGTCCATTTCACCGCCACAAGAAATAGAAAATGGCAGACGAGCAGGAATTTCAGAAACCTAAATCCACAGGCCCGTCTGTGCTGCCAAATGCTGCCTCCTTCAATGTCAACGTGGCGAGGGAGATGGTGAACATGCATTTACTGGCCCGCAACCCTCAGAACCACCAGAGCAGTCTGGCGATTCATGCCCGCATACGCCCAAAAGCGGGTGCAGCTGCACCTGAAGCGCTGAGTCTGGGGTCGTTGGGAAACCATGGTTTTTTTCTGCCCGCCCCGGCCTCTGGACTCTCTACAAAGACCCCTTTCGTCACGACGCGATCCAGACCCCAAAACACCACGGATTCCGATGCAAATGAGCAGCCCGGGTTCGAAGTCTCAAATCTGAAAGCGGTACTGCTGTATCAGGACGTGGCACATGGCGTAGACGGCCCTCTGAGCCAGCCTCCAACGACCTCAAATGCTTGCTTGCAGACTAAGGCACGAGTATCAGTGCCCGCAACATCACATACAGGCCCTTGTACGAACCCACAGTGCTACCATTGTGGGACTGTGATCATCCCGTCACCCAAGGCCACGTGGCCTGCCCAGGAGCAGCCGTCTATCTCGGTGAACGACTGGAGCATATATACCCGCAAGGGCCCGATCTGTCTGTCAGATGAGCTCGACCTTTTGAATGACACGCGATTCGACTTCCCGTTGCCCGAGATGATTTTTGGAAAGAATCGCGTTTTGCTCATCAACGACAAGACAGGGGCACGAATCGATTTTAACACGCTAGACGCTCTTGACTCACTTGCCCCTACTGCCGACTTCAAGGTTGCGTACCACAAAGAGTGGCTTAGCACAAGACCGAAGGCCAAAGCCTCGGACGCTAAAAATGGGAAGGCCCTTGACGACAGCTTTTGCCCGAGCCAAGCGACACGGCCCACAGAGTCGTGTGGCACAGTTTCCTCCGCCAGCTCTGTAAATGATGCCGCCAGGGAGTCGCTGAGCCTGTCGCTGGATTTACAGTCCGTAAAGCCTTACGACTGGACGTACTCCACCAATTACAGAGGAACGTTGTCGCAGTGCAAGTTCACGGAAACGACCCAGAGTATCCCACTAGACAAGCTCGTGCGACCAGATCCAATTCTATTCTACGACGAAGCAGTATTATTTGAAGACGAGTTGGGCGATAACGGCATTTCGATGCTCTCCACGAAAATCAGAGTCATGCACTCGTGCCTTCTTTTGCTTTGCAGGTTCTCGATGCGGGTCGACGACGTGGCCTTCAGGATCCGCGACACGCGCGTCTACATTGACCTCGAGACCAATGTTGTCTTGCGGGAGTACAAAACGCAACAGGCGCTGTACAGCGAGCTCTTAAGCAGAGTCAGCAACAGGAGCATCGACCCCAAAAAGCTCCTCCGAGACTCAAATTGGGTGTCGCAGAACACCCCTGTTATTCTGCGAGAGGTGGAAGTAATGGGGAGTGGGTAAATGGGGCCCAACTATATGAATGTATCCTTTCGGTGTATGGATGGAGAAGATAGCGCAGGTAGAACTGAGACCTGCGAGTTAAGACGGACTCGCAGCGTCGGGAGATAATTTTCTTAGACGCTCTTTATCTCTGCCCAGTATTACTTGACTCAGCTTCAGCACTGACTCAGAAATCACCACCTAGAGCATCTATTTAACTGAACCATAATCGTGATTCAATAGGCTCTTCATATTTATCAAATGGGCTCTGAATCCAATTTTTTTCGCAGCCGAGTGCCGCGATCGCTTCGTGCACACTGCACCACCAACCGAAAAAAAAAACCGTCTGAGCTTAGAAGGTGAGAAAAAAAAAGTCTGGGGAGCTTCCAAAGATTTCACTAGCTACGACGTCAAGCCCCAAATATGTTTTCCAGAGCTTTTAGGCAAACCGCATGCCTCTCCAAGACCCAGCGCGTGACCTCGGTGCGCATGATGCACGAGGTGCCCGTGTTAAAAAACCACGAGACGTTCGCTAAGAACGGAATCCAGGGTTTATACTCGCCACAAGGCTACGCTACTGCATGGTCAGAGTACCAGAACTTTCTTACTACCAGCCTTACGTTAAACACTGTGGGTACCAAGTACGAGGGCCGCTCCGCGTTCCAATTGTTGTTGCTGACGGCGAAGAGAACCACCGACCAGCACATCTTCCACTTTGCGTCGCAGGCTCACAATAACCACATGTTTTTTGAGCAGCTCACAGATAAGGAGCACGCTGCGACTACAAGACCATCGCGCTTCTTGCTCGAGAGAATTGCCGGGGGCTCGTCCTTGGACTCGCTCAAAAAAGAGGTGATTCGGTTGGCCGAGTCAGCCGAGGGCCAGGGTTGGGTTTTCTTGGTCGAGAATCCTGACAAGTCTTTTGGACTTATGAAGTGCAACAATGACGGTACCCCATACTACCACGGGAAGAACCAGAGCCTAGACTTGAATGCCAATATTGACCCGCAGAGCTTCGAGGAATTGACGCAAATCAAGAGAAAGGGCGACAGCGGAGAGTTGGATTTCACGCTTCCCGTCTTGGCGATCAATTTCTGGGATGTTGCGTTCCTCACCGACTACGGTATCACGGGGAAGAGCGAGTACTTGGAGAAGGTGTTTGACCACATCAACTGGGATGTGATTAACAAGAGAATGTTCCAGGTGTAAGTAATGTATATAGCCACAGGCATAGCCCTAAAACGAAGAGCCATTTTCTTTTGCCGCTACAACTCAAGCTTGCCAAGATCGGTCTTTAGAATCACGTCGACTTGCCTGAGAGTCCTGGTGTCGGGAAATTCTGCTAGCTTCTCTGCTAATTCCAGACACTCTTCCACCACCGCCAATAGTGTTTTATCAGAGTACCAATTTGATGCCTGGCATAGGACCAAGCTCGGGAGGAATTCACACCAGACATAAAGCCTCGTCAACCTGCGAGAAAGGGTGAGCGCTACCTGCTTAAGCTTTCTAAGCGCGGGTGTCAGAGATGAAGTATCGCGTGCGCAAAGCTTGTTTTCGTACGTGTTTTGCAAGGCCAAATATTCGAAGTTCAAAGACTCGAGCTCGGCGACACTGGCCGTCAACTCAGTCGTCAAGAAGCTTTGAATCAGGTTTCGGAGTCGGATCTCTTCTGAAAGGCCGGCTTTCTGAGCGTTGTACTCTCTCAAGAGACGCCGTATATTACTGGGATGCTCATTGTAGTGGGAGTAGAGTTTCTTGAGGTTGTTTAATATAGTGAACTCGGCGTCTGTGAGGGACAGGTTTTCCTGGTAGATGGACCGGAGCACTGGAAGCGCCACTGCGAGGAAGTCCGTGGTTAACTCAGATGTTTTGAAGCGGGTCATTTCTCGCAAATGATGTTCTTTCTCGGCAAACGACATTTTGGAGAGGACACCGGTATTAAATACCTCGGCATACATTTCGGCGACAGCCTGCGGGTCTTTGTGGCGTAGGTCGTCGACTTTGTTCAAATAAACAAGCCGGTTGACCCGCGTGGCCAAGACCCGGTTCAACTCGTAGTACTCCGCTTCGAGATCTGGTTTCTGGACCACCGGGGCTGTGCGTGGCCATAGTCTGGGAATCCCATATTCATGCAGGAGTAATCCCAGAGAGAGCAAATCGTCACAAGCTTCGGAAAGCGACATTTCGAGCTGGGAACTGGCTTGTGCGCCGATGCTCTGCGGTTCCATGGTCACTTGATCAGTTGTATATATTGCTGGGCGCCAGGTGCGGCACCACGTCCTATGCGCGGCCCTGCGCCAGGTTGCGGGCGCAGTGTGCCCCCAGGGAATGTTCAGGAGCAACCGAAAACTATACAACGACTTGGATGAAAATGACGAAAAAAGAACAATGGCGAAGCTAAAGGCAGACTTCTCCGCCGTGGAAGACTGCCTGCAAGCAAGGAAAGAATTTTGGCAAAACCTCTTTTTAATTATGCCCTCCATGTCATTGATGTATGAAGCATGCTTCGCGGCCCCGAAAAATCCCAGGGCCTGCCTGCCTGTCGCACCCTTCTGCCCAGGCCCCAGGAAGCCAGGCCCATCATACACGCACGGCAACACACACAATACAATGTCGAATTTGGCCAAGCAGCGGTACATTGACCTTTTGGAGTCGGGCGTGTTCGCTGGGCTCGGCCCAGCAAAGTTGGACGCGCTCCACTCGGAGGTGGGCGAGTACCTTAGATCCCAGGGCAGCCACCTCGACACAGGCGACCGTTTTGCCATCTACGAGCTCCAATTCTACCTCCTGCTTCTCACAAACCACGACGTGGAAGCCAAGTCTTACTTGGACCAGTTCAGCGACCAGTTCCACGGGCACAAGTCCCAGAAAATCATGGTGTTGCGCCTGATGTATGCCGAGGCCACTGGCGACTTGAAAACGGCCATCAGCGAGCTCGGAACAGAGCCGGATGAGCTCCGTGCCTCGAGGCGCTTGGCCACGTTCTCAAGACGGGGATCAGAAGACGCGTATAACGCCTCGGAGTATATCAAGAGCTTGAACCACTACTTGGACTTGCAACCGTCGGACGTGGTGGTGTGGGCCGAGTTGGGCGACGTATATAGTTCTGTGGGCCACTACGACAAGGCGGCCTTCTGCTTCAAGGAAATACTCTTGCACCAGCCGCTAGCATACAGTATATTCTACAAAGTCGCCCTCAATTTGTACCTTCGTCACCTCTACATGTGCGGCTTGAAGCTGGAGAAGAAGGACGCATTGTTGGAAATTTCGGCCGATTTGGAACACGCACGAGACTGCTTTCTCAGAAGCGTGGAGCTTAACGACTCTTATACCAAGGGCTGGCTTGGAGTCTATCTTTTAGCGCGGAGTCCGGTGCTAGAGAAGTTGAAAAATAACAAGACGCTTTCGTCGATGAAGAAAATAGGGCAGCTCTTGGTTGATATGGCAAGACTCGGGCAGTTGAGCAAGCAGCAGATTATGAGAGTTGAAGGCTTGGAAGATGAAACCGCTTTTGAGAGCTTTCTTGAATCACTGGAGAGAAGCAAGGCATAATTTGAATCGTCTTGTTTTTAAAGCACGTGGACTCAACAGCTTCCGCCCCGGTGTATGGCACTTGAGTGTGTTCAAGCTATACAAGGGGGGACTTTTTGAGGCGTATACCATGGAATCCAGAGAACTAATTTCTTTGAACAAATTGACTTCTGATAGCTCGAAATGCAACAGAGAAAGGATTATGGGTATGAATTGAGGGGGTTCCGTGCGATCAGGCGCCTGACTCTCAACACAAAACCAAAACTTGTGTCTTCATGCTTCCTTGTTTGTCGATTCCCCATGCTATCTAGACAAGAAGAAAACACAGATAGTAAAGTCTTTTATACTGAGTCATCAATCTTACTCTCAGGCACGTAGCAAGCAAACCCGGGGATTCGACTGCTGCAACTGTGGCGCCATTGACATAATAGAGCGAAAAGATACAAAGAGAAAAAGCGTGTAGCCCAAGGTTCTGCCTCTGCCTCAGGGACCATCCACTGTAACCCAAAAACCCTGGCCAGTCTATTCTGCGAGGTCATGGTGATTATGCTATTGATTGTGTATACAGTTTAAAGTAGCGAAGCAGGGCAGTTTCGTAAGAGCCGGCACATTAGACGAAGCCAGGAGTCACTCAGAACTCGCCCTTTTCGTGGATGTCGTCTCTGGCCAAGACGTCGTCTAAGATGCCAGCGGCCGCAGCCACCAAGCCCAAGAAAGGCCTCGAAGGGTCCAACACCTTGGAGCAATACTCTGGGTGGTACTGCGTGCCTGCGAAAAACTTGTGTTCCTTGAGCTCGACAATCTCCATACGGGCTTCGGACTCGTCCTTGCCGATAAACTTTAAGCCCTGGGCCTCGATCTGGTCAATGAGCTTCGGGTTGACCTCGTACCTGTGTCTGTGTCTTTCCATCACGCTGTCGGCACCGCCGTAGCACCTTCTCAACTTCGACCACGCGGAGTCCGCAGAGAACTTGGTCGAGTGGATGCCCAATCTCATGGTACCACCCAAGTTGATCTGGTCGACGTCGGGCATGTAGACCACGGCCGCGGTGCGCTCGTCACCGTCTGGGTTGAACTCCATGGACGTGGAGTCCTTCAAGTCCAATTTGGACCTAACGAAGTCGATGACGGCGACCTGCATGCCCAAGCACACACCCAAGTATGGCTTGTCGTTTTCTCTGGCGTAGTGTGCAGCAGCAATCATGCCCTCAATACCGCGGGAGCCAAAGCCGCCGGGGACCAAGATTCCATCCGCCTGGCACACCAAGTGCCATGCCTTGTGGTACTTGGCCAAATCGGCGTCCTTGGTCAGCTCCTCCAAGTCTGAAGACTCGACCCACTCGATCTTTAAGCGGCGGTAGCACCTCATGGACGAGTGCTCCAAGGCTTTGATCACTGATAAGTACGAGTCCTTCAAGTTCGTGTACTTTCCCACAAGGGCAATTGTCACGGTCTCGATCGACTTGTCGTGCGCGGAGGTAATTGTTCTCCACGACGACAACAAGCGCTCGCCCCGGGCGCGGGACTCCTGGGTCAACACCGAGGGATCCAAGTGCAATTTTCTTGACAAGAACTGCATCATTTTCTGGCCCTGCAACAACAAGGGCACGTGGTATGTAGAGTTGACGTCGCGGATGGCAATAACCTGTTCGGGCCCCACATGGCAGAACATGCCGATCTTGTGCACAGTGGCAACTTCCAACTCTTCAGAGCAGCGGCATGCGATCATGTCCGGGGTCAAGCCCAACGAGCGCAAATCCTTGATGGCGGCCTGTGTGGGCTTGGTCTTCTGCTCGCCGTGGATGACCAAAACGAGCGACACGTGGATCAAAGCAAAGTTCTCGGGCCCCACGCGGAACTGGAACTGGCGCAAGGCCTCGACAAAGGGCGCACTCTCGATGTCGCCCACGGTGCCGCCCAACTCGATGATGCACACCTCGGGCTCCAAGCCCGACTCATCCACGGGCACGCGCGCGACCCGCTCGATCCACAGCTGGATTGCACCGGTAATGTGGGGCACGACCTGCACGGTCTTGCCCAAGTAGTCGCCCTTTCTCTCCTTCTCGATCACGTGGGAGTAGATCTTGCCCGTGGTGATGTTGTGGTCCTTGGTCAACGTGATGTTGAGGTACCGCTCGTAGTTACCCAAGTCCAAGTCGACTTCGCCTCCGTCGTTCAAGACGAAACACTCGCCGTGCTCCAAAGGCGACATGGTACCGGCGTCGATGTTCATGTAGGGGTCGATTTTGATTGACGTCACGCGGTAGCCCAACGTCTTGAACAACAAACCGGTGGACGACGCCAAAACGCCCTTTCCGATACCGGAGATGACACCGCCGGAAACAACGACGTACTTCATGAGGCCGGGGTGGAGCTGAGAGAAAAAAAAAAAAGGGTGGTGGTTAATTGGTTGGCCGGCTAATGACAAGCGGCTAGATGGGGATGTGGTATATAGCACAACTGTCCACCGGAGGTCAGGATTTGAGCGAGAATGAGTTTTTCGTCACAGGTCGGTCACGGTGGCCAGCAAAAAAATTACACTTGCCCTCTTAAACGAATGATTTAAGCGGGAAGGAGGAAAGAAAAGAGGCGGCGAGAGGGCGAAAATTCCTCGATGAGGTGTTGCGCGATGGCAGACGCGGGCAGTAATATGCAGGACGAGGACAGGTGCTGGCACGGGCCGTGGATTAAAGACTCATGCGCTGGGGCCTTTCAGTTCGACCGGGGTGTGAGCTTGATTGCGCAGAAGTTTGCACATCCCTCGGGTTTAGAGGAGCGCTCTTAAACCACGGACATGGTGAGAAGACACATGTGGCTCTCTGTTATTTTGCGGAGTGGCGATTGCTAGGACACTCGGGACTCGGGCCACCTCGATAGATTTCAGCGGGTCACCAAAGACGAGCGCCTTCATTGCGGTGATTGAGCCTCTGGGACCTCTTCCACAGGAGCGAGAACCCGCGGGCTGTCCCCGCCACTAGTGTTTAGAAGATCTGTAGCAGTGGCACGAGGCTCTCCCAAGCCAACATGCATCCTCTGGAGCCGCTTTCGCGCTGGTATCTTTGAGGGCGGTATCTTTGGGGGCCAAGATGGCGCATCCAACTGCGCCAAGGATGGGCCGCCATTCGGAATGTGGGCTGGAAGTACGCCTTGGGCAGGTGGAAAGACCCGGCCAAAAGCACCTTTTCTCAGCCAAAAGCACAAACGTGCACCTTTCAATCTCTGCCCTGGGATGGCCGCAGCCACGGCCGTGGTCCACCGCGGCATGTCTACAGTATAAAAGCCCGTGGGGGATTGTGTCATTACTCATACAATCTTTACCCCGGCGATCTCCGCCGGATTGTCCTCCAGCTTGATGATCTGCGCCTTTCCTTGCTTCATCAACACCTGCAAGACCCGCACGAAGAGTGTGCTGTCGATGTTCCGCAACTCCTCATGGACCGCCGAGTCCTCCAGCTTCGTCAACTCGTACACGGTCAAGATCAGCCCCAACTGCCCCGTCAGCTCGACGTGGCCGCGCAAGAGCTCGGCCCACTCCTCCATGGTGCGCCAGAGAACCAAGACGCCGGCGTCCTGTTTTTTGCTGTTAATGTAGCAGCCCCGCTCGAGCTTGTGTATGAGATGACTGAGGATATCGCGACAGAAGTCGGGGCCCACACGCCGGTCTATCGCACTGTTTACAAAGAGGCCCTCGAGCGGCACGCTGTCATCTTGCCGGCTCAAGACGTCGCCTTGCGGCGAGAGAACGTAGATCTTGTGATACTGGCAATACTGGAGCACAACCGTGCACCATTCGTTGAGCTGGTTTTCGAGAATGGTGGCGTTGCTCTGCTTAGTGTAGAACGGCGGGAATGAGTGGATCTTGGGGAACTGGAACATGAGGGGGGCCTGACACGGACATCTGACTTAAAGGTCGGAGGTGTGCCGGGCGCTCGCCCGCGCGGTGCTTACGGCGTGAAACATGGTGTACGGGTCTTCTATATATGGGTTTTCACGTATGGGTTTCTACAGTGGTTAAGTTCCAAGAAAGATTATAGTTTCAATATACAGACGTAATCGTGACAAGACACTTAGGCCTCGGCCATGTCTCTCAAACGACGGATGGTGGATCTGACAGTGGCCGCAGCAGCAGTGGAGACAGTGTAAGCACCACCGGCAACGGTCTTCTTGCAGGCCTTGCAAGTCCAGATACCAGCAGCGCCTCTCTTCACGGTTCTCTTACCGCAGAAAGAGCAGTCGTACTTGGCGTGTTGCTGAACTTCCAACTTCTTGGTCTGTCTTCTCAAGGAAGAACCATATCTGACACCGTACTTACCAGTGATACCGACCTTCTTTGTTCTCTTAGTCCTAATGAGTTAGTATTTCGTCTGGCAAACACTTGCATATTCCTGTTCAACATTCTCCTTCAGAATACAGGCGTTTGTGTGAGAGAAGCCGATGCCTTGCATGGGTCTATGGTGCCTGCTGTGAACATCCCACATATAATTCCATGTGGCAACGACGGCCGAGTCCGGCGGCTGATTCCAGTGCTTTTTTTTGGCATGCAATCCCACGCTGGTTCTTAGGCATTTTTTTTCTTGGTCGCCAAGCGGTTTACATACATCTTGCTGTGTTGTGGAGGTAGTATAAAAAACGCCTGGTGCTTCCTAGTGCAAGTTTTCTCAGCTGGTCGCACCCCAGCCACGAAAATTTTTGTAGTGCGGCACACAGAATGATGGATGTGAGTCACGTGTTGATGTGCGCACTAGGGCTCGTGCCCCCTAGAACTTGTATTGGTGCTGGCCTCTCGAAGGACGTGGGCTTGAAAGATAAAACAGACACACACACATGAATGATGCAAAAGGGTGTCTCTTAGTATTGCTTCAAGAGCATAAGGCGCGGCTTTGTGGCTTTGTCCTTTTTTTTTTCTTTTTCTTTTTTGGCTCTGCTTCCGCTCAGTGTATTAATACTGCGATAGTCAGCGCCCGTGTACGACCAGTTATTCGCTAGAGAGTTTTTTTTTTGGATTCCATCGATATTTTGTGGCTCATATACCCCATGCTTTCTCTCCCACATCTGAGCTTCGCCCGTCATGTTATTCCTCAAGTTAGGTGAGCGGTTCCGATACAGCCCTAATCAGATGGCGCTATCGGATTGCTCACATCCAGCGCTCATGACATCATACTAGGCATGCAGCGAGTGTGAGATACGCCACCCAAAAATGCCAGGAAAAATTTTGGAGCTCAAGAGGACAACGCGTTGAAACGAAAGCGAGATTCCAGATATCTTTCTTCATGAAATTTGGTTTCCGTAGATTTGTGTCGTTTCCTCTAGCGTTGCTGCAACTTACTCCGCATCCATGTCTCATCACATGACCAATGGATTTTGCAGCCGTTGAGGCAGTGGCTAGAAAACGGCTACTCAGAAGAACCAACTTTTCTTTTAGCCCCCCATCTTAACATAAGGTAGCAATTGTTGAAACGTAAGCTAGACGACGCGTCCTGATCTTAAAAAAAAATTGGGTAGCTCTTTGGGAACACACACGAATTACTGACTGCACCGACAGTCTATAGAATCAGCGCAAAAGGGGCTGGTACCATCCGTTAATACAAATCATTTTCGGATCGCTTCGTGAAACTTCGTGTGAGCCGCATCAAATTGAGTGCTGATATGTTTTCTAATGGGACCCCTGAGAGAATCCCGTCTCCACCTGCGATTCTGTCACCTCTTCGAAAGCTTCAAAGGCCTGGGCTCGTTATTGAACACACCCCTGAAGTTCTTCCGGCGATACATAGCTATGAAGGGTTTGACGCCGTGTGTAACCTTACGCCCAGTCAGATATTGAGTATCCAGGAAGACCAAACAGACTACATTTGTGGAGTTCAGACAAGCAGTCACGTGTGTAGAAATAGCTTTTACTGCCGCCGCCACCTGCTTGAACAAAGGATGGAGGTACAGCGGTCTTTGCCTTTGGAATGCTTAATAGAGGAGGAACTAAGAAATGTTGCCTGGTTTCGAAAGCGCAGAATGCTCACTAAATTGTACCATGACTGCAAGTTGTACTGGCAAAAGCATCCTTCCGCTTCAGCGACACCCATGACGTGCTCGCAAACTAGCTGCGTAAAGGGTGATTCGAACGTCAATTCATCGCCAGTGTGCGCTTCCGTTAGCTCATATACTGCTGCGGGTGTCAATGCAAACCGTGAAGAAGGCGCTTCTTCTCTGCTAAAAAAAGCTTTCCTAAAAAGGCTATCTCGCTCTGCAGATTTCTACAAGGAGGATTTAGTGTCGTATTTATTTTATAAGCTCGCTTGCTACGAAGAGGTGGGCATTGAAATGAGGGCCAGGGAATTGGAAGCCCGCTATAACCCCAGTGAAAACGAGCTTGGTATTAACCAGGAAGAGGTGTGAAATTCTGAATTCGTATACCAAAGAAAGATATATTTGTATGAAGTAAAGTGATATTGATGCCTGCTAGGTTAGACATCGTGAGTCCTCGGAAACAAGTCAACTGCGTCCATATCAGTATCCTGATCTTCAGCCGCAAAGTCCGGGCCCTGGAAAAGCTGAGGTTCGATTAGCGGCCTGATACCAAGACCGTTCGGAACAGACTCATGCTGAAATGCTCGAGCTGCATTGTGGAACGTTGCCAAGCGCTGCCTATTTTGTTGCTCAAGCGTAAGGAGTTGCCGAAGTATTGCGTCAGTTTCATTGAACCTCGATTCATTCGTTTCAAAACGGTTCTGGGGACTGCCTCGATTTCTTCTCAAGTCGCCTAAGCCACGTTGATGTGCCCACGCTTGCATTTCTTCTTCATTTGAAAACCCGTTTATACCAGTCCTTTGAGGTAACCCCGGGTGGATGGGGGAGTCATCTGGTGGAGATGGGGTGATTGATAAGCCATTGAGATTGGCAGCATTATGGATATTGGCCGTACCATCAGGTGCCCTGATAGCTCCCATTGGCGATACTTCACTCATGTGGTTCTGATATGCATACTGCTCCAACATATATGCCCTTTGATCCATCAATGAAGCAAGGTAGCTTCTGAGCTTTCCAACACCTTGTCCTGAAAACACGCAAAATGAGGACTTCTGATTTTCAGTGAAATCGGGAGGAGGATCTCTGCAGTATTGTGTAATCTCTCTGCGAAGAAAAGCAGAGATACCTGTGAGAGATAGATGTGTTAATCTTGGACAGCTCTTCAATAAACAAAAAATAGGCCCAATTGTCAAATTTGTACAGTATGACAAGTGGACACGCTCAAGACAATCTTGTTCTCCGCGACGACGCACCAATTCCATGATTCCTGAATCAGTTATCATGTTGCACTTGACAAGACCGATTCTTCTGAGCTTGGGTAGAGTTGAGAGCTCAATTAGAGTCCAGTCAGTTAGCTGTGAGCAACATGCCAAATCAATGTATTGAATGCGATGGCAGTTCCGCACGAGCGCTTGAACACCAAAATCAGTAATCAGGGCACAATGTCCAAGATGAATGTAATGTAAGCTGCGGCCCAATTTTGTGAGATATCTGAGGGACGCGTCACCAATCTGCATGCATTTGGAGAGCACCACATTTCTCAATCGAGGAGCACATTGGACCATCCGCTCAACAAGCTTGTCGGTGATAGCGTTGCACCCGGTAACATCAATGATACGCAATTTGTCCAAGAAACAGTCATCGGGGATTAGCTCAAAAAGATCATCGGAAATTCCTGCTGCATTGCTGATGCGAAATTCACGAAGCTGACTAAGCTCGGCGAAAATCCGTTTCAAGTGTGTGTCCGTGACGTGTGGACAATTATGAAGGTCAATCTCAACAAGGGACTTGCAGTTTTCATACATTGCCAATATGCTCTCATCGCTGATGTTCTCGCTATTATTAAACTTAATTCTCTTAAGCATCGGACACGAGCGCAACAATGTTATGATTGCTTCTTCAGAGATGTTGCCACAGCCGGGGGCATATAGTCCTTGCAACCGCGAGCAGTTTTTAGCCAATGCGTAAATTATGTCATCTTGTATATCTTGTACGCCAGTCATGTCAATTGATTGTAACCTGTTACAACTTTTCAACACGCGGGTTATTGGCGTGTGGCTTAGTTTTGTGCAGTTAACCAACGTCAACCTTTCCAATTTCGGACAGCCCCTAAACAAATCCAAAAGCTCGTCATCAACAAACTTTGTCATGAAAGAAAGGTTAAGTCGCTTGATATAGTTTCTGTAATCCCAGTGTGTTTGGTTGCGTGGAAGGCTCATGATGCCTTTGATTTTCTGAAAAGCAGTATCACTTTGCATATTGGGTCTAAACCACAAAATCTCGACTATAAGACTGGACAAGTCGCGGCAGACTGTCAAAAGCGAGAATAAGTCACGTTTGTCCAAATATTTGAATATCTGAAGTAGCACCTCTGTGGGCAACTGCATGAGCCTTGAATGGGCCACGTTGCGTATTTGAACTTGAGATCTTTGCGCTTTTGAATTCCGCCGTTCATGTAAAATTGAATCATGCATAGCCCGGTAGTCACCTTGCTCGTTGTCAAGCGTGTGGTATTCATTCTGGTGATATGCCGGCGTCAGCGCAGAGAAATAAGACGCCAACTTGTCCCGCTTAGATAGCCTTCCCTCGGTATTTTGAAGTGTCATTTCTGTAGGAAAAGACTGGATGATTTATTTGAGCGCTTAAAGATATCAGCAATTTCTTCCTAGCCGTGATGCTTTTGGGCACTGGGTGGAGGTGGTGTTGTTGATACTTGTGTGCAATAAGTGCGTTGAAACACACAACGTTCGCGGGTCGAAATTCGTCAAATGATCAAACAAAGATATTGCTTATACAAGCACAAGCAAAGATAATCCTTCAATTATGACGTGGATGGAGAACGGGGTACGTGGGATCTTTAGCAGGGCAAAAGCTCAACTAGCCGCTGACTAAGGATAATATTTGAGGACTTCTTGCGTAATGCTGAATGGGCAGGTGCACTCCCGAAGAACTTTGAGGCCGGAAGATATTGGTACAAGTGCGAGCCTTCTTAACCAGAGAAGAGTCGTGGTTTAATGCACTCGAAATTCAGTTCACAAAAGGTGATGAATCTTATGAAAGCAGCCCCAACACTCGATTCGCATTTTGAGCGAGCAGGTCCAGTCGGTATGTATGCAGGATAATCAGCTACTCCTGCGACACGAGAAATGCTAAATTAGGCTATCAGTTACTGGCGTGATAGGCGTACAAAGCCCAGAAGAGCAAAAGGCCTTGACATTAGCTACTTAACCAGTATTCTGCTTAACTCATGATAAATCTTACAAGTGCACAAACAGGATGGACGGGAACAAGTATACTATGTACATGCGATGGACTTGTGCGACTGCCCGGAACCCTTTCCATATTTCAATATCTTACACAATCCTCTTTTTTCTTCTATATTTTATTGTGTTCGGGTTTCCTACGACATTTGAAGCTTTTGCGCTAAGGATTTTAACGAACAAGCGCTACTTATATCAATGCCGCATAATTAAGTCTCAGATTCAGCGTAAATTTACATAGTCAAAAAAACAGATTCTGATTTTGACTGCTCATACCAGCGATTGGAGTTCCAGGGTTTGAGGCGTATCCCATAGCTGCTGACTGAAGCGATAATTGCTCAAGCTGTCTCATGACGTGCGCGTCTTGATTGAAGTGCATGTCTTGATTAAATTTCATGTCCGAAGAACCTCCGCGAGCAGTTGCTCTCCGGTCTAGATATCGCGTATTGTCAACGCCACGGGGATCATTTGCGAGTCCCGCGGAAGACGCGTAAGCAGGTATGTATCCGTATGGCACATATGATGACAGACTATCATTCATTGGACCACAGAAACCAACGGGTGCGGCCATCTGCGGAGCTAAAGTCACCTGGGTAACACCCAGCATACCATGATAAGAAGATTGTGCTTGACCGTTACGCATGCTAC
Source organism: Metschnikowia zobellii (assembly GCA_939531405.1). Classification (NCBI taxonomy): domain Eukaryota; kingdom Fungi; phylum Ascomycota; class Pichiomycetes; order Serinales; family Metschnikowiaceae; genus Metschnikowia; species Metschnikowia zobellii. The sequence continues at coordinate 585,243 of OW618031.1, read as the reverse complement.
CACGTTTGGCTTTTCTGTTACTTGAGCCAGTCCTGCTGAGTCTTCCATTGTTAAGCCCCACCTCATCCATCAATTTCTTATATGGTTGAGTATTGGAAATATTCATTTCAAGAAGAACCCTCTTTACTTGGTTGGCTGCGAATTGTTGATATTTCAGACTTTCACTATCACTATCATTATCAATATGAAATAGAGATGGATATGATAAGACTTTTTGTATGAACATAGGACCAGCGTTGTTATCATGAGACTCCCGCAAAATACCTTCCAACAACTTTGTGGGAGGTCTTCTTGAAGTCTGCTCTTCTCCCTCATAGCTCGAAAAAATTGCATCCAAGATTTTTTGTCGCGGACTTATATCATGTTTGTTGTTAAGGAGTTTAAAGATGGTCACGTTTGCTAACTTATGGGTGCAGAGTTTTTCCAAGAAGGGCATGAGCTTTTTGCACAAGAGACTGGCTCTTGTGTCTAGCACTTGATTATCCAAGCAGTGGAACGTGTCAAGAAACCATGTAATCAAGAGCGAGCCGTTGCTGCCAATAGCCAATTCGTGCGCATATTCGACTATAAGACTAGAGACCAATATCAATTGTTCTCGCGTAATGGTACTCTTTTCGGAAGACTTAGAGTCATTGAGGGTCTCCAAAATGGTTCTGATACAGCGCACCCCAAACCTGCCAGAACTAATTTCCATGAAATTAGTGCAGATTGCCTCAAAAATAAAGTCGTTATAGGGAGACCCGAACTTAAGACAACATTGTAGAACATAATTACCAAATTGGTCATTGAATAGCTTTACAGAGTATGGTCTGATACTTTCTGCAATCAAAACCTTTTGTTCGGGTTCATATTGCGACAGGTTGATAATTTTTTGAATCGCCCAAGTGCCATTCTTATGAGTTCCCAATTGTGCGAAATATGGGAGTATACGCTTCACCATCTGTAGTTTCACTTGCGAAGATGAGAGAACAGTGAAAAGTTTTTGCACAACCGTGTTACCAATGTGGTCATAGCACAATTCAGGCAACTCATCTAACATTGCGATTGCAAGAGATTCTAGCTCTTCTTGAGACAATATTACAGAATCATCATCAGCGTCAGAACATCTATTGTTTTGCAAAGCTTTTTCGTTTGCCTCCAAAGACTTTCGCAATTCTCGTATCTTTGGGGCATCCATCTGGCGCAGAGCGCCGGAGTCAGGCAAAGCTCCTAGGCTTGTTTTATACTCGGTCTTTGGATACTTGATAGCGCCAGCGATTATTGCAGTAATTTTATCAAGGTCGATGGAAGATGATCCAGCCAAAAGGCCACATGTTGCGGCAATTGACTCCGCAATTGAGGTAAAGTTCACGTTTGAAGGAGTGCTGTTGCATATTTTCTGTGTCGTAGCTTCAGGAAAATCCAAATCAGTAAATTTCTTACCTGAGTGTCCATTTGCAACGGTGGAAGGCGGAACTGCTGGGGGAAGTGGCGATTTAGTATTATCAATAATTTTTGCAAAAGCAACATAGAGAATGATACCAGGAATTATCTCCAAATGATTGAAATTTGCTTTTAAATTCATCGCAACTTCAATGGAACGGCACACGATCAACGCCATTTTGGAGTTACTTGCCAGTGTCACTTGAATGCTGAGCACACCCCAGTGGTGACACCCAGAGGGGATCCCCGTTGGTTGGCTGAGAAGTTGGTAAAGTTTTGCTGCATTGAGGAATCGAGGCACATTGTCAAAAAGTAGGGTATTTGTAGGTCCTAAACTTGGATTTTCAAAATTTGTCGTGATTTGCAATTCAAAGAAATTAAATTCGTCTTGCAAGAATGGTTCAGCACTCACATTTGAAAGCAGCAACGGAGAGCCAGAGAGATTGTGATTTTGTTGGGAATTATAATTCATGATGCTGCCCTGGAAAGAATGCATGTTTTGCGATGCACTATGCGGGACATGCGATGAAGCTCCTGGCAACACATTTGGTGAAGAAGATTGTGGAACCTTGGAATATGTGCCCGAGTATGTTTGTGACCGATTGCGAGTACCTTGAAATGGTATTTCACTAGCATCAAGGTCGAAATTATCGATGAACGGGGTCAGATCATCATGGGTAGAATGCAAAAATGGGGAAAAATTAGAGCGAAACGCATCCGCCTTCTGGGAAGCCAGGGCAAAATTCAGGCCAGAGGTGGTGTGAGAGCGATTTCGCGGTTGGGACGGAAATCCAAAAGAAGCGGGTTGAGGAATAAGATTAGGACTCAAAAAAGATGACGAGCTTGGTTTGGACGAAGGGACACCATTATGAGACTGATCAGGAAATAGGTCTAGAGCCCCACCACTGCTGGATACCGACCGGTCTGGAGATTGGGTGGTGAAGGCATCGTCATTCCAGATCGAGTTAGTGGAGAACAAAGAGCCAGAACGCACTCTGCGACCATTGCACGATCCGGAATAACTGGCAGCAGTGCCAGAATGAGCACCGAGCAAAAACAGAGACAAATTTACCGAAGCATCTCCATCATAGACCGCTGGATGTGGCTCTTGCTCTAGTAAAAGCTCAGACAGAACGTTGAACACGTCTTCCGGGAGCAACGAAACTTGGGGTTCCAAAAGAGCCGAGTTGTGGGGAGAAATCATGGTAGGAAGAGAGTCTCCCAACGACGTAGCTGGTGGTTTCAGGTTTTTTGGGATGTCTTTGTTGGACATGGTCGGGACAGGTGTCATTGCCGAGGCAGGAGTATGTACCGTTGGGGTTGAAAGCACCTTGCTTTCGTCTGCGCTGGAAAGCGAGATAGTAGGTGGAGGAGAATTAACCATGTGATGCCAAAGTGGCAGGAAACCAATTTGGAGTGATAACCGAAATGAAACTGATGGTTGTGCTTGTGGTTTTCAGAGGACAAAAGATTATCGGATCCGACGGGTGTTCTGAGGCGGGGCGAGCAGTGTGTTTAATTTCCAAATTAGCGTGGAAAGCGGGTCGGAAAATGAAAGATTCAAGCAATGATGCTGAAGCTGAGTGGGAGTATAAGTATTATAAAGCGGAGTGTTTTGGTTTCAGGATCTATGTATGTGAAACATTCATTCGCTTTTCCAAATGAGAAAAGACGAGAAGAAAAAGCTGGTGGTTCGGCTCGTCACGGTGATTGGCAATTGTGCTTAGAGGCAGAACCGGGCGAGCGTGTGACGTGTAGGCGTGGCCCCGGCAGGAATAGGAGAGCGCGGGCCCCAGGCCTGGCCGCAAAATCGAACAAGAAAAAAAAAATCGAAAGGGGGAGAAGTCGCAACCATCCAAGGTGCAAGCTAAGTCCCGACTATTTGGAGCCAAAATAACCGCTGGTGGATGGTCGTAAAATTAAGCAGTCCTGGTGCAGCCACGTAGTCAGTGCTCGAATCAGCAGAGAAGAAGACAAGAACAAGAATATTAGGTGGATTGTTGGAGGGAAGGGGCCAGATCTGGAACCGTTTATTATTTTTTCAAACTTTGGCTTTTCAGAACGGTATCGACAAACCGTATTTTCCTATTGTGGCATACGAATTTGAGCTTTGTCAAGAGCTAAATGTACCCTATGGTCCCATATATCCTTGTCCTGGAAATTCTGGAAGTTGTGTTTTTTTCGCCTCGCCGTCCTCAGCCAGAACCATTTTAAATTTGGGGCGTTTTCAGATTTGGTGAGCGCGCAAAAAAAAAAAAAAGACGACATGGCCAAATTTTTCTCTCCCGGAGTTGTACCTCGCCTCATTCGTTCTGAGACCTCTCATCCCTGCCAACCTGACTTTCTCGGAGTTTAATTTCGCGTTTGGCCTGGTTGTTCATACACTAAAGACAGTAGCTTTCCCTTAACAATTCCCTGTATACTCTTACTACAACAATCATATATTTGGACACGGATCGAGCCAGATGTCCGCCTTTTTCAAATTCCCTAAGCAGGGGGTCAAAATACCTTCATAAGACATTATCCGCATCCGGCTCATGTCATACATTCTCAATCGGCCTTGTTTTCGCATACAAAATTCGTGGCGAGGCAGGTGCTACAGTTTGGTGTCGCATCTTGCAACATAAACCGCATCTAGCAATTATTTGTCAATATGTCGAGTTTGAAAAGGTTTTTTTTTTCTTTTGCAACTGGCTTGTTGGTCTTGGTGTGTCCGCTTAAGCTTTATTAGCTTCATCTTGTCTCAATCACTTTTGGGGCGCGCCGCAGCTGTGTTTTACTATGAGCATCAGTGCGACAACTGTTCGCCAAACACCAAATATCGATGGGAGAGCCGCAAAGACTGACGCCAAAAGTTGCACAGCTCTTTTCAATTACACAAACCTCAGCTGTCTGAAGCCACCTACATCCGTTGGGCAAATCCATATTTACGACCTCCTAGTACATCATTTTCGCTAAGAATATCAAGGTATGTCTCTTTATGAGTACATCCAAGAGTTCTCTCTGGCGGTCGCCCGTGAAAATGGCTCCAAGCTCAAACGCCTCCTTACAATCAACCCTGCCAATGGTGAAGGGCCCACACGCGCCAAGTTCAATGATCCAAGCGAGGTAGATCTCTTCCCGGTAGCGGAAAAGTTTCAGCCCGTGGTACGATGCTACTTGTCGGCCATGCGGTCTATTTATATCAACAGTGACATTAACATGTCATTCACACACCTCAACGACCTAGTGGTGGCGTTAAACCGTGCTGCCGAGACACAACTGAAGTGGGTGTGCGCTGCGCTCATTAACTGCAGCGATGAATTGATCTCGCTTTACCAGGTCCGTGCTAAGCAGAAAACGACTCGCCAAACAGACGCGAACCTGCGGGAGATCACTGCGTCGCTCGAATTGATTGCCTCTACGATCAACAGGTCATTCAAGATCTGTCTCACTGATAAGACCCTTGACCTTGCCGTGTCTAAAAAGACCAGCATCCATTTTTTTTTGGCCGCGCTTATCAAAATATACTTCAAGCTAAACAAGCTCGAGTTAGCCAAATCCATAGAAAAAGCCCTCACGGGTACAGGGCTCGCGCTTCCGACCATTGTCCACAGCCCTGTGGAGTATCGCAGACACATTGTCACGTATCTCTACTTTAGTTCGCTTCTTTCGCTTGATGAGTCTGAGTTTGCGTTCGCCGAAGCAAAGCTTCTCACCGCCATGCAGTTCCTCTCGTGCTACAAGAATCAGTCTAAAGTTGCTGCTCAAACTGAAAAAATCTTGCTTTTGCTTGTTCCGTTGAAATTGTACAACTCGCGCCAAACGCTTCCTGCGTCAACCTCGGCCAACTTCAAGAAATTGGAGCTCGTTTACACGCAGAGCTTGTTTGGTGCTATTCGGACAGGAAATCTCCGCAAGTTTGATGCCAGTGTCCAGAAGTTTCAGAAAACTTTTTTGAAGCGCCATATCTATCTCTTGGTGGTGCACTTGAAAAGCCTCTGTTACCTTCGCTTAATCAAGCGCACGGCCCGCCTCTTTGCCGAACTTGGCACTCCTTCCCCACATATTGTCCCACTTAGCGCAATCCAACTCGCGATCGAGTTTTCTACAAATAATACAGAATCCACTGATGGGGGTATGGAAGTGCCTGAGTCACTTGCAAGTCAAAATTACTCCGTTTCCGCAGAGGAGGTGGAGTGCATTTTAGCAAACTTGATTCAGAAGAAGTGGGTAAAGGGCTACATCTCCCATTCCAACAGGTGTATCGTCCTTCTGAAATCAGATGCTTTTCCGCCGATCTAGCTTCCATCCATAAAACAATTGGATTTGCTCTTTTGCAAAATGGCAATTGAACTATGGGCTATGGGCAGGGTGGTACGGGTGCGCGTTTGGTATGGGCAAGCGAAAAAAAAAATCATCTAGGAAAAAGCTTGAAGAAGCACAATCTCTTAATAAATTGCCATAATGTCGTTCATCAATATCTGTCGTGATAATACCGATCCTTTCTATCGTTACAAAATGCCTCCCATCCAGGCTAAGGTGGAAGGTAGAGGTAATGGTATTAAGACAGCCATTCCAAACTTGAGTGAGGTCGCTAGAGCTTTGGGCAGACCTGCTCCGTACTTGGTGAAGTTTTTCGGATACGAGTTGGGTGCTCAAACCACATTCAAAGAGGATGATGACCGTTATTTGGTGAACGGCTCCCATATGCAATCTGAATTACAGGATTCCTTGGATGGTTTCATCGCCAAATTTGTCTTGTGTGGAGCTTGTAAGAACCCAGAGACTCAGATCCAGGTCAAAGGAAAAGGCAACTTGCAGAAGGACTGTAAGGCATGTGGTCGTATCACCGAAGTTGACCCAAGACACAAGTTGTCTTCGTACATCTTGAAGAATCCCCCACCGTCGACTGGAAAGAAAGCTGCCACTGCCACTGCTAACGTTGTCGGCGGAGGTAAGACTATCTCTGAGATCGCTCAAAGTGCCGAGGGTGGCGACGCCCCTAAAGAAGGCGATGATGATGACGACATTTTGACCAAGAAGATTAACGCCGAGGCGGCAGCTTTGTCTAGCCAAACTGTCGAGGTTGCGGACGACGACTGGGCTGTTGATATGTCCAAAGAAGCTATCGAGGCTAGAGCCAGAGAGCTAGAGGGTATCTCCCTCAGTGACTCGCAAACAAAGGTCAGTCAGTTTGGCGAGTGGGTCTTGGAGCAAGATCCTGAGTCCAAAGACAATTTGCCATCCGATGTTGAGATCTACAAGAAGATTGTTGAGTTGGAACTTTTAGACACTCCAGAAGTGGTGATGGTCCTTGCTCAAGTCTTATTTGACGAGTCAATTGTTGAGCAGTTGGAGACGCACCAAGGTTTGTTGGTTAAGTTGATCAACGAAAGAGAAGAATACGAAAAGGCTTTCCTCGGTGGATTGGAGAGATTCTTGGGATTGGAAAAATCCGACTTGATTCCCGCCGTTCCCAAGATCTTGCACAAGCTCTACGACAGCGAAATAATAAGTGAAGAAGCCATTATTGAGTGGGGTTCTAAGGTGTCAAAGAAGTACGTTCCGAAAGACGTGTCAAAGAAGGTCCGCAAGGCAGGCAAGCCGTTTATCAAGTGGTTGCAAGAGGCCGATGAAGAGTCTGACGAAGAGTAAGGCTCGTGTTTCAGTCACAAGAATAAATCATACGCCGCACGCGCTTTTGCTGTTGTATCTGTGCGTCTTTGCCCTGTGAGTCCTTTAGCGGGTATTTTGAAGTATATGGAAGAGGTACGGTATGCCTCGGTAATACACACATTCATATATATATATATATACATAAACACGGAAGCTCTGTTTGATTAGTTTGTCATTAGCGTACTTGTACTTATTTCCCGCTACTTTTGATACCGTCTGGACCCCAGTTTACCTGAAGGCCCCCCAGGAAGGTTGCCATTGAGCGGAGGGCTACCGGATCCAAAGCCCGAGCTTGGTGGCCCACCCATTCCAGGACCCATGGGCATGCTGGGTGGCATCGGCATGCCCTTCATGTTTGGAGGCATTTGCATATTTGGAGGCATTGGCATGTTCGCCATATTTGGCATATTGGGCATGTTTGGGGGCATAGGCATGGGCATGTTGGGCATGTTTGGCATATTCGGCATGTTGGGCATATTCGGCATGAAGGGAAAAGGGAACGGCATATTTCCCTTTCCTCCTGGTGCCCCACCCATCATCTTCGCCATTACTTTCTGGGGATTGAACTCGCCCCGGAGCTTGTCCTGCTTGTGGCAGTATGCCGTCCATGTGAACTCGTCGAACCCGTAGTTGAAATAGTCGCTGATGTCGACGCCCGGCGCCCGCCACGGCTTCTCCTTGATTTCATCAAGATCTAGCTGCGTCAACGGTTTACCCTCGTATTCAGCCACAGAATTGATGTCAACGGTGGCCCCGCCGTCATCTTTACTCACGCTCACTGTTTTCTTGCGTGTGCCGCTGGCCCTCGTTCCGCCAGTTTTCTCGTCCGAGTCGTCGTCCGAGTCGTTTACCTCACCAATGACGTCATTTAGGGGACCCGAGGTTGAGGAGACGGTGGTTGTGGCATTTCCTGGAGCCCGGGGCGCGGGGTCACCAATCACAAACTCGACGTCGTCATCGGAAGAATCCTCCTCATCTTCTTCGTCCTCATCATCGTCCATATCGTTTCCGTTTTTAGCACCTTCGTCGGATGCAGATGGCACATTGGGGGCCCCGGGCTCTATGGCTCCTTTAGAAGCACTGATTGTCAGGCTTTCTGGGGCGTCAATACGAGCTTTCTTCGCCGAGGGCCTCTCGTCTTCAGACAGGTAAAGGTAGGCGTCTTCGTCGTCGGACTTGGGCATCGCTTATGTGCAAAACTATCGGTGAGCAGGTATTTTATCTTTCCGAGATGCAAGAGTTGAGATGATATCACAAATTTATTCGTCTAATGATAGCTGGGTTGCAGAAGCCTATGGCTGATGTGTTGATGTATTTGTATAATTGCTGGGGTCGATGGGAACGAGCCTGCGATTCTAGAGCGACTGAAAAGTTGGCTGTGTGCAGTACGCACAAGCACGGGCTTAGTATTACATGTAAAATAAACTGTTTATCTCAATACACTATATCGGTGGCGAGGCAATTCTCAGCCGCCAAATCAAATTATATGGCTTCCATAGATTGTATGGCATGTGACATAATTTGACGCCATGGCACAGGCCGTCCGCTTGGTTCATCAAGCTTCCACCCACAGCTTTCTCCGGTCACCATTCTTGCTTTGCATCAATCGCACCCAAGGCTGGCGGCGGAATTTGTTGCGGTAGACAATCTCTTGAATGGTCTTGACCCAGACCGTCTTTTCAGTCCTCGAGGGCGCGCCGAAGTCAATGGTCTCGCCGTTGGCGAATCTGATTTTAAACGAGTTGCCCATTAACATTATGTCACTGAAGTTTCTGTAGTTTGGTGAAGATTGTCTGATGTTATCTTGGTCAACAAAGATCACTTCTGCGACTTTTTCGAGGTTAATCTTTGCCCTCGATTTATGAGAGAACTCGCTGTGGGCTATTAAGGATGTGCCCTGAAGCTTGAACCATCTGCGTTTCCACGACTCGCAGTCTCCTCCTTCCTGGTGCAAATACCCTTCCAATGTCAAATGCCTCTCATCTTTCAAATCATGCAAGCTCTCGTAGGCTGACTTGATGCTCGTTGGAAGTATTTCGTATTTCTCGTTCCTTGGCACGTAAAGCATTTTAACCTCAAGTTGCGCAACCGGATAGGGCTTCTTCACAAATTTTTCTTCATTGTGCGAGTATGAGGCCCACTCATTGTAGCAAATGAGGTTGAATGTGCACACTTGTCCAGTTATCTGATTCTTGTACAGATTCAAATCCACATAACACCTCGCGAAGGAACCGTCGGTAGCAAAAACACTTGCCAAAGGATCCACGCTGATCTGGGGCACAAATCTAGTGGTAGTCACTATCTCTTTGGATCCGAAAAGTCTTCCAAGCTTGGTCCTAGATTTCACCACTTTTCTTTCTTGAACCTCTTTATAAGTGGGCTTTGGTTTCGAATAAGTGGCCTTTAGTGTAAGTATGAACTCTAGTGAGTCGGACACCGAGAGCTCAAATTCTCTATCAATCGCTACCTTGCTAGAGTCTAATCGACAATCAGGAGTTTTGATACAGTGTATACCATTGTCCAAAGTCATGTTGAATGAAACATTCCTGTCTCTGATATCGCCAACATTCACGTTTTTCAAGCTCATCACTCGGAAAAAAAGTTTCCCGAGTTCATCTGGCTTGTTCGCTTCCAAAATATTTGGTGAAAGCTTCTCAGTACATTGAGTAGGTGCCAGACTTGGTTGTCCTTGAGTACGATCGGGACTTAGCTTTTCTCCCGTGACATTTGAAGACGCAGAGGCTGCACTCAAACGAGTCTTGTCAGTCCGAAGCTTCTTGTTTTGTAGGTTTTGTAGATCTTTAGACGTATCCATTCTTTTGTTGAGAACAATGCCTGTGACTGAGCCATTTTGTTTCACAACTTTGATTGGAGAGTGGATCTTGATTGGAGAAGATCGGGCCGACTTTGCTGGATGTGCCAGTGAGGAAAGCTCTGCACTTTTTTCCGGGCTAATCTCTGTCCAGGACTTAACAAAGACTTTGGCCTTGGGTTCTTTTGTGATGAACGCGGCCGAGTCAACTTCGCATGATTTTTCCAAGGAATTGTTTGCCCGCACATCTTGCTCCCCATTCACCAAAAATGGATTGAATGTGACATCTTCCTGAGCACCCTGCAGTGGTTCTTGCGCCAGGAAAGATAGTGATTTGCTTTTTTGCTTCTGTGGAGAGTTCTCTATGCTGACAAAATTTACGTCGGGATCTGGTAATGAGTGATCCTCTGTATCGCTTTTGTTTCCCAACGAAGACTGAGAAGTATCCACCACATCTGCATGAGCAACCTCTCCGGATTTATCCTGATCCATAATATCGGTGATATAGGCATGTGATTGTGGGTCTAACAAACTGTTTATCTGATTGTGTCTGATGAGTGTTTTTGTATGAGGCTGGAGAGAATGGTTGACTGGTCTGTCTTCGGCACTTCTTGTTGGTACACGGAATTTTATGGCAGCCCCAGCGGAGCTAGAAGCTAGCGAGTCACAATAAATGGACGCACGCTGTTGGAGCGCCTCGTATTTGTCGTTCGGCTTGTGTTGAGTGGCCGCAATCGCAGCTCCCACATTTTTAAGTCCGGAGTATTCTTCTAATGTCATGGCTTGCTTCATTTGCATGATTTTTTTAACATCGTCTCGATCCAAGCTGGGCAATGTCTTCATTCCTTGTGCTTTGATAGTCGGCGCAACCACAGATCCATCAAGAAATATGTCGTTGTATTGATTTTTAGGCGATAAAATCGAGTTGGACCTCTTGATTTCAAAAGAGGGTACATGGAATCTGGATTGCCTCATGTTTATCCCATTCTTGTTGCGTAGTTGTGATCTCAGGACCAGTCTTGGTCTCAAGGTCTCATTTATCGAATTCCTTCTGGGAAAAGCAGTCTCGGTCATTGAATTCTCGCGATTATTCTTTCGATCGAGTTCAGATAAAAGGCACAGGGACTCTAGGCTTTTTCTCCGCGTTGCCTTCGCGCCATTTGGGTCACCGGCAGCGGCCTCGTTTTCCACAGTCGTTTGATCCCTCATCAAGCTTCTAAAATGTTCTTCAAGGCCAGAGTCTTGTGAGATTTCGGGTAGAAAAGCAGAAACATTCAAATCTTCTAAGTTCAGACTTAAAACTCTTGTGGACACGAGGTTTACGTCTGTAAACTTCTTGGGCTGCAATGAAGGCGGGATTTGATATTTCGCACGTTGTGTAATATCAGCAGTATTATATGTCAGAATGGAAGGAGCCTTGTAAAATGAGGCAGTGGGCTTCAGAACACGGCGACCCAACAGTTGAGAATGCCAGATTGAAAGAAAGTTAGCAGCTTGTTTTTCAACATCATGCTCTGCAGATAATGACTCTTCAAAAGATTTTGATTTATCTTTGAGTCTTTGAGTTAAGTCTGCAAATGCGTCATCATCGCTTTCATCGACAGGTAACTTTATATTTAGAGGAGGAGTGATGTTAGAAGAATTAGCAAGCACGCTGCAATCAAAGTCTTGAGGCAACAAAGTATTCTCCTCCTTTCCATCCTTAACGTCGGATGAGCTAGTTGGTAATTGTGTAGTCTTGGGCCTTGAAGTGGTATTTTCTGATCTAAGTGGCGCCAAACTTTGAAAGGAATACTCAACGGAATCTTTGTATTCATCCAGTTCGGCTGAATCAGTTGAATATGATGGGCTAGATGCTTTATGATGCTCGGTTATTAGTTTAGTTTGGTGCATGGCTTCTGATCCATCCTCTGAGGAATTTCTGTCTCGCACATCTGTTGCATCTTGATTATCCAGTGCATGATAAGACTGGGGAGGAGCCGGGAACTGTGCCGAAGTTTCGACAGAGGGTACTAATTTAACGAGGCCAGGCACCACAGCTTTCTCGTCGACTTGAAACGTGTGGGTTTCGGCAAAACTTTCAGGAACCTCCTCAATGAATGAGTGTTCGTCACCTGATACTTGCAGATCACCCTCGCTTTCAGGCTCTTCGAGTTGTTCAACAATCTGAGACGAGAGATCCCTTGTGCCTTCTGGGATGCAAGAATTCAAAGGGGGTTCAACATGATTTTCTTGATCTTCTAGGTGGTCAATTTCCCGATCCTTTTGTTCTTCTTGTTCTTCTTGTGCCTCTTCCTTTATGCTGGCTGTCTGTGCTGGAGTGCATGAGGACCATTCAGGATCTATTGGTTCGGACTTGATAGGCTTATTGTTCTCACTTAGTATCCCAGGAGAGCTTCCTTTACCTAAATCATGTTCGCATACGAAGCTATGCTCTTCCTTCTTGATGTCGAGATATCCACCCATGTTTTCGGGCTCTTGATTGGGCTCCGACGTCGCCTCGATCTCTTGTTTGAGTCGTATCGCAGGAGACTCATTATAGATAGCCCGGGTTGTGTTGATCACTGGAGGAGTAGCTTGTGGGGCGATCTTTGTTTCGGAAGGATTTTGTTCTTCCATCTCCAGGGACTGAGGCTCATCAGCTAGCGTACCCTCTATCTCATGCGCGCCAGGCATATCGGCGTGCGGCGCCGAGTTCAACAAGTTAAGTATGGACTTTTCTGTCAGGTTGTAGGAATGGTCGTATGAATGGTCCGGGCTTTGTCTTAGTTGCGGTTCTGCTTGCAGTAGCGGGAACTGAGACCCCATACTAGAAGATTCTGAGATTGTGTCTTCATTCGCATCGGCCAAGGCAATCAACAGTGCGGCCACGGTGTCGGGGAATCCCTTTATCCCATCATTGAACTGCATGCCCTTGGAGCCCCTCTGAACAGCATCTGCCAGGAGCTGTCGGTTCGAGTCCACCAACGACTGGAGAGACGACTGGGAGGAGTGTGCCGAGTTGATGTATAGCTTCAGCGAGTTCAACAAAGCACCCAACGGGTTCTCTTGGGGACCAGGGGTGTATTCCTCCAAGTGATACGACAAGCGGTGTATATTCACGTCAGTCTCTTCGGGCTTAGCCCTTTCCAACTGATCTAAGTGGATATCCAAGTCGTCGTTGGTGTGCTGGAGTGAAGGAGACCAGAATGCATTGAGCTGGTCATTCAAAGCATTGCCGGTGTATCCGTTTTCAGGCTCATGGAGTGGGTTGGCGTGATGCAGGGTCTTGACATTTGCTTCATCATCGCTGGATAGAAAGTCTTTGTTTGGAGTCAAGAGACCCGTGATCGTGCTGGAAGTATGTGGAGGAGGTGCTGGGGGAGACGCGGTGCAGTCCTGGGACGTGGCTGAGTGGTCAATCTCCAGCCACATGTGGTTGGAGAGCTCTGTAGGCTTTTCTGCGGGAGTGGTTTCTGGCTCTTTCGGGGAGTATGTGTGGAGGGTGTCGAGGGAGGGCTGGAAGGCAACTGACTTTTTGGGCGATCCCGAGGACACAGACGACGACTTCATAATGCTTTTGCTTGGCGATAAGCTGTCCTCCTGGAGGAGTTCGTCTTGGCCATGCGGGCACATGCCGGGGACCTCGTCGGCGCAGGGATCGCTGTGGGGAGCCTCTACCTCATTGTGGTCGCTGACATACGTGTCTGAGGACGAGTTGAAGTCCTTTTTCAGAAGATCGAGGCGGAGATCGAGGCGGAGCTCGTTGCCAGCCGCGTCTTTGTGCACAAGACACTTGAGTGGTTTGACGGGGGAACCCTCCGGCGATGAGCCGTCGCCGTTCGGGGACATCTGTGCGGGACCATCGTGTTTCAACTCCTGGAGGAACATGTCGACAGACTCTGCTTCGGTTAGTATGCACTTATGAAAGCACCCGTGTCCAGGCGTACGCGGGGGTACGAGTGTGGGCACGAGTGTGGGGAGGGGGGCGCTTAGCAAAGGCAACACACGGGTCTCTAGAGGCCATACCGTTGGCCTGGCTGTTGATGAGTGCGCCCAAGCAGCGGGACGTACCGTTTTCGTGCCTAAAGATATCTGAGCCGCCAGAAGGCGTTCTGGCTGTGGCCGCTTCCATTTTTGCACGCTGGAAGGTGGTGAGAGCAGAGCAGCAACAACACAGATGAGTTGGTGGTGCGTGCACTGGGTGACGGATGTGGATGAAAAACAAACATGCGCGCCCACAATGGGAAGGAAGCCTACGGGAAGGAAGCATATGGGAAGGAAGCGCAAAGGTTTCCGTGTACATCCCCCGTACGAGGTGCCACCGGGACCATTGCCCAAGGGGCGCTGTGACCCGAAAGACCCGCCCTCAGGCCTTAGGCACCAATGCAAGTCTTGACTGGCTGTCCAGAATGGAGGGGACCCGAAACACGCCAACCAGCTCTATGGTGCAGGACAGGCGCTACTAGATTACTAGATATTGTGGTCTCGGGCATCGCGCCTGTCGCTACACATGAGAGTAGCGCCGCAGTGCGCTCTGTGCCGCTAGGCCCCGAACGGGCTGTGGCTCCGACGTTCCCAGCGCCTGGGCTCGGTCGATGTGGCCATATAGCTCAGTGGTTTATTGAAGCACACCCTGCCGTGTGGAGCAGTGCGCCCTCGCCGCGACCCAGGGCCCATATACAGTAGTAATTTCCAGGGCTCTGGTGGTTGGTGGCCTCACTGTACGTGGCGGCACCAGAGCGGGGCTCTTGCTCTTTAAGTCTTTGTGCTTTTAGTCTTTGCGCTTTTAGTCTTTGCGCTTTTAGTCTTCTTTGGTCTTTTGGCCTTTTGGCCTTTTCTTCTTTTCTTCTTTTGGTCTTTGCTCGACAAACCTAGAGAAAACACCAGCTGCGTTTGCAGCCGGGAAGCAGAGGCAAGCATGCAAATGACACTGGTGTGCGGCAAGGCCCCCGCGGCCCTTTGCGCGCGTGCTCGCGTACGGCCCCAGGACCCGGCGCAGCGAAAAGAGAGCCGCGCCCAGGTGGAACAAGGCAAAACACAGCCTTGCGCCCACACACACACGCAAGGCACCAAAACAAGACACATTGAAAATAGCGCCGTGTTCCAGGGCCATCGGGCACACAGGCCCGCGCTCGCACTGCGGCGGCGCCCGAACACGGGGCCCGAGGCCCGGCCTCGTGATTGCTACAAAATAGCCCTCGCGCCAGGCACTGGAATGTCGGTGCTACCAAAAAAGAAGAAAAAAAAAAAAGGCAGGTCCGCCGCGGGCGGGCTCACGTAAACGCGCGTCATTGCTGCTCGCGCCATACTAGCCAGTGTCACGAAAACCAGCCGGCTTGGTGGGTGTGTCTTGTGCTGTCAGCGAGATACGCTGCCGCCGGGCTCTTGTTCGTTTTTCTCTTCTTCGCTTCTTTGCTTTTCCCCTCTTCACTTCTTCGCTTTTCCCCTCTCCAATTCTTGTCGTTTCCTCTATTCTTCTTGGTTTTGGGCAAGCCCCACGGTTGGGCCAAACAAAGGCGCCCGCCCTGGGTGTCATATGCCCTAATGCGCCGGTGTCTGGTGCGAGAGTTATGAACACTGCAACGGGGCAGTGTGTCTACACGCGAGCAAAAAGGACGAGCCCCTTGTTTTCAGACCGCAGAATGCTCGAAACCGCCCACGGCTGCCCCATTCAGAATCCCGGAGCGCCGCGGCAAAACCTGGCCAATCAAGGCTCCGCCCATTGCATTCTGTCGCGCGGGCCTAGCCTCGTGGCTCGCGCCTTGGTGCACGTGCCGAGTCTTCCGGGCCCCGCGGCTCGGGCCCGCTTCGGGGACGTAAAAAAAAAAGAAAGAAAGAAAGAAAGAAAGCAGAACGAAGACAAATAGAAGGGGTGGGAGGAGAAACACACGGCAGCGTGGTTCTCGATGGCCTCTCGTCACCTGGCAATATACCCAGCACCAGGGCCGGACCCGTCCGGCTTCCATGCCGGGCCATGGGCCAGGCCCCATGGCATCGCGCGCAGGAAATCAAAACACATCGCGCTGCTTGCACATATGTCGCTGCGGCTCGCAACCATGCGCGTGGGCGGCGCGAAACAGATAAGTCCCCGGCGATTTCCCAGGCACCCTCTCCTTCGCCCCCGCTCCTACTTCTTCCTCCTTCGTCTCTCGCTGCAGCATTTACGCCAAGACACGAAATGCTCAAGAACCTCGTCTTTCCCGTGTTGGCATCTGTTGCCGCCGCCGCGAGCCTGGACTCGTGCTCGTTCTCCACCACCATCTCCGCCGCGTCGGCGGTGTCCGACCTCAATGCGTGCCCAACCTTGAGCGGCGACATCACGGTGACCGGTGACGTCCTCGCCTCCGTCGACTTGAGCCTGGTGGAAAACGTGGCCGCGGACTTGGTCTTCTTCAACTCGTCGTCCATCACTAGCGTCGACTTTAGCGCATTGGCAAACGTGACTGGCTCCTTGAGCTTCTCTGCATTGACGCAGATGCACAGCATCGAGTTCGCCGCGTTGACGTCCGCCGAGGAGTTGCTGTTCATCTCGTTGCCCTCCCTTGCGTCGCTCAACTTGGGCCTGGGCTTGGCCAACGTCTCCTCTCTTACTTTGTCCGACACAGCGCTCTCGTCGATCGACAACCTCTTGCAGTTCACCGACATTGGCGTGTTGAATGTCAACAACAACAAGAACATCACGCTGATTGACTTGTCAAGCTTGGAGCTGGTCACCGAGGGCTTGACCTTGTCCTTCAACAGCGATAACGCCACCGTCAAATTGGACAGCTTGCAGTGGGCCTCCAACTTGACTCTTCAGGACATTGGCGATGTCGACATCTCCAGCTTGAAGTACGTCAACGGCTCGTTCATCATTGCCTACAACTCCTTCGACTCCGTGTCGTTCGACTCCTTGACCTACGTCGGTTCCTCGTTGCAAGTGTTTGCCAACGACGACTTGGAGTACTTGGGCTTGGCTAACTTGTCCGAGATCGAGGGCGAGTTCCATGTCTTCAACAACACCTACTTGCTGGACATTGACCTCGACAGCTTGACGACCGTCACCGGTGCCGTCGACCTCGAGGGTGCGTTCGGCAACTTCACCATGCCTAGCTTGGAGGAAGTCGACGGTGACTTTTCCATCGAGTCCACGAACGAGGACTTCTCGTGCGACTTCTTTGACGACTTGTATGACGACGACGTCATCAAGGGCCACAACTACAACTGTTCTTCGCCTTCGACCACGGTCGTCTCGCTGGCCTCCTCCTCTTCAACTACCAAGTCTACCTCCACTACTACCGGCTCCAGCTCAAGCACGACCTCCTCGTCAAGCTCTTCGTCGAGTTCTACCAAGTCGTCGGGCGCCATCTCCGTGACTCCTGCCACCATGTTCACCTGTGCCATTGCGGGTGTCTTGGCTCTCTTGATGTAGTCTTCGCCAAAATACACTGCCGTGTCACATACCCTACATATGCTAATCAATTTGTTTTTATTTTCCATCCTGGTTCCTGGTCTCCACGTGCATTCTATACTGCCTGTGTGTGTCACCAGAGTCTGTCCATGCGATTTCTCATGCTTAGACATCGTACAGTAGCTTCCGCGGCGTAAAGCGCCCTTCGCCGGGCATAAAAATTTTGATTTGGCCACAGTTGGCTGTGTGGAATGTTTCATACTGGTTGCTGGAGCAGTCTACATGCAGTTAGTCGGCTAAATTTCTAATTTCCACACCGCCATGGCTGGTTTGCTTTTCTTTTTTTCAATGGCAGCAAGCAAATTATGTATCATCTTGGTGTGTGCATGCTGTGCTTCTGGAACATATGCCGTCGGTCTCGGCTGTAACTTAAGGGCACATTCTACCTTACTTGCTTTCGTAACCGGCACCGGAATAAGTGAAAAACGTCGGGGCTGAGTATGAACGTCACGTGACCCAGTGTTTTAATAGCCCCGTCTTCCCCCGATGCAGAGGTAGTAACCAAGAGATACATAGTTCGTATTTACTAAAAAGCTTAAAAAGAACTCCACACCCTTTATTGATGACCTTGTTCACCACACTTTGTCTATTAATGCTATTTTTAGACAGCCCAGTATAGTAGCCTGTATGTTGTGTATACATCAACCGTGCCTGCACCAGCTCTTCCGAAGTGGCTCGAATGCTAATTCTAAGTTTCTACTCTGCTGTTGCATTTGTTCTTACTGACAATCTTTCTCGATTGAAAACGCAGGGCAATTACCTAGCTAGAAACCTGGATCGCTTCGGTACCTCCACAAACATCTTCGAGCTTGTATTTGTCAATTATTTCCCTTTGTTAAGCCTTTTTTTCATAGACCATGGAAGCATTTACCAACGCAAACCAACACCACGTGGTCAAGGCTTATAACGCCCTATCTGGGGCTGAAAAACAGTCTTTCTATGCACAGCTCTCGCATATCGATGATCCACAACGTCTTGTTCAAACTGTGGAAAGTGCCATCAGCCATTCAACCACTTCATCCGCGTCACGTGAGTATGCCCAGCTTCCAGCATCTTGCACTGGGTCTGTGTTGGACCACGATGCCGCTGAGAGAAATTCCTGGGAATCACGTGGCCTAGCTGCAATTGCTCGCAACGAAGTAGCGGTATTGCTTTTGGCTGGTGGTCAGGGCACACGTTTGGGGTCCCTGGATCCAAAGGGGTGCTTCGATGTCGGCTTGCCCTCCAAGAAGTCGCTTTTTCAGGTTCAGGCCGAAAAAATCCGCAAAATCCAGGCCTTGGCCTCAGACTCTGCAATCGTGCAATGGTACATCATGACCTCTGGACCCACGAGAGAGGCCACTGAGGACTTCTTCAAGAAGCACGACTATTTCGGTTTGGAAGGAAAACAGGTTACTTTTTTCAACCAGGGGACGTTGCCCTGCTTTGACGCCGAAGGCAAAAAAATCTTGTTGGAGTCTCCTCAATCAATCTGCGAGTCTCCAGATGGAAATGGTGGCTTGTATAAAGCAATTCAGAAGGCTGGTATCTTGCAAGACATGAAGATTAAAGGCATCAAGCACGTTCACATGTACTGTGTTGACAACTGTCTTGTCAAGGTAGCGGATCCTGTATTTTTGGGATTTGCCATTGAGCGCAAATTCGATTTGGCCACTAAAGCAGTGAGAAAGAGAGACGCGTACGAGTCTGTTGGGCTCATTGTGCTCGACAAGAACGCACAGAAGCCATGCGTAATTGAATACAGCGAAATCTCACAGGAATTAGCGGAAAAGACAGACCCTCAAGACGAAAACAAATTATATCTTCGTGCCGCAAACATTGTGAACCATTATTACTCAGTGGACTTGCTCGACTCGATGCTCGACAAATGGACATCTTCTCAAGAATACCTTCCGTTCCACATCGCCAAGAAGAAAATTCCATGTTACAACATAGAAACAGGGGAATATGTGAAACCCACGGAGCCAAACGGCATCAAGCTCGAGCAATTCATTTTCGATGTGTTCTCATCGGTAGACTTGACTAAGTTTGGCTGTTTGGAGGTCGAGCGTTCTGAAGAGTTCAGCCCGCTCAAAAATTCAAATGCAGCATCCAATGATAATCCAAATTCATGCAAGAGACACTACTTGGAATTGGGTACCAGCTGGGTCAAGGCCCATGGTGGACGTATCCCCGAAGGTGCGACGGTGGAGGTTTCTGCATTGACGAGCTACGGCGGGGAAAACTTGGAGTTTGTTAAAGGCCGCGAGTTTGCCGATGGTGATCAATTGTAACTTATTGTGGCAATAGAATAGAGAGCTACTTTAGACACATTGCATCCATGCTGTTTTCTTCTTTAGGAGATTAAAATCACAAGCACGGCATGTAGGCTTTTTCTGTTTCTTTGCTCTTTTCCAAAACCGTGTGTCTTTTATGCATGTATCAAGTAAAGGGTATGAACAAAGTATGAGCCTTTGTTGTTACATGAGGACACTAAGCTTTTGCCCGTGTATACACCCAATCACAAACAATCCTCATGTGCAATACAAGAATGCTGATTTTTTTACTCCCGTGAGTAGGTAGACGCCGCACGTATCTCGTGTCTTGTAATACGCTTATAAACCTGCATCGTTTGTTTTCCAAAAGTGTCTCCCGAGCAGTTCAAAGAGCACTTTTTGCTTTCACTTTTTTGCTCCTACGTTCATATTTGTCGAAGTTGATCTTGCATAAACTCTTGATTGGGGAATCTTTTCTGAACAGCTTCAGTCATTTGTGAAGGGGAAAAGTAAAATGCGTTTCGGTCTCGGTAGCGCTCGAGTTGAGGTCCAGTTTCAACGCAGGCTGCCTAATTATTAAGCCTTTCGGTTCTTGGGGGGGTATATGCATCACTACTGTAGCTCAAACACCATTTCATTGGGTTCTGAATGGCGCGGATTTGAGAGCCGCTCTTGACGTGCTCAGAGAATATTCTACACATGGCTTGGCTCAGCGCACTGTAGGCGATCGGATGAGCGGAGCCAAAATGAGTCAGATACGGTGAGTGAGAACCTCGTGATTCGCTCAGCTAGGAGCCATGACAGCGGTAAAAACAACGGCCGCATCAAAGCAGACTCGTCAAATAAATTGATAAATTGATCAGATATGACGGGAGAGCCGGATGAACCCTTCGCCGTGTTTCTCGAAGTGCAAGATTCGTACCAGCTGAGACACGATACTGAAACCATCGTGCAGGCTTGGGCTTTGGGTGCGGTTTCGCGTTGTTGTTTCCGAAACCCCACCAGGGCGACGCCCATAGAATTTTATTGTACGCCCCCACCCCCCACCACATCCTCGCACATATTGCATAGTTGGGCCAAAGGCTCAAAATATGGACAAGAAGCAGAAAAGCGGATACCTCACTGATCTTGCAGCATAAGGAAAGGAAGGAAAAGCAAGAACATTTATAAATATATATATATATATATATCTAAATAAGCAAGATCCGCCCACAATCAATTCGTATTTGACCTATGAAATTGGGATGGAACACCCTGTTCTGTGAGTAATCATCTCGCGGTTTTGAGCCGTGCGCTTTTCCCCGTTCTTCCCGCCCTGCCCCAAGTTTGCTTGCGCGCATCAACGGCCCATTCCTAGACGAGAAATCGGGAACGGCCGCTCGGAACTCCATCGGCCAGGGTGTCTCGCGCGGAAAGACCCAAAGAAAAAATGACCCCCTTCCATGGGCCAAACTCCGTGTGTCGTTTTACATTCCAGTGTCTGACCCGGCTGTGGCGCCGCATTCAGCAACGACCGTTCCCAGTGCCATCAGGTCCTACACGAACGCGGCACACTTCACTTTGCAGACACTTCGCTTATAAAAAAAAAAAGCGCGCGCATGCACAAGGCCCCGCCTTAGGTCCAGCGGGTTTTTTTTTATACCCTGGCTCCAACAGCATATCTCCGGCAGCAATCAGCGCGCATACTTAATACGCCAGCTCCACGCGGCCGCAAAGGTCCACCTCTATCTTTTTTTCCTTCCCCCCCCCCCCCCTGTCCTCCCCTTAAAAGCTTTCATATACTAGCCCTAGTACCAACAACTTGCAAGCAAACTGCTGTCTCCCGCATCCTCATCCTTTGTCCTCTAACTTAATATTTCGCCATGCCTCGTCGCTCATCCATGGCCCCGTCAGTGCCAGTAGTGGCTTCCATCGATATCGGCACCACCTCCGCGCGATGCATTTTGTTTGCCAAGGACGGCAGCGAGGTTGCGAAGCACCAGATAGAATACTCGACCTCGGCTTCGGAGGCCCCGGCAGACTCGAAGAACACCGACCAGTTCCGCAGACGGTCCTCGCTCGCAAGAAACAACGAACCTATTTTCACCGCAGAGGGTGTCGCCATTCTGATTGGCGACCACATTGAAATCGAAAACAATCACGCCTCTGTGGGACCCACGTTGCGGTTCCCGCAGCCCGGCTGGGTCGAGTGCATGCCCGTGCACATTTTGGCAAATGCCGTGCAGTGTCTCGTGGCGTGCTTGATCACGTTGCGCAAGATCAATCAGAACCCGGATCTTAAGCTCAAATACAAGGTAAAGTGCATTGGTATCGCCAACATGAGGGAAACAACGATCGTATGGCACAAGAAGACCGGTCGCCCGTTGAGCAATGGTATCACGTGGACAGACACTAGAACGGCCGAAATTGTGCAGCATTTGGAAAACATGACCGACCAGGAGACCAAGGATAGAATGCGTGAGAAAACCGGCTTGCCGCTCCTGACGTATTTCTCCGCAGCCAAGTTGCGCTGGCTCATTGACAACGATGATGTCATCAGAGAAGAGTACGAGAAGGGAGAGAATTTGATGTTCGGCACCGTCGACACCTGGCTTATATACCACTTGACCAAGGAGCACACGTATGTGACCGACGTGACCAACGCGTCGCGAACCGCGTTCATGGACCTTGACTCACGCGACTACGACGAGGAATTATTGGAATACTGGGGTATAGATCGCGAGAAGATCATGTTGCCCAAGATTGTCTCCTCGTCCGAGTTCTACGGCTCGTTTGTCGCACCCAATCTCTCAAACTTGGGTTTTCACAACAAGATCACGCAGGAGGCTTATGATATTCTCAAAACCATCTACAACGTGCCCATCAGCGGGTGCTTGGGTGACCAGTCTGCATCCTTGGTGGGGCAATTGGCCGTGAAGCCCGGTTCAGCAAAATGCACGTACGGTACCGGATGCTTTCTTCTTTATAACACGGGGAAAAATAAGTTAATCTCGCAAAACGGAACACTTACAACCCTAGGGTTTTGGTTCCCCACGCTCGAGGGCGAGGACGGTGACCCGCATTTTGCATTGGAGGGCTCAATTGCCGTCGCGGGTTCCATCATCCAGTGGTTGCGGGACAACTTGAAACTTATTGCCGACGCCAAAGACATTGGGCCTTTGGCCTCCCAAGTCGACAACTCCGGCGGAGTCTTATTTATTCCCGCTTTCTCGGGTCTCTATGCCCCATATTGGGATAGAGGTGCCCGTGGAACAATTTTTGGCATGACGCAATACACATCTTCATCGCACATTGCTCGTGCGGCATTAGAAGGTGTTTGCTTCCAAGTGAGAGCCATTTTACGGGCGATGGCTGAAGACGCAGGGTGCTCCAAGGACTTCTTGGAGGAAGCTTTGACAAACCAGAACGAGGCAAAGCCCCTTTCGACACTTGCTGTTGATGGAGGAATGTCAAAGGCCAATGAAATTTTGGAGATTCAGGCTGACATATTGGGTCCGTGTGTGACCGTCAAAAGGGCAGCAGTGGCAGAGTGTACTGCCTTGGGCGCTGCCATCGCTGCTGGTTTATCTTTTAAGGACGAAGACGAACGTGTATGGAAAAATTTTGACGAAGTGATGAAGGACATTGCTGGTTGCGAAAGCGAAGAAAACGTCTTTAAGGCCAAGTTGTCTGATTCAGAGAGAAGAAAGAATTGGAGAAGATGGGAGAGAGGTGTTGAAAGAGCAAGAAACTGGGAAGACGAAGAGTGAGATTCTTGTCAATGACGATTTATCTTTGCGCATTATTATTTATGATACAATTAATATAGACTCTTTGGTTTGCGTAGTCGATTAACATGTTCGGCAAAGCGGCAAGTGCCGTACTTTAGTGGCGGAGAGCATCCATACGCTATCAGTAGTTCTCCTTCTCCTCGTCGCTGTCATCGCTATCGCAATCATCGATATGAACTACAGATAGATCTGAATCATACAAAATGTCGTTCACACCTTCATACTCGTCATCACTAAGAAGCACGGACCTATCTGCGATGCTCAAATTGCCTAGGTTGTCGACCATGAATGATGAGTCTGAGAGACAGTTTTCTATTGGCTCCTTCTTGGTGGATAGTGATGAGAGAAAATTGCGGGCAAACTCAGTGCCTTTCTTCGTGAACTCTTCTAAGTCATTTTGCTGCTGGTCAAGTTTTTCCCGCACATCATTCATAAATTTGTTATTGAGCATCGCAGATGCCTTCTTCTTCAAGTCCTGATTGGGAATAAAATTTGCCGGGGGTGTGAAAATTGAGGAAGCGGTCTTCTTTAAATTCGAGGCAGGAGAAGCATTCTTCGGACCTGGTGTCCTTGGACTGAAAAATGGTGTTTCTTTAAAAATGTCTGTATTGGCACTGAATATTGTTGACGCTGTCTTCTTTAGTTGAAATGTATCCTGTCCATCTTTGAAAAGTGTGCTCACTTTACTTCTGAGAGTCTTATTTCCTAAGTCGGTCTGATTGGGGCCTCTGTCGCCTATGTTTTTATGGATTTGAGCCTCAAGTTCGAGAAGCTCAAACTCAATAACCTTTTTTTGTCTTTCAATCTCTAATAATTTTGTTTGTTTAGCGGCATAGTCGAAGAGTAAATCATTTCTCAAACTTTCTGAAGATTTGTCTTGCGTTTGAGCCTCTACCTTACTTGATACCCGCTCAACAGCAAAGCTCGGTCTAAACGGTGATGTGGGTTTTGGTTTGGCACCTCTCTGTTCTAAATTATTGCGCAGCTCTCCAACAGTCTCAGAACTTTTTTTGACGGGGGATCCGTCAAACACACTCCTAGCCTTATAGAATGAAGCTTTTCTCTCCATCTCAGCTTTGTGGTCACGGCTTAATCTAGGAGATTCATATTGAAGTGCACATATGTCATTTGTTATGTCTAAAGCAGGTTTTTTTGGTGATAGCTTGAATTTCGCCAATCCCGTAGATTGAGAGATATTCCTGTTTCTGGGCGAAAGCACCTTTGGTGCCAGTGTATCCATTTTTCAACTCACAGCACTACCTTTGGTTCATCAAGGAGGGAGACTTTTCTTCATCACTGTTAACTTTCAACCGAATATAATTTCCAAAAAGGGAAAAATTGTCAATAGATTGAAACAGAGATAGACTATATGCTATATGCAGTGTTTTTCAAAAACGCAACTCATTTTCAATACGGGCCTAATTTCTCGAACAAAGCCTTACTTCGAAGTATGAAAGGATTATAATCACAAGAGCCACGTTATGAAGAAATCTCTGTTCATCTTTGGGTGATTACTTCTTCCATGATTATTCGGGGATAATGAGAGCGTGCTGGAAGTAAAATTTCGCACACGTTGAAAAAAACTGGTTAAGCCAAAAAAACGTAAAATGTTCATTAAAAAAGTGGCAAATAAAAAACCAATTCAATGGAATAACAGTAAAGTTTTCTGGTTTGATATTTTGAGCCATCAGCTAGTGCATGAATCAAAATCATAAGGTTAGCTTTCCTTTTTTTCGGCTTGGAAAACGACTACCGACTAGTTCCACTACCGAGCTATTGGATTTTTATACACTCTTTTGATCCTTGCGCATGAAAAGTTGCCATATATTGAGCTACGTCGTAAATATACATCAAGTAAAATGTCGGAAACGTAAGGAAGGGGCTGAACGAAAACACCATTTTTCGGAACCATCGTGAATTATCATTGATTGAATTCGTGGTAAAGATGGCACGAACACATCAACCGATCAATTCTCTCATCGAAGCCAGACAACTGGAAATATGACTTGGATTTTTCTTCTGAAAGTCTATTTTACTGATTAATAGTCTCTGCATTGGACTAATCGTAATCGAAGTGGTCTCTTGACCAGTTTAAAGATATCTAGTGGCTTGGATAGGCAATATTGTTATCAGCACTGCAGTACCAACATACAGGCTCTTCACCATGCGCATCCTAAAATTGAATTAAGTGGTGTCTTTGGATTTCCTCTTCGGTCTCAAAAGTCTATTAGGCTCGGTAGCCAGTATTGTAGTCAAAAAAGAGAAACTGGTAGTGTGCATCGTTTCAAATGAGATATAATTTCCTCGAGGGTACTATTTTTGCATGAAGATACGATTGCGAAATATTTGATGAATGCATGAACAAGTGAATTATATGCTGCGTTGTCATTCTTAATAATCAGGCACAACCGGTCCTTGTACATCAATTACTTATAATTCGGAAAATTTCATTGGCCCATCAAACAAGCCAGGCTTCATTTTTGAGCAAAAAGAAAGCCAAAAATGTCGTTTTATTTGAAAAAACTCTTCAGGAGGCGGAATAGTAAAGATAGGAAAGCCAAAAGCGCCAGTGGATCATTTGAGAAGTCATCTACAGTATTACTTGAGCCGACTCAGAAAAAACAAGGAATGACGTATGCCTGTTGTTCGGGTATGAATGAAACAGAATTAGACATTGACAAGCCACCTCCTTATGATCGGTCCAAAAGCCTGGAGCCACAGACGAATGAAGTTGCTTCTGCCAACTACAAGCATTTACAGAGTTTTGACCCGTATCGCTTTGAATACCTCTACAACGGTGCTACTATGAGGGGAGGTATAGGAATATACTCAATAGGACTCCTCATCTAGAATATGTAAATTGTTTCATAAAGGAGTCCCGTCGTGATAATCGCAATCTAATGTATAAAATGACAATGGAATGTACAAGATATCAACGACAAAAAAGTTGCAAAAAACAGACCATGTTCGCCGTTCTATTGAAAGCTTGAATGTAGCGATACTTAGAGAAATACCTTTATACTGCCAATAATTCATTCTCATACCATACTTCCTGGTTAAGCGACACCCTTAATTGTGGTGTGGGTCATTATTTCAAAGAAATGTATGATGTTGATGTTGAAGTTAAAATTGAATACTGTCAGTAAAGGTAGCCTTTTTCTGGCGTTCTTACCAGTATCAAATGCCTGATTCTGACGTACGATGAATATTCAGTCGTCGGAAACAACACTTTCTGATTGACACAGGAGGGCACAGTGTATTTCGGACCGAAAGGCTCAGAGATTCGAGTATCCATTTTCGTTTGAGACTGTGAAGAGTTTTAAGTTTCATACCAAAGTCCACGTATCCATTCTAGAATAGAGCCCATGTGCCTGAGTTGGCTACAGTGAAGATATTTCCCAATAATATATTCTATAATTAACTATTATACAAATTTCCCAAATTAAACCTTCTCCAAGTACTCCTCGTTAGCATAGTGGTACTCGGAAACCTGGACCTTGAACATGTCGGTCTCCTTGTTGTACTCGAGAATCTTAAAAGAGGTCAAATCGTCGACAACGATATCGGCACCAGCGTCTCTGACCTTCTCTGGGCTGTAGGTAGAACAGATACCGATGATCATCGCACCGGCGTCCTTACCAGCAGTGATACCGGCTGGAGCGTCCTCGAAGACGGCAATCAGCTTGGCTTCGTGGCCATAACCCAAAGCATTTCTGGCATTCTGGTAGCCCATAGGGTGGGGTTTGCCCTTGGTCACCTTTTCGGCAGTGATGAATGTGTCTGGCTTTCTGATGTTCATCAACTTCAACCACTTTGTGGCCAAAGGCAAAGTACCAGAGGTGACAATGGCCCATCTTTGCAAACCGTTCTCGGTCTCGTTCTTGGAAAATTCATCGAACGATTTGACGAGCTCCACAGCACCTGGGATTGGTTTAGCATGCTCACCGAAACTGTCAGGGATAGCACCCTCCCATGCGGTGACCTGCTCCACATCGGCGTCCTCTGGGGACCACTTGGCAATGACATCGAAAGTTCTGCAGCCGTGCGAGGTTCTGATGATTTCCTCAGGGTTGACGTGGGGTCTAGTCTTTCCGAAATCTCTCCAGAATTCGGAGATAGCACCGGTGGAGTTAACCAAGGTTCCGTCACAGTCGAAAAGAGCGGCGTGGATGCTGAAGACAACTGGTTTCTTTTCCATAGTCATGATGATAAGTTAAATGAGAAGTGCGAAGTGTTTGGTAAATGTATAACAGAAAATTAAAAAATAAAAATTGGGGAGAATTGACCAGCCTTAAATAACATTGCCGATTTCAAGAGAGCTTTTTGCGTTTTCACCTCTGCCTGCATATATTCGGATATTGCAGTCGACTTGGCGATAATCTGCTTTCACATTACTTTTTCGCAAGTACTCAGTGGGCTGTTTTGCGCGAAGATCCTGCAGAATGTTGCCATGAAGTACCGTTTCTTTTTGATTCAGTACCATACCCTTAGATTTCTTCGCAAAATAAGCGTTGAAACTGTATATTTCGTATACTGGTATAGTCATCGTTTTGCACCAATTGCCGTGGAAATTGACACAGAAAACAGATTCCATAGATTCTTTGAAGGTTTTGCCGGAGTTATTCTTCTTGCACATAAGTTACCTCTTCTGAAGCTACGCTTACGTGCAAAAATTTTCTGTCGACCATAATTTACGTCATGATGACGTCGAGCCGATTGGTGTGAGGTGTGAAAAAAAGAAATACGCTACAATCTGCAGTTCGTGACCAATCTAGATTCCCAGGCTTTGAAAAAATATCTGATATGCAGACGATGTCAAGGAAAAAAAAAAAGTCACCCATCTGTCCTGCAAACAACACAATATCCTCGCGAATGACCGTGCTCAATTTGTGCGGATGATGTAATGGTACTCGGATAGTGTGTGCCGCCCAAATAATATCTTTTGTGTCGGACTGTTATTGGCCGGTGCACGTGGACACCCGGGCCCAAGGAGGCCTATCGGCCAGGGTGTATCAAGAGCACTCGTCTGCAGGCAAAATTTAGGGATGGTTACAGTAAACAAAGGACCGTGTATATCTCATTGTTTCCGACTTACCCAAATAGGAAACAACGGAATATGCGTCTTTGAACTTATGTTGGCAACAATTCAAGGGAGACCTGGGCAAGACCAAGTCGATGTAATGTATACAGGAACAACATAAAGCTAGGCGGTCGCTTCACCGAACTTACAAGCTAATTTTTTAAGATTTTGTGTCTAGCACAGGTGGAATTGAGCGTTTTTCAAAGTCGAGTCTGCCTGTAGACTATATCATTTCTATGACTGATATGGACGAGGTGTAGATTGAATGGAATACTACTGCAGGAGGAAAGAGACCATAATGCATATGCTTGTCTCCTATATTGTAGGAAGCACCTCTCTGTACTCAGCCTGGGCCTTGATTCCAAGAACAAAGAATCACAAGCAATCGGATTGCGAGGCAAAATTGGACCTGTTTGCTGATGTGTCATATTCTGTGAAGATGAGTGTATGATTTCGAGGTGTTGCTGTGCTAATACGAGGAAACTTTTGATGCTGAAGATTCATTTCAAATCCATTAAAAAGAACCGAGGCTTGCCGAATCTCGCTGATACCATTGTTTGGCTAAATATTGCCACTACGTTTTAAGGAAAGCCTCACTAATTTAAGTCACGGCATATCTGGCAAGCGCAGCGCTTCGCACGCGCAACTTACTAACCTTCCTTATTAAAACCTGACTGGAGTATGCAAAGACCAAACCCCACACCAAAGACCTACTGGTAAATTAGTCAAATGTCCTGTGAAAACGAGCACTTCCATAGTCACGGTGATCAAAATGACGACGGTCACGATCACAATGATCATGTTGCACCTGAAGAAACTTACTCGTCCCAGCTGCTCAATCTGAAAATCAATATATTTCAATTGACAGCACTTAATCTAGCAAATTCCCCTGAGGAGCTCGCGAAGTTGTTCAAGCCTCCCTCGCTTAGATTCCAGATCAAGCCTGTTATCAAATCAGATGCAGATGAGCAGCTCATTATTCATATACCATTTTTGAACGGCAGTGTGAAGTTGCATAGCGTGATTCTTCGCACCAACGGAGACAAGTACTGCCCTCGCACGATAAAGCTCTTCAAGAACAGCCGTGATATAGATTTTGACAATGTTAATGACTCGAAGGCAACGTTTGTTTTAACGCATCCACATGTGGGAGTTTCGTACAATGACGATGACGGGGAGGAGGAAATTCCTGAATCGCTAGAGTCCCCCGCCGACTTTGTTGAGCATCATGTTCCGCGCCACGTGTTCACAGGTGTTCACACATTGACTATGTTTGTCGAGAACATTCACGGCGACGAAGAGGAGTGCCACTTTCATTCCGTTGAATTACGAGGTGAATACACCGAACTTAGGAGGGACCCTGTGATTACGATCTACGAGCTGGCAGCAAACCCTGCGGATCATAAGCGTGTCGAGGAAAAAATGACCCTGATGAACTTTTAGGCTTGGGTTTTCGTCGTGGATATGGGCATTGCGGGCACAGAAAAGTATGCCTGACGTCAACGTACTTCCATCCGAAGTAGCCCAAAACCCCATATTCCTGGCCACATTAGCTAGCTTGTTTGTTCATTCATGACCGTATGGCTCTGATGTAGCCTCTATAGCGTGTAGTTCAGTAAAAAGACTGTCTTTTGTTTTACCTGCTCTCATTCTCGCTCCCGAGCTGTACAGTGTGTCGTTGCGTGAATAGAGACTTGTACTCGTTGTTCAGACACAACTTGTAACCATATAGCAGACAAATATAGACCAGTGCATACATAGCTGCGTGGTGTAAGACATAAAATGGACGTTACATGCTCTGGAAACCTCTCTCGGTGTTTTTCAGAAGTTCCAGTTTACCCTACAATAGTACATTTCAAGGTCGGATCGAAATAGGCGCGCAGTACGTCTGGGTTGACTGTCCTGCGTAAGTGCATACATTCGCAGGGCTATAGGTGCAATGTGACCTTAGCGCATGCGCTCATTTCATGAGCGAAGTTGATTCCGGGTGAAAGATCGCCATGCAAGAACGGGAACGCACGGCACATCGCACTAGCGATACGAGATATGGAGCATTCGTAGAGAGAATGGTGGGTCAATCAAAGACTCACTGTAGTGAGGCTGTAAAGGAGGGGGAGGGGCAACAGAGCGGGGGCTCAGCTACCAGCTACGAGTGAACAGGAAGCCAAACTATGGTGTTTAGGTCGTCTACGCACATATAATCAAGACAATTAAAAATTGCTTCCGGCTCAATGGAACACGCTAAGGGCGGGTTTTACCATTGACCCGAAAACGCTGTCCCCGCGAAAAACGGATGCGTCCACCAAGCAAGCGCGGCCCGGGGCGCTCGGACTTCAATCCTCCACAATGGGCGAGCAGTATATAAAGCCTGTGCGCGCCCCGGAAAAAACCTGCCCGCACAACTATCACATTAACTTTCACATATACAGAAAATGCCTAAGCTTGTTTTGGTCAGACACGGACAATCCGAATGGAACGAGAAGAACTTGTTCACCGGCTGGGTGGACGTGCGCTTGTCTGAGATTGGTCGCAAAGAGGCTGCCAAGGCCGGTGAGTTGATCAAGGAAGCCGGCATCACCGTCGATATCTTGCACACCTCCAAGTTGTCCAGAGCCATCCAGACTGCTAACTTGGCCTTAGATGCTGCAGACCAGTTGTACGTGCCTGTCAAAAGATCCTGGAGATTGAATGAGAGACACTATGGTGCATTGCAAGGTAAGGACAAGGCCCAGACCTTGGAGCAGTACGGCAAGGAGAAGTTCCAGATCTGGAGAAGATCCTTCGATGTGCCTCCTCCAGTGATCGAGGCCGACTCCGAGTACTCTCAAGTCGGTGACGCGCGCTACAGAGACCTCGACCCCGCTGTTGTGCCAAAGACCGAGTCTTTGAAGTTGGTCATTGACAGAATGTTGCCATACTACCAGGACGAGATCGCCGCCGACTTGTTGCTGGGAAAGACCGTGCTTATTGCTGCGCACGGTAATTCCTTGAGAGGCCTAGTCAAACACTTGGACAACATCTCTGACGACGAGATTGCCGGCTTGAACATCCCTACGGGTATCCCATTGGTGTATGAGTTGGACGCCGAGTTGAAGCCAACCAAGCCTGCGTACTACTTGGACCCAGAGGCTGCCGCTGCCGGTGCCGCTGCCGTCGCTGCCCAGGGCTCTAAATAAATTCGTTGTACGATTGAGTAATAACATTGGCAATCCGATATGGTGTATTTTAGTAAATCGAATCTTTATCGCTGGCTATTGTATGATATTTATCAAGCCAAGGCGGTTAGGGATGACGCCGTAGCCGTTGCCGACTCTAGATGACTGAGCCGATTGTAGCGTCAAGATTTCACGAAAGGCAAGAATCTGGTTGCGACGTGCACCGGCTCTAATCACGTGACACTTAGACGACATGCAGAGATAAGTGGATTGTTTGCAGCATATTCCAAATGTTTTCTTCACAATAACCTTCCCCTGGGCCCAGAATCTTTGCTGATTCAAAATAATACTCTAGCTATCTGCAAGCGCAGTAGTATCAATATGAACGTCAAAAGTACCTGCGTTCCATTTACACATACCTGCACACAGATGTACTTTTTCGCACCATGTCTAGCATCAAAGCTCCATCAAGTCCATGAGATCTGTCGCGGAAACAAACACTCATCTTTCAACCCACTCTTTTAGCTGAGATGTTCGGGTCTAACAATAATTCTCAAGGCTCACAGGGGTTCTCGTTTGGGACTTCGGGCAACGCTGGGACCCAGCCGTCGCCTTTTGGCCAGGCCCCTGCGTCAGCGCTGGGCTCTGCCTTAGGTTCTTCTTTTGGTGCTAACCTGGCACCAAAGCCTGCATTTGGCACCTCTTTTAACGCTGACCAGACCGCCAAAGCGTCTCCTTTTGGCGCCGCAAATAGTACTGGTGTTTCTGGCTCGACGGGATTTGGCACAAATTCCGCCGCTGCCCCTTCTGCATTTGGCTCGTTTGGAAGTGGCCCTACAAACACAGCAAACACGTCTGCAGTTTCCGGTGGCCTGGCGACAGGTGGAGGCTTGTTCGGGTCTCTGGGACAAGCAGCCGCTCCGGCGCCATTTGCGGCTGCCACTAATACACAGACGGGTGTCTCTGGCGGTCAAGGTATCTTCGGTAACAAGCCCTCATCAACTACGCCAGGACCCGCAGCTGCATTTGGGCAGCTGGCACAAACTGGCAACAGCTTATTCGGCAGCAGCTCGGCTACCTCTGGGGCCACGAAGCCTGCTGGGTTTGGGAGCCTGAACACCACCCCGTCACCTTTTCCTGCGCAAGCTACCTCAGCAGGAGCGAACTCAACAGGCACAGCTGCGAAACCATCTAGCGGTGGATTATTCGGTGGCTCGTCAGACACGCCCGCGTCTGCTGTAGGGGGTACAAGCGCTTTTTCATTTGCCAACAAGGATACGACTTTTGCGCCAGATTCTAGTAAACAATTGTTTGGGACTGCCCCAGGGACTTCAGAAAAAGCAAATCTGGGTCTCTTTGGCGGCGCGAGTTCCAACTCTGGCTCTTCCCTTTTCGGGAGTATGCCAGCACAGTCTAAAACGGAAGAAAAATCTTCCCTATTTGGCTCACAGCCCGCAAGCAAGCCTGAATCTTCACTTTTTGGCAGTAAGCCGAATGAAAAAAACGGTGACAATGTGCCAGCCGTGTCTTTTGGAACCTTAAAGTCTTCAACAGACAAACCTGCCTTTTCGTTCGGAGGCAAGCCTGCTGAGCCCAAAGAAGCAGACAAACCTGCCTTTTCATTTGGAGGCAAGCCTGCTGAGTCCAAAGAAGCAGACAAACCTGCCTTTTCATTTGGAGGCAAGCCTGCTGAGTCCAAAGAAGCAGACAAACCTGCCTTTTCGTTCGGAGGCAAGCCTGCTGAGTCCAAAGAAGCAGACAAACCTGCCTTTTCATTTGG
This sequence comes from Metschnikowia zobellii, assembly GCA_939531405.1. Taxonomy (NCBI): domain Eukaryota; kingdom Fungi; phylum Ascomycota; class Pichiomycetes; order Serinales; family Metschnikowiaceae; genus Metschnikowia; species Metschnikowia zobellii. The sequence goes on along the minus strand of OW618031.1, from coordinate 551,879 downwards.
AGGCAAGCCTGCTGAGTCCAAAGAAGCAGACAAACCTGCCTTTTCATTTGGAGGCAAGCCTGCTGAGTCCAAAGAAGCAGACAAACCTGCCTTTTCATTTGGAGGCAAGCCAGCCGAAAAGAAAGACGCAGATTCATCAGTCAAAGCACCCGCTCCTGCGTTTTCGTTCGGAGACAAGCCTGCTGAGTCCAAAGAAGCAGACAAACCTGCCTTTTCGTTCGGAGGCAAGCCTGCTGAGTCCAAAGAAGCAGACAAACCTGCCTTTTCATTTGGAGGCAAGCCTGCTGAGTCCAAAGAAGCAGACAAACCTGCCTTTTCATTTGGAGGCAAGCCTGAAGATAAACCTCAAGCGCAAAAGCCAAGCCTTTCTTTTGGTGCAAAGAGCGATGACAAGACTAAAAGCGAGAAGCCAGGCTTTGTGTTAGGATCCAAACCCGCCGAGGAAAAGACATCTGATACGTCGACGAAAGTCCCAGGTTTCTCTTTTGGAGCCGCATCCACAGAAAAGAAAGACGACAAGACACCATCTTTGTTATTTGGCAAAGCCCCCGAGGCTAAAAAGGATGAAAATACCGCGGGCCTTTCTTTTGGCTCAAAAGCTCCACAGGATGGGAAGCTGGGACAGTCAGATCAACCAAAAGAAAGTTTGCCAAATTTAAAGCCCACCGAGATCAAGCCAATTCCTGTATCGCTTGATAACAAAACTATGGATGACTTAGTCATGAAGTGGTCGAAACAATTGACAACCACGAGCGGAATTTTTGATACTTTCACTGAGAAGGTGAAAGACTGGGACTTGAAGCTTGCTAAAAGCGGAGATGAAATCACCAGCTTACATAACGACAGCATGGAAGTGGAGGCTTTGCATCAGAGAATTGATCAGCAGTTGGTGTTTGTGGAAGGTCAGCAGGATGAGCTAGACAGGATCCTTGACAATTACGAACAACAGGCAGAGATCTTGTTGAACAACATTGAGACTACCAATACTGAGAATGCATTGACTTCAAGTGCGGGTGGAGCATCAAGCTCATCTTCCGATATCACAGACGAATTGCGTGCGAAGGCTTACAACAACGCGAAATTGCTAGACGACAGATTAGATTCTTTGGGAAGCAACTTGGAGACATTGGTCGGAGAGATCAACTCAGTTAGTGATGTCTTTAACAAATCCATGCTTGAAAATATCTCGGGCCCAGCCGGAAAGGGAAACGAGAGTACATTGGAGGAGATTGTGAAGTTGTTGAATTTCCATCTAGAGAACTTAAAGTATATTGAGAGCACAAAAGATGTGTTAGAGAAGAAGTTAGCACAAGCAAAGACCAAGAAAAAAACTTCTTTGACAACGGGCCGATGATAGTGGTTTTAGCAAACAAAGATATTAGTATAATTAGCAATTTCCTTTCACGTTTCATATGGGGCACGGACCAGGCGTGTTCCCTAAATGGGTCGATCATCTTCAAAGTAGATACAAATCGGTATCTGTTTTGAAGCTTTGAGTAAGGCCTTGCAGAATTCAGCCAGGCATCAGAATCTCTTGTATAATTCAAAGCTTCGAGCCAGGCAAAATGAGACGCGGCGCAAGATCCCCGCCCATATTAAAGCATTCCCCACACATTTCCTGGGAACTACTGCGCACAACAAGAATGCTCGCTCAAAATTAAATCGATCATCAGGATACAAAGACAGTCTTTTCCTAGCAAAACTTGTTTCCCAATTCCGTCACCACAAAGGAACGCAGCCCACTATAAAATATCGTAAATTGATCAAACCTCGTTATGCTGTCTCCTATCTTCATGATTCTTAGGTGCTACAGCGACTCAGCTCTGTCAAATAGAGTGATTTTGCAATTGGCATATCGCCAGGCAAAAGCAATGAGGTACACAGAGACACTTGCCGCAGCACTTGGTGCATTGATTGTTGCTGTGTCGTCGTTCGTCAAGATACCCCAAATCAAGAAGCTTCTTCTGCCCAAGGAGGCGATACAAAGGGCACAACTAGCCGCGGGAATCCTGAAACTGTCTGTTCGGTTGGAGACATTTTCTCAATTTGTACACGTGGCGTACAACAAACAGCACGGTAGCCCGTTTCTTAGTTATGGAGAGGCTCTCTTGTTGGGCTTGCAAAACATTGCTCTTCTCATGATCTTGGAATACTACCAGATCAGGAAAGAAACTGATTCATATTCCGTCAACCCAGACAATGAACAGCAACAACAATGTTTACAGAAGCTAGTGCGACCCACACTTAAGATTGCCGGTGTTGTGTTTTTAATCACACATCTTGCACTGCCAGGCCTCATTCTGGCTTTGCAGCTCGTGAATATTCCTGTCGCTATTGCTGCGAAAGTCCCCCAGATCAAAAGAAACGCCATGTTGAAGTCCACTGCACATTTATCTGGTCTTACAGTGGGCGCAAACATACTTGGCTCATTTGCTCGCGTGTTAACAACAATTGCAAACTTTGAGCGGCACCGATTTGGGGATTTGGTTTTGCTTGCAGGCTACCTGACATCTTTTACATTGAACTCAATACTCGGGACACAAATTTATTGTTACAGCGAAAAGAAGTCAGATTAAAAAAAAAATCCGACGACAGAAAAACAAGAGAATGATCAGGAGAGAAGCTGACCACGAAACTCTCTCATGAAAATATATAGTGTTGTACGGGCGTGTCAATGACCAACATAAATAGCAAGGAGCTTGGCTAGCTGTTTTTCTTTAGAATACGTATTTTAGATAATTGCTGTGATTGTATTGAATACTCAATTTTTGTTTCCTCCCTCAGAATGGAAGATATAGCTGGTAACAAGCTGTCTCTTCCATAAGAATCCATACCGCGTAGGCTAAAAATGAGTCAAATGTATGCATGATAACAAAGTGTGCAATAACCAATCAAAGAGATAAGTGGGAGAATACCAAAAATGAACAGATCAAAGTTTGAGGAGAGTCAGCACAACAAACGTTGTTTTGCCGAATATTGTACTGGCCTCACAGACCGAAGTTTTCGGCTTAAGATTAGAACATGAATAGCGGAAAAACTATCTAAGCTTTTACTCGCACCGACATTTGAAAAGTTGTGGTCCCAACAGGATGGCTCTAATGCCTTGTTTTGAAGTGATTGGAGCGTATTTGTTTATTTTCGTGGATGGGGAATCGATGAGCTGCACAGGCCACCAACCCTTCAATTCTGGGACTTGCCGTAAAAGAAGAGCCAAGGGCTTGATAATTGAATATCGCGATATGTCACCCTCCAGAAATTATTTAAACAAATATACAATCATCCATGGGACGACTTGTCAATTCAGATGTGAACTATGAAGGCGCCTGGACCGGAGCAGCCGTGTTGATTTTGAGGTGCGAGCCTTGTTAAGAATAACCAATTTTTTTTTGTCTCAGCTACCATGCTACGTTCTTTAATACCTGAGAAACAGCCAAAGATTCTTCTCTGGTTCTTTGTTCTCGCATGTGGCCACTTTAAGTATAGCTGCGCTGCCTGGAGCAAAAGAACGGAATTGCAATATACAACCACGCGCCGCGCGCCTCAGTTCCGCGTGTCGTATCTCAGTTTTAGTCGCAGTCCTGAGTCATATACCAACGTCAGAACTGCTGCCTTATTCTTTTGAACTAGACACGTTGTATAGACATACACATATAAATTCAAGCTCAAATGTCTCTGCATAAGGCACAGTACCTCACAAAAAGTACGACGGAAATCTCGTCGATTTTGCAAGGCGGTTACAACCACCCCTTGGCACGGGAATGGCAAAGCGAGAGGCAGCTCACGAAGTCGATGTTCATTTTCCCCCTTTTCGTGTCGGATATCCCAGATGAGGAGACTGTCATGGAATCTTTGCCCAACATTAAAAGAGTGGGCATTGAGAAGTTGGTGCAGTATGTGGCGCCGCTAGTGGAGAAGGGCTTGCGGTCGGTGATTTTGTTCGGCGTGATATTGACGCCCGGCGTGAAGGACGAGGAGGGCACGCCTGCGGATGATCCTGAAGGCCCCGTGATCAGTGCCATCCGCTTGCTTCGCGAGAAATTTCCGCAGCTTTACATCACATGCGATGTATGCTTGTGCGAGTATACGAGTCACGGCCACTGTGGCATCTTACACGAAGACGGCTCCTTGAAGCGCGAACAGTCCGTGTTGAGAATCGGGGCCGTTGCCGTGAGCTACGCTCGTGCAGGCGCAAATTGCGTGGCGCCATCCGACATGATGGATGGGCGCATCCGCGAGATTAAGCGTGGGCTCATCGAAGCGCAGTTGGAGAACAAGGTTTTGGTGATGAGCTATTCAGCTAAGTTTTCAGGGTCTTTGTACGGGCCCTTCAGGGACATTGCCGGCAGCGTTCCCAGCCACGGCGATAGGAAACTGTACCAACTACCCACTGGGGGTTCAGGCTTGGCTCGCAGAGCGTTGCTCAGAGATATTGATGAGGGTGCTGATGCTTTCATCGTCAAACCATCGACTTTCTACCTCGACGTTGTCAGCGAGGCGGCGAAAATATGCAAGGACTTCCCGCTTTGTGTGTATCAGGTGAGCGGGGAGTATGCGATGTTGCATGCCGCTGCAGAAAAAGGCGTGGTGGACTTGAAAGCCATCGCTTTCGAGTCCCACAATGGCTTCTTGAGAGCCGGTGCACGCTTGATGATCTCCTATCTCACGCCAGAGTTCTTAGACTGGTTGGAAGTATGAGGCCAAGAGGCTGATTCAATAGTTGCATATATATAAAGAAAGCGCCTGCGAGCTTTTAACTCGATATAAAATTTATGTGTGACTTGACTCAATACATCCCCATATGCTTGCGGGTGCATAAAGTTCTTGCTATTCCTCTGGCTTCAGTTGCTTTCCGAAAATGATATCACATACCATCTCAGCAATAGTAAGTTTCTGTGGGCTTTCCGTCATGCCTCATGCAAATCAGACTCAGCATGAGTGATTACCAGACAGAAGATATAATAATTCATGCTGCCAATGGCTCATTTGCTTTGCGTTCCTCGGATACTTCTTCTTTTGGCACCTCCGCAAGATGGTCTAGCTTAGGCGCAGCTTGTGGCACGTCAGGTAGATTGAATCTGTTGGATGTATCACCTGGCAATACCTGACCTGCTCTGGCATCTTCTGCAGATTTCCCGGTGACCTCAAGCTCGAGTGCCTCAAGCTCATCATCTACTTCGTGCTCCTCTGCATTTGTGAGGCCCAGGCCCAAAATACCTGAGACTTCATCAACCTTCATACGCTCTTCCTCCAAGTCATCCATGACCCGGTCGATTTTCTCAATGCTCATTTCCGAGTTGAGCTTCTTCAAAACTTCGTTACCCTGGCTGAGACCATACATCACATCTTTTTCGATCAACTTAAACTCAATGGTACCGATCAACCCTTCAAGAGTCTCGAGCTGGTCATATGTACTCTTTATAATACTCTGCTGCTGCTTCTTCAGGCGCAAGTATATCTTTGCTTTGTCCAATTTGCCATCTTGAACGGCTTGTTTGGCAAGCTCATTCTGTCTATCAATGACGACATTGATGCGTTTCAGGTACTGCTTCAAAGTGTCCCGCTGTCTTTTGAGCTGGAATATGGCTTTTTCTTGAGCTGTGATTTTGGGCTGTGATGGCTGATTGCCCATTATGGCGTGGATGTGGTTCGTGTTCAAGATTAGAGCTTTCAAAGTTCTTGCACGTGACTGATAAGCCATTTGCCAAAGACATAGTGAGCTAATCTCGGTATGTGCAGGTGTAAATATTTCGGTGATACTCGAAAATGAACCTTTTTTTTAATCCACATTTTAGTTGTTCAAAGAGAACACCATTGTTTTGTCAAGCAATGGGTTTTCTTTTAATTGCGATACATTATGTATTTCGTCGTGTATGTATATTTTGACGCACAGTGAACCATTGCGTGTATCAGCACATAGCTTCGATAACACTTCGAACATTTCTCCCCATCAATGAAAAGCAACATTTATCGTGGAGGCCCGTAAATCGCAAATACAGCAAGGAATTCAGAATGTCATTCAATCGGCCATCTAAAAAAAGCGTAACGAACAATTGAATCAGTAGTGGATTTCGAAAGGAGCGGAAGAAGTGATAAATCCAAACACAACTTTGTGCGGCAGATGTTTCTTCATGAGTCCGACACAGGCCCCCACAGGCTTTGGGATTAGCAGACCATTGTTTCGCTGATACTTCAGTCGCCATCATCTCCAGAATTAATCACTCAGCCAAAGGGTATCAGAGGTTCAACGAGCAATTCAAATGTAGGCAAAAATGAACTGCTCACAAAAAAAAAAAAACAACAACAAAAAACAGGCATACTTTAGCTTCGAAAAAAGATTTCTAGTTCAATTGGTCGTCCATAATTGTTTCCAGGACATACCGTGTGACAAATGCACGGCTAAAAGGCAGGATTTTGAGACTGATGCCGCAGGTTTGATTTAATCACTCTAAATCTGAGCAGTGCAACAATCTTTCCCCTTATTACTGGTTCCCTATTGCAGCCCTATATAGAACTACACGGTATTCTGGTGGGCATCAAGTCGAGCCTCTTTTCACCGAGGCTTATAGCTAAAGCCTCTGCATGTGCAAGTGGGACAACGGGCCCCATCTGCACAACCATGCAAAAGACTGGGTACATTCTATAAGACATAAAAACGAGGAAAAAAAAGATTTGGGGACAAGCCCCATAAGCTTTCAAACAAAAAGTCATGCCATAACCATATGCCCGCTGTTTCCAGGTGCCCCTCTTAAGTCACTAATTTGGAGTCGCCGGATTGAGACCTTGTCAAAGGGCTTCGGCACCCGTCCTGTCTTGACCGTAGTTGTGCATATAATTATATTAGCTGCATCCACCTCGACAGCAAAGAGATGGGATTCATTGCTTCAAGTTTCCGCACGCATGAACATCTCACCCAGCTGCCAGTCGAGCTTTCTTTGATGTATTCCAAGATGTTTTTCATTGAAAGGGTTCATGTCAGATCTCCTTCTCAAAAAAAAGAAAGGCCGTCGCAACCAGCGACAGTACAAACGCGACATTTTCCGCCATGAAAGCGGCAAACCCGCGCGCACCAACATACTTTGCAATCACCTTTCCTATTCTGGGTCGCACATCAACACGGTGCGCCTGTAGCAGAGGCTGCTTTGTGCCCCAGCATCCAGGATCAACTTGAGCAAAGCAAGCGACCTGTGTCAGCACCGTGAGTCCCGTTGCTAGGACAAATATAGAGGAACAAACAAAAAAAAAAAACCAAGACAAAAAAAAAACAAACCTCATCGCTTCTTGAAACATTAGTCATTGGTCAGGTCTAAGTAGACAAGAAGATTATCACAAAGCGTGTTTAGCAACGTCTAGTGGCGTCTCTATACGAAGACCATCCCATCTTGGACCCCAAACGTTAAGGTATCGCAGTCACTTCACGCAAGCTATATAACTGAAGAAGCTGCTTGTCGTATAGACTCTTTCTGATAGCTACTGCTTCGGCCTATATTAAGGTCAAGAATCGACCCATTGGGCGGTCATTTAGGTCCCAGCTTACCCGACTGCTAGAAGAGCCGAATAAAACCTGCTGTGGTTACCAAGACAATATCTGCTTCAATAATCTTCCACTTGCAAAGCGGACCTATAATTCTGGCATCAGAACCCGGGTTGAGTGCACTTGGTATCCAGGACACATCTGCTGAAGACACGAGCAAACCCAGCCAAACTTGTGCAATGCCGACAATACTTGAATCTCCGCCTAAACAGCCAAAAACGCCTTTCCATGACTCGACTACGTCTGCAGTCACCATGGAGAATTTGAGGCTGGCAAACCCCACAAAGAGGACAATAGACACGGTGCTGCCATCATCCCGCAAACGCGTGGCAATGCCCAAAAAATTGCCCCCATTTCTCCAGCAGCAGCCTCTGCGGTCAAAGTCTTCCATAGCAGATTTTGCCCGGCCAAAACTTTTGCATGTGCCATCCTCAACGGCCCTGCCACGGTTGTCGATGTCTCCACCAAAACCAGGCAAACTTCGCCGTGCCTCTTCGCTCCTCAGCCAGCAAGAAGCCGTTTCCTCCGACAGGTTTATCCCTAGTCACAAGAATTCCACAACAAGCAAACTCACTGCCGCCAGCGAAAGGCCACACCCAAATGCATCTCCGCAGACACACATCAAGGCACAGACTAATAAGATCTACCAGCACCACGTTGCGGAAGCGTGTGGGCTAGACGTCAACTCTCGCATCTTGTCATACCGGCCCATGCCCCCTGAACGTAGCAAACCGTTAAATTTATTTAGCCACATCACACCGGGATCTCTCTCCAGAAATCTGGAAATCACATCGGGCAAGTCTCTCCGGCCGTCCTTGGCCTCCGAAAGAGCCAAAAAAATACCTACGGCACCCGATCGCGTGCTTGATGCACCCAATATCATCGACGATTTTTACTTGAACCTTGTGTCATGGTCACTGACAAACTTGATTGTGATTGGGCTTGAGGACGCCGTGTACGTGTGGAATGCGTCGACCGGTTCAGTGGGATTACTCTGCGAAACACCCGGAAGTTTAATAACGTCGCTCCGCTGGTCCGGGGACGGCTCATATATCTCGATCGGAAAGGACGACGGCGGAATTGAGATCTGGGACATAGAGACCAATTCACGTTTGCGTACGCTTGCGTCCAGTTCCACAGGAAGAGTCGCGTCACACTGCTGGCTGCTGCATCTTTTGACTTCCGGGTCTAAAGAAGGAACACTCTTCCACAGTGACGTACGTGTTTCTTCCCATTTGGTAGGCAAGCGAGAAAACACGCATATGGCAGAAGTCTGTGGCATTGAGTACCGCGGAGATGGGCAGCAATTCTGCAGCGGGGGAAATGATAACGTTGTTGCAATCTGGGATGCCCGGAATATGGGTGGAGAAGCCTTGTATCAAAAGAACAACCATCGAGCAGCCGTCAAAGCCATGGCCTGGTGCCCTTACCAGAACCTGCTTCTAGCCACAGGAGGAGGCACCAGCGACAAGTCCATACATTTCTGGAACACTAGCACGGGAGCACGAGTAAATCTGATTGAAACAGAGTCACAGATCTCGTCGCTCAACTGGGGCTACGCCAAAGGCACTGGCCACGAGGTGGTGGCCACGCACGGGTACCCCTCCAACAGCATTTCATTATTCAACTACCCGACACTTCAAAAGACCGGTGAGATCATACAGGCACACGATTCAAGAATATTGAATGGATGCTTAAGTCCCGACGGTACCACACTTGCTACTGTTTCAGGTGACGAAAACTTGAAGTTCTGGTCGCTTTTTGATTTCTACAGACAAGCTAGATCGGGTGCTGGGGAACAATTGACCAGCAACGACGAGAAGCACATGGGAAAGCTCATGAACATTCGTTGATTCAGATATGCCCCAAAAAATCGCCCACGGATACGAAAAGCATTTGTGGCAACAGAAAATATAATGCGACTTGCCCGATTTAGCACAACTTAATTACGTTTAGTGCGAAAAAAAAAAGCTAAAATCACTGTGTAGCGACAGCAGAAACACATCTTGACTCTGCAGCATATTTGCAAGGATCCACCACTTGGGTTTGTCACACACAACTCGAGTTTTCTTGTAAGATCAACTCTGACAGTTTGAGAAATGCCAGCTAAAAGACTAATATGGTTCCATCTTTGAGTACTGGACTTGTATGTATAAAGTATTTTGCAATTAGACACATGGCGCAGAATCTAGCGAGCCCTCGAACAAGACAAATGTCATTTCGTATGCGGCAAAGTGTTTTGCCAGCCGCCCCTTCTAGCTGATTTGCTTTATGGGAATTATGGCTTAGTAAAATATATTGTTCCATCGCGACTGTGGTTGTTTATTATCAAGCCAGACAATCGCGAATTATACGAAACCTTCATGCACCAAGAGGGCAATCGCAGACTACATGCGAGGCTTGCCCTCCCAGGCAGCATGGTCTGCCGCACCTACCCACCCTTCATACAAGCTCTTGAGCCTAGCTCATACTGGGAATCTTCATCGTATGGTTCGTGACGGAGCACACCAAAATAGAAATTTCATTTTGAAAATTATCAGAAACTGAAAAGTCTTCCAGGCCGAGCTCATTACAGTCTCACATCGGCAAATGTGCTCGCTCGGCCCAATTTGGGCGGGCAAATAAGCCTGAGCAATCAAGCAAAAAACGACGCACCACGCGCGCTCCTCACTTTTGCTGTAGTCATCTGAGAGAGCGGCGGGCATTTTTTTTCCATCCCAGCAAGCACAAATCATCACCACCAGCCGTCAATTTCTGCCTCCGGAAAGCAAGTAATTTCAGACCTTACCATATTATCTGGAACCACTACGAGATCCAGACGCGCAAAGCCATAGACTATTTTGTAAACACCTCACAAATATACCATGACTTCCGCAGGCGAATTCACCAGAACACAGATCTTCGGCACTGTGTTCGAGATAACTTCCAGATACACGGATTTGAACCCCGTTGGCATGGGGGCCTTCGGCTTGGTGTGCTCAGCTATGGACAAACTCACAAACCAGAACGTGGCGGTGAAGAAGATCATGAAGCCGTTTCTGACCTCTGTTTTGGCCAAGAGAACGTATAGGGAGTTGAAGTTGTTGAAGCACTTGCGCCACGAGAACCTCATCACGTTGGACGATATCTTTCTCTCGCCCTTGGAAGACATTTACTTTGTCACAGAGTTGCAAGGCACAGATTTGCACCGCTTGCTTACATCTAGGCCCTTGGAAAAGCAATTTATCCAATACTTCACCTACCAGATCTTGCGTGGATTGAAGTACGTGCATTCAGCGGGCGTCATCCACCGTGACTTGAAGCCGTCAAACATTCTTATCAACGAGAACTGCGACTTAAAAATCTGCGACTTCGGCTTGGCCCGCATCCAGGATCCTCAAATGACGGGATACGTCTCCACGAGATACTACCGTGCGCCAGAGATTATGTTGACCTGGCAGAAGTACGACACCGAGGTCGACATGTGGTCTGTGGGATGCATCTTGGCAGAAATGATTGAAGGCAAGCCCCTTTTTCCCGGTAAGGACCACGTGCATCAGTTCTCCATCATCACCGAGCTCTTGGGCTCGCCACCTCCCGATGTGATTGAGACCATCTGCTCTGAAAACACCTTGCGCTTCGTACAGCTGTTGCCGCAAAGAGACCCTATCCCGTTTAGCGAGAGGTTTGCGCTGTGCACGCACGTCGAGCCTGGGGCCATCGACTTGCTTTCGAAAATGCTTGTCTTTGACCCTAAAAAACGTATTACTGCGGCCGACGCTTTGCAGCACCCATATATGGAGCCATACCACGATCCGACCGACGAGCCGGTGTGCGAGTCCAAGTTCGACTGGAGTTTCAACGACGCTGACTTGCCGGTGGACACGTGGAGAGTCATGATGTACAGCGAGATCTTGGACTTTCACCAGATGAACGGCGCTGACCCTAGCCTGATTTTGCCTATCGAGGCTGGCCACCAGCCTGTGAATGACGTGGGCGAGAGCCAGCAGGTGTAGGAAAGTATAGCGATAGAGACACTTGCCATTCAGCAGAGCCGGTGCCAAACTCGCTGGAGCGCCACCGGCCGCTCGAAAAAAAAGCAATATGTTGTTTTGAGAGATATCCTTTGGCCGGCGGCCTTTTGGAGGGATGGCGCAGTGATTGGCGCGAGCAAGCAGATGCCGCGATTGGCACAAGATGATATAATAGAGCAGTTTTGAAGGTCGAATGCAGTGAGCCGCCCTGTGTGACAGTCCAAAATTGAACAGACTTGTAAGAACCTGGAATCTGTAGCTCTCGTTTTTGGAAGCACCCCATGTATATCATCTCGTAAAGCGCGCTCGCTGCGCCTATGGCTGACCCAGCTGGTTTGCGCCAACGTAGCGAACAACTACACGTGATGCCTGGAATATCCCCACTCCACCACAGATTCACCAAGACCGTGAACGAGTCGCTAGAAATATCGGTCACTTACGAACCGGTGGCGGGCCTGCCGGAAAAGTTTGATTGCTTCTTGGAGTTTGCCAATGCACATAGCGAGTCGGTAGAACATGGAACTGATGGAAGCCACCCAGGGAGTCCCGGCCAACGCGAGGAAAATGACAACAACGGCAAAGGAGTGAGTGGCGGCTGGTTCAGTTCACTCTGGGGCTCGGAAGACACGCAGTTGGTGGCGGCGGGTGCACCCGAGGTGCCGCTTCTACTAGGATACATCCAGATAATGGGCTATGTGCGACTCAACCACCAGATTGGCGCCGAGACGGGCGGTGACAGCTCCCAGGCCGTTTTCTGGAAAACCCACGAATACGCCAGTATCTACTGTAGCACTGATGTGGATGAGAAAGTCCACAACATTCTACAAACAGAGCTCTTTCGGAAAAGCAAACAGGAAGCCAACAAAAACGCTCCCGGCGTGCCCGTGAAATCCAACACTGTCGGAGGTGTTCCGGACTTGCATGCGCAGACATTCGACCGGACGTCCCACTACTTGCTTCACGATCTCGCGCACCTGTTTGGGACAATGGATCTCCCTTCACCGAACACGCCGCCGCTCACGGCTCATCAGCAGGCAGAGCTTGCATCGAGCCTCTCGACGTACGTGTTGCCAATATATGTGACTGCGCAGCATCTCATTTTCGCCAGCACGACGATTCTTGCTGGCCAGAAATGCGTGTACCGCTTTCGTATAGATGTACCCCCTGAGTCGCTTCCACCCTCGTACAACAATAAGCTGACCGGCTCATTAGGGGACGCAGGGCTCGCCTCAATTGCATACCTGTTGATTGTGGGGATTCAGGAGCAAAGTGACGGCGAGATGCAGCATAGGGCAGTGTACTTTCCCATGGAATTTCGACCTGGTCATTATGGCGTGGGCCGCCGCTGGTTCCAGCACAACTACCTCCAGGCGCCAATTTTCGATCAGGTGTGGAGCCCCGAAAAGCTTTACCAGGGCCTGGCGGCAAATGACCCGTATTCTGAAACTATTTTCAGAATAGGGGCGGACCACTCAAGCAAAGCGAAAGCTGGTTCTACATGCACATATTCGCGGGGCAATGCGGACACGACAGATAAAGAGCTGCCCCAAGATCTGCTAGAAAAGAGAGAAAGGGAGAGTAATGGGAGAGAGAAGAGAAAGGAAGATGCACTAAAGAAAAAGCAGAATGCGAAGAAGGATCGCTTTCTCGAGGAATTGGACTCACTCATCGAGGGCAGCCTTGAAGCAGTAGCCGCGAAAGAGCGGCGGAAAAGCTCTGTTTCTAGTATAAGCCCAGAAGACCGGGGCTTGATTCTGCAGATGCCAGAGAAGCCTCGAGTATCATACCAGATTCGTGTCAATAACCAGTCGCTTTGTGTCCTTACCACATCCAGTGCCATATATCATGTGGGCGAAGATGTGCACTTCTTTTTGAAACTTCATCCTGAGTTCCGGACCTCTCTGCGGATTGTGGGGCTAACCGCACATATCGAAGCCCATGAGATCTTCCATGTGAAAGATGAGCGAAAGATAGTCAACATCTACAAAGTCACGCCCACCATCAAGCAAAACACGTACGCGGATGCGCTCATGTTTCCTTTTTGCGACGGCCGGGAAAAAGCTAAAGCGAAATCAAGCGGTTACGTAAACATTCCGCGTTTTCTAGCGCAGCAGTTTCAAGCATCGACGTTCATGGATTTACGGTACTTCATGGTCTTCCGCTTTGTACTAAATGAGTTTCCGGAAATGGAGTCCTATCGCATTGACGAAGACCCGAAGGCTTTTAAAGAATACGTCCTGGCCTATAAACTCGAGACTGAGGCAAACGAGTTCAAATTTTCTATTCCACTAACCGTGCTACCGTGATCGACCCCAGAAAACGCAAGGAGGAATTAATGCAAGATAAATGAAACACACTACGCATGAGAAATGCTGAACTTTGATAATGAAACAAGGGGGAGGTGGACGGTTTTTTGTCCCATTCCCTATAGCCCCCTTATTGATCGACAATAATACAAAGAAAAAACCCTATGCCGTGCTATCATGTTGTATTTCATCAGCTGCTTTAATGTCGCAGCTTAAATTGGGGAATCATTCTAAAAAAAAAAAACCAGTATCCCGAGGATAACACTGTGTGCAGAATAACCGTCAGCCTTGCATCACAGTGGAAAGCAAGAAATGTCCGATGTCGTCATGCGCATTGGAATCACCAGATTAAGTTGGTACTTTGCTACTTCCTGTCACCGTATTTAAACATCAGCCTGGACTGCTATTTTCCTCCAGACATTAATTTTCAATCAAGAACCAGAACTTCAAATTATTTATATTGATTAATCGCACTGGGCTTTTTTAAATTGTCAAAGCTCACCCACATACATACACAGTCAATTCACCTACACAACAAGCAACAATGTCTGCAGTTACCGTTTCCCACGTTTCTCCAATTGTCCAGTTATCGAATCTTCAAGAATTTTTTAGCTTTTGCGGTAACGTACTGATGATCAACGAGCTTGATACCGACTCAGAAGGTTTCAAGACCTACCAAGTTAACTTCACCCTGCAAAAGGCAGTCGAGACTGCGCTTCTCTTGAATGACGCGGAGTTGGAGGGTGTCCCAGTGCAAGTCACGAAATCAACGCTCCCAACCTACGAAGAGGCGGAAAAGACAGGCGCTAAAGTATCTGACAACAAAATCCAAACAGAAAAGGATGAGGCAATCATTACAGGCGACGACTCCTACGACGACATTTCCCAGGAAGAGAAGCCCAAGCTGGCCATTTTGGCCCAGCTCTTGGCCTCTGGCTACAAAGTCTCTGATGACTTGATCGACAAAGCCATCAAGTTTGACAGTCAGCAAGGTATCAGCACCAAATTCAAGTCTTTCTTGTCCGACTTGGACAACAAGTACTTGCACACGCAGGACCCAGACTCGGCTGCCGCCAAAAACTTGAACAAAGCCCAAAACCTGTTATCGTCGCTAACTGACACTGTGCAAAAAAGTACATACCTGCAGAAGTTGCATCACTACTTCGAAAAGGCTTCTTCCACGCCATATGGTATGAAGGTACACGACTTTTACAAGCAAGTTTCGAGCGAAGTTGCTGATGTGCACAAGGAGGCCACCCGATTACTCGAAATCAAGAAAGCCAATGCTTCCAACAACGACAATGTCGCGGCACTGACACAGACCAATTAGTAGACCGCTTAGGTGCGTGTTTAGTACATAGCTTATAATATGATAAAATGAAATAACATTTGCAATTTGAAGTGTTGTGAATAAAGAAATTGCTGTGGTCAAGAAGAAAAGTGCTAAATTTTGATGGGCTTCTCGAGCAAGTGGCCCATACGCTCTATCTTGGTACTCAAGTACCCTTCGATTTCTTTTGATTTGATCCCGCTCAGCGAGTTCCATGACAAAGGCACCATTGGAATCCTCTCCACCACCTCCACATCCCGGTTCTTGCCCTCCACGGCGATGATCTTATCTGGGTTGTTTGTCAAAAGCTTCACTTTCACCAAGTTCAAATCCACCAAGATTGCCGTGGCCAAAGAAAAAGAGCGGCCATCCGCAGGGTGCCGTAAGAGCAAGTTTGCCTGCACGGTGTCTGCGCCCAAGTCTTGCAAATTGTACGCCTTGAGCTTCTCACCAAGTCCAATTCCGCGGCCCTCTTGACGCAAGTAGGCGATGCACCCATGCCCGTTTTCTCCCATTAACCGACCCGCCTCGTTAAACTGCTCGCCGCAGTCACAGCGCGCTGACCAGGCTGTTTCGCCGGTGTAGCACTCGGAATGAATACGGGCTAAAACATCGTCGGTAAAGGTATTCGAGTCCAGCGTGATCAAGTCGCCGTTCGCATCAAACGCGAGACGCTTGTTGGTTTTTTCATCAAAGTCAGCATCTGTTCGCCCGGGAAAAAGCTTGCCGATGTAAGCACCGCGGGTCATTCTGTCCTGTTGGGTGTCGCCCTCTCTCTGCTTGAATAGCGACTTTGAGCGGATGTCCTCGCCAAACACAATAGCCAAATGCTCCTTTGTGTCCATGTCGTTCTCGTATAGATGTAGGAATATTTCAGGACCCTGCACCGTTGGGATTCTCGCTCTCGCGATGCACTTCACGTGAGGAAGCTTATCGTGAATCGGGAGCTTGTTCCGCTCCTCCTGCGAAATCTGCGGTGGTTTCTGTGGTATTTGTGGCACTGACGGTGTGAGAGTAGGCGAGACTAGAGGCATGTTTTCGAAGTTCCGCGTGCGGACCGGTGTGGGCTGGATAGGCGACAGCATGTTTTTTTGGGATGTGACGGTAGTTTTTCGTTTAGTCTTGAAGGCAAAATTTGATGGAGTGTAGGGCTGACCTGTTTTTGGAGGAAAACTGGAAATGTTTGAGGCAAAGACCGACTGTCGCAGGCTATAGTCCGGAAGCTTGAATCCTGTGCTTGTGTGACTTTGGTTGTGTGATATGGGGCAACTGGTTGAAGTGATTGTCCGCTTTCTGGAAGTGCGCCTATAATTCAATGGGGTGGCCTGCGCGGGTCTTTTACGTATATGCATGCCGAAAACGATTGACAAATTCTGAGTAATCGGGCCGCGGCGCCGGCATGCAACGGGCGGCCTGCGGGAAAAGACTTGGGCGCGACCAGTTCCCATGGCGAGGCTGGTAAGCCATACGTGGGGTTTTGGATTATACGCAATTACATTCGTGAGACGGGTGGGTCTATGTAGGGAGAGCGGGGTTTTGGGAAGAAACAAAATACATGCTCGTTGCGCCTTTTTTTCGAACGTTTGGTGAATTTTTGCCGACCTGATGGCAAACCATCGCTCGCGCTCACGCTGCATAACCACATTGACAACGCATACATGTTACGGCGCATATGCTTGCAAGCAGCGAGCTCACGGTTCACGCATTTGATTTCGGGATGTTGAGTGTTGGAAATTCTAATCTTCAAATCCCAAGTGAACTAGAAGGGTGTGTGCAGTAGAAAGAATGCTTGACTTGACCCTTGGCACGGCTGAGGCGAGAAACGCGGAATTAGCGCAGCGGCAAGCGCCCAGACAAGTATATTGGCACCTGGTCTTACACGCTCCCCAAGTCTTTGACAGAAGCACATACTTAGACTGCACATTTTTCCTTCACTGTGATGGAGTGTTGGGTGTGGTGAAGTATGGGAGGAAAGCCCCAACACACGTCCGAATAGGTCCCGACCTCAAATACATATTTTCGCGGCGCAACTAATTGCACCCCTCTCTGTTCAGCAGTGTTGTGTTTGTAATGGCATCGTCTGTCAAAAGCTAGATCTGTCTTTTGAGACGCGCAGCCATTTATAAGAGTCGCGAGTCTTTGATTTGAGAAAGAGAGAGTTTCGAGCGTTTGCGCATTGCATTGCCTGGCCATCATTTAATAACAGTCAGCAATAGCTCACCAGGTCTGTCCAATTCCTAGAGCCCCACAGGCTCTTTCCATCCCGGACTTGTGGTCAGCAATCGAATGCGATGTGGCATATATTACAATGCATGGTGCTGAGAGACCCGTCGACTCGTCTCGCCGACTGCAAAATATGTGACACGCTACATACTAGAGTCTTGCCCAAGAATAGTCAGATAAATGTCGTCTTGTGCGATCGACGCTCACTCCTACAAGCTCCCAGATGCACAGGAGAGCAAATGCCTAGGACTCGCAGCGATAATGTCGCGCCCAGACGCAAATGTCGCAGCCAATCACCGCACTATGTTTTCTCGTTACGGTGCGAGGCTCCGCAGAGGAATCGCCTCGCATCCGTTGTATAGTGCCAGGGTAAGAATCTTCTTCACCACTGGCAATCTCCGCAAACACGCCTCAGGTCCACACCAGCAGCCGCTCTTCACCGTTAACTCAACACTGACAAAAAAATGATCCAGTCTCTTGCCAGAAACAGCGTTCGCGGATTTGCATTCCTGGCCAGAATCGCCAAGCCAGCGGCCACTGCCAGCGGCCCGGTGACCGAATACTTGACCACCGGTGGTTCCACGCAGGCAGTGTGGCCAAAGGGTTTCAGACAGCCCCGTCCTCAAACTTGGGAAGAGAGCAGCGAATCTGCTTTGCTGAAGGCCACAAAGTTTTTCTTCTTGAGCGAGATTGCTCGTGGTATGTACATCTGTATGGAGATGTTTTTCAGAAGTCCTTACACGATCTACTACCCCTTTGAGAAGGGCCCCATCTCGCCTCGCTTCAGAGGTGAGCATGCCTTGAGACGCTACCCTAGCGGGGAAGAAAGATGTATTGCCTGTAAGTTATGTGAGGCAATCTGCCCAGCCCAGGCCATCACCATTGAGGCTGAAGAGAGAATCGACGGCTCCAGAAGAACATACAAATACGACATTGACATGACCAAGTGTATTTACTGCGGGTACTGCCAGGAGTCGTGCCCCGTCGATGCCATTGTTGAGTCTCCCAACGTCGAGTATAGTACAGAGACCAGAGAGGAGTTGTTGTACAACAAGGAGAAGTTGTTGGAGAACGGAGACAAATGGGAGCAGGAGTTGCAGTACTGTATTGACGCGGACGCCCCTTACAGATAAGGGGCTGCCTATAGTCTCAGCGATACATTCTCATATCTTTCTCACATTCATTTGCATCAAGACTGCCGGGTCTACTGTATATCAAACCAATAAAAGCTCTTATTCGGCTCTCATGTGACGCGATAGTTTCTGAGAAGGGGTGCTATTTCCCAGAGATTGGCTTCAAGCGTGTTGAATAACGCCGAGAACTAGTGCCGTTTCTGTGTCTAGAAATATGACTGCTGGAAATCCATAAGTACTTGTCTTCAGACATCCAGTATGAGATACATTGAGCACGTGTGGACCTTTCAATCAATGAGCTATATTCAAAGATGGATTACTTGCCACCGATGCGCTGGCGTGGCACCTCGAGCATCATCACACATTCTAGCTCGATTAAATTCTCCTATTCACATCTTTTAGATATAATTCAAATTACCCAGCAGGCTCAGCGTCTTACCCAGACAATCGCGTTCGGGTTGAGCGACACAGACCCGAGTTGAAAGACAAGAAACAAGCCGAGTCATGAAAACATCCGTGCACCTAACTTTTATCTTATCGCTATATTCCATCGGAGCCCTTTAGTGGCTACAGCCAATACTATCGAGCTTCATCTATCTCTTCGTCGCCACCAAAAATGGATTATATTAAGAATGCCATTTGGGGCCCTGATCCCAAAGAACAGGTATGTAAATTATGTCAGCTCCAAGTGACACTCATTATCCGGCGTTGAAGCCCACGTACTGACTCAGTTAGATGCGGAAAATAAATCTGCTCCTTCGGAAGAACAAAAGAGAGCTTGACAGATCGCTTGGCCAACTTCAACCTCTCAAAAAAAAGACCGAAGGTCTCATCAAGAACGCAGCGAAATCCGGAGATGCAAAAACGGCGAAGATCTACGCTCGTGAGTTGATAAATGTGAACAATCAGTATAAGAAACTACACCTCTCGAAAACACGACTTGAGCTGATCACTATGGCGATCAATGAACAGTGGCAAATGAAGAAATTAACACAGTCGATGCAAGCGCTGACCGGTGTCATGAAAGACGTGAACTCGTTGGTACACGTCGGTGCAATCACACACACAATGCAAGAATTATCAAAGGAATTAATGAAAGCAGGGATCATCGATGAAATGATGGATGATATGGTGGATATGGATATGGACGACGAGTTGGAGGATGAGTCACAAGAAGAAGTGAACAAGATTATTCAAAGCTTAACCGAGGACAAGTTCTCCAAGATAGAATCCCAGATTCCTTCGGCCGAATTGCCCGAACCTGAAGAGGAAGCCACCAAAGAAACGGCGCCGATAGCGGAGGATGACGAGCATTTGCTCAGCGAGATGCAGCAACGGCTTCGCGCTCTTCAAGAATCATAGGGTGCATGGATTGGTCAAGATACTTAGGGAGTCTCTACGTGGTATTTCGAATAGTAGCATGTAATTTCTAAAGTGGAATGAGTGACAAAAAGATCCCAAAAGCGAGTGTAAGTGACTTCTTCGCAAGAAAAGAAGCCTTTGAGGAGACATGATCTCCAGGAAAGAAGCGCGGCAGGTCTTTTTTGGTCTCCATGGTTGTGTTGGTAGTATTTCTAACTCTCACAGATACCAGCATCTTCTTGCCAAACTGCTGTGGAGAGCTTTTGAAGTCGCTGAGCATGTGGGGGCATATTGTGTTTACCAAGATATCAGAATCAACGAGGACGTAAGTGGGCCTTTGTCTTTTTCTCTTTTGCCGATGCTTCTGTTTTGATATCGTTTTTGGAGAGGGCTTATTGCCATCGATCGTGAGAGCTTCGTCAGCAATTTTCAGGACAGAATCGTCCGTTAGCTTGGCTATGGACTCATCAGCGATCTTCAGTATAAACTCATCAGCAAGTTGCTCGGGAGGATTTTCGGCTGTCTTTAAAAGGGATCCATTTGCAACTTCCTCCTTGAATGCATCATTTACCGGTTTATAGTTACGGCTTTTAACCACTTTCACACTATTGTTGGTGGATATCTTCGAAGAGTCTTTCACTTGGTCGCTTGAAGCTCCCGGATCTAGCTCTTTAGTCTCCTTTTTCTCCGGCTCATAAGAACTGAGTCTAACAAAGAACGGATTATTTTCCACAGATGGATAATGCTCTCTGAGAGCGAGCTCCGGAGTTGTCTCGTTCAGAGCGCGGTTCCAAACTTCTTCGTATGACCAGTCACCATTACTTGAAATTTCCTCTTCTAAGTCGTCTTCGCTGTCGCTTCCACTTTGAAGCTCGTCGGCCTCATACGTATCCTCTTCATCGGTCACTTCCTCAGCCGGCACAATTCCCTCGCTTTCCCCCTCATCAGTGTCGCTAGCATCGTCTCCGTGAAGTGAATTCGAGAGATCATCGATACAACTGCCATCTTCGCAATTGGCAGAATCCTCTGTTGAGCCTCCATCAATATTGGGGGTGAGTATGAGATTATCCATCAAAGGACCCTTCATCAGGTTTCGGACTACTCCATAGGCTTTTGACGAACCTCCTCGAAGGGTTTCCCACAGATTGAAGGCTGTTTGCTCCAATCTTTTTGGTATATATAGAAACATTTTTTTTATACTTTTTGCAGTATTTGCCGGTCTCCACTTGAGACTGAGGGAAAACTCGGTGTCGTATGCAATCTTCTTTCCTCTTCCAACCTCTAAATTCACACCGTTTGCTTTGAGCACAGGTCGAGCTCTAGGTTTTCCTAGTCCCGCATTAGACTCGAGCATGACGTTCTTAGTTGGTATAAGCGGTCTTCCCTTTGAACGCTCACGTCCACTTTGTGGATCAGTTCCGATGAGTGCTTTTTCAGATGGAACGTACTTCTCTTGATACCGATCATCCCGGTGGTTGGCGTGATCGTTTTCAACATTTCCTTCATTAAAAACCTTTCTCAAATGAGGATCATCAAATCCTCTTTGTAAATCACTTTCCAAAAATCTATTGTTCGGAAGACTCTCTTGATTTCTATTTCGCGGCAAACCACTTTCGAACATTCTGTTGTTTGAAGATCTCGATCTACCCTGCTGAAATTCATTAGTATCGCGCCCATAGCCATTTTCAGTCCTCTCGTTGTATGACGTTCTTCTTTCTTGAAACTCATCACGCCCACTTACATAGTTTGTACCGGGCGCTTGGTTATTAGGGAGTCCTGATCTTTGTTGATAATTATTGGGATCGTTATAGATATCGGTTCCCAGCATTCTGTCGCTCAGACTCCCCGATCTTCCTTGTTGAATATCTTCTCGACCGCCTATGAAGTTTCTTTCATTGTCAGAAATTTGCAGGCCTTGATTCTGTCGGAACTGCCTTTCCTGTGACGGGGGTGGCTGAATCAGCTCAGGAATATTAACAGGGTTCCGGATATATTCTGAGTCATATGGATACCCTGGCTTTGCTCCGTATCCGGGACCATAGCCTGGCGCGTGATAACCCGACACACCAGGAACACCTGGATAAGAGTATCCTGGGCTCTGAGGAAAGCCGGGATATTGTGGATAATTTGGTATATTCGGGTACCCCGGGTATTGAGGGTATCCTAAATGGGGAACGTACCCTGGGCTTGGGGCGTATCCGGAATAAGGAGCATAATGTTTTTCACATCCGGGACTTTGACAGCCATTAGACTTATGGTCTGGCCATGATACATGAGAGTACCCTGGACTATGATGACACTTTTTGCATGATCCTGAGCTATGATCACACCCAGGACCATGATCACACCCAGGACCATGATCACACTCCAGATTTGAGTCGCAGTCAGATGACTCTCCCATGAAATGCACTAAGTTATTGAAGAATGTGAGATCTCTAAATTTGGTTAGGCTTGAGGGTGGTGTGTCTTCACTTTCACAGTGTACCATAGATAATGATGCAAAAAGCACCAAGATAATTTGGCGTTGCATTGAAAGTTCAAAAAGAAATTATTTGCTTTCAGCCACTAGAATGAGAATGGAACTTGATGTTTCCGCCCGAGTGAGTATGCTTCAGTATATTTGCAGCCAAAAAAACAGTCACCTGTCTTTATATTCACAATCATGTAATTAATCGCGAAGAGGATAAATTTGGCCCTTTGCCACTTTGTGACCCAAGCTCCCGCGCAGAATTATGCAACAATGATGTTGTGTTGTATCGGTCGTCGCATATATAATATTCATCGCGCCAGGTCATTTGAATTTTCCGTTCAATTTTGAGAAAAAGGTAGTATGAGACCAGGTACAGAATATGCTGAAGCCATATCCAGAGATTTGTATGCAAGCCAAAATAAATGTGGCTTTCTTGCATATATAAGTTCTTTGAAGGAGCGTTCTTGCTCCAATTATTCTTAAAGACAAGTCTGTATGTACCTTTTCGCTTACATTAAGCTCAAATTGCTGAACTCCACACCGACTTCAGTTGAATATTGCTGGAAAAGCGAAGAGTAGCTTTGTCAAAATTGATCGCGACTATAATAACAGAAGATGTCTTTTCCCAACAGCAAGTGGCTTAGGTCGTTTTGCGTATGAGTGATCAATATAGTATCGGGTATCTCTTTAGAAGGCGAAACGGCATTGCCCTGGATGCTTAGAAACCACTCGGATATCATTTCTCCTGATAGCTCCCTGTTTCTTGACATTTTCTGAGATTCAACGCAAACCTCAGCTCTCTCTATGAGTACTCTCGAGCTCATTGCACCATTCCAAGAGCTCGTCGGAGACGTTCGCTAATGTGTTCACTTGCTGTTCAATGTGGTCCAAATCTACCTCCAACAGCATCACTTCCTGCTTGCACACGGCCATGATCTCGGTCTCCTTTTCAAGCGCACTGAGCTCTTGGTCCAACTTGATGTAGTTGAGAAATTGGTTGGTGTTGAGATTAGCTAAGAGCTGAAGATCGATTGTGGAAACTTCGGTATCTGCGTCTACGACTTTATGCGCCTGAGTGAGTGCGTGTGCAACTAATCCACCAGTGTTTGTTGCCAGCGTCATCGTTTGGTATGGAGAGGTAGATTGCGTTTATAGCGTGGTATGTCAATGACGATTCAGCACTGGGTGCACACCCAACACAAAAGGCAAGGGTGTCTGACATTCACAAAAAATTAAGATGCTTAGAAATGTAGCCTTTTTAAGCGTTTTGACGCTTAGAGGTTGTCCTAGATTTGGAATTGCAAACATATACGTAAATTAGATTTTTACTCATGATAGTATTTGATAGAAGTTTCTCAAACGATTTGTGTTGGGAACTGCAAATTGAGCCAAGATGCTTCTCCATGTTTGGCATAAGTCCATGTATGGCTTCTGATCAAGTAGTATCCTTATATATATATATATATATATATATATATATATATATATATGTATGTATATAATAAATCATCGGGTTCAAAGCTTTGCTTCAATATGTGGTCGACAACAACCTAGTATAATTTATTGCGTGGCCCACCTCATTCGAATCATTCAAAATATTTTAGTCTGCCTAAAGAATAAACAGATGGTTTAAAAGTTACTAAGTGGAAGATTATTTCCGACTATTCATTAGAGCACTGACGCTCCCTATACAATTCCCATGAGATCTATGCCGCTTGAACTAACGACCGCGATACAACTTGTACTCAGGGAGCTTGGACATTTCAATATTGGTCCATTTCTTCGTGGGCTTCTGCTTCATCATTTCCACGTAATCCACAGAAGCGGGTTTATCGATTAGCTCCGTTGTACTCACACGTACCTTAGAATGGGCATCAATGACCTCAAATAGCCCAGGCAATTTGTCTGCGGCTTTCCTCATGGCTTCTCTTGCTACGCGGTCATGCAAATCACCTCTAATCTCGAAAAGAACTTTACCAGTGGGCACTCTACATGCCCAGTGGTCAAACGAACCTTTACCTTTACCCATTCTTGTCTGGTTTCCCTTCACACACACAGGAATGTTGCACGCAAATCTTGTAATACAGGTGGCACTGGATGGACGAATTTCTCTTTGAATCACTTTGTCTGCTTCCTTTAACTGAGTAGCCGTCATTCTGATACCGTTACTTTTCAAGCGTAAGCCATACTGGCCAAATTCCAACGAGTTTCCTTTGATCGACCCGCCCGTTCTCACAGTGACTCTTCCTTTGAAAGCCTTACGAATCTGCTTGAATCTGGGTGCATACTCGTGCTTGTAACGCTTTGTGATGGTACCAAAAACGCTTTGCAACGCTGGCTGTGGCATGGACAAGCTAGATAACGACTGAGCTGTCTTCCAGCTCGTAAGAAGCCTCATGCCAAACATCTCTTTACTGTTATCTCTGTATTGTTGTTGTCTATACGTTTCACGGAACAGCTTTTTTTTCATTCCTCACGACTTCCGAAAAATCTTATATACAGTACACACACTGAACCAAGTATTTAGAGCTTTACTCAAGTTTTCCCTGTCACAACAACAAAGAAATCTTCTCGTGTTCTCAGTTCTACCCTCAGCATTCTCTGATGAGTTATTAATGTTGTGCAATTCGGCTTTATGTAAACGCTAGCGAATTTCAACACCATAGGTCTGCACCAACTCTTGTTCGACCAATCTGTGAATTCCATTCACCTCGTCGTTAGTTAAATTTCTATCCATTGACTGAAAGTGAATTCCATAACATTGAGATTTACGTCCAGTCTTTGGATGCACAAACTCGTCCTTGAGAACAACGTTTTCGATCAAGTCACCTCCATGCAAACGTACAATTTCCATCACATCATTTGTGTGAAGAGGAGAGTCGGATGCAAGCCAGTAGCTGACGTCTCTTTTGACACCCGGATACTTAGAGTAAGGCTGAAACGTAGAGATTGCTCCCCGAGAAAATTGACTTGCAAATCTCTCATCCAATGACCAAAAGAGTCTGATATCAGGTATTCCGAAAAGAAGCATTGCAATCCTGTCTAATCCCACGCCGAAAGCCCATCCTAACTTATCTTCTTTGAGACCAGAGTTCAACAAGATTTGCTGCTGAACGACGCCACATCCGCAACATTCAAGCCACTCACCCTTCCACCAGACTTCGATTTCCCAAGAAGGAGATGTCCATGGGAAGTAGGCCTCAACCCATCTTACTTTCAATGGCTCGTTTAGGTACTCCTCCTTTGAACCAGCCTTTAGGGCCGATTCGCGGGCCTTTTCAAATACCAAGTTCACCATGTATTCCACTGTCTTTTTCAAATGAGTAGCTACTAGTTTAACTTCTGGGTCACTCATGTATTGCTGCTTAGGGTTTTGTGCATTCGAGGGGTTCTCTCTGTATGGATCTTCCACTATGATATTTGTATCTGGTATAGAGTCAATGTCTTTCTGCAACTCCTGCAACAAATTGACATGATTCTTGGACCAAAGGCGGGCGCCTTCCATCTGATGAAAAGCCGGATAATGCGTGCGATCTATTTCATCCCTTCTGTATACATCCGCAGTGATAAAGTACCCTGGTGTCTCGCATTTCTGAAAGCACTCATGTTCATGTGCTGATGTGTGGGTTCTGAGAAGATTTTCTTTGTTCAAGTAATATGTATCCAGCTTGGATCTACCGGGGTGATCAACGGGAAACCCGAGCACATCGAAGTTCTGGTACGTGGTCACGGTTGGGCGGAAATCGTTGTAAAAAGTATATCCTAGGCCTTTGAAATTATGTTGAATAAGTTCCCGGAGAATTCCGATAGGATGATCTGGGTTTTGGTGTAGCTGACGTTCGGTTAGCGCAAGAATCAGTTGAGGCACGTTTGTCCACTCGTCGGTCTTATACGATTTCCCATCTAAAGTAATCACCAGTGGATATGTCGCATATTTCCGCGCGAGATTGAGAATGTATTTCCTAGTGGTCAACTTGTCTCCGAAATTACGACAAACTCTTCCCAAGGGTAGCATGTTCTTGTGCGCTATGAGGGAGCTTCGATGAAACGCTAACCGATCATCGACGGATCAGAACCATTGGCGAGAAACGTATGCAGGTTTCTGGAAAGTACTTTGGAGTTATGAAAAAAGAGTACGCTATTCAACATTCCGTCTTCAATTCTCGCTTTACCAAGTCTCCTGGATATACCTGCCTTCATTCTCTATATCTAGAAGGAAGACCTCGGGGTTCTCCACGTGACCACGAAGAATCTCCACCAAGGTCAAGCGAACCTGGGTGGGCATCTTTCCACTAGATCCACAAAGGAAAATAATTGCTTTGTCTTGTAGTAAGAGACGTAGCACAAGCTCCTTTTCTGCAATTAAGCGGTCTTGGACATATTTGTATGGAAATCCCGCCACCCTTGAAATTGCATGGTAAAGTGATAATTGGTTTTTTTTCTGCATTTCGGCCCATTGATCAGAAAATAAATAGTCCTTTTTCGAATCTCTGTATCCGTAAAACAAGTGCAAATCTTGATTTCCCGCTGCGGTTTCAATAAGCAGTCTCATGGGAGCAATTCCTGTTCCCGGGGCTATCATAAGAAGAGGTGGAAAGGGGTTGTCTGGCAGTTGAAACTTGAGGTTGGCCTTATGGATCGAAAACACGAGCTTTTCTCCCTCTTGGGCCCCTTTGATCCATTTGGTACACAATCCTTTCCGTATGCGTCTGAGCATAGTTTTATACTCGACAATTCCAACAACTAATTCGACCAGTGAAGGTGATGGCCTAGATGCTATCAGAAAGAGCCGCACTTTTATCAAGGGGAAAAGATCAAGAATGTATTCCACCGGAATTTTCAAATTGTCTTGAAACTCTTGAATTGTCTCTAGTATCAGCCGCCTAGGCCTGTTGGCATAGTTGTAAAGCTCTTCACTTTCCTCAAGCTTCGTGAACTCCTCAAGTTTTTCCTTTTCACGAAGGCCATCTTCCGTCAGCGTATCTACAAAATGAAAGAGTAAGGCGAAAAAAGAACGACGGGGAATTGACATAATGTCAAGGTGAAAAGTGATGAGCGACCGCAAGGTGAGGTGTTCGGTTGCAATCAAGCCGCCTTCGAGCTCTGGGATCTTTTTGATTTGAAGCGGACTGTCGGCGATTTCAAGCCAATGTGGTTGCAGCTCTAGAAGAAGCTGAACGCTTCGTGCGTCATTCTGAGGATACAATGCCAAGGAATCCCCAGGAACATAGTTCAAGTGAGCTGTATCTGATTCTATGATCACATGTCGAACATCTTGAAAATGATCAGGAGCTGTAATCCGGCGATTTCTTATAAGTGTGCCGGTTTTCAATTCAGGGGAGCTTCGCGTCAAGTTGAGATTCGCTGTTTCAAAAAGCTTGGGCATTTCGTTGGTTCGAACTTCGATAGGCATAGCGGGTGGCAAAAGAACGTGTTCATCAATCTGAGTAAGATCTGGAAAATAGCTGCAAAGTGCGGGGATCAAAGCGGCAACCCATTCACTGTAAAAGCCATCCACTCCTTCGGGAGACATCTCGTCACTTTCGCACCTAGGGCAGAGCTCCGAGCAGCCAAGTTGTAGCAAACGAGTATGCAATTTCTTAATTGCATGGTTGAATTTGGGATACAGAGAGTCTCCAATACCGAAAGTAGTCATGCTGACGTGGTTGAGGAGGTCTGTGGGTAATCTTCTCTTGAGCAAGAACCTCAAAAACTTCTTACCATTTCTCGGTACCTCGCCCTGGCCTGTTGTGGAGCATACAACAATCAAAAACCGAGTTTCTGTTACTAGGTGCTTTAATGGGTAGTCGTTCAATGATGAAACTGTTGGGTTAAGCGAGTAATAGCGGAGTTTCCTGGCAAGATAATATGCATAGTCTTGGGCGTTTCCCGTCTCACTACCGTATAGAATTGTTACACTAGATGCTGATACCATTGAGACTGTCATAGCAACTAACGCGTTTTTAGACGTCCACTGTATAAATAGCAGATCAAAGATTGTTCGGTGAAAATAAAATTGCAGATGCGATCGTTGTGTGTAAATACCAGATTTGGAGCCTGGCAGTTTTATAAGACGGGCTTACTAAGTATGTATCGGAGCTCCGAAGCTGCGCGCGACCTTGGTCTTCGAAAGCCAGCATCTGCATCGGCAAGAAGCTCATGTCACATAATTTGCAACTATGACTAGATCAAACCAGTTTGCAAAAATTCAAATGAATGCCGCTTAAAGTTATTGCCTCAAATACCTAGGAATTGTCAACGCAATTTGTGAGCATGTCCTGCTTATTCTCAGATGCCATATATATGGCATTGCTCTACATGTGAAAGGCGGTTTCGCTAGTCGTTGTTTGACGCATTGAAAGAGAAACTCCACGCTTGCTTTCGGCACTCAAAAATTAGTATTCAATGTTTATTAATTATTTCATTCATATAAGATCAAGTACCTCAAATTCTCTCTTTTGATTTAGTGTTGCTTACCTTGTTGCCCCCCTTCGTAAGTAAATATATATTCGCATTTCTTACTGCTATAAATCAACAAAGAAGCTTTAATTCACTTATTCCCTTTTTTTTATTTGGATTACACATAAATCTCATGCCCAACGAATTTTTGAAAAGATGAGGATCCAATATGTATTTGTTGACTGGGACCATAGTCACTGCAAAAGAATCTGACCTTAGTTTAAAGAGTAATCGATTCGGGAGCAGGAAAGATGTGTCCCGAAAAACCGTTGAGTCCAGGAGAAATCTCTCGCATCTACACTGGTATAGGATTCGAGCTTTTTTGATTGGCTGTTTATATAATACAAATCCAACAATGAAATTAATTGAACAATACTAATATTGGTGCTTCCTCGCGCTGCAACAAAATTCCACCGATCGAGACATATAAACTCTTGAAAGAGATTTGCATGGGTTTATACAAGCAAATGGGGAATTGCTTCAAAGCATTGGTGAAATCATGTATGATATTTTGTCAAGCTTCTGAACTCGCAAGTATATACATATATATATATTGCGGTGCCAGTCAGGCATACACTCCTGCACGAAGTAGAACCGGCGCACGCGAAAAAACAACCACCAGATATAAGAAAACAGAGGATCTAGATATCAACACGGATATTGCACCTTAACTTCACACAAATACACATCAATATGCCGCGCGTAAAGAGACCCTCTCTGTCAGATGAAAGCAGTGAGAAGAAAATCAGGGCCCTGCCGTCACCATTTAAAGATCTCCTTGACTCTTTAGACGTGTTGCAGGACGACGCCGGCTCACGACTTTTAGTCACGGCGTTCATCAAGTTGCCTCTGAAAAAAATGTACCCTGATTATTATGAGCTAATTGAATCGCCAATATCTCTCAACGAGATCCTGAAGAAAGTTTCCCGAAACGCCTATACCTCAGCTGAGGAACTCATTGCCGATTTTGAACTCATGCATGCCAATGCAGTGAAATACAACGACCCGGATTCGTGGATCGTTGAGGACGCTGCGAAATTATTGTCTCACGTGTCTGAACAGGCACCACAGGTGAATATGGATCCGACTCCCGCGACCGATCTGATTGATTTGCTGAAAGTCTGCCTCGCTTTATTGGACGATGTTATCACTCACGAGTTCCCTGGCGAAGGCCAGCTCAGTGGACCATTCATGGATGACGTAGATCCAGAAGAATATCCAGACTACTTCAAACTTATTGAGCAGCCCACGTCGTTTACTGACGTGCGGGCAAAATTAGAACTGGGTGCGCTATTCAGCGAAGAAAAGCTGCTTGCTGAAAATTTGCAGACATTTGACGATGCTACTATGTTAATCTTCGCCAATGCACAAGCTTATAACGACCCTTCGTCGCTTATTCATGAAGATGCGCAGAAGTTCGCCCTGATCTTTGGGGAAAAGATCTCTGCACTTAGAACCGAGCTCTTGGGGAAGGATGTGTCTTT
This sequence comes from Metschnikowia zobellii, assembly GCA_939531405.1. Classification (NCBI taxonomy): domain Eukaryota; kingdom Fungi; phylum Ascomycota; class Pichiomycetes; order Serinales; family Metschnikowiaceae; genus Metschnikowia; species Metschnikowia zobellii. Next base: position 521,568 of record OW618031.1, on the reverse strand, counting down.
GAAGCTTACCCTTAAAGCGCCCAAGGAACCGGTAAAACTCAAGTTAAACTTAAAGGGGAAAACCGCATCCGCAGCCTCGCCCCTTGCAACCTCTGCACTGCTTAATCCGAACGAACCACCCAAAAAGAGACGTGGCAGGAAGCCGAAAAAGCTCATTGAAGAAGAGCAACGCTTGGCTGCGCTCGAAGCTGCAAGAATCAAAGAGGAGCAAGGAATTGTGGATGAAGAAGAAAAAGATGGAAATACCGAAAATGACGGCGAGCCTCTCGCACCACTGGAGCTGTGTGCCATGGGTAAACTGCAAACTATCCCCTCGAGCGACGACGTGTTCATTCGCCAAGTCACATTTTCATCCTCCCAGAATGCCGCGTCACAAATGATTGATACGTTAGTGTCGCAACCACAGCAACAGCTTTTGAAATCACAACTCTTTACCAGGACACTCTACCCAGAGGCACCACTTTTAAATTCAGCTACATTTTTTGAGTATCACTTTATGCCTCTTGGCTATTCCACAAAGTCATACAGCATAACGCTACCTCGCGACACGGCCCCAGTGGTCAATTTCAAAGTGGCGTTGCACGAGCTTATCTACAACATCAAGCGTGATGATTTAGTCGACGGGCAGGGTCTTCTAAAAGGAAAAGCGGAGGAGGATTTTATGTGCTCGTTGTACTTAAATGAAGAGGAGATCGAATCTGGCTGTGAAATGACAGAGGATACCGATTCAGCCGATAACAAAACAAAACTTCTTAATTTGTCGTATGAATTGAAGCTCAATTATGGCCTCAACATGATCAACTTTGAGTTGAGACTTTCCCCCAGTTTGTCCAAGAGTTTGAAAAAGAAGAGTATCGAAGAAGAGCCAGCTGAAATTGCTGGACGCCACACCAGACACCAAATGCAGCAAATCAAGCTCAATTGGGATGTGGAGAAGTTCACCCTCTTTGTTGTATCGCATAGCGCATAGTCTACATGAGAGCTTTAGTAAGTTTCTTGCATTGTGCTATGCAAGTGTATTTGATTGGCGACAACAAATCATCTTGGGCCAAAAAAAAAAAATGCGTCGGCGCCACCAAGAGTTAAGCGCATAGGCAACTGAACTATACGAAGTGTATATGAATATCGAGCCACAGGCCTGAAATACAAGAAACACCAATTGTCCAGATCGCGTGTCAACTATTTACCAATACAAAAGCTCGAAAACACTACACCCAAGATTTCCTCGACACCTACAGCCTCGCCCGTGATTTTCCCGATTCCATCTACAGACTGACGGAGGCATTCTGAGGCCAAGACCACGTCGTCTGCTTTCTTCCAGACCTTGAACTGCTCGAGACCATAGAGGACGTCGTGCTCGAGTAGGTCCTGGGCGCGTGCGGAGATCACGACTGGGTCAGAGCTTGTGGTCATTGACACGCGCTTGAACAGCCGTACAAGCTCGTCTCGGAGAGGGTCCATGCCTTCTCCCGTGAGGCAAGATACGGCAAAGACATTTGTAGCAGGGATGTGGAGCAGTTGGGCAAGAGCTTTGCCAACATCCGCGATGTCTTGGCCGCGTTTTAGGTCAAGCTTATTGATCACCGCCACGACGTGCTTGTTGGCCTCGTGAAGCAACGACACGTGTTCGATGATCTCTTCTGAGAGCGGTTCGTCGATTGGAGCCACAAGCAACACAATGTCGCCTACAAGCGCTTTTTGCTTGGCTCGCCTGATACCCTCCTTTTCGATCTGGCCTGCGGCCAGCATGGCCCTGATCCCCGCAGTGTCGCCCACCACGATTTTGTATCCCTCAATGTCTAGCGGGACGTCGATCACGTCACGCGTTGTTCCCGCAATTTCTGAAACAATGGCCAAGTCGCTACTAGCCAAGTAGTTGAGGAGCGACAGCTTCCCTGCGTTGGGTGGCCCGACAAGCGTAACTTTGATACCTCGCATAAGAACCTCGGAGCCACGCACCTTTCGAAGATACGCACGGATCTCTGCGATCAACGCGTCGATACTCCGGTCCACGTTTCCAAATAGCTGGCGCGTCTCCTCGAGGTCATGTTCTTCGCCGAAATCAATGACCGTGGTGAGGAGCGCAACGTTGTGCACGATTTCTTGTCTCCAGCGCAGCACCAACGCCAGGTTCGTGCCCGTGAGTGACGCCAAGGCACTCACACGCTGCGACTCTGTCTCAGCGTCGATCATCTCGCGGATACCCTCGATTTCCGTGAGGTCAAACCGGCCATTGAGAAACGCGCGCTTCGAGAACTCGCCCTGCTCCGCGTACCGCACATGGATGCCGTCGTGGGGCTGGTGGGCCTGCTTCACGGCATCCATGACGGCCTTGACAATTGCCGTGCCGCCGTGCACGTGCAACTCAAGCAAATCCTCGCCAGTGTACGATTTTGGGCCTTGGAAAAAGAGCGTCAACGCATGGTCAAGAAGGCCCTTGGAGCCGTAGAGCGAGCGCACACTGGCCGTGCGGTGCTGCGGTTTCTGCGCAGACTTCGTGAGCCGGTGGAACACGTGACTGGCGTGGGCCCCCGACACGCGGATCACGCCAATTGCTGCGCGGCCAGGTTTGGTGGAAAGGGCGTAAATGGTTGGCCGAGACATGGTGGTGATAGGAGCACACGGGCATCGGGTGCGATGCAATGAGCGCGGGGCCCTGGATGGCGCGGGGCCCTGGATGGCGCGGGGCCCTGGATGGCGCGCGCATCGGGGCCGGCGCCTGGTTATGCCATCCAGAGTATTGGCTCGCTTTGGAAAGACCGTGCGTTATCGGCCTTTTCTGTCAGACCCCCTTCGCGAGCTCCTCTTCATTTTTCGAGATGCTGGAATTGGGGGGGGGCCTGAAAATACGCAAAGACACGCGTTTGTTGTTGATTGTAGAACTCGGTGTCAATTGCGCGAGGCGTGGTGGCGCCTAGTTTCGAAGGGCCCGCGGCCCGCGACGGCTTGTTTGGGAAACAGACTCATGGGTTCGAATGACCGCAGGCTTTGTTATAAAGTGGCAAGCTTCGCAAGCATAGGGCTCTTTCCACTACTGCACTTCGAAGCTAACGCAAACGTGTTTTCATCGTGGCAAAACAGACAAGCCCACTTTGTTCCTACTTGTGGTCCTGGAGCTTGGCCCCAGGTCTTGTGCGCCATCAAAAGGCGGCAACGCGCGGTCCGCGAAGATCATTTGGCCCGGGCGTTCCTCCATCACACCAAGGCATATTTGGTTCGTGAATCGCTGCTTACATCTTAAACGGACATAAACACGACCCACTCAAAAAATAGACAGACACAATGCGTCCCTATCAACGAATGCCCTGGTTTTCTCTCGGCACAAGGCCGCCTTTTGTTCGCCATCTCCACTATTCCCTGGCCCGCACACATGAAAACCCATTGGGTCTTCCTAAACACAGCCAGGGCGGAAATGGGCCGGAGATACCACGCATGTCACGCGGCTTGCCTGTGAGAAAACGGATAGCAAACGTTGGCAAAATTCTTTTAGTATCTTCCGCCAAGGGTGGCGTGGGCAAATCGACGGTGCTGGTTAATGTCGCGCTAGCACTAAAAAGCTTAGGTAAATCCTGTGGCATCTTGGACGTGGACATCTTTGGGCCTTCGATCCCAAAGTTGCTCAAGTTACAAGGTGAGCCCCGCCTTACGGGAGACGGAAAGCTCATTCCGCTTTCAAATTACGGGTTACCCTCTATGTCAATGGGTTATTTGGTCGCCCCCGAGAACCCTGTAGTATGGCGCGGCTTGATGGTAATGAAAGCATTACAGCAGCTCTTGTTCGAGGTGGAATGGCCAAGCCTAGATTATTTGGTGATTGATATGCCTCCAGGTACAGGCGACACGCAGCTCACCATCAGTCAGCAGCTCAAGGTAGACGGTGCTTTGATTGTATCAACGCCACAGGATATTGCTTTGATAGACGCGGTCAAAGGAATTGCTATGTTTGAAAAGGTCAATATTCCAATCCTAGGGCTAGTGCAGAATATGAGCTACTTCGTGTGTCCGAACTGTCATCACGAGTCCCATATCTTCGGCCTGGATGGTGCTAGACGGGAAGCACAGAAGCACGGACTCGAGGTCCTTGGCTCGATACCTCTTAACGAGACCATCTGCGTGCAATCAGATCTGGGAATTCCCGTGGTGGTTGCGGGATGTGATCAACTGATACTGGAGCCATATATCAGTATTAGTAAAAAGGTCATCGAAAAGCTCGGGTGAGAACAATCGTATATAAAATAAGCAAAATTTCTGGCTGCAAGAAAACTGTGTTCCTCACTGTATTATATCTGAAAGAGTGTCTTCTATATGACGAGACAACGCACATTTGATACTCGCTAGCCTATAAGCAAGTTTCTTTTTTTTTTTTTGGCCACCACGTACTCTCAAAAACTTTGATTTCAAGGATCTGGAGCACGGCCTGTGTTTACTTGGCTTTCATAGATAGGCTCATTGATTAAATCCATAATAACTTGACTGCAGGATACATAATGGGGTATCTACTTCATTTCACATGGGTATATTTGTTTTGAACCAAGTATCACATGGTTTGCTATCATTCAAAGTGAGTGGTCTATTTCACCCAAGATTAATAGTGGCATAATTGGCCTGCTCACACTCCATGAAAGTTCTTGATTACTTTTGTCGTGTAATTAGCGTTGAAAAGATTTTGTCATATATCAACCTCGTAGTCGCGGGGAGAAAGTATGCTAACACTATTGAATAACATTGTGGCTACTTACGGAATGAAGGGGATCAGATTTTTCAAAAGCGGAAACTCTAAAACGTCGATAAGAAGTTTTTGTATATTCGCAATTGTTTTATAAATTTTGTCTTTCTACTCTTTAATTGTAGATAAGAACCAAAAGCAGATAATTTCGCTGAAACTGATGGTGTCTAAACTTATAATTTTATGATTTGAATATTTATAATGTGAGCCCTTTGGGAAGCTCAAACAAATAAATCAAACTTATGACGTGGAAGCTTGTGATGTTCGATTATAGCTTAGAGAGTCTCATGTGTTTGATTTCAGAATTATAGGAGAAAAAGAAATAATGCAAAGATAACCGCACCAATTACAGAAGGATATACCTCTACCAGACTAGCTGCTTCATTTGCAATCTCATGCTTGAAGGGATTGTGAAGGATGTCTTCTTTCTTGAATTTGTGAAGCCTCTCTGAAATCCATTCCAACAAAGTCTTATGCTCAGATCCAACACTAGCTTTTTGATTCATTGGATCAGATGAAATAGCACTTGAGATAGAAGTGGAATTCGCTTTGAATGAATCTTCGGACCGGGGTCTCCCAACTGAAGTTCTCTCCACTATGATGTTCACATCGACCTCATCGATATGCCTTAGTGGATTTGCAGTCGGTGTTTCAATGAGTTCGTTATCAATCTCGAAACTTTCTGTTAGCGTATTGTTTATATTTGAGGCTGATTCATTTTCTTTTGACGTTTCTTCCACAAGCTTCTTCAAAAGCGATGTAGCATCCCCTTGATAATTCTCATCATTGTTGGTCGTTCCTAGTAAGTGCTGAAGCTCAGGATAAATGCGGTGAAAGTATGTGATTAAATCCTCCCCAGCAACACGCTCCAAAGATTGGAAGTATATCTTACGAATTTCGGATAACGATTGATGAGGAGTTTCGTTTGTTGTATGACTCTTTCTCTGTATTTCCTTGAAGTTTATGGGCTTCAGGACTGGATCTTCGGGCTCAACTTCATCTGCTAATTCTGGCGCCACAACATTGAGAAGGTCTCTCCAAAATACTTTTCGCGGCTGGTCTATGACACTTGTAGAGTTTTTCTTTTCGATATATGTTTTTGGTTTTGGTTTTTTCCTCACTTTTGAAACTTCATTCAGTGGGACTCGAAACTGATTGGCCATATCAAGCACGGCTTTCAAGTTTGCCTTTCCTTCAACAGCTGAGTTAAAAGGCCTAGGATCCTCGGCCTCGATAGTTGGCATCTTAGGAACAGATATAATGTTACTTGTCAAGGTCGTTGATACTTCGGAGATTGCTGGTATTGATGTAGTGGGCGTAGTTGTGAAGAGGCCGTCAATGTCATTATTTTCTGAGTGTGTTTCTTTTTCTCCTCCACCTGGGAACTCAAAGACGGCAGCATAATTCAGCTGATTTTTTAATAATTCTGTCAAGCCATCTGCTAAAAGCAGAGGTAGCCTCGGGTCCTCAAAATAGTCCTCATTCCCGGATAGATTGTCCCTCATTGTATCATTGTCTAACTTGCTTTTGATAAAGTGGTCTTCCCCCAGCTCTGCGAATTCAGGTCTTGGCAGAAGTTTAGAAGAAATTGCCAAGCTCTCTGAAGAATTGCTTTTAATGAGCAAGACCGAGTCACCTGAAACAGTATCTTGGCTATTAGCCTCATTTTTGATAAGCAACCTTTCACTAATATCCTTGGCGGGGAGTGTCTTTGAGGAATTGTCTGTAACTTGCGATTTTGTTGAGATTTGTAAAGGAGTCAGATTGATCTGCTCTTTAATGTTTGTGAAATCTTTGTTGTTCTCTGGAGTCATGTATGGCAAGATCTTGAACCCCTGCTCGCTACTAGGATTTTCCTTCATGAGGGAATCTTCAGTGATAGCTTCATTTGTGGACAGAACAAGTCGATTGTTACCATGAAGAACTTGTCGAAACATAGCTAAATGATCCCGTAGTGTTTCTTCGGGGGAAACCGGCGATCCTAAAGATATCGCTGAGACAACAGGGATAACAAGAATAACAACTTTGTGTGCCTTCTTCATGTCACCTTTTTTTGTCTTATTCTGTTGCTAGAAGAGATGCAAGGGTGTCTTCTTTTTCTGCTTGGAAACCTTCTGTCTTCTTAAAAATTTGAAACTTAAATTGAAAAAAGTTTAGTTGTCGGTCGAAATGTCTTTGAATAGGGCCAGAGCTGAAGAAATTTGTTCAATTAATAGTCGCAAACTCGTAATTGCGGGTGCAAAAAAAAAAACGTTGAAACAAGCCACCCTCGAAAAAGTGGAATGATTACCACAGGACCCATTTATGCGCAACGGCGCCATCAACAATCTTGACAAATGATGGAAAGTGATTTGTATTAAACAGCTTAAACTTGCCAAACTCCAAAAGACTTCAAGAAAGGGATTTTATTCGACAAGAGAAAAAAGGATCTACGAGTCGTAATCACGTGATAGATAGATAGAATGCGGATAGGATGCTCGCCAAATTCTGAAAATCTTGATCCCGGCATATCACAACTACTCAAATCATTAAAAGTAGGCTGTTCTACGTCGCTGATATACACAATGAGTTTACCACAAACGCCTGTCAGGGCTGAGACTGTTTCGGTATCTAGCACAACAACCGCCTTGGGATCTGCGCTGAAAACAGCGATTAACCGCTTAGTTGTTGAGGAGATGGCCGACGAAGATGATCAAACATACATTGTGTCGGATACAGATGATTCTGATGAGTCTGACTATGACTATGGGGCTGAGTCTGAGATATCCCTGGATTTTGGAAGTGAGCGTGCCACCGAAACCTTGGGAAAGCATGTCTCTCTTGTTGATGATGCCTGCATCGCCCTCAAGGACTCAGAGCTCAATAAAAACAAAGCCGTTAAGTTCAGCGGCAATAATTCCGTGCAAGCCTTCTTACTAAAACACGAAGTGCCACGCAAGGCTTTTCACTCATCCATCGGCCTTGTGACTATTTATCTTTATACGTGTGGCTTCCTGCAGCACCAGATTGCCAGTCCACTCTGGGCAATTTTTATTGCAACATCTTTCTTTGAGTTGGTGCGCTTAAACTCGGAAAAGGTGAACAAAGCAGTTTTGCCCTGGGTAAAGTATTTAATCCGCACACTGGAGAGAAATTCGTGCAACGGCATCGTATTCTACCTTGCGGGCGTATCGCTTGTTCTCAGCTTTGCTTCCAAGGACATTGCCATGGTCAGTATACTACTTTTGAGCTGGGCAGACACGGCAGCGTCCACTGTAGGACGCGCATGGGGCAAGCACACGCCGAAAGTTGCCCGCGGAAAGTCTCTTGCTGGGTGCACTGCCAGCTTCTTTGTGGGTGTACTTGTGTGCTACTTATACTATGAAATACTTGCCAAAAAGTACCACGTGAATATCCCTGGAGATAACTATTATACTGCTGCTAGCAGTAATATCAGCCTCCACATGTACGCGCTTGCTACCGGGCTCATTGCATCCATTTCCGAAGCAGTGGACGTGGCTGGTCTCGACGACAATTTCACTATACCCGTTGTTAGCGCAGTATTTTTATCTGCGCTCACATACGCCACCCATGTCTAACCATGGTCACCATGCTGACACCCTGTACTACTAACATAAGTATCGCTTGTTCGAATATGTTCCAATTTAGATGCGCAAAGCGCACTGGTATCTATAGTATCAATGCACATAATCTTTTTTCTAGTGATTTCTCGCTTTTCCAATTGTCGTAAATTGTATTCAATATACCCTTTTTGCAGCTGAAATTTCGGATCTAAGTAATTAACTGAACTATTCCTCTCAAATTATGGCAGCGTAAACCGGAATAAAATTTCTCTAAACATCTGCTGGCCTCAGGCTCGATGGATTTGCTGGCACATTTTAATCCTCGGGAATCCAAACTACAGTCAGCCACAGCAGTTTGATCTTTGGTTTTGTGTGGCGTCTGTTCATCAGAATTTTGCAACATATGTATCTTCGAATAAATCGAACTAAACATTCAACCATGAAAAGCTATCCCTTAACTAAATTGAGGGATTTTGAACAACATAAAGATGTTTGCAACCTTCTAAAAAAGAATTTTTTGTTTCGAAGCCAAACTCGGCTTTTTATCTCATAATCAGAATCTGCCTTACCAAAGTCAGAAAGATTCCGAGGAGTGACTAGGTGTGTCTTGTTGGGCCATTTGAGGTGAGCATGACGAATGCTTGAATAGACTACTATCTAATATCCTCACATGTCTATCGCAGGATAAGAGTTTCAACTGCAAGCCTTTATTGCATTCAATCATCAACAGGACGCACTCACGCTGTCTTGGCGTCTAGCAGAACTCGTCTAGTCATATATGCAGTTGTAGTAAATGATTGATTTTGCAGTAGCGTATCGTTATCAGGCCTGTGTCAACCGGAATTAAAAAAAACTTCCGGGTTCCGGCTGTTGCAAGTGTAAAAACACGCGCCTCTCGAACTTGCATTAAACGTCAAGCTGCAAGAGAATTGTATGCAGTGATCGTGGCTGTGTCCAGCTTGCCTTTCGAGTCTGGCTCAGCACGCTTCAAATGACCACCTCAAGTCAGTCCCCGAAACATGAAAATTAAATAGGATGGTGAAACATTCTTCGCATTTTAAAGTTTTGCGAACTTCTAAATACAGCTTTACAGCCAAATAAAAATGACCTTGCAAAATTTTTTTGCTGTTGAAGCACTAAGAAATGACTTGTATATAATACGGAACGAGCCATGGGTCGGCGTGGCCCTGGCCGAGACAATGCACTCCGCGACAGATTTGTTGCCACCGCACGGCTTTGAGATATCAATGGTATCGGCCAAATAAAACATCATTATCTTAGAATAACCAGATGAAGGTATCTTGTGTACAGTGATTTATCATATAATGAAAAAATAGAGAAACTTGATGAGGGCATGGCTAGAAAAGCCTCTAAATATACATGTACTCGGTCAAACCTAGATAATCAAACACCACACGTAATTTAGCAATTTTATTAACTCAACCAATATCAATATCAATACCATACTTTTTGGCCTTTTGTGCCACTAATTTAAAGAAAAAAAACTCTCCCAAGCCCGCCCAGTAGATTGTCACCAGGGGTGCGATCTAATTCATTTCTAGGTTACTCCCCTCATATGTAGACTCGGCCGAGTAGTCGGCTTTTGGCAATATGCATGAGCGCTCCCATGAAGCTAAACAAAGTCCGAACGTGCTTGATAATTTTTGATAACGATGGCTTTCATGATATTCCAGCTGCCCTTGACGTTGCGAATCGAGCAATTTGATTCGACCCAATCTCAGAGAACTTTTGCAAAAAGATTAAGACAGTTCATCATTTTAGCTAACGGAAAATAAGTGCTCCATTCGCAGCAATATTCCTAGGATAGGCTTTGCGGAAATAGACGGCGCGGACTCAGGCCTTCGTATGGCGCTCTTCTGCGTAAGGCTTCGCCATTTACGAATTGCTGCCTGAGTTCCGCGATGACCCAAATTGGGGTACCTCCGATATGCGCTGTCGCGTATATAATAAGCACCGAATTGCCACTGCCGCTTTCAAAAGTCATTTTCAAGACAAAAAGTTTTAGTTTAGTCGCACACACATTCATACTTGCCGACTAGCATGTCTGATCTCCAACTACAAAAGCGGCTTCTAACTCCTTTCCTTTCAAAGAATGTGCCTCCCATCCCAGAGGAAGATGAACGGCGAGAATACCCTAAAAGGGTGAATTTCATGTCCTATCTATTCTTCTGGTGGTTGCACCCAGTGATGAAGGTCGGGTATAAACGTACCTTGACGCCTGCCGATATGTATACGCTAAATGACAATATCAAAGTTGAAGCATTAACCAGAAAATTTCAGGATATCTTCCGCAGCCGGTTGGAAAATGCACAGCATGAACATGTCCTTACAAAGGTTGAAGCCAGAGGCGAGACGTTGGAGTCTTCATCAGTTCCTTTCGCAGAAGATGTGCGTGATCTCAAGCTATCCAAGCACTTTCTCACAATTACGCTCTTTCTCACTTTCAAGTGGCAGTATTCGCTTGCGTGTCTTTTCTTAATCTTGGCCAGTGTCGGTTCCTCCACCGCACCATTGCTTACAAAAGAATTGATTAAATTTGTTGAGTATCGAGCACTTGACTTGGATGTCAACATGGGAAATGGAGTTGGTTACGCCCTCGGAAGCTCATTCCTAGTGCTTGCCATCGGTTTACTTATGAACCATACTTTCCAGAATTCCATGTTGACCGGAGCTCAAGCCAAGGCTGTGTTGACAAAGGCAATTTTAGACAAGTCATTCAAGTTGAATGGCCAACTGAAACATGATTATCCCGCGTCCAAAATTACATCCATGATGGGTACCGATTTGGCGCGAATCGATTTTGCCATGGGGTTTCAGCCCTTCCTTCTTTCATTTCCGGTGGCCGTGGCTATTGCCATTGGAATTTTGTGCCATAACATTGGTGCTTCGGCAATGGTTGGAATTGGTCTAACGTTCGTCTTCATTGTTGGTATGGGTCTAGTAACCAAAAAGTTGTTTGCCTACAGAGCCAGCGCTAACAAATTTACTGACACTCGTGTCGAATATATGAAAGAAGTCTTGTCGAACCTCAAGATGATTAAATTCTACTCGTGGGAAAATCCATACCTTAAAAGAATCACGGAAAACAGAACGAAAGAAATGCACATTATCTACAACATGCAAATGATTCGCAACATGATTGTATCAGTGGCTATGTCATTAACGTTATTTGCATCAATGTCATCTTTCTTGGTCGTGTACGCTACCCTGGGCTCAACTAGGTCACCTGCGGACATCTTCTCGTCGGTCTCTCTATTCAATTCCTTGACCCAGCAAGTGTTCATGCTACCTTTAGCTTTGAGCACGGCTGCTGATGCCGCGATTGGAATCCGAAGAGTTTGTGACTTTTTGGCTTCTGAGGAATCTGACACGGACGCGCTCCAGACAGAGGTGCGGCCAGAGATGATCGAATACATGGCCACAAATAAGTTGTCTGTGAAAGTCACCAATGCGACGTTTAAGTGGGACTCTTATCAGAAAGAAGAATCAGAAATCGCGACATCAGATTGTCCAACGATTAATGACGAAAAGGAATCAAAAACAGAGAAACACTTGGAGCCTGTGAAACTGGGAAAACTGGAAATATCAACCGATTCGTCCTCTGAATCACTTGAGGCAACGATTTTCGACTCTCTACGCAACATCGACTTAGAGATTAGAAAGGGAGAATTCATTGCTATTACAGGTCTAATTGGAACGGGTAAATCGTCGCTTTTAAATGCCATAGCTGGATTCATGAGCAGAAAAGCTGGTTCTGTCGATATTGTCGGCTCTCTCCTACTTTGTGGCGTACCTTGGATTCAAAATACCACTGTAAAGGATAACATTCTATTCGGTAATCCTCTTGATGAAAAAAAATATCAAGACGTCATCTACGCTTGTTCGCTTGAAAGCGACTTGGAAATACTTCCAGCAGGCGACCAGACGGAAATCGGTGAAAGAGGGATCACCTTGTCTGGAGGCCAAAAAGCCCGTATCAATTTGGCTCGAGCAGTATATGCCAACACAGACATTATATTATTGGATGATGTGTTGAGTGCTGTTGATGCAAGAGTCGGAAAGCACATTGTTAACTCATGCCTCATGGGCTTGATGCGCGACAGAACCCGGATTTTGGCTACACATCAATTGTCGTTGATTGGTGACGCGGATCGTGTTGTTTTTTTGAAAGGAGATGGTACGATTGAGGTCGGCAGTATGGATGATTTGAAGGTCAGGGTCCCTGAATTCAAAGACTTGATGGCATTCAACGCCGAGGCAAAAGATGAGGAAGAAGAAGAAGAAGACTTGGACGAATCACAAGCTGATAAAGAGTTTATTGCCAAACAAATTACTCGTCAGTCCACAGTAATCGACGAAGAGGCTGCTCATCATGATTATGACGTCAATAAGGACAAAGATGGGCGTTTGATCATGGACGAGGCAAAAGCTGTGAATGCTATTTCTTTTAGTGTCATCAGGGACTATGTCAAATATGGTTCTGGCATCTATAAGCACTACACAATTGTGCCCATAATTGTCACTCTTACGATCATTGCTGTTTTTTGCCAGCTATTCACCAACACCTGGTTGTCGTTTTGGACCGAGCTCAAGTTTTCCGGAAAAAGTAATGGCTTCTACATTGGCTTTTACGTTATGTTTACTGTGTTGGCCTTCGTTTTCGTCTCTATGCAGTTCATGTTTCTTGCTTATATGACGATTGAGGCTTCTACAGTCTTGAATATCAAAGCAGTCGAACGCGTGATGCGTGTCCCCATGTCTTATATGGATACGACTCCCATGGGTAGAATTATCAACAGATTTACTAAAGATACGGATACCTTGGACAATGAAATTGGAAATCAACTCCGTATGGTGATTTATATTTTTTCTAATATTGTTGGTGTGCTCATTCTTTGCGTCGTTTACCTCCCTTGGTTTGCAATTGCAATCCCGGGCTTGATAGCGATTTTTGTTGCCATTTCAAATTTTTACCAGGCATCAGGGCGCGAGATTAAACGCTTGGAAGCCGTGCAGAGATCTTTGGTTTACAATAATTTCAGTGAAACCCTTAGTGGCATGGAAACTATCAAGGCTTATAAGAGAGAAGATATGTTTGTCAATAAGAACAACACTCTCATCAACCATATGAATGAAGCATACTACATCACTATCGCTAATCAGCGTTGGTTAGCTATACATTTGGACATTGTCGCCATGATACTCGCAATTGTTATTTCACTTCTATGCGTGTTCCGCGTGTTCAGCATCAGTGCATCATCCACCGGTTTGCTATTATCGTATGTCCTACAAATTGCAGGCCAATTGTCTCTATTAGTGAGAATGTTGACACAAGTCGAGAATGAACTCAACTCTGTCGAAAGAATTTGCGAGTATGCTTTTCAGTTGCCAGAAGAAGCACCTCCTATTATCTCTGAGACAACCCCGCAACTCTCTTGGCCAAACTCTGGCGAAATCAGATTCGAAAATGCATCTTTGGCATATAGACCAGGTTTGCCTCTCGTTTTGAAAAACTTGAATTTGGATATCAAGCCAACAGAAAAAATTGGTGTATGTGGCAGAACCGGCGCTGGAAAATCTTCAATCATGGCTGCTCTCTACAGGTTGTCTGAATTAGAGTCTGGAAAAATTGAGATAGACGGGCTTGATATTTCAAAGCTCGGTCTTCACAGTTTGCGTTCGAAGTTGTCGATCATTCCTCAAGACCCGGTACTTTTTAAGGGCACAATTCGAAAAAATCTAGACCCGTTTGGCGACAGCCCAGAGGAAGAATTGTGGATGGCTTTAGTTAGAGCTGGTTTGATTGAAGACAGCAAGTTGTCCTTGATCAAAACTCAGGATCAACAAAGCGAAAATTTGCATAAATTTCATTTAGAGAGGGAAGTCGATGACGAAGGTGCCAATTTTTCGCTTGGTGAGAGACAGCTTATCTCATTCGCAAGGGCGTTGGTCAGAGGTTCCAAAATCTTGATCTTAGATGAGGCCACTTCTTCAGTGGATTACGAGACTGATAGCAAGATTCAAAGTACAATTGTTAGAGAGTTTAAAGATTGCACCATCTTATGCATTGCCCACAGGTTGAAAACAATCTTGAACTACGATCGAATCCTTGTGTTAGACAAAGGCGAAATTAAAGAATTTGATACGCCTTGGAATTTGTTCAACCTGACCAACAGCATATTCCAGCAAATGTGCAACAAGTCAAACATTGTTGCTGAAGATTTTGTGAAGAGAGAGTGAACGTACGAATAAATTCACGATCGATTGATCGCACCAAGAATATATCGTTTCATCGCGGTATACATTATATCCAATTGTACATTTATGTAAGCTGCCCCTTTGAAATATGAGCTTTGATCATCTTTTTTTTTTCTTGTAATCGGCGAATGACAACTTTTTCACCACTGGTGGCTTTATGTCAATCAGAGAAGATTTTTCAGCAGGAATGTCCGGAAGGATTTCTTTAGCCGCAGTAAGGGTATCCTTAGACAGATCCTCAACTTTGACCTTCTTCACATCGGTCAGAATATTCACGATCGGTTGAACTTTTTGATAGGGCTGGAAAAATTCGTTCACCTGTTTTTTGATTTTAGTTAACACTTCATCGGTGAGCGGGATACCTAGTTCTTTCGAGGGCATCTCATCGACAGGAAGGGAGCTTGAATCAATAGTTTGGGAACTGACATTGTAGTTTGTAAGACAAATTTCGCGAGCTTGCTCTAGAAGAATTTTTTTGGGAGTGTGTCTGAGAAGCTTTGATTTGATTTGTGTGTCTGTGTGTTCAGTATGTTCTGACTCTAGGTCTATCGCATTCAGAGAAGGTGATTCTCTTCCAGATAAGGGCAGATCTTGATAAATGATTTCACTTTCAGCGTACGGGCTGCCTTCAAGCAATGCATAGTCTCTTTGAATAAGCCTTTGTCCCCACGAGACGTAATCCTTTGGTTTTTTCGGCAACACGAGCTCCTCCTTGGACTTGTTGTGCCCACTGCCACCAAGACTTGAGGTCTTTCGGTTGGATCTTAAGAGATATGATGTAGCCTTCTTAATTTTGAAAATAGCACACTGATTGCTATAGTTGCTGGTGTTACATGCGCATTCGACAAAATTAAGAATAGTATCCACACAAGATATGAGGTATGCCTTATCTTGCTCCACAAAATCCTCAAGCCGCTTTCCTTCTTCCCAGTCGCCTTTCTCGGTTAGCTTGAACATCTCGTTTATCGGATGCAAAGGATCCCAGTCCCACGGAAGTCTTAGTTCTTCTTCCAAACTATCACCCTTGAGAAGTATTGGGTGGATGGTAACAACCAAAAACTTGAATGTCTGGAGCAGAGGAATATAGACTGGCCTGATCTCGCAATTAGCTGACATAGCGCAAGACCTACGGATGAATCTGGCCTCGTTTCCGACAAATCGGGAGTCAACAATAAGTTCGAGAGCATCATTTTCTGAGCTTGGGACCCGAACTTTTGCCACTTTGGGCTTGAGGGTTCCCCACAGGGAATACTGGTTGATTTTGTTGTTGACATACAGCTCCCATAAGTCGATTTCACCAAGGTATTCAATGATCACAGACCCCGCCGGAATCACTGCTTCACCTGCACTTGATACGGAATTTTCAGTAATGAAAAGACCTGTTTTCATTACAGAAACGAATTTTTGCTTCGGATTCTCGCTGTATGTTTTGACTCTCACCGTTGTTTTATTGACACCTTTGTTCCGTCGAAGCTCATTTCGTTCTTGAAGATATTTCTGATGATTGGGCAAATTGACCTTGCTGAATTTGAGAAGCTTATACTGGCTCAAAGACATTGTCTCATAAAAATTCGAGGTTCTTGCCAACTTCTCGCTCCGCGCGCCAACATCAGCAATCAAACTCTTGATTCCTGGCGTCTTAAAATCATTCTCTTTGAGTCGGAAATACACACCTTGATATTGTTCGGCCGTAGCACCGTCTTCAAGAAGTGGATTTTCCTTGTTTTGAAAATCAGATATCACCGCCGGCTTCAAAATGGGCGAATCTGCGTTCAGCGACTTCCGCTTTTCCAAAAGCGGTTTTTCTGACACCCGCACATCTTTTTCCAGACGCCTGCGCTTTTTGTCGTCGTTCCCTGAACTCAGTGTTTTTCTCTTGGGTGGTGTTGGTTTCTGTGGAACTTCGTTCACCTTCTCTGCCTCGAGCCTTGCGGCTGTCGCTGCACGGCACTTTTCAGGGTCGATTTTATTCCATTTTAATTCGTCACAGTAGTAGCACTTATATTCGTCTTCAGGAACAGCATCGCTGGTAAGATAGCCCATGCACAAGCAGTGCTGCCAGCGAAAACAGATGTCGCATTGTATGGTGAAACCGTCGTCCTCCTCTATGCCACATATGCACCCGATAGTGCCAGCGTCGGGATCGACCTTATACTCGGCAAGCGGTGGCACCGGTGGATTCACAGATGAGGCAGTGGATGATGGAACAGTAGTGGAAGTAGACGGGGGGATAGTAGGAAAAGTGTGAGTTTTTGGAATTGACAGCACAGTCAGCAAAGAAGCTACTTTATTTGGCTGAGCGGTTTCTGGCTTTGCACTTATACTCTCACTTGTGGCCTTGTTGCAGCCATTCTTCTGCTCAATCTTGATACCGGGCAAAGTTGCCCCGGCTACCGCAGGCGGGAGCTCGCCTGAGTCGAACGTCTCACGTACCGCCAGCGAAGCCGGCTCGTCTTCGGTTTTGTTGTCGTCATCCTCGGTCTCTGTAGGTACTGGCTCCTCTAATTTGACCATGCGCTTTCCACATTGACCCTCGTGTGGTGAGGAGTCTGGCCCACGCACCAATGCTGAAGCAGATGCAGCTCTGGTCGACGTATCCACTGATAACTCTGGGCGCCGCGTTGATGTAGATTTGTCTCGCAGTGGAAATGGTATGTCTGCTGCGGCGGCCAACGCGGCGGCCGCAATGATAGCGTTGTCCGTGCTTCGCTTGCCCAGCTCGACATTGATCCCACGCGCATAGTGCCCCGCAGCAACACCAGGCGAGGCTGTGGGTGATGCCACAGAGGCGCGTTTTGTGCTTTGATTCGATGGCGTCCTGCGGTGCGGTGCTGTGAAATTTCCAGATATAGGCAACTCGTGTGCGTCTGAGAGCGTCGTGTGCGGCGAAAGAGATCCCTGGCGTGGCAAGCTTGCGCGGTGTGCGGGCTGCGTGTGTGCGGAGGTGGTTATTTCGAAAGCAGTGTTGGCGCTTTGACCGTGACTGGGGCGCCGCGCGGGCAACTTTGTTGAAGCCAGGTGGGGAGTAGGAATGCCCGCGCCATACATTGGCGGAAGCGTACCTGGCGTCATCAGGGTAGCATGCTCTAGGCCGTAGTATCCGTATCCCACGCTCCTAGTCTTTTGGTCAGGCTGCACGCCTGCCATCTGGGTGCTGGCGTGAGTGGAAGTCTGTGGGAGCAGCGGTGGCACAGTGCGGATGTTAGGCGGCGCGTGTGGGGTGTAGGCGAACGCGGCGGGCCCCAGGAGGCGGGCGTCGATTCCCGTGGGCGGCGCCCTTGCCATAGCGAGCGGCTTGAGCGGCGGTAGCACGCTCTGTGCAGCCATCTGTGGCGGCATGAGGGCACTTTGGGGAGCGCCCTGGAAGCCGCTAGGCCCGTACGCCGGCAGGGTACGGGACGGGCGCAAAAGTGGCGGCATTTGCGACAGGGTGTTATCGTGAGCCACCAGCGGCGACTGCGAGTTTGTGTCTGACATTTTCGGGTGTTGGTTTGGTAGATTCTCGGGGTTCAATGGCCGCTGGTAGGGACCTGGGTCCCTAAGTATGGGCTCGCCTGCCTGTTGTTGAGGCGGCAGCCGCTGACGAGCAGCAGCCGAGGCGAACATGAGAAGCGTGGACGCGTCCGCAAATAGCTGGTCCTGCTCGTGGCCGGGAGACATGTGGAGGGCGTGGGAAAAAAGCGTGTATACATGGGTGAAGTGGGCCTGGGCTATAGATGGTGTCGTACCTATACGGGGAAGCGCCGGGTCACGTGATGCGCTGCCCTATACGAGGCTGCCTCATAAATGAAAGGGCCCACAACGAAAGGTTGCCGGAGAGCTTTGGGTGTCTATAAAGACGTGGTCGATTCTGATCATATGCTCGATCTCATAAGGCTGCTGATAGTGTTGATAGTGGTGGCAGTCAGTGGTGAGGCATAGCTGGAGAATGTGAGACATCTTGTACTACTTCGATGTGCATAATGTTTTTTTTTTTTGTATTTTAAAATTCTTTTTTTTGCTCCGCCGAAACACGGCCTGACCTTCTTGGTATTCGCAAAGAACCCATGACACGCTGGCTTCAGTCGGAACCGGGTTGAGCTCCCCCTTCGTAACTCTCCTTCGTTCCTTCTCTGATCAAAAAGGTGTACTCTACCCCAGGCAAATGCTTGTGTGAGATGTTCTACGGCTCTCTGGGTGCACCTTTTGCTTCTACTTGTGGCTTTTGTAGAGGGTCTGATTGTCGGACAAGCATTAATTTTCTCAGTGTTGTTCATTGGGATATTTACATTTGGAAGCAGTGAATGCCGCTTTTACCAATACCCGGGACCATCGTCCAGGCATACATCTGAAGCCAAGCCTAAACACCGGACTCGATTTTTCCTTCTCTTTTAACTCTTCATCTGGCTTGCACACTACGAAGACGGCTCTTTTTCGCTAGCCTTGACTTTCTGTAGATACTCTAGCTCTTTCTTCAATGCATCCATGGCATAGTACACCTTCAGCTGCAAGTAGAACGAATTACCTTTTTCTTTGGAGTTCACATCAAATAAGTAGTCGTACTTCTTGTCTATTTCCTCCATGTTAAGGTTCTTGCGGTCAATGTCCAAGATCTTCATCGCCTCATCTAAGGGAATGCCACCAGCAGACTTTGCCTTCGTTGCTCCTGTGGCCTGGGCCGTGGCACTGGCCTTGGCTGCTTGCTTATATGCTTCAGTGAACGCACGACCGAATACCGTAGCACCGGTCAAAACAACATTGACAAGTAATCTGTGCGCCATAGTTTATGTAGCTCAAGTAGTGTAGGCACATGGCACTTGGTTTGAACATTACTCATGATCATTGGTGTGCAGGTCGAATAGCGTTTCGCGACTGGGTCCACGTGATGCGCAAAATTTTTTTAGGCTGAGCAACGTTTCTGACGCACTTGGATAATGGCATTCAGATGGAGAGGAGAGGAGAGGAGATACTACAAATAAGACAATTTACAAAAAGAAATGTAGCACCAGGCTTTGATCCCCCGCACAAGGACACGCCCATGAGGGCATGTCTAGCGGCGGAACTTTTCCAAAACCTTTCAAATGCAAAGCTCTAAAAGACCGAAACGAAAAGTATCCTGTGGCCAATCTGTTAAAAAGGTCAGGTATACTCTTAGCTGAACGTTGATACCCAGGTCACGCGATCGCGAACGCGGCGTATTTAGGGCATAACTGGGTCTTTACAGTAGTGTGCCCGAAGGCACAAAGTTATACTTAGTATAGAGTAGTATAACCACTACTAATGGTTGGTTTTCAAAAGCTGTGGAGCCGGAAAGTGTGCTGAATATATAGTCACCGCGATATGTCCGGGTAACTCTTTGTTTTTTATGCACTACGCGTGCGACCCAGGTCTCGCTCAAGGCCAGCTTCAGGTAGTAGTCACCTGATTGGAGTTGTTCAATTAGTGCATGTTTTCAATGAGAATAAAAAATAATAAAAATCATTGAAAACATGCTTGGAGCTTTAGAATAATATTTGACATCTTGAAACATCGTCTCAATCATATGAGCGACGGAACTGTTCGAAAGTTATGTATATTTGTATGAATTAACTAGTCAATGCTGCTATAATTTTGAGTCTTACTTCTCATAATGTATTTTTTTAAGTCATATCGAAAATTAGTTCTATTTTCAACCTTCGTTCAGATCAATCTGTCACATCATTTCACTAATTCTACTATTTTGACACGTATGAGATAGTCGCAGTTTCCCTTTTGACTCAGATTTTCAAGGTATACTTGTTCGTAATCACTCACCAATATTGCTTTGATATCGGCAGCATCTTGACTGACATCATTTAACACTAGCCATAACGTACTAGACGTACGGTACAAATCGAAAAAAATACTCTATATTGTTCAAATACAAAATTCACATAGTACTTCGCAATGAAAATCTGCCGCAAAGATTCATTTTTAGGAACATGTCTCATGCACAAGCGACATATTCTTTAAAAGAAATTTAGCGCAATCTGAGTGAAAGATTGCTTTCCAAGTGGAGATTTTCGCTGGAGGAAATTAATGAAGGTTTTTTTAAGCCCCATTTTATGTATCTCGTTACTAAGATTGTTCCGCCAAATGAGGCAATGTATGTAAAAAAGGTGGATCTTCAAATATGGTCCAATTCTACTTTACCCAACAAACGCCCCGGAACTTGACAAATCGACTCCAAGAAAACCCGTTGTTATGTAGACATTCTCTTCCGTGAAGTCGCAGCACAGCATACAGTCTACGTCATCTCATCGGCGATTGTGTGTAGTGCCTCTTCTTTCCCAGGAATAAGGCAGTTGTTAAACTTTCATTTTTGAAGCTTACCGCCCACCCAAAGAAAGATCTTTAGACAATGGCCATCACCGAGTCATCCAAGCTAAATGGGCTTCTCTCGTGGCTCAACGAGAACGCATATTGGAGTGATCACTTAGTAGAGATCAGACCATCTCCTTGTGGCGGGATGGGTGTTTTTTGGCGACTCGGCGACGAGGAAGATCCAAACCAAGAACTGCTCTTGCTTCGTGTTCCAAAATCCAACGTGCTTTCGCCCAAAAACTCCTTTATTTATCCTCTACTTGTGGACCATGAATCCACGGACCAATCCATTGATCTTTCCAAGGGCATGCATGCCATTGTCCTTGCTTACATCTATGAATTGGACTTAGGGAAAAATTCGCCATGGCATTCTTATCTAGCTTCTTTCTCTCCAGAAAAAACTCCTGTTCCAATCTGTTTGTGGGATGATAGTGCAAAAGAAGCGCTTTTTAACACCGAATGTGACTTACTTAACATGCTTGATGCCTCAGAATTGGGTGCGTTTTACCTTGAATGCGTCAAATTTGCACACAATAACAAGGCAGTGTTGCCTGTTCCAGAATTATTTGAAATGGCTACACCAAGTATCGAGAAAATTAAGCGTTTCGGCCAGTACGTGCAAGCAGTGGTTTCTCGGTCCTTTCC
The DNA here is from genome assembly GCA_939531405.1 of Metschnikowia zobellii. Lineage (NCBI taxonomy): Eukaryota > Fungi > Ascomycota > Pichiomycetes > Serinales > Metschnikowiaceae > Metschnikowia > Metschnikowia zobellii. The sequence continues at coordinate 500,034 of OW618031.1, read as the reverse complement.
TGTGGATCAGTTTCATGGGCTCTCCCTTGTACCTGGAGCAGACTTGTTCAATCATCTCTCGCCCGTTGATTTAGGCGAGATTGTCGAAGAGCGTGAAAATGTACATTTCGAGTGCGACGACGATGACGAAATTTGCGAATTCTGCGGTGAGACCGGGTGTCCACACGCGGAGCTAGATTCAGAAGAAGAAGAAGATGATGATGATGATAATGATGAAGACAATGAGGATTTTGATGAAAAAAACGCCGAAATTACGTCGGATGTTGAAGAGACTAGTGGGGGTGAAGATCAAGATGACGATCTTACTGCTTTACTTGACGCTGACATGACTGTTGAGGATAGCGAACCCAATCAATCAGAAACTGAGCACGAACAAAGCGATATGGAAGATATCGAAGATATCGAAGAAGATAGCGACAATGAAAATCTTGGCATTGATGAAGAGAAGCCCATAACGCTTGAAGATATCCAGGATTTGGAAGAAGACTCCGACACCGAAACTGTGCAGGATGAAGAGGAAGCATCTACGGTATCACTCAGTGACGACGATTCCGGAGATGATGAGACTAGAGTGAGCCCCACCGCGTTCGAAACCGAGGTTGCTGAGAATCTCAAAGATGGATCAAAATGTTGCGATATGGTGTTGATTCATCCTCCACTCAAAAAATTTCAGTACGAGATATTCAGCACCTACGGCAACGATTTACTGAACCCGTTCTTATTGCAACGGTATGGATTTGTCACCGCCAACAACCCAAACACAACCTGTATTCTTCTGGTGCAAATGCTCAGGGAAATAAAAAAATGTAACAAGACCACGCGCGCCGAAGAACAAATGAACTTAAAATTACAATGGTATGAAGATATTGGATTTGATCTAGTCAATGAGCTTAGCTCAAAGTGTACTTCTCGTCGTCCTCGCGATGATAATGATGATGATGATGATGGCGCTGAAGAGTTTGATGAAAGCAATAATGATGAGACAAAGAGAACCACGAACGAGTGCAAGGAGAAGTGCTGCGGTGAGTCTGAGGTAGAAGAGTCTCCAGAAAATTGGCAGCTCTCACCCAAGATATCTAGTGAGGGGCGTCCCACGACCCAAACGCTCGCCCTTGTGCGGCTCATTCACATGCATTTCAACATTTTCTATCACAAGTTGTATCGATCGCCGAGCAGACGCAGATTAGAAAAACGTGTATCCGAGTATCTCATGGCTGAAAAAATAAGTGACAAGGAGAAGTCTCTTTTGAAGAGATGGATTCAGGACAGGTTGGACAGATATAAACCAATAGGTGAAGTTTCGGAAGATAAGAGAGCTTTTATTGAAATCATACGTGCCGATGAGGAAACGCTTTTGAGAAAAGCCCTCGCCACACTCAGCTAATTGAAGTGAATGTTTTGTCTATGTTCGGAGAAGATCATGCTAAACTTTCCTAACATGAGAATTCAAAGTTGTCTACCAGACATTGTGTGGGTTTTAAAGTTGGCTTGGCCGCTTATTGGTGCAAGTTCGCCTCCAAAATACAACACAGACTATCACGTCAAAGACTACAGTGGTGAATGTTCACGTAAGACGCACGCCCGTTGCATTGATTGCATACCATTTATCTTCTTTTTTCTCCTTTTTTTTATGTATCACGAGTGACCAATCGTCACTGCCAAACAATTACAAGGCCCATCTATAGGATGTACGTACACTCCTCACGTATGGGAATTGAAAACTACCAATTGCAGGATAATTTAGCGTACCAGAATTCTTAAATCTCACACATGAAATGAAATTCGAGCTTGCTTATTTTTGGGCATGCTTCAGTGCTTACAATCTCTATGTCTCATCATCGTCACTGAAACCTCAACTGACGCAGCATATTGATTGAAAGCTATGGATGTACGTGAGCTGAGAAATCGAGGGCCCGACACCACGCGCACTCTTGATAATTGAGCACGTTGCGCGCAGCCCTTTATGACAATGGCAAAGGCTTATTCACACTCTCAATAACACACACACACACACACATATTTATATACATATATATATATGCTGGATGGGTCCGAGTATAGCTTCGACTACGAGGACGAAGTCTCGCTAGCATCATGTGCGAGCTTGTCCTTGGATCTGGACTCGCATGATGAGTTTTCGCGGCCTCCCTCTCCGACTCAGTCTGTCTCCACATCACCTTTCAAATTGGATGTGGACAAGTCCCAACAATCATTGAAATCGCCAAACTCGTTCAGCACCGTTTACTACCGCCCGCTAAGCGTGTCTTGGTATGTATACGAGCATATGGTGGAGCCTGCGCAGACGCTCCAGCGAAATTTCTTGCCCCACTTTTCGCTCGAGGAAGTGGTCATGCTTCTCCATTACAAGAAATGGCTGGTCGACGAGGTCACCAGTGACTACTACAGTGACTGGCCGCGCCTCCGTGATGCGAGCGGAATACCGGAATCACGCGAAGCGAGATCCGAGTTTCTTGACTGCAACCAGTTCACGTGCCCCATATGCTGCGATTCTGGTCTGCTCCGTGTGTTTGCGCTTCTGTGCGAGCACAGATTCTGCACATTCTGCTATAAACGATATGTGTTGCTGAATCTTTCCAGCGGGCGTATGATCCGATGCATAGACACACTGTGTATGCTCACCTTGCTGTATAGCGACATCTCGCTGCTCTTGGCTGTTCAGATTCCGGTCGAAAATGAATCTAAGATCGACTTGGTGCCTGGAACAGGAAATCTTCCACTTCCAGAAAGCATCGGCGATACCGGCGAGGATAACGAGCTTCCTGATCTACACCTTGGGGATTCTGTGGATGATTACGATGCCCAATTCGAAAATATTGACTTCGCCGATCCAGATGCAGGCCTCAAAAGCAAGCAGCCACTCCTGAAAAACATGCTCCTTGAGTCTGCGGCTCGACTAGCAATTGACGCCCTGCGTCACAAATTTAGATGGTGCCCAGCCGTGGACTGTTCTCAGTTTGTGGAGCTTGTAGGTGTGACACTGCAAGACATCAGTATGGAAGTAAACCAGAATAACGACTTAGGATCAGCGGCTATAGTCACATGCGGACATTCTCATCAGTTCTGCTTCACTTGTCACTACGAAAATCACTTACCATGCCCCTGCTGGCTCACCAAAGCATGGGTAAAACGCTGCGAAGACGATTCTGAAACTGTGAATTGGATCGACGCCAACACGCAAGGATGCCCCAAATGCCTGGCGGTCATTGAGAAAAACGGTGGCTGCAATCACATGACCTGTGGAAAGTGCTCGCACGAGTTTTGCTGGATATGTTTTGGTGACTGGTCACTACACAAGACTAGTCACTACGAATGCAATCGCTATGACCCAAAGGAAGTGGAAGAAGTAAAGAAAAAACAGTCAGAGAAACAGCAGTCGCTTGGTAGGTACCTCCATTTCTATAGGAGGTTTACAGTGCACCAGGTCTCCATGGACGGCGATAAAAACACTTTAAAGGATGTGCGTCGATGTATGCTTCAATATATGAAGGCCCAGACGCATAGTATCGAAAGGACAAGCTCGTGGAACGATGTGCAGTTTCTTTCCGATGCTATCCGCAGCTTGTTTAGTGGCAGAAAGACGCTTATGTGGACATATGTGTTTGCGTTTTATCTAAAAAAATCCAACTTCTCTATAATTTTTGAGGGGATGCAAGATTTTTTGAACAAAACAGTGGAAGACCTCTCACAACTATTTGAGGAAATCAAAGTGTTAGATGCGCCAGAAAAAACTGCTGCTCGAATAACACTGAAGCGAGCTGAAATCATAAGCTTGGCCTCTTTGGTTATGCGCCGCAGAAACATGCTCATTGATTGTGCCCACACAGGGCTTCAACAGGGCACATTGCAATTTTTTTCGCCTTAATCGCTTTACTCGTCTTAATAGCCTTAATGGCTGTTCTTTCATATTGAAGTGGGGCCCTCAAAATCAGGTACAAGATGTGTGTAATTAAAGTCTTACCTCGGCACTTCCTGAGTGAATGTGTTACCAGCTTTGGTTGTACGTGATACGGCATGAGGCGAGTTGGCATCAATAGAGCAAAAGCTCCCGAAGCCGGTTCTAATAATAGCCCGTTGGTACATCTGACTCACAAGAATGACTTTGATAAGTCGCTTTGAATTTTGAAAGAAAATTTGAGCCAAAGTAAGGAAAACTATACTGAGTATTGAAACGTGCGTCTCTAGAAATTTCTTTGGTACAAAATTGAGTCGGTTTCTGAGATACGCGCATGAAAAATTTCAATCCCTGGACCTGCTATCCATAGTGATCAGTCTGCCCGTTTAGGCTGGTTTGAGATACAACATGCGATATGATATGTCGTATGAAATGTAACGAAAGACGTTAAGTTGACCATTTCTTTCAAGATCAACCCTCCAGAATGCCCACATTGAATCTTTATTTTGGAACTGCATAAAATAGTATCAATAATGTCTAGTTTTAATGCCTAGCAATCTCACATATGTACTTGTGTAGTTGATATAGCATGTTATTTTACTTATAAATAGAATAAACAGATCACATGTCTGGCAACCATATTGCCGAAACACAAGATGATGAGATTATGAACGAGTCTCGAATAGTTCTTCTGGGCTGCTGGGACTTGCATTGAATGCCGTTTCATGAGCACTTGTCAGATGTTTATAAAAAATGTGTCAAGACCGTGAGGATTCATTATTCGCAAAATGTACCCTTCTGTACTCAGCATCCCTTCAGCATTTGAATGAGCACACATACAATGCGCCAACTCTGAAAACACCTAAGAACGGTCGACTTGTGCGCTTTGGTTCTGTATGCCCTATTCTCCCCATCCAAACAATCAAAACAATTTTATGCTAGAGACAAATCCCACCTCGATCCTCTCGCTCGCATTTTTCCAGCAGCACTGGTGATTCGACTTACTGAACAAAGTGAGATCCAGCAGGCATCTGTTTGGTGAGTATCGAGGCCGGAGCATTTCAAGCCAGACTGATCAAGAAACGAATTGATTCATATTGACTCTGAGCAAAACACACTCTACATGAGAGGTGTTGAAAGTTCCAATAAATATACGAAAAAAACTCTCAGATTTCGGGCTTCTCTGAGAAAATTAAAAAAAAAAAATTTGAAAAAAAATTGAAAAAATGAAAAGGAGAGAGGCAAGGGATAAAATCTTTAAAAAGGCTGTTGTTCTAGGCTTGGGGTAAGGCTGATGCCGCGCCACCACCTCGTTGCTAAAATCGTTGATCTTACGAGTGTGTATATACTTTACATTCTCATCATCTAAAACCTTGTGATTAGTTGCCCTTTGCTATTGTATGCAGATATGCAGTGCTTTGTATGCGAGATAAGCGCCAAAGGCTTTCATGAGAATCGCACGCTCATTGATAAGCTTTCGACGAACGACAACAGATGCCACAGTTGAAGTAAAACGACAAGCATGGCCGTCCAGCAGGCAGACACAGCCAAAAGCCTGCGAGGCAACTCCGCCATGATAACTGAACAACTGCACACCATGCTCAGCACCGCGCGACGAGCTACCTCGCATCACCTCCAAGCCAATACTGGGGAGCCACGAACTAGTGAGGACTTGCGACAAACGGCACTCAGAAATGAGCTCACGCGCGTGAACTCGACGTCAAAAGTCGAGCCTGCTGCCGGCAGCGGCCGCGGTAGCCACATGGCGCCCAAGAACAAGAACATTCCCATGGTCGCGGCGCCTGTCATTGGGCGGCTTGGCGAGACTCGCTGGGGCACGTACAGCTTGAACCAGCCCGCACTTTCACCGATCGGGAGCAGCGCCACAGCAGGCTTGCCGGAACAGAAGCTGGCGCAGAAAGCCAGTATCTCGCCCTTGACGCAGATGCATAGGCACACCGTGCGCAGCCGATCCAGGAATCTGCCGGGGTCCATAGAGGCGTACGACCCCAGCCACGGAGACCCCCGCACAAGCGGCGGGTCTTCTGAGTGCAGCTCGCGCTCGACTTTGCGCGAGCACCACCTCCATGAGCGGTCTGTGGGCCGGTTCCCTGATAAGAGAAGCAACCACAATTCGATGTTCTCGCTAGCGCCAATGGGGCGCTCGGACAGCGAGCCCGAGCTCAGCGAGGACGAGAGGACACGTGCTTCAGACGCAGAAAAGCCCGAGGACCTCGAGGAAGTGTATGAGGAGAACTACGAGGAAGCATATCTCCAGATCCCAGGGCTAGCCAACGCCACATCGGTACTCGACCTCATGAAGGACGAGAGCCCAAGCGGCGACAAGCCCACTGCACGGGAAGCAGCCGGGGCCGGCCTCAATGCTAGCAGGCCCTTGACGCGCACGCATCAGAAAGTGCTAGATATGAAGATGCTCCGATATCGGCAGGAAGCGGCCGGGGCCGCGAACACCGCGACGCTAGCGGGCGGCCCTATGGGCAACCTGCCCGAGTACGCCGTGCGAATCCAGCACGAGGCGGTCGTGTCGCAATGGACGCAGATCCGGCTCCGTTTCTCGAGCCGGCCCGAAGCCACGGGCGGCGGCCGAACAAACGTCACGTGCCGTGCTGGTGTCCTCGGGTCGATCAAGCGGAACGAGGCGCAGTTTGCGGCAATCCCCATCGGCCGGCGCCTGCTGGGGCCCGCGCTCACCAGAGAGAATGTCCACGCGTACCTTTGTGAGATGTGGAACGACGTGGGGCCCGATGCGTACCCTCGAGAAATGTGAAGGCAGCAGCGCATGGGCGCAGCCGTCTCGGAAAGTTGCCGACTTACGCGGACCAATGCCGAGACACTGGAGCCTAAACCTACACGTGCCAGGCGCACGGCCAATGGGTCAAACACCGCGAGCCCAGTCTGGCGAGAACCAGGAGCGCGCGGGCTGCGAGGCCCAGCACCACGTGACGCCACTGTACATACATGTCCGGAACCCACGTACATATCCGGAACCAACAGACAGCCATGCCCCTCGTCTATTGCGCTTAGACAAAAGTAGACAATCGCAACGGAAGCCCGGCCCGTGGCCAGCAGCGCCAGCGCCTGCTTGGGCGTTTCGCCCGAATGACGCGCACGCACCCGTGCCTCCTGGCTCCACACTGCGGAACCCTCCAGCTAGCCCCACCTCAATACCAGTGAACATACCTCCTTCCACGCAAGCACACACCGGCGCCGCTCTCCCCACACGTTTCGGCACCATGACCAGCCGCGGATCCTTACCGTACACGTACCAGGACCTTTTCCCGCACGCCGCGGGCTCTGCGCGGGGACAGGCCACGCCTGCGCTGATATCTGGCGCCTCCTTTACAGACACCCTCCGCAACGGGACCCACCACTTGGCGCCGGCGCGTGCCCTTGGCGCGGAAACTTCCACGTGGGCACACTGGCGCAAGTTGGCCAAGCGCTTGGTGCGGCCCAAAACGCTCGACTTTGAGACCGCAACGTGGGAGGTGTTCAACCTAATAGTGAACCCGCGCAAGATGTACCGCTCCAACTACACGTACAAGCACAGTGGGAAGCAGCTGTACCTGCGCGACGACCCGTCCTTCTTGATCCTTGTCACGGGCTTTTTGGTGGTGTCTGCGGTCGCGTGGGGGGCGACCTACTCGCCCAGCATGTGGGACATTGTCAAGCTCGTTGTCACGATGGTGGTGTTTGACTTTTACGTGTCAGGCGCCGTGATCGCGACCATCTCGTGGATCGTGTCCAACAAATTGTTCAACCCGTCCTTCAGCGTGTTCGCCGCGTTTCTGCACGCGTCCAGGCTCAACATCAACTACATCGATTGGGCGTTCTGCTTCGACGTCCACTGCAACTCGTTCCTTGTCATCTGGTGCTTGCTCTACTTGGTGCAGTTCTTCCTCCTTCCGGTGCTCACTATCAAGGACTCGTTTTTATCCATGTTGTTGGGCAACACGTTGTACTTTGGCGCCGTGGGGCACTACTTCATCGTCACGTTCTACGGCTTCAACTCGTTGCCGTTTGTCAGCAACTCATACTACACAAGCGGCGCGGCATCGGCCACCACCAATCCGGCACGCATCCTTCAAATGACCATCCTCGCAGGCGTGATTCCGGTGCTTGCAATCGCCTGGCTCTTGAGTGTGCTCTTCCAGTTTAACGTCGCATATACGATGGTTCACAACTACTTTGACTGAAGAGACCTTTTTATTTATGTGAATACCATACATCTTGCATAATCTACTTGATTCCCTCGTGGGTGGGCGTGTGTTTGTGTGTGTGTGTACGTGAGTCCACGGCAACCCCCATTGTTTCATCGTGTTGAGTTCGCATTCCGTTCGCCTCCCAAGGCTCACGTCTCCTTCTCGAGAATCTCCTTCATTTGTTCCAAGCGCTCGCTGGCGGCCTTGATGGCCATGCTTGTTCTGTTGCTCAACTCGTAGTCCCCTATGTCAGAGACAGTCTCGGCCTTCTTCAACCACGAGCTGCTTTCTTTGACCGCGCGCTTGGTGTCCGTGAGATGCTGGAGCTTCCATGCAAAGGATGCCCTCTCGTGAAGAGCGGTGGGATAGAGGTACGGAGAGTACGTCAACTTCTTGAATTTGAATGGCAAGCTCGGAGAGTCCTGTGTTACGTACTTGGAAATCACCTCCGTTTCCAAGAGATGCAAGCCCTCCGTCACATTTCCTGCTTGCCTAAGGGCAATACTTCGGAACAATTGCCGGATCATAGCCTCGTCCGAAGTCTCGGGAAACTTTGCATGCGGACCGATGGAGAAGTCTAGCATGCGGATCAGCCGCCCCAACTTGTCTGCGTCCATTCTAGAGTACCCGTTCCAGAAATAGATTAGTTCCAAAATAAGAGACGTCCCAACGCACTCGATGTACAGCAAATTCGGATAGGTTTTTTTGCGCAGCAAAATCTGTTTCGTCTTTCTCAAGACAAACTTATCAAATGGCATCTGTTTGCCCAAGCCGCCAATGCCGCCTTTTTTCGAAGCATTTTCTCCGTGCCCTGGCACATAAGTTGGCGCAAGCTTCAAGTAGTAATCAGCTTTCTGCTCGTAAAACGCAAGTTTTTCTTTTCTCTCTTCGGCGGAAGCAAGTTCAAGCATCCCCGATTGAATCATTCTCCACTTCTCCAAATAACAAGCACCGGCCACAAACAAGTATACAGCCAGCGACCACGAGCTTATCTCCAACATACGCGTAAAATCGCGAGCCGCACTATCAAAATCATGAACAAAGGTGTAAAAGATCGCGCGATCAAACGTGAATATTGCCTCAACCTGCTCCATCTCAACGCGACAATCAGGGTCATCTGTGAAATTTTGCATCATGTGCAAGGCCTGCTCGATATCACCCAGAGCAACAAGCATTCTCCCTTCCTGAAGAAGCCACAAGCAGTTATTTGGAAAGAGTAATCTGGCTTTTTTGAGAAGCTGCGGAGTGTATAGGTTTGGGTGGTCAATTATCTGAGAAAGCTCCGCATCGGTCACAGTTGACCGGTCCTCTAGTTTTATGACGTCGCTGACGTCCTCATCCGCATGGCCCGGAAGCTGAAAGCTTGTGTCCACGAACTGGATGGGTCCGTCGTAGAACACTAAAAGAAATAATAGCGCCAAGTCTCCATGTATGTTACGTGCGGTAATCGCTGTGCGCCAGAGCATGTGCAAGCCCGCGGTACGGTCTCCTTTGAACCCCACAATGGAAAGCACTCTGCCAATGGCAGGTGGTATCAAGGAAAGCACCACCTGAAGAATGCCAAAACACAACTGCACGCCTGAGTGGATGAACTCGTCGATGGTGGAGACATGCAAATGCGAGTCTCCGTCTGCATTGGTTCCCGTGCTCAAGGAACTGAAGGAGGAGTCGAGCGACATCACGGATGCCAGCAAGGAGCCAATTTTTGGGGATGGGATATTGGTGCTTCCATTTGAGCTTTCTCGATCGGTGCCGTTTTGCGCCAGATCCAACAAGTCGGATGCATCGGCAAAATCCTCCTCCTCCTCCTCCTCCTCCTCCTCGCTGATTTCGTTTTTCGGCGACAAACTTATCGAGTCCTGCAAAAAAGTGACATTTACCTGGGGCACACTGCCTGGTGCACGCGCCGATCTAGTGGATGCGGCGAGAGATGACGATGCACCATTTATGCTGCTAGATCCAGATCTGATCAGCAGTGCCAGATCGGCGAACAAGTTGACCTGCGATGCGCGGACCCCTAGAACATTGCCATTGTTGATGCTTGTACCCTCTATGCGGGCCTTGCGCATCTGGTAGACCTTCTCCAAGTTGCGCATGAGCTCCTTGTCCGCCAGAAAGCTCCCTGATGCACCGAGGCCCAGTTCTTGGCGTGCAGTCTGGTCCGGAAGGTTGAACCCCGGAAGGTCGACGGAGCTGAGCGAGTGGTTCACGGACTGTCTGCGGAACTTGGCCAAGTTCTTGTTGAACAAGGGCTCCAGGTCCTTGATCTTCTTGTACGTCGCATCGAGGATCTGGTATGCCTTGCGCAATTTCAAGAGCGCCTTTGCTTGGTCCATCATGGTGTTGTTCTCCTGTAAAAGCATCACCAATGCGTTCAAGAGCGTCAGCTCCGCGTACGTGACCTGGAACTCGGTGCCTGGAGGGTAGATGTGGGACGTAGCAATCCCGGCTTTCTGGCTGTACTTGGCGTGTGCGAGCGAGGCATTCTCTGCCTCGCCAAGCGACTTGCGGGCCCGATTCATCACGTCCGTCTCGAACCCCAACGTGGCCTCAATGAACTCCATGACCCCCAACGCCAAGGGGAATATCGCCGCAGGGTCCGCGTTGTCGTGCTTGTACTTCTCGTGTTCTGTCTTCAACAAGTGCACACCCTCCGTGTTGCGGTCGTCTAGCAACAAGTCCATGGCACGGAGAGCGATCTCAAACGCGTGTACTTGCAGAAGCACCGCGGCATGTGCCGCCGGATCCAGCTTGCGGGCTTCGTGCGGGCGTGGCGCTGTTGCCGAGAGATTCGAGGCCTTGTTGCGCAAGCTTTTGAACATTGATATTGATAATGGGAAGGAACACGCGTGCGTGGTGGCTTTCTATAGGATCCAGAGACGGGTGTGCTCGCGGCAATCTCGGCGGTGCGGGTCTTTATCATGGCCGAAGCGGCGAACGGGCTGATGATATGCGTGCCGCGGGCTCCCCGCAGCCGAGCCACGTGACCTGTCAAAACTGGGGTTTACGGGAAACGGCGCGCACTGGCAGACCACGAGACGTCGCTGGGGTGATGCGCCGGCAGGCCTTCCGGTGTGCCTTTTGGGCGTGTGGTGCCCGGCTTGGGCTTGAAATAAGAGGATGAAAGTACAGATTTTTTTTATCCTCTCCTCTCTTTTTCTTTTTTGTTTTTTTTTTTTTCTCTGTAGCGGCGGAAAGAAACACTTGCGTGGATTGGGATCACTCAGGCATGGTGGCGGGCCTGGATAAGCTGGCGCGACCGGAGAATATATGTCGACAGGGCGTTGGATGCACAACGCTCATATACGGCTCTCACGGGCGGACAAGAAACCAGGGGCTGCTCCACCATCTGTTCCTCACGCCAGCTTTTTGGTTCTGCTTCAATATGCCTATCCGGTATTTTGCCGAGGCCTTTGTTTTTGGAGCCGCCAGTAAGATGCCTTTTGAAGAGAGACTTCTCCTTTGGAGCATGCCCCTATAATTTTGCTCGTGTTCCCAGGCAAGCCGTAGCCACCAGCCAGTTGGTCAATGTGACAACGGGTCCTGAACTGAAACTAGTACCGATCAAGAGAAGAGCTGCGATCGCGCTCCTGGGATGGGAATTATTTCGCAGTCATTTTCAACTCGTATTCCTCTTCTGTCATTGGCAATTTGCAACTGGCACCCTAGGTCCTCCAAACATAGATAGATACTGCCTAGCCATCACCTCAAGACCGCTTTCGGGTGTGAAACACACACATGATCGTATGGATCCCAGACTATGTGCTAAGCTTTTTAGACCCGCTTCCTGTCCCCGGTCTCCCAAATAAAGACATCAAATAAGCATTGTCAAAAAGCCGACACAAGTAGTCTCTATTAAGAAATAGATGTGTGGCATACCTATTCACATACAAATCAAGTCTGGAGACAGGATCTCTACAATTTGCCTGTAAATTATTAGCAGTCTTTATAATGAACGCTTGACACTTGAGGATCTCGTACTGTGGCGTATTCTCTCTACACAAGTACAAACTGGAGATTGTCGCCGCAAAGAAAGAAAGTCTCGCATGCAAAAACAGAAGAAGCTTATGGATGAAAAAAAAATTGCTGACGAAACAGAAACCGGCAAACTCTCCGTATATCTAAGTGAGTTCAAATCGATGTTCGTGGCGCTCGATACTCGAGCTGTACGGGGTGACATATACTATCTTATTTCACCATACACGTGGATTGAACTAGACATTAAAGACAAAAATTGACTAAAAGCAAGGGATTCGAGCTCTGATTGTGCACAACGATCTATCTCGCTTCTGAAATGATCACAATATTCATTGAATTGAATGCACCTAAGTGCGTTTTAGAAAAAAAAAAGTTATGCGTTTCTTAGATCAATGAAGGTAAAATGCCTTGATGAAATATTTTTCTTAGTTCCCTGGTAATGCTTGAATCTTCATCTTTTTTTTTTCTTTTCACCGCATAGACATGTTACTCTTGTGCTATTCTTTGCGCTCCTGTAAAGCAGATTTGGGTTTCATGAAGCAATGTTAGCCGAGTGGCGTGTTTTTTGTTTTGCATGTCATAACTTATTGAATAAACACACTTGGCATACTCCCATAGTCTTGTGATACATTGTGATCACAAGAAATAGAGAGTTGCTACTTGTCCACTAGCGATTCAAAGAATAAACATACAGTGTACAAGGTTTCGGGGAAAGAGATCCAGACGCAGACTTGGCCGACTATATCAAAAACAAAATTGACACGATTCTAAATGCACGCTACATTCTGAGTTGTCGTATGTGCTGACGTATTGTTCTCCTATCTCTATCATGTTCTAGGCTTTTCAAAAAAGAATGAGTGGCTTGACGGCTTTGATTTTAGTGGAGCCTTCGCCAGAATAATGCAAATCATTGTGAAACAAGCCAGATAATTTAACAAAGTTTGCCTTCCAAATCCGTGGCTTGTTTCTCTTTGGGCTTCCAACAAAACACGAGTTTTAGATATGACTTTGAAGACTATTTCTCCTCTCTAAAAACAAAAAGTGAGCGGATCTATTCTCTCCAAGAAGCTCATTACTTTGGGAAGTTACTTTGGTAGTACATTTGCTGCTTAGAAAAACGTCCCCGGATTGAATAATTAAAATTCACTGGATAATATTGTCTGGACTTATTTACCCATGGGTACGCTTTCTGGGTTGATTTTTTTTCTTAAGTTTTCTTACCAAGAAATTGCTTATTCCAATCTCATTTTTTTGGATCTAGCCCGTAATTCTCCCTGGAAACTTGTCCACGGCATCTCAAATAAGACGACGTGCATGTCATGGTTTTGGGGTTTTAAAGACGCTGTTTGTCATTGCTACAATGCATGCTTATAGTGCTTCAATTACATCCCCAGGACTGCTGTAATTTCCGAGGTTCTTTAGCTGAAAGATTATAAGAGCATAATAACCTGGCCGCAACCGTTTTTTGCTTGACAAAGCTCTCTCCAAAAGTTTAATTTAATTGTATGTACTCCAAAACGTCCAGCAAACGTGGTGCATCTTGCTGGCAACGCCAAGCCCGTGCATGACGAGAAATCGGGCGCGCGCTTTTGGAACTCACAACCCAAAAGTAAACAGTACGCCGCCCGTTCAAGCTTGGCAAACTCTGTTTACACGGAAAACAGAAACGAGCCCGACAGCACCCATCCAGATCTATTTTCACAAATGTCGAAGATAGAAACAAAAATAATAAAAAAATAAAGCGAGCAAACTATCATCCGGTGACCCAATCAAAAAATTCCGCTGGGCCATCAAAGCCCATACTGGCCCAGCCCCTGGCAATGGTTAGGTGCCTCCTGCGAAAACGCGCTCTCCCGCTCAAAAAGGCAAACATGCCGCCAATACTACCCTGCGATCCTTTCTCAAAGAACTATATGTAGAACTATATTCAGAAATGCTGGTCAAAATCGCGTTCTCACGCATAAGCCACCAACACTCATATGCAAGATCCAGCCAGACTTTGCTCAGTATGGTCCCCATACACCCTCACCGCGCGCAAAGAACGATTTTGTAACAGTAAATCACGCCATGTGCAGACCCAATGCAACTGCACGCAGTACGCTCTGGCGGCCTGGGGACGTGGTGGCTAAAAGACTTCCTGTTTCGGCCAACCGCCTGTTTCTGTTTCCACATCTATAAATCCACGCCCGGATCCTCCGGCCTTCTTGCTTTTTGCCACTTTGTACATTTCTCTCTGAATTTTTGTCTCTCTTTTAAAAATCGCGTTTCACTCTTTGCCATCACCACGCGTGCTCACTTGACCCTCAGATTCTTCGAGAGATTTACAACCAATTCGAAAAAGCATCTTTCACCATGAAGCTTCCTCTCGCAATTCTTGTCTCCATTGCTGCTTCAAATGCTGCCGCTATTACTATCACAAAGACTGTCGTTGTTGTAACGCAATATGTGACGGAGACTATCAGCGGGACGCCATACACGCTGGCTACAGAGGTTGTATCCTCCATGATAGCTTCTTCTGAACCCGCGCCCTCTAGCGGTGCACTGGCCTCGGACGGTGACCTGACAGTCGTTTCCACGATGACCGCTCCAACCACCACGGCCACCTCTTCGACGTCCACTACAGAGCTTACAACACCCACAACTTTGACAACATCTTCAACTTCCAGCACGTCCACAACCTCATCCACAACTTCCTCTGCGACCTCCTCCCTCAGCTCATTCGAGTCTGAGATTCTCGCGGAGCACAATATAAAGCGTGCCTTGCACGGCACTGATCCCTTGACCTGGGATACAACCTTGGCCCAGTACGCCGCGGACTACGCTGCCAGCTCGTTCTCGTGTGACGACGTGCAGTTGATTCACTCTGGCGGACCTTACGGTGAGAACTTGGCTGCGGGATACACGGGTGGCGCGGCGCCGGTCGACGCGTGGTACAACGAGATCGAGTACTATGACTACTCAGACCCAGGATACAGCTCAGCAACGGGTCATTTCACTCAAGTCGTCTGGGCGTCCACCACTAAGGTGGGATGCGCCATGGTCGCATGTGACAACATCTGGCGCCAATACACTATTTGTGAGTACAGTCCTGCTGGGAACGTCATCGGTGCGTTCGAGGAGAACGTATTACCTTTGGTATAATTTGTTTCTGGGGTATTTCCATCATTGTGGCATATGTTTTAGAGTTTTAGATAATCTACGAACCATTTTCGTACTGACATGTAATTTCATTGCGCGCGGGCTGCGAACTCATGTGGCTCGCAACCATGGCAGGATTCATCATTGATGCAAGCATGCCTCACTTCAGTATGGAAGCATACCGTGTTGTCTCGTGCCTCTAAAATGAAGTTTGAACGTGGCCCTGAAACTGGTGGCTCACAAAAACATTATTAATTAGGCCTTTAGCATGTAGTGACTAACAGGATCAGCCACTTGTTTGCGAAGATCCAGACACACGCTATTCTTAGCTGTTCTCGGTGCATTTCGTCGACTAGTATTCGACACAAGCCAAAGCAAATGCTCTGTTCCTTTACAAGGCTGTATTTCTTCATTTAATGTCTCATGTCAAAACTCAATGTCGGGAGCGAGTAAAAGTATGTAGGTGGCCTTGTTTAGCAAGATCGGCTTTTCCAAGTTGGGAACTTTTTGCTTCAGCCCTAGTAAACATGCGGGACGACTATCGGGATGTCCTCGCCAGGTCTCATATCCTAATGAGCCTAATGAGGAGAAAAACTCACTCCAAATCATTTTAGTATTATATATCCAACTGTAAATTTAGATACCACGGAGGGAATGCGGAAGTATTCTCTCACGTAGCGCAAACACACAGTTTGTATCAATAGGCTAACGCTAAATGAAAACAGTGAGTCTACCACTTGACATCTCAATTAGGATTCAGCTCGTATATTGTCATAACTCACACGAGTTTCTAAACGTTACTATCTATGGAGGGCTTGCAGAAGAAAGCCTACAGCAGGCAGCACGCTTATTGCTTCAAGAGGCCGGCAAACTGGGTGTTCTTGACCTTCTTGTTCTCAACCTTTTGAGAACCCAACTTCTTCTCAGAGAAGACCTTAGCGTATGGGTTCAATCTCAACATAACCTGCTTGTTCTTCAATGGGTTCTTCTTCAAGACGTGAGCTCTCTTGGTGTGAGCCTCGTTGGCTGGTCTGACGACGGCCTGGATCTCAGCGGAGTTGATCAAAGACTTGTAGTCGGTGTTGGAGACAACGTTGGATGGCAAGGAGTAGCCAACCTTAGCAGACTGGGTGGCCTCGGAACCGTAGACAGAGTCCAAGGACTCGAAAGCAGCCTGGGTCCAGATAACGAATCTACCCAAGTGGGCACCTGGAGCCAACTGCAACAAGCCCAAACGGGAGACGTGGGCGACGTCAACACCTGGGATGTTTCTGAGAGCAGAAGTAAGACCGTTGTCGTTGGCGTAGACAACCAAAGGACCCTTTCTTTGAACGAATCTTCTGTTTCTCAACTTACCCTTACCGGCTCTGATCTTCTTAGACTTGATGACTCTGATGATGTCCTTGTTGGCACCAACGGCCTTCAAAGCAGCAATAGCGTCCTTGGTCTTAGAAAGAGACTCGAAGTCGTTGGAGACAACCAATGGCAACTCAGCGACTTGCTCGACTCTGTGACCTCTGGCCAAAACCAAAGAGGTGACGGCAGAAGCGGCAATGGCAGAAGCGGTAGCGTAACGCTTTTCGTTCTGGTTGACCTTCACGTGCCATCTTCTCCAAGTCTTGGTAGGGGCGAACATACGACCACCTCTGCACATGTTACCGAAAGCGGCCTGGCCAGCACGGTGGGTACCACCACCACCAACTCTTGGAATTCTGGCAACAGCACGACCGGTACCCCAAGACTCAGCAGAAGTCTGGTGACCAGCCTTCTCGGAGACAGCGTAAGCTTGTCTCTTGTTCTTGTTGATTCTGGTGAAAACAGAGTGAACAATGTCAGCTCTAACTGGAGCAGCGAAGACAGCTGGCAAAGGCAACTGGGCGGAGGTCTTCTCGCCGGCGGCGGAAATAACAGAAACTTGAGGACGGGACATGTCTGAGTGTGATGAAGAAGAAAAAGGGGAGGTCGAAAAATTTTTCAAGACTTTTTTTTTTGTCGCGCACAAACTCAGTGGAAATTGTATCACGTGATGCTCATCTTACTTTTGCTAGGGCTCGCACGACTGAAAATAAGCTGTGGGCGAAACTACCAAGGCCGGCGTGTGGTTCAGGTCGTTTGTGTTGCATGGCATTACAGTAGATTTTGAGTATCTTTCTTAGCTTTCTTTACTCAGCGAATTCCTTTCCCTTGTTTAAATTCGAATTTTCAGGCCTTGGATGATGTGTAAATACTGTAGTCCGGGCTGATGAATGCGCCCATTTGAGAAAAAACGTAATGTGTTTAGCCCAATGTATCGAAATCCAGAATTCTTCAAAGGAAAGAATGTCTTTAGCAAGAATACAAAACAAGCAAGGTGGGATGGCTGGTGAACATTTTGATTGAACGGGACTTCATGCGCAAAGCGTATTGGGCTTCATGTATCGGTACTTGTAAGACTGGGCACGCAAAACCATGCCTGTCCTTAACAAGCAATACCAAGCACCACTCGGGGCTTCACTGAAGCGAAACTCCATGGTATACTTGGGCTGAAGTATCACGGCCATTGAGCTCAGATGGTTCCACACAACTCGCATCGAAACCGGTTTCTTGTAGTAAAGACACCCGCCTCGAAGCTATTTGCTTCAAACTCTGCGTCAGACGGAATTGCAATCGCTGGCTTTTTCGTTGATTGTCATTTGGTGACAAAAAATGTTCTACTGCGAGAATAGGATAAATGCCAGATCACGATCTGCCGGTTTTTAATCACCGTTACAATTGATTCTGGCGTTAGCAATTTCAAAGAAGGACCTCTCTGTCAATAATTATGAACATATATCCTACAGTCTAATGCATGCCGATGGCCACCTACTGATACTTCTTCCATGTTCGTGCGGAACATCGATGCTCGCTTACACTTGCTGAGAAGCTCTACGGTCCTCCGAAGAAAATCACCAGCAAATAATTAGTTGACAATGGCACCAATCATTTTTTTTTTTTTTTGCACATGAACCAAAATACGCCACAAGCACAACATGCCAAACAATTGCCCTGTTCACGTAGATATGCAGCCTTTGGCAGAAGTGGAGCGGTTTCCTGAGTACTGTATCATACATGGCGCCCGGCTGGTGACGACACCAATTGTCCTTAACAATGAGGCGAGGCCAGATCCGAGGCAAGGGCGCTGAGAGAAGCCGGGACAAAGAAGAAAAAAACCAGCACATCAGCCTGCGGATCGTAGCTGTGGAATCACAAGCGGCACTTGGGATTCCATGCGCTACGCCAGCACCCTTTTGATCTCCATTTGCTTTTCACTTTATCCGGTTGCTCACCCCAAGCCCCCCCCCGTGCGAGTCTCTGGGCCTGTCCTGCACTGCCAGCTTGTCGGTCATATAAAACCGAGCAAAATCGGAATACGCACATACGCAGGTCGAGCCCCCTCGAGGCTGGAACCGGCCCGATGAGTCGACGGGATTTGAAGCAGGCGCTAAGATTTTTTTTTAAGGGGCAGGGGTCGGACTGAAGAAGGGCAACGCAACAGACCAGAACAAGACGTGGGGAATGGTAAATAGCTTACTTAATAAGTAGAACGGAAAACTAGTCTGATTCAAGCCCGCGACCCTCTGCGCCAATTTAAAAGACGCTCGGGCCCCCTCAATAATGACCGACAGCGAGGCCCAGGCTATAACCCAGAATGGCATCACAACCGGACTTCAAAGGTGGCCCTTTTCCTTCCTCCAAAAAAAGCATCATCGCATACACGTGCTCGCAGGGACTCGGAACCCTGGCCATGCTTGCTCGACGTCACCGCTATCAGGCCCGGACTCCCAATCACAGCGGGCGGGCGTCCGCGCCAGGCTCATGCAAGCGCACCTACGTCATGTCTTTACTGACACTATCGGTACAGCGCCATTGTTCGCAGTGCCCAAAAAAAACTGAGGCCCAAATTCCAGAGATGGCTCCTTGAGACTATAAAGCTCCCCCGATTCCCTGGGCTCCCCACATGTGAATGTTGCCACTCACCCTTCGCCTCACTCGCCTTCCCTCGCACTTGCCCCCTGGCTGCACCTCTACATCGGTATCTTCTTCTGCATCGGCTTCTTCTGCATCGGCTCGCAATTTCGCAACCTGCCTTCATCAAACTCACGGACACCGCCAATTCACGCTGTCTCTGTGCTCCCTGTATTCCGCAACATCACACATCGTCTCTGCCTGCCAGTTTTCGCAGAGCCCCTGTATCCGTGCTAAGACGTTTTTACACACCCAGGAACCCTTGCCTCGCCGCCACTTCGCCATATCCTCGCTAACAATGGGGAGAGAAAACATCATGCACTACCAGTTGCAGCACGACCACGAGACCGACATTCCTCGTGACGTGGCTGTCAAGCCGGGTGCGCCCAAGAAGCCCTCGAAGCCGGCGGCGGCTCACGGTAACTTTCCCTTTACGTTGTCCAAGGACTCCTCCGCGCAGGACTTTTTGGCCAACAACAAGTACTACGTCGATTCGATCCAGCACAACCACTCGAACCAGATATTCGAGCTCAATGGCAAAGGCCAATCGCCCCACACCCTCTGGATCGGGTGCCTGGACTCGCGTGCGGGTGAGTCATGTCTCGCCACATTACCTGGCGAGATCTTCACCCACCGTAACATCGCCAACATCATCAACGCCAACGACATCTCCTCGCAGGGCGTGATTCAGTTCGCTGTTGATGTGTTGAAGGTTCGCAAAATTATCATCTGCGGCCACACGGACTGCGGCGGCGTGTGGGCCTCGCTCTCCAACAAGCGCATCGGTGGTGTGCTTGACCTCTGGTTGAACCCCATCAGACACATCCGTGCAGCTAACATGGAACTTTTAAACAGCTTGAAGAATGATCCCCCTGCCCGCGCCAAAAAGTTGGCGGAACTCAATGTCATTGCGTCCGTGCTCGCGTTGAAGAGACACCCGAGCGCGCTGAACGCGTTGAAGAAGGGGGAGATTGAGGTCTGGGGAATGATGTACGACGTAGGCTCGGGTTACCTTTCCGAGATTGAGATCCCCAACGACGAGTTCGAAGACTTGTTCCATGTGTCCGACGACCACGAGGATGAGCACAAGGCCCATTAAAGAGGCAGCTTCCTGTACCATATACTTATACATTAATAGACGATTACTCATGATGTTTGCATAGTGCACAAACGGGAATACCACGCCCGCAACTGGATGCTTGTGCGGGGTGGGATTGACGATATCAATGTGAGCCAGTGATCCGATGCCCGCCATCCAACACTCTTGAGGCTATGGCTAATCTGAGACTTATGCGTTGTGATATCGTACGCGCAATGAAGCAGTTTATTTTTTGTATTTTGGTTTTTTGGTTTCAGAATGTAGCTTTTACATTGTGTCTGGTCACTCTATCTCAGTATCTTTTGATTATTATATGCTATGGTATTTGAGTTGATCAGTCACCAGATCAAAGTCGCCATTTCAAAGACTCAATACGACACAGCTTGTGGATATGCAGATTTTCCTACATCACTTGCTGTGGCGTGCCAGCTCGGTTCAAACTTAATCGCTCAACTCATTCTTTTTTCACACTTATCGGGAAGAACGAACGCATGCGGATACTTTGCGAGTAGCGCTCTCGTGTCTTTCAACACATTAATACAGCCTTTTAAGTCGTGTCCCACTTCAAGTTGAATCTTCCCTCTGGGGCCTCGTACTTCTCGATGATTTCCAACACCTCGTCAGCGGTGGTGGCAACATTGATGATTTCCCAATTTTTCTTACTGACAAATTCAGCAGCAACGGAATCAGCAATGAACTTCAAAAAATTGTCAAAAAAACCATCGATGTTGTAAATCACAATTGGTTTGTCGTGGATATTCAACTGGTGCCACGTGACTACCTCCAACAACTCCTCCATCGTACCGTATCCTCCTGGCAAGGCCACGAATGCATGGGCCTCCTCACCCATCAATCTTTTCCGGGTATGCATATCTTTGACCAACGTGGTCTTTCCATACTCTGCTGAGTCAGGGATGGGAGTTGACCCGTCGTGATTATCAATGCCCTCCATCAACTTTTTGTTCAAAGCGTCCTCGGTAGTTCTTTCCCTAGAGATCAATGCCTCGGGAATAATTCCATGAACGTAACCCCCTTTGGTCGCACATCCACGTGCAACTGCACCCATGAGTCCAGTAGATCCACCTCCATAAACGAGGCCCCAGTTCTTAGCAGCTAAAAGCTCGCCCAAACTTGAAGCACTTTCAGCAAACACCTTGTCTTTTCCAAACGACAGGCCGCAAAATACACAAATTGTTTTCACTGGTTTTGATGTAGTCATGTTTATATTTTGATCCTCTTTTTTGGTGTTTTCAGTTGGCAATTCTGAGAAAACTATGTGCTAAAGAGATAAGGTGGAGCTCGCTCAGATTATATAATCGCGGCAGGTAGTTGGCCACGCAGGAATTGCCGCGGCATCTCCGAAAAGAACCGGTGATAAGCTTTGGACAAGGGGCTACGTCACTAGAGGCTGCCAGATCTGCCTAATTGAGAAGCTACAATCTGGAAGCGAAAGAGGCGTAAAGAAAAGAAGACACGCATATAAAAAAATATCATTTCGACGGTTTCAGGCGCGTTCCAATTCACTCTCCCTAGCCCACTTTGTTTGCGGCTCAGATTCGCAATTTTCTTGTCTAGAAGAACACGTTTGTTTCTCACCACAATTAATTAGAAATACTGAGAAAAAACCTTGAATATACAGTTCAGCACCGAATGATCAATTCACAAATCAGTGTTTTCTCGCATCACTGACATGAGAGGCAGATATATTGTCAGTTCACTCATAAATGTTCTTTTCAAAGCTGTGGAGTTTTTACGCGTTCCCTTCTTTGTTTTCTCTTCAAAACTAATCTTCTGGAAAAAGACCTTTTTTATATCTACTCAATCACTTATTGAATCCTTTCTTTCAGCTTTTCTTTTTGCTTGTTTTTTTTTTTTCTTTTCTTTTTTACATCACTTAAAACTCGCCCCATCCCAAATAAGCTTCAAGTTAAAAATTTAAACATCGCTACGCCATCTTTTAGTTTGAATCACTTCCACATATCATACTTTAGTTTTTTTTTACCGCATATAATTATTAGCTATGGTACCTTTTTCAGGGTACCATATGCGTCATAGAACAAAAGATAATCCTAGAATTGTTGGGTTTCACCCAAGTCACACATAGCTTTGATTGGAGTCACATTGAAATTCCTATGGTGCATACGATGCATCCAAATACAATACATGTATAACTTTCATTCAATTAAAATTCAAGTGTTTGGAAACACCCAACGACTCCAATCGATAAGCTCCCAGGGTAGCTCTTGTTGGTCAACAAGGCTTGTACTATGTCTTATTACTGAAAGTGGAAGCCAATTTGGAAAGTAATCATTGATTTCGAAAAGATAATCTATGATCAAAATCGAGGATCAATAGGACAAAGCAAAACCCATATAGTGTAAGTTCAATGTCCTCGAGAAATAATAGCGTTTTGATCCTATGGGTCTAGATCTTTGGTGTTAGTATCAGTCTACTTATTCTCGTCGAAACTCAAGAATAAAGGGCTTTATTTTTATTCCGTTGTTTCTACACTGAGGTCCTGTGAATTGGATAGGTTTATTAATTTTAGAGTGGTGCATGATATCACATACTCAGTTTAACATATACACGTGACCCGTCGCCTCCTATCAATTGCCGCAGTACCAGTAGCTTTATCTGACCACGTCACCATGACCATTTCTACAAGAGCCATAAAAAGCCAGCTTCAGAAGGTAACAATCTATATTGAACAATTAAATGAGACTCTTGAAGAAAGGGATAGGCTCGTCAATGTCTTGCAACTCACACCTTCAAACTTAGATAACTTGGATGTTATCAACCTATTGGCGAAGATCAAGGCGGGCCTTGACCGTGCGCAAAAGGATCTTCTGGCAGATATCTCGAAAGAGCTATCAGAAGAGCTTATAAATATCTCAAAGAAGTACTCAGATGTGGTATCAGCGCTCCAAAGCGATCCCTTCATCAGCATAGAGGAGTATATATTCGAGCCACTGCGAAACGAAGAACAAAGCTTCAAGAAGAGCGTGCGTTTCAAAGACTATGACTCCGAGGAAGAAGTGAACGAAACCACACAGATGCGCAACCAGCTCATGGGTACCTCTGTAAATTTTAAGCCCTACAAAGACTCGACACTAGAGTCCGATGGCGAGGAAAGTGCCGATCCAGATAGAGCCACGCTACTGTCTGTAGATACTTCAAATCAGGAGATGTTTGCGCTGCATCAACAGCAGATATTGGAGCAAGACCAGAGTCTAGACGCACTTCACCAAAGCATACAGATGCAACATCGAATGGGCATCAATATAAATGAGGAACTTGATGATCATTTGATCATTCTCAACGATTTAGAGCAGGGTGTCGATGGCTCACATACAAGGATACGAAGAGCTACCAACGGAATTGCTGAGTTCAGACAAAAAGCAAAAGAAAACGGCAGCTTAGTGACCATTGTAGTGTTGACGGTGATTTTGATATTGTTATTGGTTGTATTGAACTGAAAGACTATTGAATAGAGCGTGAATACTAGATTGACGAATGAAGCAGTTTCGAAAATGGAATCAGTTTATGCAGCACCAAGCAGGTGGTCTATATGTGGGCAAATTTCAGTAAAAAAGGAGGAGTGGTGCGTGATGACGATTTGAATCTAGTTCCTCAAAAATTGAAATCCTCGTTTGCCTCTTCGCTTTCGCTGAAGAACCAGATGAACACGCTGATATCACTGTATACTATGAGGCCACCTAACACACTCATTACCAACGACCCTAAACCAATCAAGTTTGTGTGGTAAAATGTCAAGGGCAACGAGATCCCGCTTATAATTAGGAGACCCGTTATGAATTTGGAAAATTCTTCCAAGGCACTCGGTGCGTTACCGTGGTCATTACTAAAAGTAAGAAAATCATCTCTGTTACTTTCGATGGCGGACAGTACAATGTTCGGCAAGGGTGCCACAAGAAAAATGGCTATGACCCAGAGCGGGAGCCAATTATTGTATAGGGCACATGAAAGCAAAATTAGAAGAAATCCAAAGGCAAGGAAAGCCAGAAGAAAGATGATTTTGTTAAGTGGGTTCATGATTCGGTGGCTGCTAAGGAAGTCAATCGCATACATTGGGATTTGAGTCTGATAAAGATGGATGGTCATATGCACACCGATATCCTCGACAAGCTGTCCTGGAACGAACTTTCCCTGCACAAAAAGTCTTTTAAATATTTCCTGATTTCAGAACCTATTGATACTTTCTAGAAGATCGATTTTGCCCGTGAGAGATGGCTTTTGTATTGTCTCCGTTAGATTTACTTTCTGGAAATGTTCGTTTGTATGTCACGGTGGGCGCGAGTCTCCGATCAGCCTGTCAGGAGGGATTCCGCTCTTTCTGATGAATTCGCTATTCACAATAAAAATATTTGGTTTTACTTTAGCTTTATATCTGAGAAACGTTTTTGGTCCGGGCCTGGATACATAATAAAATGCTTTATCAGGTTATAGAAATTTTTAAAGTTTACTTTTTTATTTAAAAAATTGTTGCTAAGAATATAAGTGCGCAAAAACAGCCCAACCTTTGCAATAAAAGATACTAATTGGATAAAAATTTGAAAACACATTCAGGTTGCTCATTGAATAAAAATAAATTCTCAATACAAATACTAAGCGAAATCTGAATACAAACACACTGGAAGAAGATTGTTGTAAAACAAAGATGCTTTCTTTCACGTATGTTATCTTGAGTGTCTCACTCCTACTGTTTCGTAATTTATAGAGACTGGTTAGGCCCTACTGCGGGAATTAAATTGAACCCTTGATGCTTATTTTGAATCCCAGAACCACCCCAGAGTTTTGTCTCCATGTTCATTCTTTTCTTCCACAATAGCCCATGTCTTAGCTCCCTCGGGCTTCCGCTTCAAAATACTGTTCGTGACCGACGTCCCATCACTGTAGTACTTCGTCTTTATCTCTTTCAAGACTATATCGCCAGCCTCAGTACTAGATGTGCTTTTTGAGGAAGTCCCTACGAGAACTTTTTCGTTCTGGTCATTGTTCTGAGGCCCATTCATAAATCTGTTCTCCTCGTAATTTTTGGTCAATTCCTTGTGCTTTCGATCATATGCTGACTGTTCGTTTTCGTATTTGATGTTTTTCCACTTCAAAAAGTCATCGAAATGCCTGAAGAAAATGCCTTGCTGTCCCAAGTCTATAGCCCCATTTCCACTGGGAGAATGTGCCAGAGCCTTTTCCTCGAAGTCGTCCTTGGTAACAATTTGTCCAGCTAATTGTTTCTTCTTATATTCTAAAAATTGGGCAGGAATATTGCTATTCGGAAATAAGCACCTCCAATATCCATCAGCATCCCATAATGAAATACCATCCTTCTTCATACACGTGTTATAGTCATGGGGCGAAGGTGCCTGGTACGAAAACAAACCAAAGGGTGTGATGCGACTGGATTCACCGAACAAGTTAAAAAAGTCAAATGGGGACCGGAGAAGAACAGGTAGATCTTCGACTGAACTACGGCTTTGATAAGGCTTATTAAAGTAATAGTCAACCAGTTGTTCATCTTCTTCTTTAGTATTCCATGAATCCCACCACAAAGGAAAATGCTTGTGCTGATCAATTGTCTGTCCCACTATTTTCTTTGTCAAGCTGGAAAATTTGTCAGAAAGGTTATTAATGTTGCCAAAAAACTTGTCGATTTCATCATCATAGGGTGACAATGTTTCAGATGCAGAGACGCCAATTCGATCTTCCCCATCATTTTGGTTCAGCCATTCGCTGAGAACACCGTCGTCTTTATTAGGCATTTACGTGTGTGCTGTGTTTGTGAATCGAGAGTGAAAAAGTGTATCAAAGATGTCAAATGTCAGCCTAGCGAAAGCTATGAATGCGTTAAGAACTGATCCGCGCGCGAATGCAGAAGGGCCCAATGGTTTATATAGTGCGCGCATGATCCTGAGGCTTCGGGGGATGCAAGGAGCATTCCCGCGACGGAATTCTACAGAAAATGGCAAAGGTAGAGCCGAGAAAATGAAGCCAGAAATAAAACAAAGAATAAAGAAAACTGCAGCTTGAACTGAATCAACTTAATAACCACAAGATTTATGTGCTTAAGCCACCCAAAATTGAATTTGTTTCTATCAGTGGATCTAAAAGTTCTAGTAAGATACTGGTATGTTCGCCAGAATTGATATATGGAGATGGGGTTCCCTTTGACCTGCTATGTATACGAATCGAAATGATCTAGAAACGCCTACTTCAAAGAACCAATAGCATCTCAAAAGCGTTCCAAATCACACACCTACTTCGGACATCGGTTGAGGAATCGCGTTCCTGAGACTTTTCCATGGGAGAAAGTGTATATCTTCTTGGCTGTAGGCACGAGAGACTAAGCTATTGAGATTAGCATATTAAGAATGTCCAGCGTCAGTGTACTTCAAAGACATGAAACTAATTTTAATTCTTTGTGTTCGAGATTTCAGGACAATTAAATTTATAGAACAAAGAGACCACGAGAAGCCTTCACTAGTAGAGGATTAAAGAAAAGAAAGCAGGAAGGAAGTTTTTTTTGAATCATGTGTCATAAGTGTGTACTTTCCCTCTCATTATGAAAAACTGAATAAATGACGTCATTCCAAACAAATTTCTGAAAAAAGGGTGCTCTATTATCTCTATAAGTTTGGGCCTCCAGCCCGCCGATGCAGTTGAGGTGGCCTGAAATCTATATACACCATTAGTGGGCCTATTGTCTTGAAAGAAGCATCCCTGCTCCTGTATATCTATGGTACAAATTCTTCACATGCTAGCTGTCTTTTTTTTTTCTGAAGCAAGCTCGATCACTTGGTAATATTTCGTGCAAATCACCTAGGGGCCTTGTTTATACTGGGCATAATCGTTCCTTTTGCCACCAAATAAGTGCTGATGCAAGAACTGCCCACTGTGCCGCCTAGCTTTCTGAGCTGCATGTCCGTAAAATGCTGTTTGATCTGGTCTCTGCATCGCATGGTTCATATATTGAGGCGACATGCCAGTCATGTTGATGTTCATTGTTTCCTGAACTTGGATAGCAGTGGCTACCGGGTCAGATGGAATCAAGGGAAGAAATTCTGCATCCGACAGCAAGTCAAACAGCTTATGAAGATAGAATTGCTGCATGTGCCTTTTGTGTGTGTTGATTTGGGTTTGCTGGCTCTGCTGAACCTTCGTCTGTTGTTGTGGCAAGACGGCTATATTACCGGATGGAGTGCCTTGCTGCTGTCTATTGTACTGAGACATGTGGGGCCTTAATTAAGTTTCACGAGTCAGCGTATACAAGGGGGGATGGTGGGGAAGTTGTGCTTTGTGTTTTGTAGATTGATGCTGTTCGCCCCACGTCTCGTCGAAAATTTTGCGGCAATTGAAGAGGTGTGCATGCAATCATGAACTTGCTCGTGATCTGGGACTCAACACTACCAAGGGTACCCTGGTAAATATCATTCTTAGCACGCGCGCGCGGTGACCTGCCAATCTGCCAGATTCCAAGCTGGGTATTTCCGAATCCACACCCCCAAGAAACGATATTTTATCCTGAGTACCAACTTCAAATACACGATCATCATGCGCTTCTCGCTACGGTTGCTCGCAAGTCTAAAGCCTAAAGCTAGCATCAAGGGTAATCCCCTTGTTTTGCTGAAGCTGTGCTTGGGAAAATCAGAAAATAGGAGCAAAGAGATCAAAACTCCACGAAAGGTTACAGATAATGTCTCTTCTGCGTTTCCGCTGCTTACGGTGAAAAGGGAAGTCGTGCACCCGAATTCACCTGCTCGCACTAGGTTTGCTCCTTCACCGACGGGACTTCTACACTTGGGATCTTTGCGTACAGCCTTATATAACTATCTTCTTGCAAAGCAAACAAATGGAACTTTTATCGTAAGATTGGAGGATACAGATCAGAAGCGTCTTGTCCCTGGTGCTGAGCAGAATATCTATGACTCTCTCAGGTGGGCGGGGCTTCATCCTGATGAATCTCCAGAGATAGGCGGCCCGCATGGGCCATATCGCCAGTCGGAGAGAGGCCATATTTACAAAAAATACGTTGATGTTTTGCTAGCAAAAAATATGGCGTACAAGTGCTATTGCTCGAAGGAACGGTTAATCAATCTTCGAGAGACTGCACAGAAACTCAAACCGCCAACTACGGTGACTTATGATCGAAAATGTCTATATCATGGCGGCAATAGCGGAACTGATGACAAAAGCAAACAAGAGTATGTCGTTAGATTCCGTGCGCCTGTAAACTACGAGAAAATTGAGGATTTGCGTCACGGGATCCTCGACCTCCAACCTCAGTATAACAATGCCGACCGTCGCTACGACGACTTTGTGATCATGAAGCTGGACGGGCTACCCACGTACCATTTTGCCAACGTCATAGATGATCATCTTATGGGTATAACACACGTGATCAGGGGCGAAGAATGGCTCACACTGACGCCCAAACACGTAGCGTTGTACCGCGCATTTGATTGGGCGATTCCCAAATTCGTACACATCCCGCTCTTGACGAGCCTCGGGGACAAGAAGCTTTCAAAACGTCACGGAGATGTCAGTGTCTTCAGCTTCGAAAAAAAGGGTATTGTTCCACAGGCTTTGGTGAATTTCGTGGCCCTTTTTGGGTGGTCTCCTCCAAGACCCGAGAAGGGTAAGAAAGTCACCGAAGTTATGTCTCTAAACGAAATGATAGACAAGTTCAGGCTTGATAATATGACAAAGGGAAACGTCAAAGTTTCCGAAACTAAATTGCTTTTTTTCAACAAACAGCATCTTGCTCAGAGTCTTCGTGACCCTGAGAAGTCTGAATTGCTTATAGACGCCGAATACGGCGCTTTCCTGGAACGCACAGACGGGCAATTTTCCAAAGACTACTTCAAAAAATGCACACTAATTGCTATGGGCCATCTTGAGAGGCTATCAGACCTTCTTGATGCTCATCCTTACTTCTTTAAAGACGTGGATTTTTCCCAGGTGAGCACGCCAAAAAAATTGGAAGAGACTATAGCAATTCTTCAAACGGTGGAGAGACTCTCGGATGAATGTAAAATGATTGTTCCCATCTCAAAAATAGAGGAAGCATGTCCTGAACATCCAACGCTGTTGATCATGCAAAGTCTTCGTTTTGCTTTGACTGGTATGGTTCCTGGTGTCAACGTAGCGGATGTTCTGACAGTTATAGGATATGAATCCTATATGTACCGCTTAGGAGCTGCAATTAAGCATCTTTCAACCTCTGTTCCACCTGACACATAAAAGAACATTCTATGACTTTTCATGTATATATTATCAAATCTCACTTCAAATCGGCGACAAGAAAAGTTTTTTATTCTTCCTAATAGACTTTATTTGGCCGCATTACTTATCCTCTGGAAATTCAAAAAACTCCCTGGCCTTTTTGGGTCATGTTTTTTTAAGTACTGGCCAGTGAAAATGCAATGCACGGTCATGTCTGGGTGATAATATAAGCCTGTGAGAAGCTTGGGTGTCACCAAGAAATACTGCGATTGACCGTTTCTACAAGCAGTATCAACCAAATATTTGTGGGCCATCTTTTCATTTTTCGGATCCATCCCTTGATTTATCTCGTCGACAATCCGGATCGGTGCATTGGTGAGACCTTGAAGAGACATAATGAAGAAAATAGTAGAGACTGCTCTCTCGCCCCCCGACTGAGATTGATGATCAAGAACTTTGAGCTCAGCGCTCTCGCGAAACTTGACTAAAATCTCAAGTTTCCAATCTTTAAAGCGCTCCAGTTTGTTCAATTCCACTTGTCCATCACTTGCAACGGTCACAAACCTCTTTTGAAATGCTCTTGAGATTTTGTCTACCACATCTGATAGTTCGCGTTCCCACGGCACGAATAATTCGTTTATTTGCGCCTTTGCCCTGTCTCTTTGTTCAGCCAACCTTGGTAAAAATTTTTCTGCTGCTTCGAGATCAGCCCTCTTCAGTTTTAAAAGATCAAGTGAGCCGCGATCAACATCTGCCAATACCGTCAAGTCATCCTCGAGTTGCTCAATCTTTCTCACAACATATTGCTCATTTAGTTTGTCTTCATCCATATACTTCTGAACGAGATTCTTCACAATTTCACGCTCTTCAGGAGTGAGAGTTTGACGTCGAACCTCCTCCGCAGCATCCCCTTTTTTGTATTCGTCACATTTAGCTTTTGCGTTCTTGTAAATTTCACGGAGATCAATTTGTCTCTGGTCCACTTCCTTTAAGAATGAATTCAAGTTTATTGCTTTGTTATCAAGCTGTTGTTTCAATAGCTCTGATTTTTTCACATTGATTTTGTTTTTTACCATGTCTTCATGAAGTGTAACAATTTTCGCAATGACAGCTGAATAATTGACATAAAGTTCCATTAATTTCGCTTCTTTTGACCTAATTTGCTCGCTATGATCCTGTGTTGTACTCGTAGTGAGCTGACGGATACGCCCTTCGAGATGCGATATGTTTGCTTCCAATCTCAGCTTTGCTTCTTGCTTCTTCCGAATTTCTCGAACCTCCAGATCTAGTTGACTCATCTGATCATCCACTTTCAGAACTTCTTCCACTAGCTTGGCCCTATTTGATTCTAATAACATGATGTTTTCTTGCATACTCTTGATTTCGTTTTTTTGATGCACAAGCCTTTCTCGAATTTCATGTTTGACGTCTTCAGACAATCCTTCCTCTCCCATAATTTGAGCATTTGCAATCCCTTCAGTCAGATAAAACACCTGTCTTGATCCATATTTTGACTGGTTAATAACAAACAAATCATCGCCGACTATGAATCTGCGAAAAAGCGTTTTCCCGCTCTGTGTAGGCTCTAGAAGCTTCTTCATAACATCAGGTCCTAAAGGATTGAGCGAAACAGGGATACAATGTAAAAAAGATCTTTGATTTAGACCTTTGAGTACCGTATCTGGTCCTGTAAAAAACTCAGACAAGTAGCCATCGAAACCAAGTTTTTTGAGATTCTCCAGTGATACAGGCTGCTGCATGAGTGAGCCTGACGCAACTCTCATAGGAACATTGAGATTTCTCGGTAAGAGTTTCGAAGCCTTTTGATAATTCAGTTCATGGTCGAAAAAAAAGGCAAAAAGTGAGTTATTGTCGATGACTTTCTCAAAATATTTGGCATATCGTCTATCTGTGACTTTGCAGCAAACTACTGGAGCCTCAAAATATTGGAAATCTGGCGTTCCTTCCTTTCTAAGAAGAGAATGCGCCTCATATGCATTTTCCATGAGTTCTCGGCGGTAACGCGAGCTTCTCTGTTTGAGAATTTCTAACCGGTCATTACTTTCCAATTTCTTGCGATCTTCTCTATAAGTTGCTTCGCTGGAGTGCGCCTCCCGTTTCAAACGGTTTAATGATAGTTGCACTGTGTCGAGGTCTTCCACTATTTGTGATTTTTCTTCATGTTTTGCCTGACGTTGTGAGGTTAAGCCAGGTAAGGTTGAGACATCTAGAGATTCCATCGAAGATAACTTTTGGCAAAGTAAATCTTTATCATGAATGCTTTTCTCAAGTTCTTTCTTTTGCATTTCAGTCCTCGTTTTGAGGGACTCAATATCATTTTGAGACGCGGAGAAGTTCAGCGCCAAATCTTCAGCCTTTTTGGTTTGTAAATCAAAATCTTCCTTTATCAGCCTGACTTTTGCACTTTGTATCTCATGAGTTTCTGTGGCATGAACTAGGTCTTTATTAATTGTAGCCATAAGATTTTTCAACGGCTCAATTTGACCTGCAAAGTCTTGAAGCGCTTTTTTGGCTGCTTCTCGTTCGATCCGCAACAGCTTCAATTTATCTTTCATATCTTGAAGCTTAGCATATGGAAGAAGTTTCTTATGACAATTGATCTGATCACTTTTTTCTTCGAATTCATGATATTTTTGAGCCTCGACCTCAAATTTTTCAACATCTGCTCTGAGATTTTCAAGTTTTTCCTCCGAAATCAGAACGTCTTTCGTGAGATCTACCCATTTTTCATCTAGTTCAATCAATTTTTTGTGTTTATCCAAGAGCGTTGTATCTCCAATGGTTCTTTCGGTCTCTAACAAAAGCTTCTCTGGAGATAAAGATGCAAATTCTACAACTCTTTCTTGCGGAAGAAAGTGGCATAGATTGTCTAGTTGGATATTAAACTTACCGACAATTTGACGCACACGCATAACATCAACTGATGCACCATTAATTTTCCACAAGGATTTTGATTGCTTCAAGATAATCTTGCGTTCAATGACTATGTTTTGCTCCCCTGGATGATTCTTAATCATAATTTTAATGACCGCCTCTTGCTCGCCGGACTTCACCATCATATCCATCGACTTTCGCTTGATCAAGTCAACTTTCCCACCCAATCCTAGACACACAGCTGCCACAAATGTGGATTTACCTGTTCCATTGGGCCCGATAATCATATTGAGAGACGGCGATAAGAAAAATTCGCCATAGGAATAGGTGGTGAAGTTCCATATTCGAAGAGATACGAGATTCCCAGGCTTGAATTTTGAATACGCGTCTTCATCAACATCTTGCGCTAGGATAACAGATTGCAAAGGCGCATCTTTACCGGAAGCAAACGGATTTATTTTTCGACGCTTCAGTTGAGAAGCCGTCGTCATAGGTTCAGAAAAGCCGTGTGTGTCTTTATGAAAGCGAATAGTAATTTCTCTACATAATCGACGCGGCATTAAACTGGCTGAGATGTTGATGTCTGAGCTGCGCGCAATCTGTGAGATGCACGGATGCATGACATATTAGCATTATATCAATTTAAATAGTACGTTGATGTAGGCCACTCATTCCAGCTCAATTTCTGATCGTAGTGGCATGAAAATGTGAATCTCATGGCATTGGCGTGGTCTAACTCGAACAAGATAAACACACTCCAAATTTTCTCGAACATACCGAGACCCGCGCATATCTGCATGATATTGGGAGCACGGATATATCAAAATACCTTTTCGAACCAAATCAATTTTGATAGCCTCTCGCTTCTCAATGCAAGTCTTGAAGACTTGAAGTACCTGAAGATGTCATTTCTATCTTTTGTATATTGTACGGCTTATTTGGGTCTTCATGTCGGATCAAAACGCGCAACGGGATCACGTGTTGAATCGAGACATAAATATTAACTTGGCTTCGTTTTGTCTTAGAACTTCGTCGAATCGAGATCACAAAACAACCGAATCTTATCTCAGCAATGGTATGCAAAGCAATCTGAGTCTCTTCGGGATAAAATAAACAGTACAGCTCTTCGAATATGAACTTCGATATTTTTTGATCTGGTCACTATGTTCATATTTATATATACTAACAAGATCTTTTAGTCCAACACCAAAACCTACAAAGACGCGTTTGCCCTATTCGACAAGAAGGGCACAGGGAAAATTCCCATCGAACATTTAGGAGACTTGCTCCGGGCAGTTGGTCAGAACCCCACTTTGGCAGAAATTGCAGAGTTGCAAGAATCTGTGAAGCTGAGCGACTTCGACTTCGAGACTTATCAAAACATCATCAACAGGCCCGATGGATTCAAGCCTTTGGGCCTTCCAGAAGACTATATTAAAGGATTCCAAGTGTTTGACAAGGAGCAAACGGGCTACATCGGTGTGGGCGAGTTGCGCTACATCTTGACGTCGATTGGCGAGAAGTTGAGTGACCTGGAAGTCGATGAATTGTTAAAGGGCGTTAATGTGACTGCGGATGGAAACGTAGACTATGTTGAGTTTGTAAAGTCCATTTTGGATCAGTAAATCGTTAAATGATGTATTTCACTAAGGGTTTACCATAAGCGCAGTAAGTTAACGTCAATAACCCTTCACGAGTTTGTCGAGACTAGAATTGAACTCCCCTAGCAATTACAAAGAAAGACATCCAAAGTGTTTCCGAAAACTAGTGGTTCACTGATGCTTTTTCTACTCCAGACTCTCAAACGCGATTACAACGAATCGAATAAGCTGACAGGAATGCCTTAAATACACCGAGCCGTCTACAACATTCCCAATACACAGGCTATTTCATAAAAAAAATTAAATGGGGTCGAAAAAAGGGTTTTTGTTTTGTCAAGCGCCCACGGTGTTAAAATAGGACATACGAATCAACCTTCAGTGCTCGCTTTTTTTCGTCGCATCAATATTGTATCGCAGATTGGGCCACCAAATCAGAATTGAATATTCACTATTTTAATCGCAAAGCCACAAACTGGCAGCAGATATTTTAACAATGGCTGATTTGGAGGACAGCCAGCGGCTCCATTTATTTCCCAAAGAGCGTATGCAGACGGTGGGAACCGTGGCAGCTATGGCAGGTGGCGGACAGGGCTTTTTCATGGGAGTGAAACTGTCGTCTCTTCGCTATCTCACGGAAAATGCTCATCGGCTCCCGAAAACTGTCGGTGGCTGGTACTTCTATCACAAGAAGAAGAACTACATCATGCTACTAGCTGGCTTCAAGCAGGCGGCCTTATTATCGATCAGATATTCGGCTGGCGCATCTGCATTTTTGGGTCTAGAGGCAGGCCTTGACTATGTCCGGGGGACTACTGACTTTCTCAACACGACAGCCGTAGGAGCTGCGTCATCTTATTTGTTTGGCTCGTTAAAACACATGACGCGAGTCCAGAAACGAAACTTTGTGAAAAAGGGCACGCTTTTGGCGCTTTGCTACGGCTTGGCTCAGGACGCATTGATATACAGTAGAGGCGGCGAAGTCTGGTATACCAACCTAGAAGTCATTAAAAAGAACTTGAAAATTTAGCCCTTCTTCAATGTGTGATCGTTGCAAATGAACCACGGTGTTGCCGTTATGACACATCGGTGATCTATCCCACGGCTTTATGATAGATTCCTTTTAAGTAAGTTTACTCTTTGAATATTGTGCCATGCCGCAAGTCCATCCGAAAACCTGGGAACTCATTGAAATATCTTGATCTGCCCTAGGAGCTTATCAGTTTTAGCCTGCAAAGAGACTTCTTCCAAAAATAGCACCAGTTACAGCCGTAAAATTTAGTCATGTAGACAAAGCCTTGCGAACGAATATCTTAAGCTGCCTGTGTTCGCGTAGCCTATATATGCATCTGCAATGTTCACTCGTCATCGTCTTCGTCGTCATCGCTTTCTAAATCTACAGGGTATTTGAGTAACACTGCCGCTCCTGTTAGCTGGTCAAGCTGAACGCCACAGTCGTGGAGAGTCGAAAGCACGTATACATCGCCCCCCTGACTCTTCACATCTTCGCTGAGGGATATGTAGTGTTTTCTCACGGCTATGTCATCGCTGCGAAAAAGCGCATCTGTGAGCATGAGGCTCTTGACAGCACCCGATTCTACGGCCCGAACAACTTCTTTCGGCCCGTACCATGCGCGGCCATCATCCTCATTAAGCACTTTCTGAAATTCATCAAACACTGCAGCCTCCTTAGCAAATTTTGTGTTATTAAGGGTTTTCTGCACGCTCGGATCTTTGAGTACCTCCTCTAAACCCTGAAGATACCCCGTGGAGGAGTGGACGACCAAGAACTTTGACTTGTTTTTAAGAATTGTCTTGTTGTCTTCCTTGATGGCTGAGTCGAGAAGCACTTTTTGGAGGGCCTGGGCCGTGAACCCAGGCGAGGCCAAGATGATGACCTTCAATTTTTCAATGTCAAAGTTTCTGCTGAGCGTCAGTTGAACCATATCAAGAAACTTGGCCATGGCCTTATCATGGGCACTGCCTCCGGCATCGCCACGACTCTTTTTTGGAATAGCTTTCTCTATCTTGTTTCGAAGCACAGTCATCTTATCTGTGACCAAACACAAGTGTGCAACGCCTTCTTGCAAGACCACAGCACCCACCTCAGCCTTCTTCTCGACGGAAGAAGCCTCCAAAATAATACCGTAGCTTATATCGTCCCACTCCGGCTTGTTGATCTTGATTGATTTGTTGAGCTGTACTTCCGCGGTATGATAGCTCTGGTTTGGAACATACTCACTCTGTTCCGTGGTCTTACCTCTGATCCTCATGGCCTCATCACTGGGAACGTAGTCGACTGATTCCACGGCTAGCTTTAAGCGGACATGCACACGCTCAGCCTTGCCACCCTCAGTTTTTTTAACATTACGAATTGACAGGAGTTCCACCACATCCCCTTTTTGGATAAGGTTGTAGAGCTGCCAGAGATCTTCTTTGTCTTGGGGCACTAGCGAAAGCAGACCACTCTTGTCCTTCTCTAATGCGATTGTTTTATCGAGAAGCTTCATAGTTCTGTAAAGTCTTTTTAGGATCCGGTCTTCTTTAAGTACTGAATATTTATGATCAATATCGTGGGTCTTCTGACTAAAAAGCGGGCAGTAATTGGGCACAGGTTGCGCAGCTAAGATAATCTTTTTTCGCTGCTTGTTGATTGCGCGCTGCTTGTCATTAGCATAAATAAAGCTGCTAGTTATTTGATTCGGCAATTACAATTTCTGTGAGGGCTTTGGCGAATGGGAAATGGAAAATCGACAGAGCAGGTCTCATAATTTTTAGTCATGTGTGGTGTCTATAGACCTGAAGGTCAAGCTTGAGGTAAAATGACGTGGCGTGTGCAAACTTGTGTCATTGCAATTGACTCCACATATTGAGAGGCGGTTTGTCCATAAAATTGAGCATTGGTTTATCGAGAAGAACAAAGCGAGGGACTTTGAGAAAGAGGCAAGAAAGGGTATATGTGACGCGAGTATGACTAGAATTATGGGTAATTGTATGCCCTTGTGAGCACACAAAACGCACTAGATGCACAATACTTTGGTGGAAAATGTGGTGATATGTCCGGCTATAATCAGCCAAGGCTCGCTAAAAAGGCCCATACCTCTATTCTGTCACATTTCATTAACTATACTCTGTTCATACCTCAAGTAAACCATCAGCTGTTGTCTCTGTAGCACATGGCTGGCTCTCCTCCCCTAAAGTTCCAAGAGCCTACTTCACGTCAGCCTTGACAAGTGTGGAGTTCTTACAAGGCTCGCCCTGAGCGTTAACCAACCGAGCGGGCTCCTTGCCCTCAACAGTGTAGGTAACATCAAGTGCCTCAGTGGTGGAGAATCCTGGCTGAACAGCCTCCCACACTTTCTTTTTAGGATTCAACTGCTTTTCTGGCTCGGAGTTGTAGCCTTCGAAAAAGAGCTTGTCGCCCGGCTTCGATCCGACAGGTGGATTGACAAATTCAACCGTGTCCTCATTGGAGGCACACAATACCATGGCACACGACTTGACGCCTCTCATCGACACGGGCTTCAAGTTCGCCACACAAACGACAAAGCGCTCTTGCATGTCCTCCAAGGGGATGTACTTCACCAACCCAGAGCACACGGTTCTGGGGCCCTCAGCGTCGCCCATGTCAATCGTTGACATGTACAAGGAGTCCGCATCTGGGTGCTTCACGGCCTTTTGGATGAAGCCAACACGCAAGTCAATCATGCCTGGGTTTGGTGGCACTGCCGCAGCCTGCTGTTTAGCCTGCTGCTCGGCCTTGGCCTTGGCCTTAGCCTCTTTCTTGGCCTTCGCGGCCTCGGCGCTGGCCTTCTTGTCGGCCTCAGAAATCCCCTGGCCCTTAGCAGCCTTCTTGTCCTGTGGAGCTGCGTCTTTAGCAGCCGCTGGAGCGGCGGGTTTGGCCCCAGTCTTCTCGGCCCCGGCCTTCTCGGCGGGCTTCTTCTTCTCCTTCACTTCACGCGGCACTGCAGCGTCAACATCTACCTTTAACTGCTCGGCCTCTGGCACCTCCACCAAGGTGTTCTGCACCAAGTCGGCCCATCTCAAGATGTGTCTGAACTTGGCGTACTCCTCCGCAGACTTCCACTGTTGGGCGAGAGGCAACACCTTGGAGAAGAGCTCCAAGTCTACCTTTGCGGGCGTGTTACCGGCGACAAACGTCTTGTTTCTCAAGTCGTTGTTCAAAACGTCCAAGGTCTCAGGCTCATCTAACCTCGTGGAGAGAGTGTGGAACTGGGCCTCGAGGGCCTTGCCTTCCGCAGACAATTCGGGGAACGCCGAGTCCACGGCTTTCGAGACGTCTCTGAGAGGAAGCTTGGTGAATTTGGAGAGGAACGCGGCCATCTTCATGAATTTTTTGCTGAGGTTATCGAAGCTAGTCTGGAGCCGTGGCTTTATTCTGCGACCGTGTGCCATGGAAAATTTTGGGGCGGCGCACGTGACCTGCACTTGCCGGGCCGATACTACAGCGCCTGCTTCGTTCTGAACTCGATGTTGAGGCCCCTGGGATTTTTCTGCCAGAAACGCCTCGGCGCCAATGCTGTACAAATATGCTGGGCTCTTATTCCATGGCATATAAACGTCTATATTCGAGTAGCCTTTCCCGTGCTCACTCTTGCCCCGGTGGAATGCTGACATGGCCTCAAAAGATCATGGCGTCGCCACACTCACCCATTGCAAACGCCGAGCCAGTTACATGCTGTCCTCCGCATAGAATAAGTTGTTTTCCCATCGGATCTTGTCCATCGTGTCCATCATGAGCTGGGTCTCGCTCCAGGGCATGACCTCGCACTCTGTATGGCCCGCTTCGATCGCCGCAGCCACTGCGTCTGCCTCGTAGATAAACCCGCTGTAGCCCGAGGCCACGGTATCGTCGTCGATCTCGAGATCGGGTTCGCCGCTTCTAAACGTGACGCGGAGTCTCCGAGGCTGCGCAGGGTTGTTGGCGTACATCTCTAGTGTGCCTTGTGTACCCTCCACTCTAAGGAACGGGGACGGGCCGTCGACGTGGTTGCTGCTGGTGAGAACCGCGTGCTTGCCGTCGTCGTACTTGACAATGTACGTCGCCACATGGTCGACGTGGTCCTCTGGGTCGAGCGTGAGAAACGACTTGACCTCAAATTCCGCGTTGCTGGGTTCGGCCAAGAGTGCCCGCATGTATGTCAAGGGGTAGACGCCAATGTCCATGGTGGCGCCCGCAGCAAGCCCAATGTCGCGTGCCCTAGACGTTTTGGGAAGCTCGTAGACGTCGGCCGCCATGGAGAAGTCTGCCGTCATACGATGAACATCGCCAATAACTCTTTGCTGATGGAGAAGCCTTCTTGCATAGGTGACAAGCGGGAAGAACCGCGTCCACACGGCCTCCATGACGAACAAGCTGCGTTGTTTCGCCTCGGCCCATACGTCGTGGGCGTCTTTGCCCGTGACCGTGAAGGGCTTTTCACAGAGCACGTGCTTCCCGCAGCGCAAGGCCCGGAGCACCTGCTCCTTGTGACACGTGTGTGGCGTTCCGATGTACACAATGTCAATGTCTGGGTTCTGGAAAAACTCGTCATAGGACTGCGCGATTGGCACCGTGCCCTGGTTGTTGTTGGATGTCACGCCGTGTGTTTGCAAGAAAGCCTTGCCTCTGCCCACGTCGGAGCAGCCGACACTAACGACGACGTGCCTCTTGCAGTTTTGCCCGTTGCTCCGCACCAAGTCTTCCACGAACTGGCCCGAGATGTTGCCTGCTCCGAGGATGCCCCAGCGAAGCGACATGTTGCTGTGTTTTTGTGGAGAAAATGCGGCGAGCATACTAAGGAGCGGAACCGACGCGCGGCCTTATACATGTCAAGCTGGGGCCCTTGGATATAAGCTTTCCGCCACGTCTATGCAGATCTGCCGATCTGGATTCCGTTATCATCATTATTATTATCATTATTATTATTATTTTTTGATTATTGGTTATCTTGCGCAACAAAAGCACCTGCGTGGTGGTCCAATGAAATCCATCTGTGCAACGATGCCCGGGTCTCGATCCGTCTGAGGCAAGCCGTGAGACAGAGCGGGTGTCTTTCTCGGCTGGAGGGCAAGAAAACATGCCACCATTTGTTTCCAAAACAGCATGGCGCCACTCGGAACAGAATTGCTTGTCTGACTGCTGGGCCGAAGTGCACTTTGTCTGCGCATAATGATGGAATCTGGTTGGCAGCCCCGGTTGCATTGTGCCCGGTTGCATTTCCGTTGGCAAAATGCAACGTCGCGCGCGGCTCGGAATGTGGAGAAGCGTTTGGGTTTCGACAGAGAAAGATAACGCACCCGCACCAAGACAGTGGGCCGTAACCATGGGCCCAAGCCGAAATAAATACGGCCTGGGCGAAGCTTCAAAAACCACGAAAAACGCAAACCCAAAGCAAGCAAGCAAGCAAGCAAGCAAGCAAAAAAAATAAAATAAAATAAAATAAAAAAGAAAAGAAAAGAAAACAGAAAGAAAAAGCCAACTGCAGCAGAGACAGAAAAAGAGCAGGCAGACTAAAAAGAAGTATAAACATCAGTACAAGCCCCAGTATCCCGAGCCTCCATCAATGACCGTTGCGCACATTCACCACGACCAGGTTGCGGAGACGGGTTTCACGGTGATTCGCGGCCTCCTCAGCCAAGACGAAGTCAGCAAGTACAGGGCGGCCGCGGAAAAAATCGTGAGCCACGCCAGGGCCGGCAAGTGGAAAGACGTGCGCACGCGCGGCAAGCAGTTCCCTCCGTGGCCCGAGAACTACAGTCCAGACATTTGGGGCGTGGGCGGGCTCATGCACCCTGGGCTTGGGGACATGGCCGTGCCCTTCCAGGAGCTCTACTCGGACCCGAGATTGCTTGACGTGGCGGGCGACATCTTGCAAACGGAGACCGACGGCTTGGCGCTAGAGCTCTTCAACATGCTCATCAACCCGCTCACGGACTTTGAGTTGGACTGGCACCGCGACTCCATCCGGCCCGAGGTGTCGCCCGAGGAGGAGGCGGCGCAGTTGCTCACGGACCCGTACGCAGGCACCCAGTTCAACCTTGCCTTGACCAACGACAGCTGTCTCATTGTGGTGCCGGGTTCCCACAACAGACTCCGCACCGCAGAGGAGCGGGCCAAAACCACAGACGACTGCAAAAAGAAACCCATGGCAGGGCAGATCACCGTGCACTTGCACCCGGGCGACGTGGTGTTTTACAACAATAATATCTTGCACCGCGCAGCCTATTCCAGCGCGCGCGTGCGCTTGACTCTCCACGGCTCGTATGGCCACCGCGACCATGGCAAGACCCGTGCACGGGGCGTGCTCCAGCACGGCGTCGGCAAGTGGCTCGGCGACTTCCGGCCCGTGAACAAGAACATGGCCCATTTGGCCGACGGGTTGAGGGCTGTGGTGGAGGAGTTCAAGGACCAGGACTTGGGATACGCCCAGGACAACTAGCGCCGTTCCCGGCACACACGCCATTATTCGCCGCCGCTGCGCCCGCCAGATTGTAGGCTTGATGCTGACTGCACAGCTCAGGACTCGTGTAGCGGCTCGTTGAATGCACAAGGTAACGGAATGAGCAAAAGTGAACAAGAAAATAAAAGAAAATAAAAGAAGATACAATAAAATATAGAGGGCATCCCTCGACATGTGTTGCAGTGAATGACAATCACTATGGTCACCACGGTCGCGGTGTAGGTGCGCATCACCCCATTCAACGAGACCGGTAAATATGCAAAAAGAAACGAAGAAATCAGACTTGTGTTGCCTGCGGCATTTGGTGCCCAGCGGCAAACTTTGTCTTTACTCACAACTAACATTTGCCACCGCAATGCTTCTCTTTCCTTTCTCGTTATGTCAACCCTAATACATGCGTGCACGCGCGATCGCGGTGGGGCTCATGTAAAACCTGGGCTCTGCTGAAGGCCACACTTCAAAGCAATGCCACGGCAATATGGCCAAGGACGAACTCCACACAAAACCCGTATGTCATCCATCCGGCCTGTATTCGAATTGAGCGTATGCACATTCACTTTGCTGCACCTATGATTCTTAACTTACCATCTATTATGCTCCAGGACTCGTGTTACAGTTCATCGTACATCACCAAGGCAGCTTACTAACTCTACAGAAACGCAAAAAGATATTCTGGGCATGCAACCATTGCAACAAGGCTCACATCACGTGCGAGGAGGCCCGCCCTTGCCTGCGCTGTATCAAGAAGGGGCTTCAGGATACCTGTGAAGATGCGCCACGAAAAAGAAAAAAGTATTTGGCAGACATTCCGGGCACAGTGAACCTAGCCCACCTGGAAATCAAACAGCCACCATTGAGCAATACAAAGGAAAACTCTGAGTTGACTTTCGCATTGGAAATGATGCCAAGCACTAAGACTGGACCGGGCATAGGGTTACAAGCAGCCCCACACGTGTTCAGGGCCACACAGTTTCAACACAGCAACTCGCTACCCAACTACCTCTCGCGAGAAAAGGGCCCTGCTGGAAATCTCCCGGGCCCGCAAGTGCCGCTGTCCTTATTCTCTATGCAAGGGTACGACAGAGGATTTGATGGATTTCCCCAAGGTTCTGGCCAACCCGCTACAAGTCACGCCCAACACTTGACGGATTCTCAAAATAAAATGAAAAGCCAAGCTCAGGATAACACAATTCACCCACGATTTCAGCAAGCTCATCGATTTATCGAAAACTCAAAGTTGACGCAGAATCTACGAGACGCGCATCTACTGGGACAGAGAACTTTTGGTCACCAAAGCAGCTTACCAGAACAACAAGCGCAACAAAGCCATGTGAGCTACATGGATCAAGATCGGACTGCCGATGCTGTGCCTGAAAAAAGAAGAGCCAATTTTCTCTCATCTGCAGCGGATATGGAATACGCCACATTGTCTAGTATTCTTCAGGACAGTTTCTTGGGATTGAGCCAAACACAATCGCTTGCATCCACCGAAGGCACACCTGCGTCTGTGAATTTATCTCCTGCACTCTCTCCACACGGTTTCAACGAATCACTGAAAGTAACACCATCATTAGCGTCGACGGCGCCGAACAACAATATTGAGTATTCTCCTAAAGCGCTACAGAAAGATGGGTCGAGACACAGCTGCTCAGGATTGCTGTCACAAAAGCAAAGGGGGTTTCCTGATTTTCCGCCTTTTGATGCGAGAATTAATCAGTATTTATTGGGCACCACAAAGCAACACGCAGATGTCAAGTACCCTGAGGTTAGCGAAGCAATGGAGCTTCTTAGACATAGCGATCCCGCGCTGTTCTATTTTCGCAGCTCACAACTGTCACTCTCGTTCACTCTCGGATTTCCACCTGTTGTAGAAAATAGTCGCAATTTGCGTTTTACGGACCCTGAGGAGATCTATGCTAAGATCAAGAAGCCGTTCTCATATACACCAGGATTTCATAAGTTGATCGCCTACCTCCGTGGCAGATTCCCGCGTGAGATGTTGGTAAAGATGGCCGAGTCCATGGCTGTCTACCGACCGTCATTTATTGCATGTACAAACTCTCTACGAGAGTCCGATTTGATTTTCATGGAGCAATGCTTTCAGCGCACGCTTCTCACCTATGATAACTTTATCAAAGTGAGTGG
The DNA here is from genome assembly GCA_939531405.1 of Metschnikowia zobellii. Lineage (NCBI taxonomy): Eukaryota > Fungi > Ascomycota > Pichiomycetes > Serinales > Metschnikowiaceae > Metschnikowia > Metschnikowia zobellii. Next base: position 456,361 of record OW618031.1, on the reverse strand, counting down.
GACGCCTACAATTGTTTGGCGAAGAACGGGTGAGATTGCATACGTGGGCCACGAGTTCACCACTCTTACAGGGTGGACGCAGGAGCACTTGCTAGGTGGGAACCCTACATTCATTGTCGAGTTGCTTGATGACGAATCTGTCGTAGAATATTTTCAGCTCTTTTCGAAGATTGCTTTCGGCGATTTTCTCGGGGCTACAATGACCGAGTGCACACTTCTCACTCCAAAACAAAATGTCAAAATACGTGCGGGGTGCAGCTGGACCATGAAACGAGACGTCTTTGGCATCCCGATGATGATTGTGGGAAACTTTCTTCCAATATTATAGGTCAGAATAGCATATAATGCACCTATAAAGATGCACTTATAAAGATGCAACAAATTAAACGATTCTATTATGACCAAGAATGGCGTCATGCGCGAACTTGGCATTTATGCATATATGATAATGCATGTCTGCACTGACGTGCGAGAATGGAGTGTTTATCATCACGTGATGCTGTCTTAGCAATCTGTGCGCTTGCACTGCCTCCTATGTCAGGGACATTCTCAATTCAGGTGTACCAATAGCTATAGAAGAGTTAACAAGCTACAGAAGATCATAGGGCTTCTCTTGATTTTGTATTCCTTTCGTATTAGTGACTTCAAATTTCATGCGGGCGATGGCAGGTGCACGTGATTCCTTGACTTTCAAATTGATTGTCACAGTCAGCACGGTCTGCTTGGGCTCGCTCCAGTTCGGCTATCACATGGCAGAAATGAATTCTCCTGGTGCAATTCTTTCATGCAAAGCTGATGTTCCAGGATCAGTTCCTTACGAACAGTCGCTTTTGGGAAGGAACGGGTTTAGTCCGTGTATTCCCCTCACAAATGAGCAATTAGGGTTGGCCACTTCTATTTTCAGTATTGGAGGATTGGTGGGCTCATTCTACGTGGGTACTCTTGCTGATTTAATTGGGCGTAAGAAGACTGCCTTGATTCACAACTTATTCTTTTTTTTTGGGTCGATGCTCAATGGGTTCGCGGGTAGTTCTTTCAGTTTGATTGTGGGAAGATTTATTGCGGGAATAGGCGCTGGCTCGGCGCTAGTTGTAACATCTCTAATGATCAACGAAATCTCTCCGCCTTCCTACAAAGGCTTCTTAGGGTCAATGAATCAGGTCTCTATCAATGTAGGGATCTTGTTTACCCAAATTTTGGCTTTAGGATGGAACAACAACAATGACTGGCGATACCTCTTGTTCATGGGAAGTGTGGTTTCTGCGTTTAACTTTGGTGTGATTCTCATCTACGGTGAAGAGTCTCCGTTGTGGCTCTTTAATAAGGGAATGACCACTCAGGCGTTCACAACACTTCACAAATTACGCGGTGGTGAATACGCCGAGTCTCGTGCCGAGGTAAACAGTTGGAAAACTAGCAACTCGTCATCAGTCTTGGAAGATGGCAGTTTATTGCAAGAAGAAGGCATAGACCCGCAAGAACCTGAAAGAGAGGAAAGCGGTGCTGTAACCTTGAAAAAATATTTGTCATCCCCCGAATACAACAATTCCAAGTTGGTGGGCACGGGTATTTTGGTTTTCCAGCAGTTCTGTGGTATCAACTCCATAATATTTTACGGTGTTTCTGTTTTGATCAATATTTTCCCGGAAGCCGCCGTTCTTATCAATTGCCTTATCTCTGTCGTCAACACTGTCGTGACGTTTGCATCTGCTCCATTCGTGGATAAATTAGGCAGGAAACCGCTTCTTAAAACCTCAGTTGCTATGATGGGGGTTCTGGCAGCGATCTTGGGGTACGGGATCTCGGCTTCTAATGCTTTGCTCTCGATCGTCGGGACGTTTACTTATATTACATTCTTCGCCGTGGGGCTCGGCCCAATTCCATTTTTGTTGGTGGGAGAAGTGACGCAAGTTAGAGCGAAGGCGCTGGCACAGAGCTGGGGCGTGACCATGAACTGGCTCGCCACTTTTTTGGTTGGGTTCCTTTTCCCCATTCTCAAAGAGTCTCGTCTTGGGGCAGGCGTGTACTACATTTTCTCGGCCATGTGTGTGCTAGCCTACTTCTTCATCAGTAACTATATTCCTGAGACAAAAGGATGTCATACCTACGAGGAGGTGTGGTCAGTTCGCTAAAAAACCCAATAAGAGAGTGAAAATAGACGCTTTTTTTACATCTTGATTAAGAGAGATGAGGAAGGAGCCTTGCTTCGGTGGTTCTACCTTGCTCGGAATGTCGGTTGCAAACATCATCATTCGCGCGTGACAAGGAACGATTGGCACGCAGGGTGTAATTAACGACTTTACAAATACATCAATAACACGGCAACTGGTTCGAAATCCTAAAATAGAATTCCTGCTCGTACCGCTAAGACGAGCAAGACGTAGAAGGACCGGGGCGGATATGGCTAGTGGCTTTGACACCATTAACATTGATGCACGTGCGCGCGCCTAGGGCGGAGCCCTAGAAATAGTCCCTCACTCTGGTGTCTGCCACTGAGAAAGAGATGGTGTACCTGCACACAATGTACATCCAGTGGAGCGGCCCGCACACGCCATGCCCAGCCACCGTGCGCAGGCCCGCGGCCATGCGAAAAAAAATCTTCAGCATTCTTCCTACTCTTACTAACTCAAGTCTACAGTAATTTGCAATGCCTACCAGATTCACGAAGACCAGAAAGCACAGAGGTAACGTCTCTGCCGGTAAAGGTAGAGTCGGTAAGCACAGAAAGAATCCTGGTGGTCGTGGTATGGCTGGTGGTCAGCACCACCACAGAACCAACTTGGACAAGTACCACCCAGGTTACTTCGGTAAGGTTGGTATGAGATACTTCCACAAGCAAAGAAACCACTTCTGGAAGCCACAAATCAACGTCGAGAGATTGTGGTCTTTGGTTGAGGAGGAGAAGCGCGACCAATTCCTCAAGTCTGCGTCCACCTCTGCTGCCCCAGTCATCGACACCTTGGCCCACGGTTACGGTATTGTCTTGGGTAAGGGCTCTTTGCCAAAGGTGCCTGTCATTGTCAAGGCCAGATTTGTGTCCAAGTTGGCCGAGGAGAAGATCAGAGCTGCCGGTGGTGTTGTTGAGTTGATTGCTTAAGCAGTTTACCTGAACGCTCTTCTGTTTTAATAGTCACAATAAATCTCACACGTACAACGTTTGACAGAGCCCGTAGTCCGCTGAAGTTTGACTGGCCAGCGTGCCAAAAGGCTGCCTTGGTTTGCCTTTGAGTGTTTTTCAGATTCTCATGAGAATCCCACGAATATGGGTATGTCCAGCCAAGCGCCTTCAAAAGAATAAACCTACGAACAATCCCACTTCCTACGAGAGGGAGATTTTGCTTATGTTTGCTTGAGTTTTTCTCATGATGGAATAGTGACAAAATATGAAAGCACGCGCAGGCGCATTCCGCGCCTTCTATCCCTTTCAAATAGGCTACCAGAAGTATGCTCATTACTTGATGAAGTACTTGTAGCTTGGGACATTCAGTTTGAGTAAAAGATTTCTCAGGGACGCCATACGTGCTTTGTCTATGCGTCGACTCAGCTGTATGCTGGCCCGGCATTGGACTTCAACCACCTGCTCCCTGAAGCCTGTCACACAAGCTTATATCATGCCAATGAGACGCAAGGGCACAGACTTTGCATAATCCCGTTGGCTTGACCCATACAAGCTAGCCAGTGAATGCTTTCGAGATTCGCGTGGACACCTCCCCAGAGCTTTTTTTAATAGAACCTGCTCGACTCTCTTGAAATCCTACTCAAGTCATTTTAACCCAACTTTCGCAACTCAAATTTCATCTCCATTCTAAAATGAAGCAGAACATTCAATGACACCGAGCTCATCTCCAAAATGCCAGCCACGTGTGGGAGCTGTGCTCATCCAGCTCCAGTCATTGGTATTTTGTATGCAGTTTCGATATTTACCAGCTAACATGCAGAGTGATTTTCGCGGAGATGAGTAAGTCTACGAGACAATAACAATTCCATACATCTCATAGAAAGCAATCGCTCGTGCCATTCGTAACATGTCAAAGGACCAGTGGAAGCCTGAAAGTGCTCTCCCAGAAAGGCTCCAGCGTCTTCTTCTGGAGAAAACACCCATCAACAGCATGTTGGCATTTGTGCAAATAGTCCGTCTCTTGAAAACCCAACCTAGGACGGGCTGGATCGACAAGAAAATCCCCCGTGTCAATGCGGAGAGCATTTCAGATCACATGTACCGTATGCTGATAATTGCCATGGCGCTCCCGCGCTCGAAAGTTGACGTGGACAAGTGCGTGAAGATCGCGTTGGTGCATGATATTGCAGAGGCTCTCGTGGGCGACATCACGCCGGCAGAAAACATGCCAAAGCTGGAAAAACATCGCCGCGAACTTGCTGCAATCGATTATATGGCGAGGATTGTCTCCGAGTACAATCCGACGTTCGCTACAGAAATGACCGAGTTGTGGTGGGACTACGAGGAGATCCGATGCTTGGAGGCCAGGTATGTGAAGGATATCGACAAGTTCGAAATGATCCAGCAGGCGTGGGACTACGAACAAGATTTCGGGCTCTCCTGTGACTTGAGTGAGTTTTACCTCGCGAGATCCGGCATCGTCACTGAGGAAATTGGTGAGTTGTGCGACGAGGTCATTAGACAAAGAACGGCATTTATCAGCGCCCTTGAAAACAAGAACTGAGCGAGTTATTTTTCCAAGTTACACTGATTTTGCGTCCGCGTGTATCTAGCCACGGGGATGTGTTTGCATCTGCATATATGCTTGCTTCATTGAAGCTTCATACACACATTAATGGAATTACCTCGTTGATATCTTTCTCACGTGTGCCCCTCGTGTATCACTCATTGCTAATGTGTGGAGTAGCTGGTGGAGCATTAGAAGAGAAATATTCACATGCTTTTATTTCCTCATTATAAAAGATGTATATAATACACAAAGGTTCATTGATATAGGTCCGATGTAGCCCTTCTCATCTTCTTTTAAACTTCTTTTTTTTTCTCACTTATCTAGTCGACGCTCAATTTATTATTTTTTTCACTTATACTCTCTCTATATACTTCTCACCTTTCACTTTATATCCTTATTTATCATTCTATATTAATTGAATCTTTTTGATATTATTACTGGTATTTATTCAGTACTGTTAGTATTTCATTGTAAATGTAATCCTTCTTTAGATTTTATTTATTTATTTAAATTTTTAATAATGTCTATAGTTTTAAGTTATTCTCAAGCATGGCTCCGCTAGTCTGCTTTACTATATGTGAGTCTTTTATCACAGACACTTCTGTTCCTATTTACCACACAAAAAACTTTTATAGATCCTTATCTGCTCCCTGAATTATTTAAGGTACCTTGTGCTTGCGACTGTTTCATCCGCCTGATACTGTTTGCTGCATCTATCCACCATAATCGACATTTTCTATTCAATAGGCCGCCATGCGCTGCGTAACCTTGGGCTGTCTTGCATATTGTTGTACATTGACCTATATCAGATTGCGACGCCTTACATTAGTAATACCTACTCACAATATCGAAATAGATGACTCAAGTTCCGACAGAGCCACAATCCGAAACGTCAAAGCCAGTTATTGGGGCTTCCGGGCGTCAAATTGTTTACGACAAGGATGGCAAACCGTATGTTTGACTTTACTTCGCCTTCTTCGTTATCATGGACTAACCAAATAGATGCCGCACATGTAATACGCTCTTGGATTTCCAGATGCTCTCAGGGAAAGCCAGAGCACCCACAAAGATTGATTCCAAGCTAACCACCTCCGAAACAAATGCATCTGGGTACAAGCGTGATGACCCTCCCGATGTCGAAAAGTTGGGAAGATCGTCGTGGACATTGCTCCATCTGATCGCGGCAACGTACCCAGAAGAGCCCACTAGCAAAGAACAGGCGGACATGAAACAATTCGTTAAACTTTTTGGAAACTTTTACCCATGCTGGTTCTGTGCTGATGATTTTAAGAAGTACTTATCTGTCAACGAGCCGCAAACAGATACTCAAGATTCGCTCGGCAAGTGGTTGTGCGGGGCACACAATGAAGTGAACAAAAAGCTCGGTAAACCTGAATTTGATTGTAATCTATGGAAAAATAGATGGAAAGACGGATGGGAATGAATGGATGCGGTAGGCCCAGAATGTACTCTGCAAAAGTGTGCAAAAAAATATAAAATTGACGATCGCGCTGTATATAGTAGACAGATAAAACTCTCTAGAAGTTGGCTCCACCTGCAGTAGAAAGTCCTTTGCGAAGTGATAAGAATATAGGCTTTTCTTTGATTTTGCGTCGGTGCTAGTATATACCTCTGATAAATTCTATTAATTCATCAGGTACTCGGTCCCTGGAAGAAGGCACAAATCGATCGGCGACCATTTGCTTTTTCAACAACACTATAGTCGGAATCTTGTTGACAGCGTAAGTCTGTTGGAGTTCCTTTCCGCCAAGGGAGTCGCAAGCAATATTGGCCAACGCAACAGATTTTGACACGTCCAACGGATACTTTTTGGAGTCAGAGAGCGTGTCAAAGAGAGCCTGTGTTACACGGTTACATTCCTTGTCCCCTGGAAATGTAAAATTGAGCAAGAGAGGATCCTTTCCTAAAACCACAGTACCCAACTCTGAAGGTATCTCGATGTAAGTAGGAAACAACCTGTTTTTGGTGGTAATCTGTCCGGGGCTTGGGGGATAAATTGGATGTTTGTTAAACTTCGTAAGCCAGCCAAAAATCGTTCTGGCAGGCATAATCAGGCGGCATGCGAGAGGCATATGGGCTGGGCGAAATATCATTAGCATTTTCTTTGGGTCGTTCTGAACTTCCTTATCGTGACATGTTAGCAAGGCAAGAAAGAAATCTGGGGTTGCTGCGTGAGACTTTGTTGTGCAGAATGCAGAGCTCGCTGAGAACGTGAAGTCTTTTTCTCTTGTGGGGAAACGACACAAACGACAAGAATAGTTTGTCAGTCTCGAGCTATGATATCCTTGTCTTATATTATTGGAGCTTCTTATGAAATTCACACGTCTAATCAAATTGCTTAGCCAGTTTAAGTATTAATTCAGATATGGCTCAAGTATTGAAAACCCAAGATCTGCAAGCTGATGCGTGCTAGTCAAGTCTTTTAATTCATACATTGAATATGTCTAGATTTTCTCCCTAAACCAAGACTGATTAACTTGGTAATTTTCTAATAAAAGCTCCAATGGCTGTACAGATGTGTAGCCGCTCTTAAATCGGAATACATATATAACACGATAGAAAGATAGGTGAACTCGCATAGACACGGTGAAAGAAAAAAAAACTTGTGGAACCAAGCAAAATCACTCTTTTATTGGGGGCCTATCTGCGATTTATCTCTCAAAGTGTCTACTAGACTCTCGATATTCCATGCTTGTCACGAATGCTTGGAGAAAGTGATATATAACTTCTCTGGCATCATTGAGGTTTGCCTGAGATGTACTGCCATACCCGAAGCATCTGAATGAAAACGTCAATCAGATGAATATATTAAGCTTTGTAGGCCTTCGCCTGGCGCATATATGTGGATTTTGTCTGGGAAGACCCACCATGAATATAGGATTGTCCACTGATCGCTTCATCTATCCCATTATTCTCAATGCGGTTTCAACGGCGGCAAATGTTCCCGCACTACAAGGAACAGCTCTGAAAAGGCAAGGAACAATGCCCTTCCAGAATCCTCTCATGCCGTTCGCTACCCAAATAGCCCTCGCTGCAGACGATATTCTGCCGTTATACTTCGAATCACCGCCAAACTTATCACTCTGGATGTTACTTTTTATGACGTCTAGCGGGTAGCTACTAAGCCATAATGCGTTCCCCGCTAAGGCCCCACAACCCAAGAGCTCTAGAGTAGGGATATCATTTCTCAGCTTATATCCACGATGACCGATAAGACCCTGGATCAAAGACTCATAAGTAAGAAACCAGACTCCGTATGCCTGCACTTCTCTTATAAGAGTAATGGTTGTACCTCTGTAGAGTCCCGCCAAGCCGTGGGCACTATAGATCTCCCTCACAGTATCTTTAAGGGACGTGGACTTGGTGCTGGCTTGACTAAGGATTCGAAGCTGCTCGACAGGAGCAGTGACAGGAGTGTTCACAGCCCCTGCCATTGCACCAGCAATGTATGTTTGCGGCCAAAGCAGAAGTTGATTTTCGTTGCTGTGCTTTAAGAGTTGTCTCTTGGTTTCGTGGAAGCCGTAGAATTGAAGTGAGACACAGGCACCTACACCAAATAATGGGGCCAAGGTCCCTTTATAAAACGCAAGCGGTCCCTCTTTTGTCAACACCTGCTTGATGATATTTGCAGAAGATGTAGTGGTGGTCGAAGTCTGGAGTCTGATTTTCACCAAATCTGCCGGCTGGCCAATGAGTACTTGGGTGGCTCCGCCAATGAATCCGGCAGTCACATCCTTGGCCTTTCTACTGAAGGACTCGTCCACAGTCATTGTCTTGTCTTCTTTGTAAAGCAGATGAAAGATCAAAGAAAGTGAAAAGTCTGATACAATATAACTGGCAAGTGGTTACGGAACCCTGACGTCTCTAGTCGTGATCTTTGATTAGACAAGCGCACGTGACCTACGAGTGGGTGCAAATCTCGAAGGGTTGCCCAGACTCACATTCAAATTACGCTGTTGGAGACAATCAAGAAGGGTCTGTGAAAGCGTGACTTGTGGCTTGTAAGCTGTATCGGAAAATTTGCCCTCGAGGGTATTTTTTCAATACCCATTACTATTCGTGATACACAATGTCAATGGTGCGCCATTTACGCCAAAAGTTCTACGAGGCCGGCACTAAGTAGACTGGAGGAAGCAAGGATTTGGATTGGATTGATTCATCTCAACTATTTGTATATATATGTGTTCTGTCTTTTAGTCGTTGAGAAGCCCGCCAATGGACATGGAGTTCTTTTTGATGTCGTCTGCTCCGAACGCTTTTGTGAAATCTATGGCAATTGACCGCACCGTCTTGGATCCCTCGGGTTTGGGTGGCCTGAGGGCTGGGGTCTGTGCTTCAGCAGAGGTGGTGACGTTATGCAGATCTGATTTTGAGACTTGAGGAAGCTGGTTGTGGTCAGCCTCGATATTGAGAGGCGGTAATTTGATCAGAGGAAGCAGTGGCAGGCTTTTTCCGGTGGCCCCTGCTGTACTTGGAGCGACCGGCATTGAATCAGCCCCCGATCCTGGCGGTGTTGGTTGTCGCATTGGCAGTGGGCTTGTGCGGGCCATAGGGCTTGGGTGGACAAATGTTGGTGCTTGCATCACTCCTCCTTGCGGGTACGCATAGTACACTGGAGCCCCGCTATTGACAATATGCTGCAGGTTCTGAACTTGGTGTGTCTGCGAATGTGGAGCATGCTGCGGATGTTGTAGATTTCTGGGGCTGTATCCCACCGGCGCCAGCTGTGAAGGCGCGAAATGGTGAGAGTGAAGCACCCGCTGTGGAGCATACGGGTGCGGAGCTATATGTGGAGAGGGGTATTGGTATGATGGAGGTGGCGGAGGCCCCGGGAGTGGTCCGGGACCGTTTGGTATCCGGCCATATCCGGCGTATGGCGGATAAAACGACATTGGAAGCGGGCCAGGATGTCCGGGATTTTGTACCGAAACATGCGACTGCAAATTCAGCGGCTGATGTTGTTTCTTCTCTTGACTTCGATTGTCCAGGGTCTCTGCTGTCAGGCTGTCCGGCGCCGGGGCATTCGTTGCGACGGGTGTTGAGGACGGCGATACGGACGATTCATTGGCGTCAGCATATTTATCGGCCTGCACACGCCTGCGGCGCTTGATGGTGCTTCGCTTCATGCGTATCGGGCGATGGCTGCCGTGGAGTCTATAATACAAACCACAAGCGTTGCAGATGGTGTTGCCCATATCGTCGCGACGCCAGAGCGGGGTGATCGTGCTGGCGCAGTTATAGCACGCAATGGCTAGGCTGCTTTCGTCTTTGCTTTTCTGGGTTGGCAGAGTCACGGCCTTCTCACTCGCAGGGCCCTTGTTTAGCATCCTGTTGTCGTAGGCAGGGCAATCTTTGCACGCCGCAGAGCCACCGGTGCCGTTACACGAGCCATCACCTTTGCAGGAGCCTTCCTCCACTTTGCACAATACCGTGTTTGGCGGCCGCTTCAAATTCACGGGGCGGTGGTGGTTATTCGACCGTAGGTATAGGCCGCACGCGTTACATATTAGGGTCCCGTCCGGGGCGCGGCGCCAGAGCGGGGTTTTGGTCGTTCCGCAGTTTGAGCAAACGTTTCCAGCAGCCATCTGTGTGACATCATCGGCGGGCGCAGATGGCAGGTAAAGTGGGGGCGAAATCGTCTCGGGTTTCACAGGCGTGCTTCCCGGTTTCTGAGTGGCGGCGGCGGCGGTGCCCGAGCCCAGGTCTCGGCGGCTATCTTCTTTGGGCCCCTTTTCCTGGGATCCCATTTTTGTGTCCTGCTTTGCAAGTGTAAGAATATGAAGCGTTCAGAGAGAGTAACTAGTTATGGGGGACATCGCCTATTGTCTAGACTAAGCTGGTGTCGAAGTTGCAACGAGAATGGGTAAAATAAATACGACAGCTAAGAAAGTGACTTCGTTTCTGTCTGCTTGCACTAAGTCTCGGCACAAAAATAGCTAGCCTTGCGTCTATGTCGGAGGACCAAATGCCCGGGAATTGCGTTGGAGAATAGGTTGTGCGATTAGTGAGACGGGACTGGAGCTATCAATGACAGGAAACCACTGCGCATATATCGTGGCCCGGATGCAGCGCCACATTATCTTGAGCATGCGCCGGGTGCCCGATGCGCGGTATCAGGCGAATCGGTTGCAAGGCAACGGCAGATACGCACTGGTCGCACCAATGAAACGCCGTGCAATAGTAAGCGGCGCATCCAGCACACCTTGTAGTGTGCAACTACCAGACAGTGGCTGGGATAATTGACAAATGCTGCGAGGCTTGACACCTGTGGACGGAACGAGGCTTTATTGATTGCCGAAAAAAAAAAACCCTTTATTTTCGCAAAGGGCGAAATTGCGTGCGGCTTGAAAAAGTTGTCTTCCGGGGGCCGGAACGTTACCGCTACTTCCCCTCCGCTCAACATAGGTTCTTTGTCCATCAGCATATTGAGTCACAAATTAATAATGCTAATATCTTTGTTCCGAAACCTTAATGCTGTTCCTCCAATCAGATTCGTTTCATTTGTACACATACCCTATATTACACTTGCTTAAACATTAAAATAAAATATTTTGGGGCATGCCATGCCGTCTGCTCGCATTTAGTCGATGGTAAAGACGCAACTCATAGAATCTTTTCCTTCAGTACTGTTTCATTGTGATACACATCCTTCAGCTATGCACTCACTTACACCATGCTGAGAGCATGCCGCAATAAATAGAGGGTTTCAGCTCTTGGCGCTTACCGAATGGGTTGCCCCTGGCGACACGATGCTTGGATCAACCGGGCCGCGCCTATAGTTCTTCTTTTTGTATCCCCCGTTAAATCATTTATATACTTTTGGCGTTCTGCTTGTGAGGCAGAATCAGAAAGCGTGGAATTATCTACCGGCATGAGCGAGGTATAAGGAGTCGAGAAAATGGCCTCATTCATCACAATCACTACTCTCAAAATTTCTCGCTGAATTTCGGTTGATCATTCAGATAATCGGTGCGTATTTACCGGGTAAACCGGATGCAGGCACCTCTTTTGGGAAGAGAGAAAGAGCCCATATTTATCTGGCTTGCTCATGAAGCAAATTCAAGAGTAAAAAAAAACACAATGTCAGTAAGTGCTTGAATCTCTGCTCGTTTGAGCGCCAGTCATAAAATTCCGACAGGATGTAAATCTTACTCTCTTAATTTATTAGTTCCTCAAAGCATATGTTTTGTCTTGACTTCTGAGATCCAAATTATAGGAAAATTTTACTCAAAAGAAGGGCTGTTGTTCTCTATTGTTGGACTCTTCGCATGTCAAAGTTTTATGCTGCAAGTATATCGATGAACAATCCTGAGTTGAAATTTTCTCCCCAAGATGATCCTAGAATCGGAAGACGAATGGAACGATTCCGCATTTCACGTCAGCATTCGTTTCAATGAAGTCAGATAAAGAAACAACAATTAATCCTTTTCCGCCCTTTACGAAAATATTCACAGGAATTGTTATATTCATAACCGCCCGCCCAATGTCAACGGCAGGAGTTTCCAAGAAAGCGCCGAGGCTTTCAACTTCCATGCTAATCGGATTCACACATATCCTCGCACATATGTATGGTCACTATAGTTAGTGATTACACGTAAACAGTTATAAGCCAACAAAAAAATGTTTATAACAAATGTTCGAATTGCGGGACACCTGTAATATATATCAGTATACTGCAACCACGCAAATTAGCAAAGCGTCGGCGTTTCACGCATCTCAGTCCATACCAAACACCAATGCCCTTCCCATCCCATCCTCTCTCACGTGTATTCAATACAGCGGATTTCTTAAGAGAGGCTCAAACTTCATCTTCTTTCCTGGCCCAAACTGTTTGATGTTTAATCAGATATGACCCTGAGCAACAAGACCTATAATTGCAAGTCACATGACTTTTGGTGGCTTGCGCACCCATGAATGGAAAAAAAGAGCGCGTTTGTTTACGCGACCGCCATGTGACCCCTTCATGTTTACCTCGTGTCGCGCGTGAAAACAACTGCCGACACCTTTCACTCAATTTAGCAAGCCTGCTATCTTGGCATAATCAACAGAGTATCAACTGCCAACCAACCCAGATTCGTCACATAATTGGGGAGAATCTCCAGCTTTAGAATTTTGGGAACAAAGATATCGCTGAATTTCTTCATTCTTTCAAAAGCGTCTCCGCTGGCTACTGCACGGCCATTAATCGTTCAAAAAATTGGGAAACATCGGATTTCTAGTGCTTTTCACTCATCACTTAAGGACGAGTTCTTGTTCTACAAAATTTATTACATGAGCTTTGAGCTGACCAGGACTAGATAAACTGACTTATTTGCTGCCCTGCAATATACCATACTTTGCATTTCTAAAAATACGATCCACTCATAGTCATTCATACCCGTACGCTTAAATCATGAAGCGACTGCAGAAAATCCTGAAACCTCAAGGCATTCAAAGCTCTCGGGACGAACTGTCGCCTCAAAATCGTGTTCAGTGCACACCTTCAAAGAAAGGACAGCCGTACCAAGGTGACATAGAGTATTTCACAAATCACCACTTCTCACGGTCGTTCAACTCATTGATTCTAGAAGACGTGGACGATCAGGTGAAGAGCCGACGACTCATTAACAAAAGTCCGCCTTTCAGCCTTAAACATCATGCTGCTGCTGCTCACGATTCTGTTGATAACATTGCCGATATCGATAGAGATACGAGCGACCATCATACTCAAGTCGACTTTTTCGAGGGAGATGATCTGGAATTTGACCTACTGTCGGAAGACACAGCTGGAAATTGTGTCGAAGACGACAATGAATGCAAGGGCGAGAAGGGGCAAAGGTCGACTCGTGCAAAAAATCTGAAGCATTCACCTCTTTCTGAGACCACAGCCCAACAAAGATCTCTGAAATCTCCTTCAAAATTTGCATCAGGATTCGCACGAACAGCAAAGCCCTTGTTAAAGCGATCCTCAAAATACTTTAACTTGTCAATTGACTCGGACTTAGTTCCTGAACACCCAAGTCCCCATTCAACTCAAATTCAAAAGCCCACGCTGTCTCCGTTAGCGGAAAAGGGGACTCCTTTCAATAAGTTCAAAAGGCCACATAAACTCGTGAGTCAGTCTCCCTCTCCAAACTCAGGCAGCAAGTTCAAATTCATGGTTGGAGCGGTCTCCCCATCAAAGACCGAGAAAACATCTAAAATGTTCAAGAACTCAAATACCACGCGCATAAAATCGCCTTTAAGATTGAACACACCGTCGTCGACGTCTTCTCCAATGACAGCGGAGTTCAACATAAAACGACTTGGTAAAAGTCCCAACCTACGATTCATGGGTTCTTCCTCCCCACTCACAAACCACGTATTTGATGATCAGATATCTGGTGCATATGATGAGTCCCCTCTGCGGCCTAAGAAGCACGCATCGTCGGGATTTCGCATTTACAAAGACCAGAATGAGCGAGGACCGGGTGGATCGAAAAAGAATTCCGCTGAAGTCAATCCACCATCTACTGCGGGATCTTCAGTATCTGATTCGAACAAAGAAAATCAATTTCTTCACCCCCCAAAAGTTTCGAGTAAAGCTTCATACAAGTTTGTCAAGCCATTACAAATTGCTTTTGAGTCTGCAGGGCTAAGAAAGAAAAATTCACAACCAAAGTTTACGAAAAAGGCACCACCCGAAACTCCTATGAAGCGACAACCACTTATGATATTATCGAACGATATCAATAAATCCCTGGATTTCAATGATAGCAGTATCAGTCTTGATCATTCGATTGAGATAGGGCGCAACGCTGGTAGCACGTACCATAATTCCAACGAGTCAAATCAATCTTTTTTTAAAATTCCCTCCCTGGCAAAATCTGATGTTGAATCAAAGTTTGATTTCTGTGAGCCTTTGGACTTGGACATTGGCTCTGTCCCAGAAACTCCCACGAAGCTGTCCAGTCGAGGCAAAAAGTTAAACCTCTTGATTGGAGAAACCAATTGCAAACCTTCTGTGAGAGCTCCAGGCGTTTTTGAGGCAGAACCCTGCACACCCATTATGCATTTTCCAACTGACTCACTCGTATCTTCTCAAGCCACTATAGGTTTGCCGAATGTTTCAGGTGATGTGCTGTCCAACGAACAAACTATAGCGCTCCATGCCCCAAGCTGCGAGAGCAATCGTGATTCTTTGATCCTGGATTTGAAGTATGTTGCGCCCAAAGACCGTTTTGACGAGCGCCTTGTTGAGAAATTTGGGAAGGCCAATATAAAATATATTGGGAGTGGACAATTTTCTGTGGCCTTCGAATGCAATTTTCATGGCCAAAAATTTGCAATTAAGCGAAACAAGAAACCGTTTACAAGCTATCATGAAAGAAAAGCATTGTTACGAGAGATAGATGCTTTGAGGGCACTCACATCTTTCCGTGAAGGGGAGACGGAGGTTGCCGAAGGAAAAGAGAATTTGGTATTTTTCATCGAGACGTGGAGCTCACATAATTATTACTATATCATGACTGAGTTTTGTGAGGGTGGAACACTAAACGAATTTTTGGATGATCATCAAAATTACAAGCTTGATGAGTTCCGAGTTTGGAAAATTTTGATTGAGATTGTGTCCGGCCTCAGATACATTCACCTGAAAAACTACTTGCATTTGGATTTGAAGCCAGCCAATATTTTCATTACTTTTGATGGAAGCTTGAAAATTGGCGATTTTGGTCTCTCCGCAAAGCTTCCGATACTAGAAGAAGATTTTGACTTAGAAGGTGACAGGAATTATATTGCGCCAGAGTTGATAAATGATAAAATCTACACGCCTTATGCTGATATTTTCAGTGTCGGCTTGATAATATTGGAAATCGCAACCAATATAATACTTCCCGGAAATGGAACACCTTGGAAAAAGCTTCGAAGCGGTGACCTAAGCGATGTGGGGAAATTATCCAGTGATAATATAAGTGATTTCTTAAACCATAAGAACTTTTCATCGTTGACTTCATACAACTCATCGCTCCAATCGATTAACATTCAAGGATTAAGCCAGAATTTGCTCAGTGCAAACAATCCAAGTATCAGCGGTTCACGGTCGGTTCCCGAGCACAACTCTGGCTCGTATACCAATAGGAGCAACGCTGGTCTATTCAACAAAGTTCTGCACGACAGATTGATTGATAGCGTGCGAGAGATTATTCCCAAAGGCGCACCCGAATTTCTCTTGGATAACTCACATCGTCTAGACAGCTTGGTGAGTCTTATGTTGAAGCCAAATCCGTTTGACCGTATTAGTGCCAATGACATATTGATGCGCGAAGATTGTGCTGAGATTGAAGCGAGACGCAAAGCTGGTGCCACTATATTCGAAGGAGAGTTTGGACCTAACGATGACTGAGGATCCTACTCACAGAAAAGGTTTCGATACGAAGCGCTCGAGAGAACTACATACTTGAAGCATTATTGAGTAATATTAAGTTTAAGTCGGATGCATTTTGTTTTTGATCTTACGTGAGAACATTAATTGCTTCATATCGAAAATAATGTTTATTGCGTTTAATGTAGACAGAAAACATGGCCCTGGTAAAAAGGCTGATGATTGGAATGAAGAGTTGCCTTGTCTGGAGATGAATAAATCAGCCGGCAAGAAAAATTTACTGTATTTGAGAGTATCCAGTGAATGGGTTGGCGTTCTTGGACTTCAAGTACTCGTCGGACTTTTGTTGCCATTCCTTGTTCAAAGTGATTGGGTCCTCTGGAGCCATCGTTCTAATGGTGGCAAACAAACCAACACCAGCAGCCAAGCCAGCAATCGTCCCCCAGAAGATCTTGCTTCTGTCACCTGGAGCGTACAATGGCTTTCTTGGTCCCCATTCACCAAAAGAGATATAGTAGGCGGCCTTCTTCTCCCCGCTCGTCAACTCTTGCCAAGGCAACTCCATTCTAGCCTTTAACTCATCGATCAAAGCAGTCTGGTCCTCTTTTGGCAATTTCTCCCATCTGGTCTCCAAATGGTTGACATATGCGCTGGACAATGGTTTTGGCGCTGTCTTGGCAACAGTAGAGTTGAAACGAACAGCTCTAACGATAGATTGGCGAAGCATTTTTGTAACTTTTTGGCTTAATTAGATTTGAGATGAGGCTTGACTGATTACCGCGTCTAGATGAGCTCTTTCAATTAACCTTGTTTAGTACTCTGCACTAGAAGACACTGAGAAGTTATTTTTTCCCTTTAAGAATTTTCTAGCTGTGTTGTGCGCACTGTTCCATGGGGCCACTTTACTAGCGCGCTGAAATGGCGCGCAATGATTGGTGCATTCGTTGCGCGAACGACCAATTCGAAAGCCACCCTTGCGGTCAGTTTCCGGCATGATCACGCGATTGCGAAGCTTCCAACGTCGAGGTTCCACCATGGTCTAGGCAGTTAAAAGTGTGGATTTTCAAGCTATGGATATTCCAGATGATCATCCGGCGAATCAAATTGCTTATTTCTTGAGAAGACGTTCCTTGTTAAAAAGGCGCCGAATCTCACCAGCACTGACACTCTCCTCGATATCCCGATCGATGGTTTTTGCGATAGAGTGGAATTCAAGAAACACACTCTCGACGACCTTTTCCAAATTGTTCCACAAAACATCTAGCAAGTCATGCTCGAAAACAGTGTCTGATGTGAGAACATGTTTTTCCATTTTTCTAAGCATCTCTGATATTTTAGTGGACATTTCTCTTGCTGTGTGTGAGGAATTGATTCCTCGCACAAGAATCTTGTCTTCTCTCTTGCTTTTGTTCTTTGGCTCACCATTCTTGTAAGCATTCACAAACTCGCTAATTTTGCCCACGTACATGCGAATGATGTAATCAAAATACTCCTTCTCAACTGTCTCGAACGTTGTGTCTAACGCTGATGACATACGTTTCGAAAGCGGAGAGTCGTATTCGCCCAACTGTTGCAAAATGGAAAATATGTTTTGTAGAATTGCAACGTTTCGGTGAGCTCTTTCCTTTTCATCATGGGTATTGGATTTGAGTAAAGGATCCACCCGACTAAACAAGTCGATTGCTGCCCTTGTAAGCAAATCATATGTCTGCCCCATGATTGTACTCATCTGCGGCAAATCCTGTCTCGAATTTTGAGCATCTTGCAAAGAAGATTCTGTATGTGTGATAATTTGATTCAAGTTTTGAATAACTGGCAAAATCTCACCTTTGGCCCTCACATCAGACTTATTGAACATATCAACTTGTTGAGCAATAAAACGATCCCAATTGCTCTTGTATTTCTCGGATAACTTGGAAAGAAAGCTGTAGGCAATAAAGTCTTGATTTCTGCTCTCGGCGTCAGCTAATAATTCAAACAAACCCACCATTACTTGAGTTATAACCAAGTCGGATGGTGCGAATTCTCTCGTGAACCTGTTTATGTAGTTCCCAAATATCGCATTCATATTGCGAAGAAGATCATTGGAGTTAGTCTTATAGTCAATTGAATCTGGTGATTCATTTTCGTATAACTCCATCCTCTTTTGAATTGAATCGGGCGTCAAAAATGCGGAGAACTCTTCTTCGGAAGTTAAATGAAAAAAAATACCCAAAAAGTATTGTATAGCGAGCATAAACTGGGTGGTCTCTTTGACTAAACGTAATATGATTTTGGGGTCATTGACTCCCTCTGAATTTCTTGAAATTGACTCGTTCCGCTTCAATTTTTGATCACCATTTAAGCTGCTATTACGGCCAATGAGACGGGCTGAACCAAATCTCGATGACTTGTTTCTCTTTAAACCCGATAAAAGTTCCGAATTGTTTGTCAGCCGAGAATTTCTGGCGCTATCAGTCACAGAGTGAATGGCTGTACTCCGTGAATTTAACATATTGTTCAAAAAACTTGCCATATATGAATTGAACTGGTCGTTGATAATGATAAAATGACGCTCAGATATGCATTTGACGAAAAGATTGACACCTGCAAAAGCGTAAATTTTGCGAAGGTCAGGAAGAATCTTGTTTGGGGATATGCTTGACACGTCCTTACTAAACCCTTCGATTATATGTTCAAATTCCTCTCCTATGAACTTCAGGTACTGTTGAATGAATGAAAGACAAACAGTTTCATATTTTCCGTGAAACTTCTTCAAAGCCCGCATTTTGCTAAGATCTTCGGTCGAAGTATTCTTACCGAAAGCACGCATAGCATCATACAATAACAAAAGCTTTTCCTCAAGAACACGTATCATCGAAGTGTCATCAAATTCTTTATAGTTTGCCACTGAATTTAAGTCATGATCAGTAAGATTTACCTTACTCATTATCTCATTCAACTCATTGTACAATATTTTCTTGTTGACCGCCTCAGTCTGTAGCCCTTTCGAGTTGTATTCTATCTTGTTGATTTCCGGTGCTATCATTTTGAAACTGACCTCCATTTTCTCAAAAATTTCGACCAAATTAAGAATTTCAGCTGCCGAAACCTTGACTTCATTGGCTAGTGTGTCTTTTCCGAAATCCAAAGTAGTAAGCTCTTTGATGTTTTTATGCTTCACGGAAGCCAATTCTCTTCTTAGCATTTTAACGCAATGCTCGCTGCCATCAGTGGGATGCCACCCGATACCGTCAAGCAATTCCTCGATTTCTGGATCTATGTTGAGGGTTTCGTCTGACTTTTCATTCAGAAAATTTTCTAAATCTTGCGGTTCATCATCTTTGCCGGTGGGTTCAATTGATAGTTTGGTCTCTTGAAAGATTGGACCAGATACGTGCATTTTGTCTTCCATAGCAGGTGCCTTGGGTAAATTTTCTGTAAAAGCTTCCGAATGCAATCGAGTTTCTGTCAGCACTGAATCTTTCACCTTGTCTGATTCTGAAAAATTCAGGTCGTTCCCAAACTGCGTGGCCATGAAATCTTCAATGTCTTTAATGGAGTTATCAATGACAGAGTCGTTTCTACCGCCATTCTTCTCCCTTACTTCTTCTGAAGCATGAACTTGCGTATCAATACTACTATCTGTCAATGAGGCCTCTTCGATGCTGTAGGCATCTTTATCGTCAATTTCGGGGGCACCGCTCGCAATGACTTCAACGTGGCGTTCTGACTGAGCTTCATTGAGATCACTATATTCCAACTGGCTCAGGAGCTGCAACCCATATGACGCAGCAGCCTCAAAAGAATCCGAGATATCGCGCAGATTTGCATGTTCGCGCTCGGGATTGTAGTTTCTGAGTGGCAGCAGCAGACCGTTTTTCTGTGCGTACTCCAGTATTGTGGGCATGGTGGATCTAGAGTCTTCGAAAGTCTCGTTGGAGCCGGAAAGAAGGCTCTGCGACTCTTCGGTCGAGGGGGTTACAGGAACAGTCTCCTTCTTTTTGGGTGACTCTCTCGTTTGTTTGCTAGGAGACTCTCTGGTTGACACCGAGCCTATATCCTTCGAGCTATAGGACATGAAGCTTTCGGCCGATCGCGGCGTAGAAATCGCAGCTGCGTATAGACCCCCATTGCCAGGAGATGGGCGGTCCACATCCATGACTTGCATAGGTTTCATGGGAAGTGTTCCGTTTGCTGTGAAGTCCATGTTGTTGTAGAGGTCTGCCGGGGATTTTACGGCCGTAGCAGAGGCAAGTTTTGCTTGGGGTGCGGTCTGGCGCGGCGGATATGTGCTCATGGGTTGTTCCGAGGGCAAGCCCAAGGACTCCAATGTAAAACCCTTCATATTTGGGTAATGTCCCGTGAACCTATGGTGGATTACGGCCAAGTGATGAACAAACTTTTGTAGCCTGTCCGGGTCGTCACCCGACTGCCAGTAGTAGTCCTTGTTCAACAGCAAGATAACCGCGTCAGGGGCTGCACGCGTCACGCAAGTCAACTCGTCGAGGTCCCATGTGCGTCCAATCTGGTACACGTGTTTCTGGTCATTGTACTTGCCCTTTTGCAAGAGTACACGGCCTGTGTGTTTCGTACACACGACGAGAATACGCGACTTCACTGTGCCGAGCTGGGCGGGAGACAAACCGGGTGGTGGCGCCAGCTGTGGAAACAGTGCGTACTCGCGTACCGCGAAGTGAGTGTTGTACTTGTTCTCTGGAACTTTTCGTCCATCAACAACCACCAGTTTAGAGTAGCAGTCGCGGATAATGTGGTCCACGACGGCACGTCTAGGGTCCTGCGGGCCCATGGGTCTGCTTGTCGCAGGAGCGCCGCTGCGTTGTCGAGGTAAGGTCTGTGTCGCGTACTGAGTCTGTGCCAGCATTTTTGGTGGTTGACCGGCCAAGTAAGGACCACTCTGTGGTCCCTGTTGCGGCCTTTGCATGCTGCCGGGGCCTGATATGGGCCCCGAAATGCTGCCCGGCATGTAATTGGGCCCTGGTGTTAAACTCGAGCTTTGTTTGGAGCCGGGGGGAAAACCGGTCGACTTCAGCGGGGCCAGGGACAGCTTGGCCGATTTTGAGCCGTGGTGGCGGAGTTTCAGCGGGATCATGTGTGCTGAAATGGAGGGTTAGATGTCCGTTATGATTTACGCCTGCGGCGGTGCGCGTAATCGTGATGCGCCGAATTGGGGTGCGCTTGAGTGAGAGGCTGACAGCTGGAAAGACAGGGCAAGAGCCGTGCTAGTCCAACGAAGGACAGGAAAGATAGACTCTGGGAATACGCCTTGTTTTTTTTGTTTTGTTTTGTTTCGTTTTTTTCTAATTTTTGGTATGATCGTCATGGTGGAGGTATCCATCCCCTTACCTGGCTGAGCACGAAATTATAGTATCTGAGAATATGGTCAGGCATCTGCATACTAGATAAATACCAAGCACCTGCGAAAGCCGGCTCCCAGAATTCAGCTCAAAGTGAAAAATCAAAAGCAAACTTGTCAAGAGCTTGAATTTCCTCCATAATCATGTAAAAGTGCTCCCTATAAACTTCACCATTTCAGTGCACTTTTTCATTAAAACTTCTCTCGAGCTGACAAAGACAAGTACGCATCTTATCAAACGCCTGTTAGACGGTTAGAGAATCTGTCGACAATCAATCCCGTCTAGCTTTGGTTGTTGAGATGCGCAGCTTAAGGGCAGCTTGAGTGCACGGAAATCGGATCGTAAATTATTTAAATTTTGTGAATGTGGGGCCTCGATAGGACACAAAAGTAAGGCATCTGTGTTGGGTGGTGTGTGATTTGATCGTGGAGTGAACAGAGTAGAGGCACAGGCATATTGCTTCATAACAAAAGCTGGTATAGGACGCCCAGAAAATTGTCCCCTGATTTTCAGATTTTGTGGACTTGCGTCCTTCTCCACCTCTCAACATTCCGGCCTTTCTTTTTTTTCCGAGAGGAAACTTTTTGTTGGCGCTATCAGCGCTAATGAACTATAGGCAAAATTTCCAGGATTTAAGAGCCTTTAGCTCTAACGGAGTTCTACGGTTTGTGAGTGTACCCCAATTTGCTCGCGCGTTGTTAGCACTTATTTACTTGTCTCAGACTTCTCTACGTAGTAGTTCCACATTGTCGATAAGCTCTCGGAGCGATCGTCCATAGCATTGAGACGTCTTCTCAAGGCCTCATTGTAGCAAATCTCCTGCGCCACGGGAAAAAATGTCGCAGGCCACTCCTGACTAAATTGCTGGCATTCTTGAACGATTTCAGACAATTCGGCCTGTTGCACTTTATTCTGCAAAGAGAATTGCTGGAAAACGTCCTCACCAATGAGCCCGCCCTGATACAACTTGTTGAAAACGCCCTCGTTCTCCTTTAGCTTCAACGAGCGACGAATAGCCTCCACGGCACGTCTCATTAACGCAGCCTTCACAGCCTTCTCTGGAGGTTTTTCATCCTTAGGCACCAGGCTGTCGTAAAACTTGTCTTTGATTATCATGTACAAATCCAACGAGTGATTGGGGCCGAAAAGTGGCTCCACCCCAATGAGCTTGCGAAGCCTATGGCGTCTATAGAGCACAGAGAAAATCGTGAAGGCTGTTACCATCACGGCCACATACACTAGTGGCGTATACACGGATATCTTGAGCACCTGCTCGACTTTTTCTTCCTCGGCCATGTTAGTGGAGTATGCTTGGAGTGCTGGCAGACACGCTGAAATTGAAGTAAGACGCGGGGGTGCACTGATGCGCGACCCATGACTGCGTTCTTGAAAGGTGCCTCAAGTTGCCCACATCACGAACCCACTACAAAGGGGGCTGACATTTCCAACCAAAAAAAAAAAAAAAACAATTTCGAATGCTGTATTCATTGTTTTTCTTCATTTTCTTTCTTGAAGCGTCATCCACTTTGTACTATTAAACCATCTTCTTTTATGCCGGAACACTAAACGACATTCTTGATTGAGATACTGGCGGTATCGCCAGTTAATTTTGATCCAGACTTCAACTTGGTTTATTCGTACGATAACTTCTAGTCCAATGAGGGAGGCTCTTTTAGCATTGGAGTTGGTGAATGAAATCTTATTCAAACAGTCTTGATAATCCTCTAGGACAGCTGAGTGTGGTGCTTACGAAATCCTGGAATATGCAATTTAGTGACCTTATAGTACCTTCTCTGTAAACCCCATAGGAGTCGGGATCACTTGGACTCACGTTGCTCTATTCTAATAACTATTCGGAAAATGAACTTACCCACATGTTCTGCTTGGCGAACGATTACCCAACACATTGAAAGCTCCTGGTATTTTACGAATTAGTATTTGTTTGTTTCCCGAATCTGAATGAGTAGCAATGGCAAGAGGGTTGGAGCATAGATACATGGCATATATTTAATCAATGTATAGTTAAATTAAATTAAAAAAATCCCTAGTTTGATCCTTGCGCTGAGGGTAAGTTATACTCATTCCGGAATGGACCCTTGGAAGACTCCCCCAAGCTTTCTGAAACTCTTCCATGTGCAACTGGGAACTTTTTGGTACCGGAAGTTGGAGAGGTATGGGACAACGCATTTGAGCCAAGGCTTACCAAACCTCCACTTGATCTTCTCCTTTGACCAAGATCAACTTGTGACAAACGTCTTTGGCAGAGTTGAGCGACAAAACGACCATCTTGATCACATATAGAGCCGGTGTAGGCGTCCACACTCAACTCCTTGGCAGCCAAAATATCCTTGCGACCCTTCAAACAAGCAATCGCATCTTGGGCAAGCATTTGGGCACGTTTAGTATCAGGCTCTCCCAGGACGTTCACTTCAGTATATGAAACATCTTTGTCTGTCAGCTCATTTCTGTGGGTGTAGGAATGCTTTCTGTCTCCCGTGTCGTCAGAGCTGGCTAAATGACTATGATTGGTAGACCCAGGCACATTGCCCAACTGTCCTTTTTCGGCTCGATGTTCAAGCGTGTCTTTGACTTTTTCGTGGCCTGTGTGATTGTTGCTTCCATCCACCTCTTTCTGGGAATCTTTAAAGGAGGCATCAGGATGATCATGGCCTGCTGAATTGTGGTGACTCCCACTGGCAGACGCGCCAGTAGTTGGGCCACCATTCTTGGCTCTGTAAACCTCATTCTTGTTTGCGTCAATCACAATCTTACTACCTGACAAATCCTCGCCATTGTCGAGCAACTCACGAGTGGTTTGTTGTGCAACTCTCTGCGCTTCATCTCTTTCTGCGATTCCAATTACTTCAATCATAGGACGACCCTCTGCATTTTGGATCCCCTTTCCGGTCCTCGTACCAGCAGTGACAGTGGATCCATGATGCTGAGACCCACCCTGACAGGACCCATGATGATGACCGGCTTGGTACGCAGCCTCCTCAATTTCTCGGCTTTCAGCATTGGGCTTCCCAGCTGCAGCCCCACTCAAAGGATGACCAGTTGAGCTACCTCTGTTGGCGCCCGCGAGCTGAGCCGCATGCTCAATTTCCAAGCTTTCTTGTCTAGACTTTCCAGTGACGGCGCCGGAGACAGGCTGAGAGTGTGATAATTTACCCACCGATCCTGTTCTAGCGGCAAAAGCAGCATTTTCGATCTCCATGCTCTCCTCTCTAGTCTTACCCATCGCCGCATCTGCCACAGGTGGTGCATGGGAACCTCTTCTGGCTGAACCACTGTGGCTCAAGCCTGACTCGAATCCGGTGCTCTCCTTTCTAGACTTCACTGGGGCGTCACCGGCTAAGGGGTCCACTGCATCCTTCGCGTTACCAGCCGCGATTGCCTCTTTTTCGGTGTCCTTACGGTTGTTCGCAGTATTCCTAGAAACATCTTGAGCTTCTCCTGTCGCATTAGAAGCTACTCCAGCAATGGCATTGGATTTTCCAGTCAGCTGGACCAGCAGTGAGCGTAGACTCAGGCTGCCAACATCCTCTTCAGCTTCTCTATGATGTATTGGCTGCTCTTTGACTTCGGGAAACTTATCTTCAGCAGCCGCAACCAAGCTCTTACCTTGTGTAAAGCCGTGTTCCTTATTGTACGCGGCAATGTCGGCCTCTAGTCTAGAATTATCGACGCCTGAGGTTTCGGCCTGACTATCCTTCGCTTTCGATGGGTCCAAGTCGTCAGGCAAAGAGCTATTGTTTTTGGTGTCTTTCTCTTCCAAAACACCACCCTTTGTCTCGTGACAAGGCTCATTTTTGACATCGTCGTACCCCGCGACTTCTTCGACCAATGAATCCACTTTGTTGCCCTTTGAACCACTTCCGGAGAGTCCAGCGGCACTGGCTGCTCCAGCGACAGCTCCAGCGACAGAAGAAGCTATTCCCGAACCCGAGGAAGAATGATGTGCCTTGTTGCTGAGAGAGGTCCCTTGTGAGGTTCTATCTTTTGCCAAGGCAGCTTCACCGGATGTTGCAGTGGCGCCAGGATGTTGAGCGCCTGAAGTTGTGGCAGATGGCTTGTTCTGAGCGTCGTCTTCCTGGTATAAGCCAGGCTTTTCAGTTGAAGTAGCAGCAGACCCCGCGCTACCGATATTTTCGGTGCTCTTATGCTCGTTCATGACATCATTGGCGTGATTCTCGTCAACATAGTACCTGTTGTATCCCTCATATCCAAAGGCACTGGCTGCCGCAACCCCAGCAGAGGCAATGGCTGCCTTGGTAGAATCCAAATAACCGCCCTCGCTGTCTCTATGAAGAGTCTCATCATTTGAGCGACCAAAGTTTAACGCAGAGGCTGCCGCGTCGCTTGAAGCAGATATCGCACCAGCACTGCCACCGAAAAGGCCAGGGTTGCTGGACTCATCTGATTTGTTCGTTACCGCTTTGGTGGTGCCGGTACCAGGTATGGTGTCAGAGGCTCCTCCAAGTTCTTCGATCTCTTTCTGAGTTTTCGCAATACTATTGTCGAGACGCTTAATTTCTTGATCGTATCCAGATGGATTATGTGACTTGCGACCCGACTGATTGGCTGCGACAGATACAGGTTTGGTGGAATGGTCACCAGCTTGGCCTGTCAGCGCAGGGTGGTTCACAGCCGGGTCCAATGTCTGACTGCCTGACTGATGTTTGGTGGGAGTCAGACGGGTATCAATTTCAGTGGTTGCACCTGTACCAGCGCCGACGTACTTCGAAGAAATACCCGTGCCATGACCCTCCGAAGAATCGCCTCCAAGCGAAGATTCATGGTCATCCTGCAGCGCTTCGAGAGAGCTTTGATCTTGCCCATATTTGGCCTCTTTAGTTGCTCCAGCCAATCCGCCTTCGTTGTAAGCTGACTTATTCTTCTTATGTTCGGCCTTGCGGTCCACAGTCTTCGAAAGGCTTGAGCCGTGATTCTTTTGTGTATATCCGTGACCTTTCTTTGCTTCCTCGAGACCCTTTCTGCGGCCAGCATTATATGAATCAGTTTCAACGCTTTCGAGTTGCTTCTCTCTCTTCTCTTCCTCGGCGTAAGCTGCTGGCTTGGTCTTTAAATTCCTTTGCATGAGCTTTTCATTGGTGGCCTCGGTGTCCTCCCCGTATTCACCTTTGGCAACACCACCTGGAAGGTCATAAGAAGCCCTAGCCGCTTGGACGCCAACTGGTGTTCTCTTATCAGTTGAAGAGTCATTTAATTTTCCCCCTGAGCCTGATTCGTACAATCTACCCTGGGTGTCTTTCGGGTCAAAGAATTGGCCTTGCTTTTTAACCATATCAGCGTCGTTGTCGTAGCGAGGATTGGTATTGTCTATCAAACCTTTCTCATCCGCTGGGGTAGTATTATATGTGGATAACTCAGTTGGATTCTTTCCGTTCGCATAATTACCTCCGTAAGTGTGATCCAACGGTTGTCTTTGGATGTCGGGAGGCTGCGAAACAACCTGACCTTTCGAGCTCGATATGTTATGAGTCGATGTGCCTGCTTTGCTTTGAGATACCCCAGTCATACTCTGATGAACATTCTCATCACTCGAGCTCAGGCTAGTGGTTGTCAACGAGTTTCCAGTTTCAAGTTCAGCTTTGTTCTGTCCGGCGCGACGCAGGTCGTTCAAAATGGACTGCTCCCTCTTCTCCTTGCCAAACATCTTACCGATAAGCTTGCTTCCTTGACTCATCTTTATATTTGATCAATTCTGGATCGGTTGTGGTTGCGAATATAGCTTCAGATGTACAATTGAGTCTGACGCTGTAGTTTTTTTTTTTGAATATCAATTAAGCAGTAAGTTTAGTATTTAATCCTTAATTGCTAGATTCGTACTGATGTTCTTCTACATAAAGTGAAATATTTGGCAGATCTGTACTAACTTATACTTAGTTCTGCCCCACAGCAAGCAAAGACCATCATCGTTAGGTGTGCATATAATTGCGATATTGTAAATTTCCAATCACATAGTTGCTCCGAATCAAATCTGAATGGTACCGGTAAGCAATTTTCTCGGAAAAATCAACTAGACTCTATTTAACTCTCTTTCTAATTTGATTGCTTAAAGGCTGTCCTGACTCGCATGCACAAATATCAGTTCATTTCCTGACAGTGCACTCATCTCACACAGACATTCTTTGCCGCAATTGTCTAACTGAAACCCCTAGCAGTATCCTCTACATAACATTCGCTGGTATGATAATTAGTCGTGTAGTCCCCGCATCTGACGTCAATGCTTAGAAGAATGAGCTCCCGAAACATTGCGCACGCTAATCCCTTATCCCATGCATGAAAGGAGCCCTGTCCTAATTCTTGCACCGGAATGCATGTGAAACGCCGCAAGAGATTTTTATGGTAGGAGGCTGTGAAATGTCTAGAGTGAAAGTATCACCATAAACGAAGTGTGATGGGGCAGGATGGGCCGGTACTAGCGAATGCTTCGTGAGCCAGCTAGCAGTGGTCATAAATTTGGCGCATTGTAAAGCACATGAAAAATCCCTGCTTAGAACCATATTATTGAGGCAGGACATGTCTTACTATACACAGTAGAAATTCAAATGCAGCAAACTATTTAAAGATAAAGCAAACTACATCTTCGATTAATGTCATCAATTCAAGCCAAGCAAGAGGTGATTGTCCGCTCCGGCATTTCTCATGAAAAAAAAAACCAAAAGGCAAACGGAACATGGGTTCTCTGCTCGATACACATCGAAAATGATTTCAAATGATCAAGATTTACAAGCGTTCTTACCAACTCTTTCAGAAAATTCGTGTCAACCTTGAAGTTCCCACTTCACAATTCTGGAAGTCTGTTAAAGCAGGGAATTGTAGAGAACTATTACCCCAAAAATCGTGTCTTCACTTATACTCGGGAGGGCGATTACTCTTGTTGTATATCAACCGCGTAACGAGCCAGTCTAAGCTATCTCGAAGACCGTGATTTTCTAATGCAGACACAGGTAGTAGCTTCAGGTCAGTGGCCTCCAACTGACTGACGATCTCAATAAAAACTCCAGTCTTCAAAGTTACGAGATCTACCGCCTGCGGCAAGTCCTGCTTGTTTGCTAGCATTAAAATGGGTACGCTAGCGGTTCCATCCATTGACCAAGAGGAGTCATGTGCTATCTCCATGAGCGTCTCATAGCATTCCTGGAATCGCTCTGTATCTGTAGAATCTATAATGAAGATTATACCATGACACGAACGGTAATAACGAGACCACATTGATCGGAGCGACTTCTGGCCACCCAAATCCCAAAACTTGAGATTTATGTTGCGAAATTGTGCAGAGTTCGCCATCGAGACAGAAGACTCATTTGACTTAAATCGCACCGTGGACGTATTTTGGCCCACTGTTGGAAGTATTGTTTTTCCCTTTAAAATTTTAACGGAGTCCTCACCACTTCCATCCATTGTCGAAGATGATCTTGACACCCGTTGCTCTTTGACTTTCAGAGACTCATTGACTGCTGGATAGAGAAGCTTGATGTGCTCCAAAAATGTGGTTTTCCCTGCGTTATCAAGCCCAAGTATCAAAAGATTGTACTGTTCTCTCCTGTTATACTGGGTGTAGAGTGACAGCACAAGATGGAACATCCTTTTGAATAAAAGCTGCGTTTCAATAAATATCTATAGTTCACAATCGCTTTCGAAAAGCTTTGCAAGTCTCATTATACGTTTATGGTGTACGTGTTTACTTCCTGTATGAGACAGATGTTGTAAAATGGTAAAATGTGCGAAATTCAACATTAAAAGTGAGGAAATCAACTAGCGATTAACAGTTCTTAAATTGAGCGCAGTTTCAATTTCTTCACTAAAAATCATTCAATATAAAGCAAGCAAAATTGGTCTCTTTTTTCGGTTTTAAGGCTCTTTAAAACATGAAGACTAGCACCCAAAGTCAATTCCAATTTAAATGCGGATGACTGTGAGTTGTATCTCGAAAACCGCAGTTTTAGACATGCAATTAGTGCTATTCCCCGCCAGTCTGTCTTACCCATAAGACTGAAAATAAAAATTAATGAAGATTAACAAATGAAGACTTGAAGCTCAATAAACTACAATAATGAACCCTAGCATGAGATAATAATTATATTAGCGGAACTGAACACACGCGTAAATTATTTGTAGGTCAATTTCAAGACAACTTACTTGGTCGTGCCGGTCAACTAGTTTAAATCGTGTCTCACAATAATTAATATGCACAAAAACTGCAAATATCCAACACAAGACGGGCTCTTCTTCATCGGACCATGGGATGCATTTGGCAGGAGTGATTTTTATTGAGCGGGAGCCCTAAACAAGGAAAAGATCCGTGCACCAATGCTCATCCCTCACATATAAATTTGCGCTGTATTTCCAATCTTTTCTTCTCCAAATATCTTTCTCCGAATGAAGAATTGATGAAAGTGTATGTGTGATCTGTTTTACCAAATGATGATTATTGATAGGGACAACTGACCCAAGGGTGTGAAGATGTTGTTCAATAAGATAGTAGAAACTTTTCTGACTGGTTATATTCTTCTGAAGTTCAAACACTAACTAATTTAGCAGTCTGAAGATCTCACATTTGATGTAGAATGTACCTCTATATATTGTTTGATCCCTGAGCGTTTTCTCAGGATGTAGTCCCATACAATCAGATGGATTTTACCTAGTCTGATTGATCTCTAAAAGAACCCTCAAAGAAATCTTCTCAGCATTCGACTCGCCTTTGCCTTTCGAATTGCTCTATTTTTTCGTTGAGAATTCATCAAGCAGGGGTGCTAGCCATGCTGATAGTTTGTTTTTACTTCCGGAAACGAATACCCAGTCAATCGAATTTTGTACCGTAATGAGCCTTCAATAGCGCCGAGCCGAAAATTTTGATTTGAAAATTTGGGGTTGAGCCTTTTTATCCGCGCACTGGCTGGCCGCAGGGTTTAACGGATTTACAATATGTCGGCCAAGGCGCGCCCTGGCGGTGCCCCTTCTGCAGATTCATACACTCGAGACCGCCCAGTATGCGACTCGCTGCTCTACCGAGCTAGATTTTTCTTCATAAGCACTCAAACTAATGTCGTTCAAATTTCCAAGTTTTAATCTTCAGTCCATCCAGGACTCGATCGGCAAGGTCGACTTGGAGTCAATTTCCAAGCTGATTCAGAATGCGAATCCAGGTAAAGCAGTTTCCGAGTACTCAGAACACCTCAAGGAATCCATACAACCATTTACGGTGAAGACACAACAATTGATCTCATCACAATTGCAGCAGGTACAACATTTGGCTTCCAGCAACATTGATTCAAACATCGAGGTCAGCGAGTTGCCTGAGGACTACTTGAAATTGGAGGCTAATTGTGACTTGTTGTTGAAGTTGTACACTGACTTGATTCATTACACGAACGAGACGTATGGCACGCTCAGCTATGATTATCCCCCAGGAAACTCAGCTCTCAACAAGATTAAGGATGCTCACGTTGGTCTGATGCTTTCGAGCAAGTTCTCTCAGTTGAAAAATGTGTCAACACCCCAGGAAATGGAGAACATTCTTTTGGGCCAGTCTAGCGCCAATGATGAAAAATCAATTCCCGAAGAGGACACTGTCGATATTCAAGTCACTTCTGCGCAGCTTCCTAAGACTTTGTACGGTCAACTCGCCCAGATCGCCACAAGAAATGGCAACCAATTTGCGGGCCTGAGCGATTCCTTATCGTTCGCTTTATTGCAAATTTCCTCAGCATATATCGAAATCGGTAGTGCCAGATTGGAGCAAGACAAGAGGGTAATGAGAGAGTTGAATCACAAATTGGTTGAGGTATTGAACGAGAAATTCATTAAGGTCAATGAATTGCGGAAAAAGGTCTACGCGGCGCGCCTGCAATTCGACATAGTGAGGTCCAAAGTGGCAAGCGAAGATGAAGAAAACGAAGAATTGATCACTAAGGAAGACGAGTTAGTTAGTGCCACGGAGCTTGCGGTCTTGGAGATGAGAAAGCTCATAAACCCACTGGAAAATGTGAACTTATTGAAAGTTTTCATTGTTGCTCAGCAGGAGTTCTTTGACATGGCTTCCAAAAGATTGGCTAGCTTGTCAGAAGAGTTGGACAAGATCGATTTCCAGGAGGAAGAGGACTGAGCATTGCTCATATGTTCTGATAATTCTTCGAGCCCTATCATTGGTACTCCCCGATGAATTTCTCACAAAATAACTGGGAGGTACCAATGACCTCAAAGAAAGTTCGGATATATAATTGGTTCACGAATCTATTTTGAAAGCTTTGAATTCCTTTGTCGTTTTATATATATATATATTCGCATATTCAGTATCGTTCCTATCACTTTTTTTTTCTCGAGTTCAGAACATGAGATTGTCGCAATATAAAATAAAAAGTAGGCATCAAATACACTTCTGAAGTATCGATGATTTGTTCATCAACTTGTTCACGTTCGTCTCATCTTTTGGTTGATGCAAGATCGCGAATATGGAACCTGCGCTAACTTAGTCTCAACAAGTCTGCGCGTCACAAGCTTCACTCCCTCATGGACAAGCGGAATGTTGCCAACAAGGCTAATCTCGTTGAAGCTATTATACGTCATAGAGTCCAAGATTCTCTATTCTATAAGCGGTATCTTCACTTAACGAATGAACAGTCAATACTCCCTGTCATCGTAGAGCATGTGCATTACGTTGCAGGCACTGATTCTAGCGGCCGCCCAAGTCCGTTTTTATGTTGCTTAGTGAGGATGTTGGAGATTGAGCCGCCCAAAGAAATTATTCACATCTACCTCGATCAAAATGGCTATCGTGAATTCAAATATATGACCGCGTTAACGTTACTTTATTGCCGCATGGTGATGAGTGCAGCCGAGTTCTATGCCTTGCATGACGAGTACATAAAAGACTACCGGAGACTTCGATTCAAGAACAAAAACCCGACAATTGCCAATGGGGTTCCAGTACATTATACAATCAAGTTTATGGATGAATGGATTGATGACCTTGCGCTCGAGGAGCGAGTGGTTGATATCAAAACACCATACATGGGCCTGCGGCTATTTTATGTCGAGCGAGGTGAAGTGGGTCAAAGGGAGTACGGTGGAGAAATTTCCGATGATTCGGAAGATGAGAACTCAGAAACATACCAGAGTGATAGTGATTGAGCCTTTTCTGACTCGCTTTTGTTGGTCGGTGATATGTTGTAATCTTGCTGTCGTAGACCAAGCAACCATATACTGGTCTCGTTCCGCTTGATGATTGATGAAATTTGGTGGTGGAATTCGAAAATTAGTACCAGTGGGTTGCTTTATCGAGTCTTTCAGACTATCATGGCTTTATCGATCAAGATTTTCTTGAATCGCTACGAGAGAAGCGTTAATGCTCGGGAAAAAGCGGGACATCAATGAGCAAAGTGCTATCAAAAAGACAGAGCCAAAGCCAAAAGACGGCAGCCAGCGATTCTATAAATCTTTTGTGCGTCCACCTGAAGTGTGACTGCTATAAACACCACAAGGACTATGTGCTGCATTTTAGATTTGCATTATATATTATAGCTAAAAGATTTGGGGGAGGCTGAAGTCTTTCAACCACCCAATGACTTGTTGTGATGTAAATGAATATCGACTTAATAAATATTTGACTGAACCGAACATGAGGCTTTTATCGAGACAGATTGGTGATAATCTCAGGAAACTCTCGGGCGACAGCCATAGTTCACTTTTCGGACGCTCAAATTCCAAACTTTCATATTCAAATCATATTCATGCGATTACTCCGCTTGCACGTATTCAGTTCTACAAATTCTACTAAATCTTTAAAAATGGATCAATAGAGATGGTTCACTTGCCGTCTCACTCTATACGCAATAAATATATTCTTTCAATTCTGAGCACACCAGAAAACCAGTCACCGTCATCAAACCTGTACAGGGTATTCTAAACATGGGAAGTCCGAAAAAAAGGCATGTCGGCTACACGATCTTTTCAAAATTCACATACAATCACACCCAAAATGGCTATAACGGAACTCAACGCTCATGCCGATGAGTCTGTGGATGCAACCGCTCATACCTCAAGTGCTAAAATCGTCTTTGTCGCCTCCCTTTTTGTCATGTCACTAGCAACATTTATTTGCCAAACTGAATTTACCAGTCAGGCATATCTTGTTGGTTTCAAAGAGCCCGTGATTTTGCTTTTGGTAACTCACGGGTCATGGTGGCTCTTGTGGCCACTACAGGCCATCTTTACATCTATTTGGCGCACATATGGGAAGTATAAGGGTCTTCAATCACACCAAAGATATGAGCGCCTCGACTCTAGTGCCTTCCTTTTGGAAAATGAGGCCCCTTTTCATTCTTCTGCTCAAAGCGGAAGGGAACCTCAAGCTGCCCCTGTGATGCTGGACATTGTAGAGGTACGGTCGCTCGATGTTTGGAAATACTTCAAGAAATGCCTCGTCAAACAGGTTCACAATGTATACCATACGTCCATCTTAGTATACGAGGCCAACGTGAACGATGACCGTCTGACGCGTAATTTGCAGCGATTGATTGACCGTAACCCGCATATTTCTTCCACATCTTCGATTACAGCATGCATCAAAAGTTTTTTGTTTACACCAGCTTTCAAGTACATAGCGACTAAGACAGCTATCATTTCTGTTGTTTTGAACCTTGCAGGATTTACTTGGTACGGAGCTATGTCTATGACGTACGCCTCTGATGTGACTGCTATTTACAACTGTTCCGCGTTCACCGCATACGCTTTTGCTATTCCTTTATTGAATGAAAAGTTTTCTTGGTTGAAAGCCACCTCAGTGATGATTGCCGTCTCCGGGGTTTTTGTTGTCGCATATTCTGGTGCAGAATCTACTGATTCTGCAAATCAGTATCCCCACAGACTCTGGGGTAATGTCATCATCTCTATAGGCGCCATATTATATGGATACTACGAGGTTTTGTACAAAAAGTACGCTTGTGTTCCCGATCATTTGGCTAGAGTCATCACACCTCGCAGACAGCTGACATTCTCGAATTTTGTTATGGCCCTTTTGGGACTCTTTACCTTGACGTTCTTGCTATTGGGAATTGTTTTAGTGGAGGTGTTGCAGGTTCACCATTTTAACTTGTTCGAGTATGGAAAAGATACTTCAAAAATTTGGACGTATATTGGAGGTTCCATTGTGTCCAACCTTCTCTTTTCAGGCCTGTTTTTATCATTGATGGCGCTCACATCTCCCGTCTTATCTTCAGTCAGTTCATTAGTCACGATCTTTTTAATAGGAATCGTTGAGTGGATTCTTTTTGGGAACGAGCTCGGCTTGAAACAATTATTGGGTGACGCATTGGTGATTGTCGGATTTGCAATTTTGACTGCTGCTTCCTGGAAAGAGATCAGCGAAGGAAATGAAGACGACGAAATTGACGCGGCTAGTTTCTATTCATTTGCTCCAAGCGTGAATACCGTGAACAATGCAGATAGGTAATCACATATCAGACATGAACATTTTTCATTTCTCATCAACTTCTTATTGTCGACCATGAACCTATTTCAAGTATGTAAAGCCGCTCATCAAAGACAAAATGAACGACAACCCGTATAATTGGAATCCAGCTAGTGAATTGCCTCACTAGTAGCTCATTAAAGATTCAAGATGTCTAATTTAAACGAAAATTTTAAAACCTTCAAGTAATCAAGCTGTTGGTTACACGATTTGCAAGAAGATGAACTCTATTTTTCAACGATAGCATTTGAAGATTTAAACAATACGGAAGTTTGGACTAACGTTTTCTCTATACTTTCGGCCGTGGTATAAAATGCAGCTTGTTATTTAGCTTGGGCCATGGTATTTGGATTTTGAGTGAACTGAATAATAAAGAACGAATACTAAATCAAAAATGAATATGAGATGCTGTCAGTTTCACTTTTGTAAAAAGATTGCGATGATTCCCCAGATATTAATTTGTTACTATATTATGGAATCGAACATTGTGATGAAGTTTCAGTCGGGGATCTCAAATCCAATATCGTGTGCTTGTCCACCACCTCTTACAGGCTTGACTATTCGTAAATTGAGCCCCACTTTAGGTGAGGCTGGAGAAAAATTTGGGGCGACCATCAGTTCTCGCGGTGCCTCATTCACAGGAGTACCAGACTTCCGGTAAACAGGACCAAGCTCTTGCTGAATGAACTCTCCATCTTCCATTGAGCTGCCTGTGGTGCTTGTGAGCGAATCATATGCCATGTTTCTACTTCGCCTGGAAGTCTCCCGAAACTTTTGCGCATCAAGCTTACTTTTCAAGACTCGTAGCTTAGACTCAAAATGAGCACTCTCTCGATCCACTTGCATTTGTTGATCATTTACCACGGAGCATAACTTTTCAATTTTCTCATCCCTATGCTTGATGATTTTTTCGCTAACAACCAAATGTCTTCTCAAATTTTCATTCATCAATTCCACATCTTTTAGTTTATCATTAATTTGATGAAGTGCGCTTTCGAGTCTGAATAGTTTCAGATCCTCACTATGCTCTACTTTCAAACTGTTCATCTTGCATTCCAAAAGCTGTTGCTCTAATTGGGCTATCTTGGAATCTTTTAAATTCATCTCCTCAGAGGACGGTATGCATCTCGAAATTGAAAGTGATGTTTCTGTTGTTCCAAGAATACTCGAGGCTGAGGAAAGCGAGCTTTCGTTGGGGGAAGTGGGTATTTTTCTCATATTCTTCAACTCCTGTTCAAGCTCGTGATTTATTTTTTCTAGGAGACCAACGCGGATCTTGAGTTGGTCCATACTCATCTCCGAGTTCACATGTACTGTGTTGCGAATATTTTTGGCCCTGGTGCCAAATCTTAAAGTTGACAAGCTTTCTGACGTGCTACAAGAGGCAGGAGACACGTTCACAATCAATGTTGTCCGGGAGTTCCCGCCTAATGATTCCTGAAGGATTCTTGTTAGCTTCGAATCTCTATATGGCACATAGACGCATTTCGGATCAGTGAGAGAATTGATGACAAGTCCCAATGTCGAGAGAGACTGATTTATTTTCTTGGCCTCTTCCAACGTGTTCCCCAGGGAGCCTGTTCGGTCAAACTTTTCCGAACCCGCTAAGTCCACCAAGAACAAATTGCTTTTCTTCAACTCGCCATCTACCGTATTGTTCTGAGATAGAGTGACTTGGAATATTGCGTGCGATCGTGATGACTCTGCATTCAAAGCCGTAGCGCCCTTCTTCCGCAGCTGATACCCTTGCCAGAAAATCATGTCCATTTCCTCAGGCGTTGCGACAAAAGCATGAGACAAGCCCTTCACACGAACACCGTCCAATGGATCCTGCTGAATGACATACTCGCGTGCCTTTGCATGTGGATTGAGAAGATCCACGATGTGTTCTTTATAGATTTCCATAAGCGAGACGCCCACAGTGTATTGGACGTCCGCAGACCCCAAAGTTATATGTTTGAAAATGTTTTCAGCAATACGAGGTATCAAGCCAAGATCTGTCCGAGCGCCTTTTAACTCTCCAAACATTGTATGAGACTTGCCAGCACCTGTCTGGCCGTATGCAAGAATTGTACCATTGAACCCCTGAAACAAATCGTCGAGAGTTTTCTTTCCAACCACATCATAAACGGTTTCCTGGTCAGTGCTAGACAGAAAAACATGATCGTATGTGAATGTAGTGGAAGACTCTTTATCTTCAACTCTTACGGTCTTATCATCGATATCGTACACGGACCTCGAAGCCTTCTCGGACTCTTCTAATGCGGAAAATGGTCGCAAGCGGCAGAATACCAGAATGTTTGAGTTGTTACACATATCTACTTCCAGGTTTCTTCGAAGTTTCCCTTTTATACCCGGGCTGATTTTGGGCCGCGAGATCGGGCTCGCTTTCATGGTAGACGATGGGCCGGGTCCTCCAGGCAGGATATTTTTCCTTGTTTTTGGTGTCTTGGGCGATTGGGAGCCAGAAAATGATCGCATTGTTGCTCGTTGGTTTTCTAGACAAAGTTGTGTGTGATAATATTCTTTTGTGTTGTGCAATTTGGGACTCGGTCACGGTTCGGGTCGAGTGCGCCTGGATCAGATGGACTCAGATAGATGGGTGTGAAACAGTCGTCTGCAAAAAAAGCACAAGCCGTGAAAAGGACAAGAATGAAGTAGACACACGCTTCTTCTAAGTATTAAAAAACCTGAACAAAGGCTCTCGATAATTTTGAGTTGAGGGCGAACGACAAACTTTTTGGAAATTACACAACTCCTCTTTGTAGGAAGTAGTACTACTTGCATCATTTGCACTGATGGGATAACAAGCTGTTCCGAGCATGCAGGCAGGTGCGGAAGTATCATTCGAGAATTGAAGCATGGGCGGAAGGACACAGGTGTGGACATGGAATGTGGCTAAAAAAAGACGCAATCGACTGATGTGTTTTGCAAATCTTATAAATCTATTGAAACGCAGGGTATGATGTTAAGAGAACCGAAGCACCAATAGATCCAATTCAGGTGCCAAAAAAGAAAGCCCGATGCGGGGCTCGAACCCGCAACCTTTTGATTGACCTTATGAAGATTAAGAGTCAAATGCTCTACCGATTGAGCTAACCAGGCTTTTGATGTATACCATTTCAAGTTAGAAAGATATACCGACACAGACGGTGAAAAGACTATGCAGTACACCGGAAATAAAGAATAGAATAATTCGTGCAGGTGTTCAGATTAGAAAATAGTGGTGGGATACAAACTGATGAGCACTCGATTGCAGGTGTAAGAAAAGGATCTGGACCTTACGCACCTGATTGGCCAAACTTGTAGACAAACTCCCTTCGACAGACTAGTGTGTATGGCACTGATAAATTCAGTTAATCTCCAAGAGAAATTTGTGAAATTTATTTTTGAGTGCGCCTAAAATTCTGCTAATTTGGCCTCATAGTTGCCGAAATATATGACAATACCTTACTTGGCCGTATACCCAGGCGGGAGAGAGTCTATTCGCGGCGAATGCGAAGAAGAAATCCAGAAGCACTTTTCACGTGCGCCACCACATTCATATAAAATTTGCGTGCCTCTGGTGGACATTTTTGGTATTACTCGAAATGCATTCTACCAGCCATTTAAAAAGATAAAAAACATCGCATCGATGCTGATACCGAAATCCGAATGCTTGTTGGAATAAGGTTTCAAAGGAGGTGTGCGTGTCCATGGTTTTCCCGATCAGCCCATTGCTTTGGGAATCATATCCTGTACATAAATTACTTATTCAGAGTCACATCGGAGTCATCTCTGTATGTTCCAAAACAGACAGAAGACCTCGTGACATGGAGTGCAGTCTATGTGCTTTGTATCCGCTTCGATTGTAGATGTATGCTGATCGTGGGGGTTTCATTTTGCGTGTACTTGGTTATAAAATCAGCAAGCAAGGAATATCCGCACACCCTCTAGTGGCAAAAAAAATTAGCAGAATTGGCTGTTTGCACGTGACGTGAGAGGCTCACTTGAAGAAAAAAAGTGACTAATATGCCATCACCGGCCCCATATAACTTTGGAGTTTCCGCATTCAAGCTTTGAAAACATTTGTCCGTTCGAATTGCTCCAGCTCAAATCACACTGACCCCCTGAATTCCACACCCGATAGGAACTCAAAAACTTGACCAGTATTACCAGTGGCCAATTTCATAAACGTTGAACTTCTGATCAAACTTTGCCGCTAACATGTCCGCCCCTCAAGATATCGCCTCTTCTTTCAAACAAGCTTTGAACCTTGACTCAGGGTCTCCCAATGCTGTTTCGACTTCTCCTACTCAGTCATACTTGAGCCAGTATGCGACTAGTCAGAAACACACCAAGGCCTTGAAACCTTTTTCTACTGGAGACATCAAGATCTTGTTGTTGGAGAACGTCAACATCACTGCCATTGACCTCTTCAAGAACCAGGGTTACCAAGTTGAATTCTACAAGTCTTCTTTGCCAGAGGACGAGTTGATTGAGAAAATCAAGGAAGTGCATGCCATCGGTATCAGATCTAAGACGAAGTTGACGGAAAACGTGTTGAGACACGCGAAGAACTTGGCTGTGGTTGGATGTTTCTGTATCGGCACGAACCAGGTCAACTTGGAGTATGCTGCCAAGGCTGGAATTGCTGTTTTCAACTCTCCCTTCTCCAACTCCAGATCCGTTGCCGAATTGGTCATTGCTGAGATTATCACCTTGGCTAGGCAATTGGGTGACAGATCCATCGAGTTGCACACTGGAACTTGGAACAAGGTCTCGGCCAAGTGCTGGGAGATCAGAGGTAAGACCTTGGGTATTGTCGGCTATGGTCACATTGGCGCGCAATTGTCTGTTTTGGCCGAGGCCATGGGTATGAATGTCATCTACTACGACGTCACGATGATTATGGCTTTGGGTAACTCCAAGCAGGTTGACTCCTTGGATGAGTTGTTGCAAAGAGCGGACTTTGTCACGTTACATGTGCCTGCCACTCCAGAGACCAAAAACTTGTTGTCGACTCCACAGTTTGCTGCCATGAAAGACGGGTCATATGTGATCAACGCTTCCAGAGGAACCGTCATTGACATTCCTGCCTTGATTGAGGCAATGAAGTCTGGCAAGATTGCCGGTGCTGCCTTGGACGTCTACCCACATGAGCCCGCCAAGAATGGCGAGGGTCTTTTCTCGAACGAGTTAAACTCTTTCGCCGAGGACTTGTGCTCGTTGAGAAACGTGATTTTAACTCCACACATTGGTGGATCCACCGAAGAGGCTCAGTCTGCGATCGGTGTGGAGGTCGGCACTTCTTTGATCAAGTACATCAACGAAGGTAACACGGTTGGTGCCGTGAACTTCCCTGAGGTCGCATTGAGAGATTTGGACTTGGACCAGGAGAACACAGTGAGAGTGTTGTACACCCATCAGAACGTGCCCGGTGTGTTGAAGACCGTGAACAACATCTTGTCGAACCACAACATTGAGAAGCAGTTCACGGATTCCAGGGGCGACGTGGCCTACTTGATGGCCGACATCTCCGATGTCGACATGTCCGATATCAAGTCCTTGTACGAGCAGCTAGAGCAAACTCCATACAAGATTGCGACTCGTTTGTTATACTAAACATTGCGAAAACTTTTTACATCCATATATACACGAATTTGATTACTTTATCACAATGCTGCGGAGTAGACCCTGAAATTAGTGATGCTGGGCGTGGCGTACCACAGCTGCTTGTGCGAAGGCTTGAGGCACTTGGCTTTTTCAATGTTCCCACCAGACCCACGCAACGCAAATGACCTATCGGCTCCCCAGTAAAGAAACGCTGCTTTAATGGGAAATTTAGCGATCTAGTCCGTATCAAAAGGTCTCCTCTTTTGCTCCACGAACTGCAAAGTCATGACCGAGACCTCAATAGCTGTCTTATATTTCCTTTTCAATCTCTCCTCGCAAGGGCAACGGCCCGCACACAGCTGGGCTCAACACCTGTGCACCGCGCGACGAGGGTGCGGGCCGCGCTAATAGTGGCGACACAACTCGCCCACAATGAACCAGGCCTATATTTTACAAGCATAAACAACACCATCTCCCCCAATCTTTATTGTCAAAATGGCGTTGGTTTCGGCTGCTCCATACATTGCGTTGCTTGCTGAGCACGACAACACGTTGAAGTCGCATGCGTTGGCGTCGTTGAACGTTGTCGTTGACCAGCTCTGGGCAGAAATCGCCAACAATTTGCCCGAATTAGAAGATCTTTACGAAGACTATCTTTTCGGTGACAGGGAGTTAGCTGCCCTTGTTATTTCGA
Organism: Metschnikowia zobellii; assembly: GCA_939531405.1. Classification (NCBI taxonomy): domain Eukaryota; kingdom Fungi; phylum Ascomycota; class Pichiomycetes; order Serinales; family Metschnikowiaceae; genus Metschnikowia; species Metschnikowia zobellii. The sequence continues at coordinate 415,167 of OW618031.1, read as the reverse complement.
AAGTATACTATAACCTCGGCGATTTCGAAGCGTCGGTCAAGTACGGCCTCCGTGCCGGGGCCGAGTTCAACATTGAAGAGAAAAGTCAGTATATCGAGACTATCGTGTCGCAGTGCATCAGCATCTACACAGCCGAGGCACACAAGATCTACACCGGAGAGCACGTTGGGCCTATTAGTGCGCAGCTCACGTTGATCTTCGAGAAAATGGTGCAGAAGTGCATTGCTGCTGGCGACTTGAAGTTGGCGTTAGGCATTGCAGTGGACAGTTTTCGTTTAGACATAATCACCCGCGTCGTCAGCGAGGAGTTGGCTCGTGACGAGGAGGCCGGCGCGGCCTTGCTCAACTATTTGTTGACGTGTGTCAAGCTGGTGATCGCCAATGCCGCTTTCCGCTCGGATGTCTTGACCGCTTTGATTGACTTGTTGATGGCGATGCAAAACAACCAGGATTTCTTTACTGTATTCAAAATCATTGTGCAGTTAAATGACCACAAGTTGGCGACGCAGGTATTCAAGAAACTTGTCGCCAGTGGCGAGAGTTTGGTAGCATACCAAGGCGCGTTCGACTTGGTCAGCTCTGCGTCACAGGAATTGGTTGAAAACGTATCTAAAGAATTGGCGGCAGACGACTCGTTTGACCCACAGGAACCTATTCAGGCCCGGGTGCTACATATTTTATCTGGAGTGCCAACGTGTGATTTGGACATCACTTTCTTGTACAAGAACAAGAACATTGACATTTCAATTTTAAACACGACAAAGCACTCTTTGGAGGGAAGAAACTCCATTTTTCATTCGGCAGTCACCTTCGCCAACGCGTTTATGCACATGGGAACTACCGACGATTCTTTTTTCAGAAAAAATTTGGATTGGTTGGGTAAGGCCTCAAACTGGTCAAAGTTTTCTGCAACAGCTGCGTTAGGCGTGATTCACAAAGGCAATCTTTCCCAGGGTCGCAATATCTTGAAGCCCTACTTGCCCGGGTCTACAGGCTCTGCGTATACTCGAGGTGGGTCCTTGTTTGGTCTAGGATTGATTTTCGCCGGCCATGGAAGAGAGACCATTGAATACCTCAAGCTGTTCATTGATGAAAGCGGAAATTCTGCGGGCACTGCTAATTCGGATGTTGTGTCTCATGGCGCTTGTCTCGGTAGTGGTGTCGCAGGAATGGGTTCCAATAACGAGAGCCTCTATGAGGCTTTGAAGGTGGTGCTTTACACAGACTCTGCTGTATCTGGTCAAGCCGCGGGATTAGCAATGGGCTTGGTGATGCTTGGATCAGGAAGCAAGGAGGCTATTCACGACATGTTCACATATGCTCAGGAGACTCAACATGAGCACATCGTGCGAGGCTTGGCGATTGGAATTGCCTTATTAAACTATGGACAAGAAGACGATGCCATCGAGATTATTGACAAGCTTTTGAATCAAGAAAACCCAATCTTGAGATACGGTGGTGCATTTACGATTGCATTGGCATATGTTGGAACAGGTAACAATGACGCCATCAAGAAGTTGTTGCACTACGCTGTCTCAGATCCATCGGATGATGTGAGAAGAGCTTCCGTGCTAGGATTGGGTTTTTTACTCATTCGTGATTACACCTCTGCTCCACAAATTGTCGAGCTCTTGTCACAATCGCACAACCCTCATGTCAGATACGGTACTGCTATGGCTTTAGGTATTGCATGTGCTGGCAGAGTATCTTCTGCAGCTCTCGAAGTCTTAGACCCATTGACTAAAGACAGCGTTGACTTTGTTAGGCAAGGTGCATTACAAGCATCCGCCATGATATTGATTCAGCAAAATGAAACCACTTTTCCGAAGGTCAAAGATTTCCACAAGTTGTACCTGGACACAATTAAGAACAAACACGAAGATGCCATGGCAAAATTTGGTGCCACTTTAGCGCAAGGCATCATTGATGCGGGTGGGCGCAATGTCACCATCAACTTGGAGAACACTAACACCAATACTTTGAATACTAAAGCTATTGTTGGACTTGCCGTATTCATGCAATCGTGGTTTTGGTTCCCATTTACACACTTCTTGTCGCTCTCCTTTGCTCCTACAGCTATCATTGGAGTTAATGAAAACCTCAAGGTGCCTAAGTTTGAATTGAATGTGCACAGCAAGCCTGAATATTTTGAATACCCACCAAAGGTTGAGGAAGAAAAGGAAAAACAGCCTGACAAAGTTGCCAAAGCAGTTCTTTCTACGACAGTCAAAGCCAAGGCCAGGGCCAAGTTGCAACAGGCTAGAAAGAGAGAGGAAAACGACGAGCAGATGGACGTTGATGAAACAGATAAAGTGAAGTCAGAAGAGAAGGCTGTTGTCAAGGAAGATGAGAATAAAGAAAAAGACGAGGATGAGTCCAAGGACAAGGTCGAATCAGCTTCATTTGAACAAGTGGCGATTCGTTATGCGAAGACACCATACCAAATCAGCAACTTGTCCAGAGTTTTGCCCTCGCAAGCTGGGTTTGTCTCGTTTAACAAGGATGAGAGATTCTCACCTATTCGCAAGTTCAAGGGATCAGGTGGCATTATTGTGCTTGAAGACAAGAAAGAGGGCGAGCCAATTGAGGTGATCAAGACTGTGAGACAAATGAACATAACCGAAGCCCCTCTTCCCCAGCCGTTTGTATTAACGGGTACGGATTTGGAGGACGAGCTCAATGTCTAAGCTAAGCGGATGAAGTAGAATATACATGCGCACTGAAAGATTGTCATGCGAAATGATTCTTGAGGTGTCCGGGCGACTTCGCCACATCAACGATGCGCATGCAATATCAAGAAGTTGCGAGTGCTCCAATACAGGCGAACTCCCTCTCGAGGCGAAGTAGATTAATGGAAAAAGATATGTTTTAGTCTTGTAGGCAATGCATGTAATAACAGGCGCAGTAGCGAGCCAATGTGCACTCACAACCACCTGGGCACCAAACGTCGCACCCATTAGCTGTGTTTAACAAGGCGATTCAGAGCCAGAAGAAGGGAGTGTATGATGGACCCCGCCCGCTCCAAGCTTCTAAATATGGCAAGTGACACACAAGGTACCACGGGGAAGGCTATTGCAAGAGCCGTCGTGGGCGAATACGGTCTCACAATCATAAAGCCCAAGGCGAGCCAGACACCCCGCGGAGTGCTGTGTTTTGGTTCTCCATCGTTCTCCACAGATCAAGAAAGCGTGCATGTGCCCTTCAAAGACGTTTTGTTTTGCGAAAAAACGCCCTCTGGAGATCTAGAAGTAGCGTACGCGGTGGAACACGGCGGCAAGATCGAGGTTTGCGAAGATCGCTTTGACGTCGGCGCGTACGCCCTGGACTCCCAGCCAGACGTGGCGAGGCAGGTGATGCTGCTCTCGTATCCACATTCAAAGTGCGGGTTACGTGTAATGGTTATTTTGAACAGCTACGGGGGCCAGGGAAACGCCCGCAAGTTGTACCAAAGCCAGGTTCTTCCTGTGTTGCGGGCCGCACGCGTGAAACACACCTATGTGGAGACCGAATACTCTGGCCACGCGTGCGACATTGCGCGCGAGTTGGAGATTTCCGAGTACGATGTTATCGCGTGCTGCTCGGGCGACGGGGTGCCGCACGAGGTGATGAACGGGTTCTACCAGCGCCCCGATCGCGAGCAGGCGTTTGAGAACATTGCAATCACGCAGCTTCCTTGCGGCTCGGGAAACGCGCTCTCGCTTAGCAGCTTCGGCACGAACCACGCGGGTGTCGCCGCAGTGAAGATGCTCAAGCTGGCTCGAAAGCGCATGGATGCCATGGCTGTGACACAGGGTGACGCGACCAAACTCTCGTTCCTTTCGCAGGCGTATGGAACCATTGCCGACTCGGATATTGGTACCGAGCACTTGCGGTGGATGGGCGCCATGCGGTTTGACTTTGGCGTCACGCAGCGGCTCCTTTCAAAGACATCGTACCCGTGCGACCTATACGTGAAGTACGCCTTGCAAGACAGTGTCGAGATACAACACCACTATGACAGATACAGGAGCAATTCCGCCGCTTTTTGTGGCGCCTCGGAGCAGAGCGTCGGAACCAGCGCCCCTCCTCTCCACATGCCTCCTCCAGAAGACTGGGAACGTTTACCGTCGGAGCTCACAGATAATCTCAGTATTTTCTACGTGGGAAAGATGCCGTACGTGCTGAGCGACGCCCAGTTTTTTCCTGCGGCGTTACCGAACGACGGGTGCATGGACATGATTGTCACCTCGGCGAAAACGTCATTCTTTAAAATGGCAAAATTGCTCTTTTCCGTGGACAGGGGCGCCCATGTACACTCACCCAATGTTTTACATGCAAAGATCGCCGCCTACAGGCTCGTGCCACGAATCAGTGCTGAAAACCACTTCATCTCCGTGGATGGCGAGAGCTTCCCTTTCGAACCGTTCCAAGTCGTCGTTCTTTGCAACGTCTTGACGGTTCTTTTGGATGATGGGGTTTTTGTCAATACTAGCTTCACTCGGGATACTTAGAGTTACACAAGACTCCTGCGCAGACTTGAAATTGGAACTCGCAATCGGTGTTTGTATTCTGTGGATTATGGGTGAAACCAGGGTGTCTGAGGCATACGGCCATATCTCTTTTTTGAATAGGCTTTGCCGTGGAATGGCGGAAAAGGTCATTTTGGCTGTTAATACTGAGAAGACTATTCTGTTTTACAAGGGGTGTAACGGTCTATTCGTGTGCTTCACCTCACGATCATTTCGAACATTTCCAAACACGGACTGCGTGTAAAGCGTTCTTGGTCGATGTTCCACTTGCAAGAAGCAGTTTTTGGCCATAAGCTTGCGGCTTCCTCAGATTTGTCCTGATAAACCTCTAAATCGGACAAATGAAATAGCAATAACTCGAAATGCGTGGTTAAATGAGGAAGGGGCTATCGCATATTCAAACCTGACATAAAGCCACGCTTTGGAGTGCAACAGTGGATTTTCAGGAGCAGTCACGAAAATAATGAATCTCATAAGCTCGGGTGAGCTACTGAGAACTATATATGTAAAATGCATTTAGCTGTACGCAAAACACAAGAACCAAGCCAAAGATCACAATGAAAAGTGAACGTGTTAAGGGTTTTACGACGACATCTTATTGAAGCCAATCCTCAAATCATGCCCATCTTATGATGTCATGTTTCTCGTTTCCACACCCTGTTTCACAGACCACCGGGTTCATTAAATTGATAGGCTAGGCCAAACGCAGTATACAGTCCAACTTTATGAAAAAGTCGTGACAATAGTCGGGGTCAAAGATCGAAAAAATGCACATACAACACTACAGCCTCAGCCAAGCCAATAAATTTATTGCTCGACTCCCAACAACCGAGGACAGAAAGCCCAATGAGTTCTAAGAAACTGTTGCACCACTTTTCTCTTATCTGTTGCAATTATATGCAGACTCGGAAAAAAAAAAAAACTAGTCTCCGCTTCCAGTCTCATTTGTTTTAAGCCGCAGGTACGGCGATAAGGGCGGCAGCATGGATTTGCCACTGTAAGTAGCTTTTGCTGATCTTGAGTCAGGCGGGAGTGATTCATCTCGATAGCAAGAACCTGTGCCATACCCAAGAAACAATGCGCTCATTCACAGCCCGTCAGATGCCGGAGGAGCGATTGTCTGATTTCGACTTGGCAGCATCTCACTGCTAGCGCACGCAGTATCTAACTGAATATTGTCTTCGTAAAATGTTGATGATCGGGTGCCCAGGAAAAAAAAAAACCAGCATGTTTTCGGTAAGACTAAGACGTGTATTCTGAGCGTTTCCGATTAAACTTTTTAGCCCTTCACACATTGGCAAGTACGAAGTGTGCACTAAACGTTATTGGTTCGACAGCTCCCACCAAGGTGCCTCTGACTGACGCACACCTCGACTCCATACATTTTGAAGGCAATAATTAGCCGACCTCCTGCGATTCTCTGAACATGGATTCAGGCGGGATGGACTAGGAATGGTTAAAAAAAGTGGCCATACTGGTCTAGTCTTAGTAATGAGGTGTGCACAGGAAAATGTGACGAGCCATATACGAAGGGCGTTGTGGGGATCTGATTGCGCCTCGTCTTTTTTTGCGCAAGATTACTCAAGGACCACGTCAGAATCTTGGCGGCGCGATAAGGCTTGCAGGGAGGCGCAAGCGGGAAGACGGGCAACTCGCATCGTAATATTGAACGGAGCCCTATGTATGAGGGCGACTAGCTCCGGGCTTCTGCTCGAAGCACCGATTCAACACGTAGCACAAGGGGGAAGCCCAAAGGTGAAAGAGGCCTGGAATATCAAGGAGCCCGATCAAGGGTGGAGATGGGTGTTCATGCACCGAAACGGCGTGCGGGCAGTTTTTTTTTCTTTTATTGGCGCGAAGTCGAGTCGCAACCATTGCCATAATTCGCTTGCGAGCGGCCGCGGGCCGCATCACTCAACACAGGGCCCCGGTGTGTTGGCGCTATAAAATGTAGTTCCGGATGAAGAGAGATCCACATAGCACCCAAAAACAGAATGAGCAAAAAAAAAAATTAAAAAAAAAAACACACACACATCCCGGCCAGCCAACAGTGAGTAAGGCCAACACCACAGCCCATTCCGCAAAAGCTTATTCCAGCTAACCATTATCAGTTTGAGTTTTCCCCTAGCAATTATCCTCCCGTAGGCCCAGGGCGACCAACGCGCGCCGGCAACTTTAAGTCAAACCAAAAAAAAAAGAAATGGGCTGGTGAATGCGTGCGCGCCTGCGCTTGGATCACGCCGGCCGCACACACCCCAATCTTGGCCCGGCGATACCGCAGTCTCGCACCCACCCAGCAGGATTCGTCCATATTGAAGCACCCCGTACGCATTTATAAATCCAAGTCTGCGGCACACGAACTTTTTGTCAGATTTTGATGCAAGTTTCCGACGAGCTCGCTGTTTGTTTTTCTTCCACGCCAGATCCGCCTCTACTGCCTCCTAAGTACTAGGGGGATACACCTTGGCTCGCCACTCTGAATCTATTTGCCTTAAAAGCCCTGTCCTACTATAAAGCGGCGTAATGCCATTTTCTCTCAGCAAATTCAAAACGAAGGTTGAGCGCAGGTTCTCAGAGCCTGCCGATTTTGACCGCGGCTCGCTTGCCCGTGACGACCGCCGCAACTCGCTGTCAAACGTCGTGATTGTCGTGACTGAGCCCGAGACCCTGCGTGCTTCCTCCACGTCATCTATTCCAAGCAACATCGTGCCCCGTTCGCGCCTGCGCAGTGTTTCCAAGAAGCAAGCAAAGGAACTCATCCGGCAGGAGACGTCGCTGGTGATTCAGAAGAAGCTTTTCTCGCTTTTGAAGGACTTGGGGCTCCAGCCACCGATCCCGTTAAAGACTTCTTCGAGTATGATCAGCAGCGTGCCGTCAAAGCTGGTGAATGTGCATGTTGCCAACACAAATGATTGTTTGTTCTTGGCTCCAGCTCTATCGACAAGCTTCACCTATGAGGACGACGAAAACGGAGGCAGCAATGTCCCTGAGCCGGATTCCATGACCGACTTTGCCTGTGGGATCGACGATGGCAGCTCCCTTTCTGCTGTATCGACGCCGAGACTGAGCCTTTCTTCGAGATCAGACACCTCAGAACCGCTGCCACCAGAAGACATTCTGTCAGCAATAATGAACACAATATCCAAGATAATGCGGGCGCTGAAATCGGCCAACTACTTGCGCTCACAGATTGACTCCCTGACCATGCTTCCACATCTCTTCGCGGTGATTGTCGAGCTTCAAAAGGACTCGTCCACGAAGACAGTAGAAGTCGAGTTTCTGTCCGTCACAAAAACTCTGTGGCCTATTGTAGATGGCCAAATCCGCCACCTTCTCGAAGAAAAGTTTAAGATTGGCAAATTGAAGTGGGATCTCAGTCTCGACGATGCCGATTTTTACATCAATGCTAACAATACCAGAGATACCCGACTCAGAGACATCAATCCACATCACTTAGCCAAAAGGACTAGGGAGTATAGACTCGTGGATGCACGCACAACTTCAAATGACTCTCTTGATGAGCGCTCCAGTCTTGCACTGTCGCGCCACAGTGCCGAATTCCTGTCTCAAGCAGGCCACGAGCCACCCGCAGATGTACAAAAAGCCGGTCTTTATGTATTTTTGCTCCCAATTTTGTTTCCAGCTAATATCCCAGCCACTGTCAACACATCACACGGTACTCTCTCACATAGGCTTACGGTTAAGGTTCCGGGACCCAACGAGAGAATGAGCAAAAAATCTGCCGCGAAAGCAGAATATGACTTGCCTATGGTACGAACTCCGCCGTCTTTAGCTTACTCAGTTGCAGATAAGCCCATATACATCAATAGGGTTTGGAACGAATCCCTCCACTATTCCATCATTTTCCCCAGAAAATACGCTCCTTTGGGATGTGAACACACCATTAACGTGAAGCTTGTTCCTTTAACCAAAGATGTGATCGTAAAGAGAATCAAGTTCAACGTACTCGAGCGTGTGACATATGTTTCGAAGGACCTTACAAAGGATTACGAGTATGATGGGGATGACCCATACGCGCGTTCGAAGAACCCAAAAGCTAAAGAGAGAATCGTGGCTCTTTGCGAACTTCGAACTCGTACTAAGAACACTTCCAATGGGTTGGAACCATTCAAAGAGGAAGTTTTGAGCTGCCCGGAAAACAACCTTCTTTACTCATGCTACGAACGGGAGAATCTATTTGACGGGGGGATGAGAACATCGAAGGATAGACCCGTGATGGTGGCTTCTCCTATAGACATCAATATTGCTTTGCCTTTCTTGACTTCTCGAGCTGACAAGGAACTTATTACTTCGAATGTCAGTGATCATGATGGACCCTCAGATTGGATTTTAGCATCTTCAAGTTCTCGAAGTCACTCTATGTCACGGCGAGGTCTGATTGCGAGTTTGGAATCTCCTTCCCTGCCGAATATTGGTAGTCTCGAGACTCACATAAGTCACTCAAATAGCGGTCATCTCTTTTCGAGTATTGATGCGGATGTTCTGAGGCTCGACTCGTTGTCGTTGCTGCCAAAAAAGCAAGCTGCAAGAGACCCTAGCATTGGCCGAGGATATACCACCATGGCAAAGGCGTTGTCGCCAGACTCTAATTATCGCCACATTCAGGTTTCACATCGGTTGCAAGTAGCTTTCCGAATCTCGAAACCTGACGTTGCAGACAACAACAAAATGCACCACTACGAAGTCGTGGTCGATACCCCTATTATTCTCTTGAGTGCCAAGTGCAGTGATGGTGCTTTACAGCTACCCGAATATGCTGAGGACAAAACCCAGACTAGCACGATGCAAACTGAGCGCCCTGCTGGTATTAATTTCCGCACCCCTTCTTACGTAAAGGATGGTGTCAGCATCAAGCCCTTTGATCCCACGGTTTGTGATAAATTACCATCATTTGAGGAAGCGACAATGACACTGTCCTCGATAAATATGAGGTCTTCTTCTGTCACGAGTATGGACCCTAGCACTCCATCGAATCCCCCAGCTTACGAAAATGTTTCGCATCAAAGTGAACGTAATTCTTCCCAAGAGAATCCCAGGATTGATGATATGTTGAATGAAACATATGGTCCACTCAATAGGAAACCCTCCTCAATACGAGCCTCTTTAGAGAATTCTTTCGCACAGCCTCCAGTATTGAGAAACCGGTCGTCAAGCGGCAGCGGGTTGAGCAGCAATGGAGTGAGCCTGACAGACGACTCATCTAAATTTGCACAATCAGAAGGAATAGATAATTCTGCGTCCTCAGATGATTCTTCAACACTGAGCATGCACAGTGACCTGGAAGCATCAAATGGCAATGTCATGGACTTTTCGGAACTGACTGAAGGAATCCTAGATGATCCCGTGACATGTGTGAATAACAGCAATGAAAATATTGTTGGTTCTAAGAATTCGGAAGTGCATAGCGCGACGAAGGAATCGCAATTTGTTCAGCGTCTCCCGCTCCTTCGAAACGAGAGCATGGGCGGCTTGGAATTACAAGAAGAATCTACAGTGAAAAACAGGGGACTTACTTCAAATGAATGGAGTAAAATGCTGATGGAGACTTTGAATGAAGAATCTCAACCACAATCTTTATTCCATGCATACTGAGATTGTTGTATATGTATATTTATTTTTGCATATCGCTTTGGCTCAAACCTGTAGAAATTAATTGGCGCGACGAAGTGTGAGAAAATAAGGTGAGATAGCAAAACCTATAAGACATCAGTACACCAACACAGTATGGGCTGATGAATCAGTGGCGATCAACGTAGGATTTATTGCAATATATAGATGACACGATCCGTGATACCTCGCAATGGTAAGGTTGCGGTAATTGGTGCTGGAATTTCGGGCTTATGCTACACCTATTTCCTCAACAAGCTTCGTCCCGATGTCCACATATATTTACATGAGGCATCAAAAGAACCTGGCGGATGGATAAATTCCGTGAAACTCAGTGATAATGACTCCAGAATCACACTAGAGAAAGGACCAAGGACTTTAAGAGGTGTTAGTGATGGCACTTTACTCATCGTCGATATAATGAAACAGTTAGGACTTGAAAACGAAGTAGAAGTCATGAGAGCAACCTCCCCAGCAAATAGGAAATGGCTTCTAGATCCGTCTGGTCACTTGGTACAAGTCCCAAATTCCCTTCTACTGTTTGTCAAGTTTATGTTTAGCGACATAAGCCAGGGATTGATACCTGGTATTCTTCGTGAACCATTTCGCAAGTCAGTAATTTCTAACGATGACGAATCAATCAGATCTTTTATCACTAGACGATTCGGTACCCCGCAGTTGGCTGATAATGTATTAAGTGCTGTGATGCATGGTATATATAGCGGAGATGTTGAAAATTTAAGTGTTCGTGCTACGTTACCAAATATGGTGAAGCTCGAGCGTGAGCATGGGTCCATCGTGAGGGCCGTGATGCAGAAAATGGCATCAAAAAAGAAGACACCAGAGGCAAATGTATATCTTGAGCAGTACGAGAAGCAAATCTCGACTGACGCGAACCTTAAAGGTATTGCCTCAAAATTGAAAAAGTATCCCATTTTGAGACTACATAGTGGGCTTCAAACATTACCGTTGGCTATGACGCAGTACTTACAAAGCCAGTCTAACATCAACCTCCATTTCGGTGAGAAAGTATCGTCGTTGGATTTGAAGGATTGTTCGGTGACTGCTGCTGGCCGTACTCAGGTATTTGATCATGTCAGACATACACTGGGATTGCAAGGTCTCTCGCACATGACGAAGTTCAAAAACGAAGACACCGCTCAGACCCTTCAAAGCCTCGAATACTCGACAATTTTCCTCGCAAATATATACACGAAAAGGAAGGGCCTTATCCCCAAAGACGGAAATGGGTTTGGGTTCTTAGTCCCACGAAGAAATCAGAACCCTGAGTCGCTTCTAGGGGTCATTTACGATTCAGACACCGAGCTGGACGCCGAGAGATTTATCGATGGAACTAAATTTGGAAGTGCAGCCTACGACAAAATCACGTTGATGATTGGTGGCCACTACTTCACTAAGCGTGGGATCCCCTCTAACAGAGCCAATCTAAAAGCCACCCGGGACGTTTTGCAAAACATATTGAATGTTAATTTGGCGAACTATAACATCATTGAACGTGACGAGGCACACGAAAAAGGTCGCGAGATCCTGCTCAAGGAAGATGACTTGCTCATTTCTTATAATCTTCACCAGAACTGCATCCCTCAGTACAACGTTGGATTTTTGGAGAAGTCGACATTCATTCGTGACTGTGTGACAGCAGAGTCCGCTGGAAGGGTCTCTCTCGGAGGCCCTTGCTTGGGAAAGTTGGGGGTGCCTGACTGTGTCATGAACGAACTAGAGGCGGCATTGCTAGCTCAACAAGTCGAGTGAGGGCTTCATACGCAAAGCATTCGGAAGCGATCGACGAAGCCGCGCGAGTTACGTCGTAATTCATGCAGAAACACATAGCGCCATAAATAGGTGAATTTTGCAATTCAATTCTCGGCAATTTCCTTCTCCGCTGCAGCGATAGCTGTAGTTTTCTCTTTCGCGTATTCAATGTGAATGTCTTTGCCTAAGATGTTGATATGTTGAAGTGACTTCAACGCATGCGACGCAGATTCCAAGCTCTCAAAAACAATGTGGGCTTGGCCTTTCATTTTCATGTTTATATCAAGAACTTCGCCATACGTTGAGAAGATCAAGTAAAGGCTGTGCTTGAGAAGGACACGGTTCGTCTTATCGTTGAGGTTCCGAACATATAATGTCTGCTGGACTTCCAGCTTCAGTCGTTTGGCAGGCCGGTCCATTGTACCGGCACTTCGTTTACTGGCAGCCATCATAACTACTTGTTTGCGTGGTTTATAGAAGCAAGAAGAGACTTTTGAGGACGCGCGTGCATGAGGCAGAGTCGATGAGCGGTTGGGCGCGGGGCGTTCCAGTAGCAATGCCTCAAAAGGTGGTGAGAGTAAATTGGCGAAGAAAAAATGTGTGTAGATAAACAGACTCATGACCCCAATTAGAACGATTTTGACGACCCTTCGCCAGAGGGTGAGTTGAAATAAGAAATAAAGCGACTGTTGAATGCTCGAGGTCCATGAGAAGCTTGCAAACAAATTGCAAGTTGAAGTCAATACCAGTAAATCAATTGCCAGTTAGGAACTGCTGAAATAAGTTTTTCTGCGTTGAATGGCTTTTTGATTCGCTTCGGAGAAGAACCTGGCCATTTGAGTTTTATGTGAGTATTTTTCAATACGTGAATCCTATGTACGTGTTTCAACTCTTTTGAGCTATAAGTGCCTGGAGACGCTCCTCAAACTCTACCGAGTCGAGTTTGCTAACCATCTCATCTATCTTGCTGCCCTCCATAAAGCCCGGCAAATCATGAATAGAATGCCCGCAACGATGGTCTGTCACCCTGTTCTGCGGATAGTTATACGTGCGAATTTTGTCAGAGCGATCAGTGGTACTTACCTGGTCGGTTCTTAATTTCTTCTGCTCGGCGATCTCCTTCTCACGATCCAACTGAGCCAATCTGGCTCTCAAAATGGAAAATGCCTTCGCCTTATTTCTTGGTTGCGACCTCTCGTCCTGTTGACTCACAATAATGCCAGTGGGAATATGCACAAGACGCACTGCCGAATCTGTAGTGTTGACGTGCTGACCACCTTTTCCACCCGCTCTCATGGTATCTATACGGACTTCTCCTGGTGCAAACTGCCTCTCATCCTCTTTCAAAGACAGCTCGGTACCATCGGAGACTTTGGGCAACACAACGACTGCTGCCGTTGAAGTGTGAATGCGACCTTTTGTTTCCGTTGCCGGAATACGCTGGACCCTATGAATTCCACTCTCGTGCCTTAAGAAGTCGTATGCCTCAGGAGAATCGATACTGATGATCGCCTCGTTAAGCATGCCTGTTGTTCCGCGAGCCTCGCTGATAACTGTAGTACGCCAGCGTTTTTGGTTGGCCACATTTAAATACAAGTTTAAGAGATCCTCGGTGAAAAGTGCCGCTTCTGAACCACCTACCCCTGGGCGAAGTTCCATGATGGCCGGCTTATCATTGTGAATGATGGGTGGTAATAGCTGTCTCTCTAACGCCTGTTTTGTTTGTGATAGTTGCGAAAGAAGTCCCAGCATTTCGGATTCTGCTTCTTTCATGAGTTCTTCATCTGCTTCCTCATCTATCATTTCACGTAACGTGATAAAATCCGAGCTAGCTTCTTTGTATCGATCAAGGTTCGCCATTATGACCGAAAGCCGCGAGAATTTAACGCTAGTATCCTGGTCAAACGAGCCTTTAGCAATTGCCTTTTCAACTGCATCGAATTCTTTCGTCAAAGTTTCTGCTCTTTGAAGAAGTAACGGGTGGATTGGCTTGAATGAAGTACACGCCTGGGTAGAATTGAGCCGGAACGCCGCGCCGTGGAAGGGCGTGGCTCGAAATAGTAATACTGCTTGATTTATGTGACCTTTTAGTCTTCTCATGGCTTTTCCGATGCACGCAGCTGAATAGCACTGAGAATTGAACGCAGAAACTCTTATTGTTGGTCTGCTGATATGCTGGAATAGATGGTTAAGGCTTTGAGTAATTCTTGAAAGCACGAATGTATGATGTAGGGAGTTTGTGCTTGTTTCTCTATATTTTTAAACTATACGCCCAGAACATCTTTTTTGATCTTGAAATCTGATGTCGCACTTTTTTTCAAGCGCATGGACTATGAGATCTAATACCGTGGAGATACTACATGTCCTCTACTAGCAAGCCAACTTCGCTTTCAGAGTTTGAAGATGCCATTAAAGAACTCCCAAGCGACACGATTTTGAACTTAAGCAATTCATTAGAAATCTCTTTAGATAAATTGCTGGAAACAAACGCCTATCTTCTAAACGAGATCTCGAGCACAAAAGATATGGTTGACCGCAAATTGTACGATGACACTATAACTGAAAACAAGCAGGTCATCAAAAGCCAACAGCAGAAGTTGGCCATCTCACAACGTGAGCTTAAGATTCGCAATTTGTCGCAGGACAAGGAAGCTCCCTGCGAAGGCGTATATTTATAAAAGCACACCTCTTGAGAGGAATAGCATCCCAAACTGGCATATGCTTTCAGTTTTAACGTTCCTAGAGAGCCTGAGCAATGCATCAATTTAGAATTGCCGTCAATGTGCTCATCAAGCTCCACAGGTGAGACTTTCATATCTAGTGGATTGAACTATATACTACCACATGTCGGGGATATTCTCCTGCTATATACATTTTTTATTTTTTTTCCACCGGTGTAAACTCGGTTCCAAATAATTTGTTAATGAAAGGTTTTTCCTCCAAACGAAGTGGGTCTTCGGGCTTCTTGCATACCAAGAGCCACGTCGAGCCCAAATGCACCCTTTTCTCATATGTGATGTCTAGTCCAGCATCATCAATCATCTCACCAATGTCTAGATTCCATCTGCATGCCCAAGTATGCATTCTCTTTTCGGCGCGGAAGTCCAAATGTTTGTTTACGAAATCCCAAGTAGATCTGCCATGCTCCAAAAGCACAATGCGTCCTCCAGGCTTCAACAAAGAGGCCATGTTCTTCAACGCCTTTACTGGATCTTCGTGAGCACAAAGGCCAAACGCCTCTATCACCGTGTCGTACTTGAATGAGTCCAGGGCAAGATTAACCAAATCCTCGGCTTTTCCCACAGCGAATGCGGCATTCTTATACTTGGGGAACTTGTTGCGGAACTTCTTCTGCGTCTCTTCCACCATCTTGCTTGAGGAATCAATGAAGGTGATTGAGTCGACTTGTTCAGTGTTGAGATAGGGAATGTTTCTACCAGTGCCGGATGCTACTTCGAGCACATCGCCCTGCGCTTGACGCATGAGCCATTTTCTTCTGCTCCCCATCATTATTCCTCTTTCCTCCCATTTGACCTGATCATCATACGCGGCTGCAAGTCCATCAAAGAATTCCGTAGTGTCTTGTGCAGGCTGTATATTGGGGTTGGTATCGTTCGAAAGCCTTGGCTCTTCGGACTCCAACTCAATTTGTGGTATATTCTCACCATCTTTATCATTGTCAGCCAGGGCCACCTTCTGTGTGGGCTTTGCTTGCCTGCTATACCACTCATCGAGATCTTCTGGGGTTGGCTCAAACATGACAGATGTGTCAAAAAGGTTTTTTCTCCTAAATTCCTTGCGCATCATTTGATAGAGCTTGAACTTTTTGTTTTCCCGGGGTTTCAATTTGTCTGTACTGAAGGCCTTAAACTTGAGGTATTCATATTCACTGAGACTGGCTGGGTCTTGAGCGTACTTTTGTTTGATGTGTCTCATTTGTTTGTCCTCGTGGTACCGGTCACGCATGTAGAAGTAGAATGCCACAAGCATCACGCCAAACGAGCCTAGATAGTATTTCGTCATCTTCCGCTTGAACTCAGTTGTCTCAAAATACTTGGCCCATTGTTTGTATTTAGGAAGTTTCTCTAGCTTTCGTTGTTCTTGCGCTTTCTTATGATCAAAGGGGAACGGGGTTTGAGCGTAACCTCTTTTGGAAAGACATGTTCCAGGTACCACCAAGAAGCTTACATTCATGCTCCTCTTTGCCCTGGCCTCTTGAGTCAATCCTTGAACGCCTTGGCGCAGGTATCGTGAAATCTGACGACAGAACATTCTGGACAATCACTCCAATTCCAGGAGTCAATAGGGTGGAGCTTGAGGTTTTCAGTCAGTTTTTTCGCGTTGATATTCGCACCCAGGAATATCCGGGATCTGTATTTACACGAGTAGGCAGTTCTTCACATGGAGTACTAGCTGATGTTGCTCAGTCGTTCAAGACTTTAGAATTCAATCCAGATGATAGCCAATGTTTGATGATTGCTGATTCTTATCAGTCATGATCTTCCCCTGACGATGTAGGAACGTGCAAAAGGGCACTTCTAGAATTAACAACTACGCATTAAGACGGTTAGTTTGAACATGTCTATAGCATACAAGACCAGAACCAGATTGAAAGAGAATACGACGCTAAAAAAAAGCATGCTGATTCCTCCGCAAATCGAGGCTGTGTATAAGGCACTCGAAGAAACAGATGCATAGAAGAAGTGAAGCACACCTTCAGTCTCTTTCAAGCGATATTGACACTCAATGCAATTACAAATCTTATAAACAAATAGGTCCAGGTTGTTACTGTTTCTTTTCTCTTTTGGAAATTCATATTCTTATCAAGATGAGGAGAAGTATCGATTAATGTAGACGTTGCTATGGAAAATTACCATGGAGTCGTGTCCGGCCCACAGTGCTGGAGGCTCATTTTCTTGTCCAGTGCCACATCGAGAGGCAACCACTTTCATCGTAAGTCCTTACAAAAAGTACACAAATTAAGCCCAATTATGTCGGCACTCACCCCAATCTTAGAAGAAGCCAGCGTTGCCGTCGTGCAAAAGAGATACGACGACGCTGAGCGCAAATACTACGAGGCAATTTACGCGAAGTTCGAAGGCGACGACCAAAATAAGAGGACTCGTTTCTTGCAAGATCAAGAAACTGCTATTGTCAAATTAGGCAAGGTTTATCAGAACAACCAGTCTGCAGCAAAATTGGATGAATTGATCCGTAATTCGCGGGATGTTTTGAGTACCTTTGCCAAGTCCAAAACAGCAAAGATTGTCAAGACTCTAGTCGAGGATTTCGACAAAATACCAGATTCTTTGGACCCACAAATTCTGGCGATTAAAGAGTGTATTGACTGGGCTGTCGAAAACAAATTGTCATTTTTGAGACAGCAGTTGCAATTGAAGTTGTCAGCAAAATTGTACAATAAGGGCCTTTACCAGGAAGGCTTGGTTATCATCACTGGTTTGTTAAGGGAGTACAAAAAATTGGACGACAAGTCTTCATTGGTGGAAGTACAGTTGGTGGAGTCGCAAATTTACCATGCTTTACGCAACATCCCCAAATCGAGGGCGGCTTTGACTAGTGCCAGAACTTCGGCAAACTCGATATATTGTCCAACATTATTGCAAGCTGAGCTTGATTGTCAAAGTGGCATTTTGAACGCCGAAGACAAAGATTACAAGACGGCGTTTTCATACTTCTATGAATCTTTTGAAGGATACAACTCGCAGAATGACGATCGCGCAATTCTTGTATTGAAATACATGTTACTAACCAAAATCATGTTGAATTTGATAGACGACGTTAACACTATTTTAAACCACAAGAATGTCATCAAGTATCAGTCCAGAGATATTGATGCCATGAAGTCGATTGCGACAGCATACTCGAACAGGTCTTTGAAGGAATTTGAGACATCTTTGACAACGTACTCATCGGAATTGAGATCTGATCAAATCATCAAGAATCACTTTAATGCGTTATACGACAACTTATTGGAAAAAAATTTGTTGAAGATCATTGAGTCCTACAGTGTTGTCGAAATTTCACATATATCGAACACAATTGGCTTGAATATGCAGCAAGTGGAAGGTAAGTTGTCCCAGATGATCCTAGATAAGGTATTCTACGGCGTATTAGACCAAGGAAATGGCTGGCTTATTATTTACGACCAACCCAGAACTGACGCGGCATATGAAGCGTCTTTGGAGTTAGTCAAGAACATGTCCTCTGTGGTTGACTCATTGTACGAAAAAGCCTCGGCTTTGAATTAAAGCGCAAAAAAATAGTTTGCACCTCAAATATACATTCAAGTGGTTGACAGAGCCCATCAAGCAGTAATTCCTGTTTTGTTTCCATCCGCTGCTACGGCAGCTACTTCGGCTGCCAAGACAACAAATTCACTGATTCTTCCACACGACAAAAAACATTCAAGGAAATCGTTTTCTTTGTCGTTAGCAACCTCGCCCACCAACAGGAAGGCTTTGCGCATATACTTTGAATCATGCGATCCTACCACATGAAATATCTGCAAGAGCTCAATAATGAAATATGGTACATAGATAGAACGATATTCCATGTATATCTCTGAATTTAGAGGCGATGTCTCTAAAATTTCACGAAACCAAGTAAGAATAAGACTTTGGATTTTACTCACCACTTTTTGGACAGATTTTTCCACATCTCTCGACATCCAATAAACACTCGATTTATCGTCAATAAATGCCTTCCATTCATCTAGAAGAAGAAGACACTCAAGAAATTTTTCATACTGAAGCAACTCATTTTTTTGAGTCTCAGTCACTGAGGACACAACTTTTGCTAATCCGAGAGATTTTGTTTGCAAGTCGAAGTCATGGTTTTTGAGAAGAGTCTTGAGGTTTTTGCCCTTTCCAAATTCTTTGATAGCCTTTAAGCGACCCGTGGAAAGAAACCTTTGAAATACTGTACATGTAGCTGATATGGCATCTTCATACATGCTGTTCTCATAAAACCAATCGACCGCTTTGCACAACTTGAAGTCAACATCATCAATTTTTGAGTTTTCGATTTTGATTTCGCTTTGGGGGAGATAATGTCCCTCCGTTTCACACATAACTCTTTCAACAGTTCTCTTCAAAACATTATGAATTTTGTATTCATAATGGTCTGGAATATTGTCGGTGCTTGTATTACAGCGAGCTCCTGTTTCGCTTGGATTGCTAAGACCCAATCTTTTAAATGTTTCAAGCTGTTTAGCGCGTTGTTCTGAATCCGTGATGGTGGAGAGAAATATGGAATAGCATTCGCGCACGTCTCTTTCATCGGGGATGAACGCCAAGTAGATTGGCACGAGATCTTCGTATCCGTACTCGGATAACTTAGAGATATATCTTGTGATGATTTTTGTGGGTGTTTTTGAACCTTCATGCAAACCACAAAGCGAGGTGAACACTGCCAAATGCGCCAATACTCGTAGAATGTGTTTATCTCCCACGATGCTCAGTTGTAAAGACTTGGAAGTGTTGTCGAGAAAGAAGTTCAATTGATTGATGAGAATGGCACCCATTATAACGCGGAACGGGTTTTTGCTTTCTTCAGAAAGAGTGGATGATTTCAGCAACGTATTTAATATTGTTTCGACAGATGTGTGCTTTGGTGTAGGAAATGACACTGACGGGAGACTTTCGGACTCGCCATTTCCTGGAAGGGTTGTCTGCATGAATAGGCGCACGTGGTGAGTGAGGAGCTGGTTGACATAGAGAAGTAGGCACTTTTCCCAATCACACCTTGCGTGTTGAATGTTTTCTGTTTGATCTCCTCCAGATAAGTAGGAGTATATTAGACGCTCCTCTATAGGCAAACGTTCTTCCTTGGATAAATTGTAGACTGTCTGGAGCCAGAGATACTTGTGTCTCAAGCCTGAAGGCTCGGAAGCTGTCAGATTGAGAATATCCCCACCGTCATTATCGCTGGCTATGAGGTCTTGACCGTCAAGGACCGGATCAACATAATCCTGCAGAGCCCCGACCAAAATGAGAGCTACAGTGAAGTTTCCCGTCTGGCTTGCATAGTCGACAGCGCGTTGGTATTCACCAGCCAACACTAAGTTGTAAATAACCTCGAAGTTTGCCGAATCAGTGCTCAGGTCAGCAGCAACAATTTCTTTACCTGATACCAATGGAGCGTCTACATCCAATGATTCAACCAAATTATTGTTTTTTGGCAGCGAAGCCAATGTAGCCAAGTCTTTGTTCTGAAGTGCAACTTTGGTGTTGGCCCATTTTGCTGCATTGGCGGCAACAAAGGGCAGTGGAACCTCCTGAGCGTTTTGCTGGAGCCAGTGTATAATCATGATCAATTCCCTCAACTTAGGCTGTGCTTGCAAAAATGCTTTTTGCTTTGTTGAGAAGGACGAGAAGTCATAGGTTTGCACCAGCTCACGATCTTCACTGAGCCGGAAAGAGTACAATGTAGATGCCAAGTGCCACATTTTGGTTTCCAAGTCCCAGCTGGTAAACTCCTGTTCATCTTCTGCAGAAGCATCGTCACCCATCTCAGTAAGTTTTCTTCCAGCGTCGAGCGCTCGAGCGGCAGAAACAGAAATAAAATTCTGCGTGATGTCAAACGGGCTCACGTCTCCAGAACTCATTTGAAAGTTCTCTAAGATCTGTGCAAACTGTACCTCGGGGGGTACCTGCGCCGCTGAATAAGCCGAGGATTCTTCCATCTCGCTTAGAGTCAAAAGATTATTATTGCTTGGTAATCAAGGATGGAATGGATCTTGCCTCGTGCTTAACTACGGCTCACCATATGTATTGAAGTAAACATATCGCAGACTTTTCGGAGTCGTGCGCGGCCCCGGTAATCGAGATGCTCGCCCTACTGTAAGAATGAAACGGTGAGACGAGGAGAGCATTCATAGCACACAGCAAAAAAGAACGTGGCCGCTTGAGACGGAATCTTCTTAAATGTAGATGTAGCTTTCTAGCACATACTGAAGTTGAGACATGTGCTGGGTTTACGCGCAAGTATATATGGCCCCGAATAAATGAGTGCGGCCCGGAACCAAGTCGGGCTTGGGCCTCTGTTGCTGCGGAACCATACACTGCGCAGTCCAGAAGATAACAAAACGCACGAAAATCAATGATTCTGCTTCGAAATCATTTTTTTTTTTTTTTAATTTTTAGCTATCCCAACATGTTTTAGGCCGAGATTGCTGAGAATGTTCATTCCTTTATCATATGGCGAGCGATGCTTATGCTTAAAGTGGAAGGCGAGCAGTCTCGGCACGCTCGATCCCCGCAAAACCTAGTGAGACATTTAGTTTGGCCCAAAGCTGTATCTGGCGCGCACGGCCCTGGGACCCTATGCCGACAGGAACACTTATCACTTCACCCCAGCGTTTAGCACCACTATTTGTCTTTCTCTCTATTCTCAGTCACCTCGATTTTTGCAAGGCTAGTCATTGCAGAAGAGATAGACAGACAGCTACGATTAATATCTAGCTTACTCAATCTACGGGTATAATTGTTTGACACAAGTGCCTCAAGGCTTCCCCACGAACCCTATCGTCTACCAGAAACTATCCGGATCGGTTTGTATTTGCATTGAAGCGACGCAAAAACCATTGTTGTGAAAAAAAAGGGCTGGATTGCTATCATAATCACGCTTTCAATTGATAATTTACGACTCCTGACGACCATATTGCCCAGCATGTCACATTTGGAGCACCTGTGCGACCCTTCTTTTGAACATGAAGAGGATAATAATCCGTTTCCTGAAAGCGGGCTCATCAGCATTATAAAAAAAGACAAAAATTTCAAAAGTAGTCATGAGACTGAGGAAGAAGATCATAGAATGCTACGTTCAAGTGTGCCACGACAAACTTCAGAGTCTGGCTCGAATTCACCCAGGGACGAAGACACAGACGACGATGCGGGATCTCTCTTGCTCTTTCAAGGCGAAGATGTAAACACATTGCAGCTTGATCATAAAAGCAGAGTATCGAGGCTCTTGCTTCCCAGGAATGATGTACACATTTCGATCAGCGAAGCAGGCAAGTCAAACGAGGGTTTAGCGAACGCCTCGAAGAAGTATATTGTGTACACGATCACGTTGACTGATCTGCAAGGTAATGAGATCCAGACAAGAAGACGATACTCGGATTTTGAGGGCCTACGAGATATCCTCACCCGCATCTTTCCTCTCGTGGTGATCCCGCCGATTCCCCCCAAGAATTATTTTTCATTTCGCGTGCTCAACGGTTTTGTTGGGTCAGCGCCAAATGGAAATGGACCTGCTTCTCCCAACGGACCTTCAAATAATACAGGCATAGACTCCCCGCAGACCACCGGACCTTCCCACTCCTACATCAATTCAAACTATTTAAACAAGAGCAGGCTTATTGAACACCGCAAGAGACTTCTTGCAAACTTCCTTAATAACTGTCTTCTCATCCCACAGATTCGAAAACTTGGGTTTTTTGCCAAGTTCTTGGATCCATCGTCCAATTGGTCCGATGAAGTCAAATTCATAAACGACCAGCTTCCGAAGTCCGTATACCAGCTGAACCCAGAAAATGGCTTGAATACTGATCCCATATATGCTAGCTTACCTCTTCCCTTGTCCAATCATGCGATTAGCCTACCATTTCTGAACTCTCTTACAAGCAAGTTCTTTGCCCTGAAGAAGAACATCGCGGGGTCATCTTCTCTGACCGCCACGGAATCTCAACTCTCAACGCAAGCGTCTTCAACGCTGGCTGAGACATTGGACTCACCAGCATCTACACAGAGTTGTGACAAAACTTCTGATGCAATTTCCAAGAGCGGCAACAGAAACCGTATTGCAAGTAAGTCTCAGTTAGATGAAAACAACAAGAAAATCGTGAACAACTACGTTGGCCTTACGAACGATTATGTTGACCTAGGTGCTTTTCTCAATAGTTTTTCTGTGATTCTTGCTGATACTACACAAGTTGAATACTCAAAGGAAGCGCGAGATAATGATATCAAAATTGATTTTATCTTTGACCGCGTTGGCTTGGCATTTGATAGCTCCCTCAGTACTATAAATCACCTCATATCAGAATTGGAAACAAAATTTTCCGAGCCATTGGGCGAAGTCGTGAAGTATACGTCCGTGTTTGAGGCGACAAAAAGATTTGAAGCTAGAAAATTGAAGCAAGGCAGTTTGGTCGAATTGGAAATA
This sequence comes from Metschnikowia zobellii, assembly GCA_939531405.1. Taxonomy (NCBI): domain Eukaryota; kingdom Fungi; phylum Ascomycota; class Pichiomycetes; order Serinales; family Metschnikowiaceae; genus Metschnikowia; species Metschnikowia zobellii. The sequence goes on along the minus strand of OW618031.1, from coordinate 392,071 downwards.
AAGGAAAAAAAGAAAGAATTAGCAGACTGTCTCCGGGCTGAAATGGAAGTCAGCAAAATAGAAAAAGGTATTCAAACTCAGTCATCGAACAAGAGCACTACCTATAGTCTTGGAACAAGTCCGAATCCTGTTGGATCAGAAAAGACCAGTTCAAAAACCAGATTTTTGCCAAGCATAGGGTCAATGAAAAAAATTACGAAATACGTGACCGACATCATGGATCAAAATCCGGAGTTGACTAGAAAACAGAGAATATCTCAATTGCAAGAACGGATATGCATGCTCGAAAAATGTCAACAAGTAATGTTGCAAGACATTTCATACATTACTGACGAGCTAAGCCAAAATGCAGAGAAATTTAAAAGAAATGAGCTTAAGTCTATGTTTAAAATTCTTTTGAACTATAACCGATTACTTATTTCGTGGGCAAAGACAAACATTGAGATATGGGAAGAAGCAAGGGATGAAATCAGAAAGTTACGCCAGTAATTCGTCGATGTACCTCATTACAGCAGGCCTTGGCTGCGTAATATTTTTATAGCGAGCCATATCATCGGGAAATTTATCGAGGGCACCCCGTAGCCGAACAGCAGCTTCCATATTTTCCTTAAACTCACTCATCGGGTGCAAGTAAGTTCTCACGGTGAACACAGTTGCTTTAGTCTTGGGGAGCTTTATGAGAACTTGTCTCTCACTCCGGTAGTGAACTTGATCGTTAAAGTCAAGATCTTCGAAGGGAATTGGCGTGTTCAATTGTTCCTCAGTCAAATGATAGCCTTTGTTTTCATCATCAACATAGAATTTCCCATGAGTTTGAAGGGAGAAGTTCGACCTCGAAACGAGCTCTCCAGGCTTCAATTTATCAAAAAAGCGGTTCATTGACAATTTGAGCTTTGACTCGTATCCCGGGATCGGTTCATGGATCTTGGAAAGAGGTTGATTGAATTTATCGGCAGGATCGAATCCCGCTCCAAAACCGAAAATACCTGCCTTAAAAACGTATTCATCTCCATGAGGTTGATCTTTTCTGGATGGGTCCTTTAAGAGTATGATGAAGTCCTCTTCAATAGTGCGAACCAAATATTTGAGCAAATCTTTGGTAACAGATACGCTAGAGGACTTTGCTGGAATGAACTCGCCAGTAATGTGGTTTTTGATCTTATCTTCAATATGTTCAAAGTACATTGGGTACTTCTGAGACATGTAAGTTACTGCCACGTCATAGAACTCTCGCACGGAAGCTTCTGCCTCTGGCGTAATAAAGACGGTACTTTTTTCCATATCTTTGTTGGCAGGGTATGCGGGGTGAGTATTTGTGGTAAGCTTGGTTTTCTCTTCTATGCGCTTGAGGTATGTATTTTCAATCAAGAACCATTCCGACACGTCAACCTTGCGAATCCCCATGGTCAATTTGTACTCCTTGTCTTTAAAAGGATAGGTCTTGAGTGGGGCTTCTTCGTCCCATTTGAAGTCTGAAGAAACGGGAGAAACTTCAAATAAATTCTCATCAGAGCTCTCTGGTTTTACTAATGTCTTTTGGGATTTGCGGAATTTGTTCAGCAATACGAGGGTCAGAAGAATGATGGCAGTCGCTAATAACACGTTTCCAAACAGAATTGAATATTCGAGCATGATAAATGTTTTGTATTGATGTATGGGTCAAAGAAAACCCTCACTTGGTCGTCGATGCCGGTATTTATCTCTTAAAATGTCGTCCGATTAAATCTAAAAACGTTGATCAAGACACTCCCAGATAAGCCGCGGTACTATGATAAGATTCGGAAACATGTTTCCGCGATTCTGCTTAAGTTGACAAGCGCCCTGCGTGATGAGTCAATTTCCACATACTTGCATCAAATAAGTTTGGTTGAACTTGATCCAGAGCTTACTAGGATATAATTAAAGTCCTTTATTGATCAGCAAAGTAATTTGATATAAGTAAAGGCAAAATAAATGCCGTTTGGTTCTATGGTCACAAAGGCTCTGATATTTTTAGTTCTTCCATGCTAGCAAGACGCGGAATTTCTTTCCCGATTAAGTATTCGTTTCCCCCGCTTCGTAGATGTCAAAAGAGACGTTGACTTCGATAGGTCCGAGTCACAAACAACTAGCAATTGAACGTTGATACGTTACGTGCACGAGTCAAAGATTCACCGCGTCCAGTTCGACGTCTTTCTTTCTTCTCATGAATTGCAGAGTGTGATTTACCTGTGAGCGTGCTTCTTTTTTAGTTTTTAAAAAAATTGCGAAAATAAATATTTTAACCTCTAACCAGTGCGGGGTGTTTGAAAGTCGCATTTCTATATTATTTTCCAAGCATATCGATTGATGGACGCTTATGAATTACGGAAGCTAAATAATACTGGTGTAGATCTTGAATTTGAGAAGATCTTTAGAAACATAAATCGGCAAGACTTTTTGAAACATTAATTCTTGCTTATCAATAAAGCTCCTCTCACAATCATTAGGCACGGTTTAAACATTGTATGATGAATAACTTCCTCTCAATTCTGTAAAAAGAGTTATGAGTCAATTGATTACTTACGAAAGCAACATTTCAGCATATGTGACAGCGAAATGTTAATTTTTCATCGTCAAGTACATGAGATATGTCTCAACCGATTTCGAATGTACGGGTGCGAAGCCTCATCTCCGGGAATATTTTGCAGCTCACTTGAGATCGGACGTCAGTATAACCAAGCCAATTTAGTTTTGAAATGAAATCTTCCGGACAATTGATTTCCAAATATTTCTCAGAAGATCAAAAAAGTCAGTTTGCCATAGCTCTCGCGGCGAACTTGATACAGAATCCTCAGGATCTGCTAGTGTTGGCCGAGCTCATCCCCCACTTGGATTCAAGCGTTTTAAGTACAGTTTATCCAAAGGCTCTCGAATTTATTTTGTCATGTATTGAAAAAGACGACGAAGATTCCTTTCTGTTTGCAATGGAACTTTTGAAGCTGTCCCGAAACCTTTTCACGGATGCTTGGACTTCAATACTTTTAATGCTCGGGGAAGGCACCGATTGTCCAGAAAACTTCGTTCCAAAGTTTCGAAAATTCTGCAGTCTACCTACTAGAAAATTTTCCGAAGACTTTGGGCTACAAGTGTCGGGAAAGAATGGGACAAATACAAAAATTTTAGGCTTGTTTTCATTCCTCTCACAATTATACACTTGCGAAGCATTCGCCACGCTGCTCGATCTTACTTCTGCTGATAAGGTCATGTGTCTTTATCTAGGTCATGAAGACAGCGCCATCGCGACTGCGTGCTCGCAGCTTTTGAGATGGAGGATAAACTCGATTGGTGAGCAGAGCAGGCACAGCTTGGAGTCTGCGGACTATTACTGGAACTTAATCTTTGACTTGAACTCTTCCTCTTTGACAAAAAAGCACACATCCAATTCTTTTGTTTTCTGGCTTAGGATGCTTAACAGCTCCAAAGGTGATTTGAGGGCTAGCGACTATTTTCAAAAAAAAGTAATTAACCAGGAAAGATACTGGCAGATCCTACAGCTGAACTTGGTGGGGAATTCACATGAAACCCGTAAACTATGCTTATCAATTCTTCAGCTTTCACTAAAGCAAATAAATTCATCTTTCTCAACTGGCATAATGTCATGGTGTCAAAATAATGAGATAAATTTACTTCGGGAATGGAGCAGATATACTACATTGTTTGAAGTGTTAGGTGTTGATACGTCTTTGCATCAAACGCAAGCAGCAGTCAACGATATTCTTGGAATTATATCGGAGGATTCCCTTATTCATCCATCCTGGGGATTTTGCCTTTTATCAACTGGGTTTAGTGCATCCATGGACTCTGTCAGAAAGTATTCAGCTGAAATATTGTTCTCCATAAGGCCTGAAAATTTACACCTACTCAAGCATGGTCTGTCATTTCTAGAGTTTCACTTTCTTCCTTACTTGATGTTGTCCCGCCATTTTGCCGTCAGGTCAAAAGGTTCATCGAGTACTGATATTCATTGCGAATATGGTGACAAATTCTCTCTGTTCATATCTTCAGTCATACGAAGTCTTGATACACCTGAAGAACTTGGCGCACTTCTGTTCACAATCTTGAAGGTATTATCAAGGGCAAGGGATTTATTTGATGCTGTAAGAATTTACATATGTTATGGACTAGTTCAAGGCTTGCAAGGAAAAAAAGTTTTAATGTTTGGAAAGCACGATCATCTTTTGCTCAAACTTTTCGAAATTTCTGCAGAAGGAGGCCTTTTCGGGAAAACCGTGCATACCTTGAACTTACGGCTCATTTTGAATTTTGAGTTCAAGGACTTACCACATTTTGGCTCAATTTTGTCAAAGTTTATAAGCTTCAATGGCTTTGAGATATTCACAGAAAATGTTGTTCTTTTCTCTAGATATTTGTCTGAATGCGGAGTTTGCTTTCCTGTTGTAATGCAATACTTGGAAACTGAGATACCAGAAGATCAAATCGTGATATTTTTGAGGATTGCTGCTGCTTGCAAAGATAGAGATGAGAATCACTGGAACAAATATATATCGACATGCTCAAAATTCGTCATAGGTGAGCTTTTGGAATCCGGAAGCACAGGCTTGCCACCTGTCTTGCGAGAAAGTGCCAAAAATATTTTTACAACTTTGCTCGAAGGAAATCAGCCTGAGCTGCTTTACGAAACACTCAGTTCCGTTCTGACTGATCTCAAGCTAGAAATCATCAAGAGACCGTGGACTTTATGGAACCAGATTCATGATGATGTTTTGTCTAGTGATTACGGAACTTTGTGTTTTGCATTCTCAAAGCTCAAATTTTTCAACAGAAGTATCGAAATCATGGGATTAGATAAATCAGAATTATCTTTAACATCCATTCTAGTGCTCCGCGAGAAGATGTTTCTTAATTCTTCCGGGTGTTCAAAGAAAGTCACCAGCTTTTACAAGCTCAAGGCAGATTTTTATGGTCAATTTTTTCGCTTGTTGTCATTGTACGTGACTAGGATTGGGCTAAAAGAGGGAGAGTTCTCTAAGATTCTTGCTGTTCTTAATTTTGAAACATCACATTCAACGACTGTTTTTGCAATTGCTACAATCTTACACGAGTCATTCACACATGAATACGTCAATGAGGACGATAAATTGAAAGCCATTCTTGGTTTATTTGATTCTGTCATCGAAATGAATTCTGATCGATTTAAATTGACAGAAAAAGAATTGCACACTTTGTTAATTCGAGTCTTTTTCCACGAAAAGGTATTGAAAAGCGCTGGCATTAACCTGAATTTGAATAATTGCATCATGGCCTTCGCCGAGATAATCATCACCAACTCTTATGGTAGACGTACTTTGATGCCCGCTCTTGCAAAGGCTTTGTCAGATTTTCAAATTAGTCATGTTGAAGATTTCCAAAAACTTCCCCTTCTCCCCACCCTTATAGTTAAAGCGATGATCCATCGGGAGCTACAAGTTAGTGCTTTCAAAATTGAAGTGGTTATAGGAGCTCTTTATGACAAACACATTGCGATTTCACCAGATAGTCAACTCTATGCTTCTGTCTATGGGGTGGATGAGATTGCATATAAAGTCTGGTTGCTTGCAGTCCTTAATTCTGTAAATTCATCAGAATGCGCTGAAGCGATTCTCGATGTTGTTTTTGATGAAAAGGATCCATATAATTTTTTTAATGTCTTAAAGCCGACGGACGGATCTGAAGAGTATATCCGAGTACAATTGGCCAAAATCGTTATCTCTGTGGTTGACAAAGTCGAATCAGAAACATCCTATCGCAAATACTTCGACACTTTCGTTCGATTTGTCGAAAATGATCCCAGTCCTCTAGTGAGAGTTTATTTTGAATGGGTTATTGCGCAACATTTGTTAAAAAACCCCGAAATATCAGAGTTGATCTTTGAAAAATTGGTGAAGTCTCTTGACACTCACGAGCTTAAACCCATATTAGTCACTATCTACGAGCGAATTTTGTTTCTTATGATACAATCTATGGATCGCGACGTGGAGGCAAAGTACATGATGAAGCTCATAACCATCATAGTTCCTGCAGCAGCGACGAATAAGGCTGTAACCCGCCACTTTTCTATGTCCTTGGCAATCTCGATACGTGAAGAAATTCGCAAGAAGAGTCTTGACATTGATGATAATCTTTTTGCGGTTATTGAAAATATGTACAAGAGTGCTTTGGCTACTGATGCTTTTGGCCAGCATAGAAGTGGAGACGCGTGCATGTGGAATATAAAAGATGACTTAAATCTCGTTCACATTTCGGGTGGGCTTTTATCACGCTTGTACGACCGTGGAGTGAACTTTGTGGTTAATGAGGATTTCCAGAAGTATTTGTCTCAAAGCCAAGTGGATATGCTCACGCACCCCATCGGAGATGATAAGAGGGACATATGGGCGAGGAAACTGAAGGATAGCGGAAAAATACTGATGAGTCTTCTGGAATCAAGCGGGACAACCGCGTCATCACTTCAGACGAAAAGTGGTGCCTGGAGTACTGTCATGGACGTTGACGCTAAGATACAAATGGCAGACGTCAAGCGCAGTGATTTAATTGTTGTTGCCTCTTTAGTGGACAAACCTCCAAATCTTGGCGGAATATGTCGTCTTTGTGATGTTTTAGGTGCGGGGTTGTTGACGCTTCACGATCTTGCAATTAAAGATCATCAGCAATTTAAAAGTGTTGCTGTTACAGCAGATCATTGGATGCCTATGACAGAGGTAAAGCCGAATGATATTGTGGAGTTTTTACGTGAAAAAAAAGCGTCAGGGTACAAGCTCATCGGGTTGGAACAGACTGATCAATCGGTGGTCTTGGACCATGAGCTCAAATTCCCAGCTAAATCATTGATTCTTCTCGGGAGGGAAAAGGAGGGTATTCCAGGAGAGCTTTTGGCTGAGCTTGACTTGTGCGTTGAAATTAAGCAAGTTGGTATCGTGAGGTCAATGAATATTCAAACAGCGACAGCGGTGATTGTTCACGCCTACTCGTCTCAAAATTGCTGATCAGATTTTTATATCTATTTTAAACATTTATTAGATACGATTGCTTCTAAAAAAATACTAAAAAATTGATCCATCGTTGTCCGCCAGATCGTCTTCCACAAGCTTATCGAATGCATCTATGAGCGAAGTACAGTGGCTGCCCAAGAGTGAAATCGATGCTATAAGTAAGGACTGATTGATACCCTTGAAGTTCACATTATCAGAGCTGGTAGCAAGGTTCATGTTTGAGATTGGTGTAATCACCTTTCCATTGTACCAGCCAAGAAGCAAACCATTTTCGAGCACCTGCTCTTCGGTCTCTGATGGGTCCACAATTAGATTACAGCCAATGACACCAACCGTAACGATGAGCGGAGGCTGAAAACTAGGAACCCCGAATACTTCGGCCAATGTCTGAGCCTTTTCCCAATCGTCAGAAAAAGTTGGCTGCTCTTCAATTTCAGAGTCATCAATTTCACTGGTCAATAAAGGTAATTTAGTGGCCTTTAGTGCCAAATATGCAGAGAATGTGATGAGGGTCAATGGATAAGACAGATGGCTGACAACGACACAATCAATATAAAGTTTGTAAGCATATTTTGATGTAAGATGCAATTTATGAGTAGGAAAGTTCTTCGCGAACAAATCAGTCAAGCTGAATTTCAAGTTTGACACGAAGTTTGAATCATCTCGGAATCCAGCCAAGTCAACGTCGCATTCAATGAGGTTGTCTTCCTTGGCAATCATAACCACTTTAGATTTTACGCTGATGATACACTCGCTCCCATCGGTCATTCGTATCCTAGATGAGCCATTCGAACCAGGCAAAAAATCTATCTTCGCTTCCAATGGCCGAAACTGGAAATGCTTGCGGCCGTCAGGCCTGATTACTGGTATGGAAGTAAGCGAGTCGTAGAGATACGATCTCTCAGCTGGAGACAAGATCATATTTAGATATGCGGGAGCGAATTATTTGAGCTATGCGTTATATATCTGCTGGTCCCTTCAGCGAGATGAGGTTTATGGTGCTTGAAAATGCGACACCGTTTATCTGCATGATGGTTATTCGGCAAAAGTCTCGTACACTAGACTTTTAATTTCCTGACATTTCACACGCAGATTCATTCGAACCCATAAGAGATTAGGCGATCTGACATTCTTTCCATGCTTAATAAATGGGTGTAGCTGGTAGCATATATGATACTATGTAGTAGACAATTTGAGCTTTTGCCTTTGCAGAGTTCGGAAAAGTCCGAATTGAAACTAAAGAAACCATAAGCTACAGTTAGGCCTACAACATTGATCCGTGCTACACAACGTTGCTATCTTGAAAAGTGTGGCAATATCAAGAATGTGCTGTGAAATGTTCAATTTTGAGTCGCGCACGCAATCATCAAATACAGTTTCTTCAGTCGCTCGTTGCACAGCTTCCTTCCCGTTGAAAGGAAACATACAACAAAGATGGCCTCTCTATTCAACCTGCAAGAGGGCAACATGCAAATTAGGGCAGAAGAAAAAGACCCTACATGGTTCCAGAACTCTGCACGGAGGGTGATTCCCAATCATCTTGTGCCTCGAAAACGGCTTGCGTTCCAATTGAGTGCTACCAACAACAATAACAACAACAACAACAGTAACAAGAAAGATACTAGGCCGGATTCTTCTGAAGATAGATCTTCGAACTCAAATTTATTCAGTTCTACAGATTTCAACATGATTTCCTTTGGCAACACTGCGCACAGAAACAGTAGCGCAAGTCACGCCGATTCTCTGTCACTTTTTTTGACAGCGGATGGTCATGACGTTTCTGAGACCTTCGACAATGATGACATCCCAATGTACAATGACAACGAGGATCTTCCGCCCGCCAGATCGCTTTACGACTTAAACGACGAGGTGATTATTTCACTCAATAAACCGCAGCAGCACACAGGCTCTTTCATCAACAAAGACCCCAAAGAGTTTTTGAACGCATTTCACGAGAAAAACAAAATCTCAAACACCACTGATGAAGACTTAAAAAACAAGCTTCACCCTATATCGAACAGCGAGTCAGCGGTTTTGGTGTTTGGCTATCCTGAGGCAATGACATCCCAGATTATCGCTTACTTTTCTGATTTTGGCAACATATTGGAAAACTTTGAGGCCTTGAAAAACTCCAAAAAGGCGAATGCCAACATTTTGCTGTCTTTTCTGTCCACCAACACTTTCCATAGCCAAAATGAACGTGATAATGGAGCAAAGACCACTTCTTCTGCACCTCCTCTCTTTAGCGGCAGCTCATGGGTGAAACTTACCTTTGACAACCCTACGTCAGCCACTGATGCCTTGCAAGAGTCTGGTAGCGTTTTCAATGGCGTTCTCATTGGCGTAATTCCATATACAAAAGATGCCATTGAGAAGCTTCAGAAGAGGAAATTGACTCTGCTGGAAGACATTGGTGGCGGCTTTCAACTGTTTCTCTATAAGGAAACAGCCGAAGTAGATAAAGGAAACATCGGCGATTCAAATGACATGCAGGCATCATACATTAAGCGCTTGGACGTAAAGGACGGCACTGACTTGTTCTTGAAGACTAACAAATCTGGACTTGGTGGCGAAGGCCCTGCTGAGGGGAAAAATGAAAGATTAGGGCTTGTCGCGTCAGTGACGAGATACTTTTTTGGATTTCATGATCTCTAGCTTATCAGGTAGAATAATTGTAGAACATGTGTATATTAGTTAAAAAAATCAATGCCAGACGCGCTTAGATGGCGATGGACTACGTTGAGGTGACAGTTGTCGACTTGATCTGTTGGGCGAGAGCTGTGTGCGCTCGCTGTATGATATGTTGGGGTTATAGTTTAATCTCGAGGGTGACTTGAACGGCGAGTGTGTTCTGGATGATTTCTGTGAAAATGAGTCATATCCTCTAGAGTATGTTTCGTTTGCTCGCGAAAAAGTATCAGGCCTTTGAAGAAACAGCTCATTGCCTGCATTTCTCAGTGAAAAAGGAGTTGACAGCATCATCATACTGCATTGATCATTGGTGTCGTCATAAAAAGTGGGTCCAGCACCAATGCCATTCATAGAAGACTCGTATCTACTGCCTCGTGAGAGAGGTAGAGTACTGCCATATGTTAGATTTTTTGCAGGTGAAACAGAGCGAGAAGGTATATTGTCGAGAAAGTCCGCTCTGACACTTTTATGTCTGGTACCATTGATATCGTGAGTGACAAAGGCAAGGTCGTTCTGTAGATGTCCTACTGGATCGTCGTGCACTGTCTTACTGGCCGGCGCATATCGGCCATGGGTAGCATCGACACTTGCGTTTTTTCGCAAGACTGATGTTTTTGGAATGACGTATTTTTTATTGTACTCATTAAACGTTTCCTGGTGTATGATGTGCTTATCAGAGATCAATTGCAAAAACTTCGAGGTGACGTAAACCGCAAACGAGTTCAGAAGCACAATAAATATCACTATTTTCCACAGAGACACCAGTGAGTTAATGAGCCAAACAAAAGAAAGGACAATTGGTGAAAAGGATGCTGCTGAGTACAACAGAAATGGTGCTGGATCCCATACTGACATCATCCACACGTCTTTCTCGACAAAACGTGGCTCATAAGTTGTGTCTGCTTCTGATTCGCTATCTGTCTCGTAGAAAGATTGTTCCTCAAAGTATGAGAAAATATTTTGTAGTAAACCACGGGGCTTGGAGGTAGACACACTTTGTTTGGTAACAATCGAGGCTTTTGGTTTTGGCGAGCTTGCGGACCGCCCAAGGAGTGTATAATTTTTGTACGGTAGATAATACACATTCACAGTGTTTAGAGTTGCTATTGCAAAAAGAACAAGAATCAAAGCATTGACTAGCCAGAGTAGCGTTTGGGCGAGAGATTCGCTTTTGTGCGTTGGTACAGCAATAGGGACCGAGGAAATCCCACTCGCTGCCCGTGCCACGACTTGTTGATATGTAGTGTAGTCTGAACGAAATAACATGTTGTCTCTTTTCTCGTTGGCAAAAATGAAATGAGTTCTAATCTTACACAAAAGAAGAAAGATCAATGATAACGTTGAGCCCACGGGCAAGCATTGGGGGATATGATCATCCCAATCGATTGATAAACGCTGCTCATTAATTGAAAGAAGTATATCCAAAGGGTACGACCGAACTTTATCCCAAAGGGCTTGTTTTCTTATTAGTCTTTTGCGGGCCATTGCTTGGGTGTAGTCGCTTAGGGAATGTGTATCTCCGGTCTAGGATGCCTTAATAAGGATATGGTTTGTAGTAAGTTGCAATGCTTGAATATGGCGCGGTTGAGTCTTTTGATGATTATTGCACCGTGTGACAAGGAACCGCGTTGTTAGTGGCAGGAATTCGCGTCTCCAAAATACAAACTGTATGCGGCGTGTCACAACCCAGACCTACAAAGCATTTGTTCATTACTCACCTTCTTCAAGTTCTGTACCCTTAATGATTCGAGCTAACCTTATCTATCATTAACAGAAATTATTCTCAACTATACATATTTGGGATGACTGAGAGCCACTTGACTCTGGTGACTAAACAGAATGAATCTTTGGAAAGATCACTACGATCGCTAAGGGAAAAGCTTTCAGGTTTGCAGACCGCTCCATCTATACCAGATACGAGCCGTATCTCACATGATGTGGGAAAGAAAAACGTGAGAGTACCTGAGCGCAGAGGTGTACCTAATGGAAGCCGAAAAGCTGCCAACACAGGTATGGGTAAGAACGAGACTGACAAGCCTACAGAATGGGCCTGTCAAGGAAGCGATGAGCGAGTATTAATTAAGCCGTATGCAAAAAAATCAGACAAGACGGATAAGCATGTATCTTTCCAAAAGTGTTCGAGAATCGATGGCAATTTTTTTGACGAGTTTCGCAACAATGTCAACGAGATTCGAAAGCAAAAAACAGATAAGACGTTAAAGGGACCACATATATCTTATAATGAGCCCAGGAAGACACCGAACTTAGACACTTGGAGACCAGGGGGCGCTAGGCTGCTTCTTGTTTCTAAGATTGAACTGCAGAACGAATATATTGAGGGTCTCGAAGCCAAAATACATGAACTAAAAGAACAAAACCAACAGTTGAGTGCTGCGCAATACGAAATGAGGGAAAAATTGCAGACTTGTGAGCGTGAACGCAGAAACCAGGGAGACAATTATCGACAGATGCTACTGGAATTGGAAACGAAAAGCAATCCACATAGGTTAGCGTACCCTCATTCCCAGGTAAATCATAGTGAATCAAATTTTGGGTCTCTGAATGACACTAACTTGAGGAGAATACTTGACGAAACTAAAAGAGAAAACGCAGAACTTCGGTTTCGAGTGACTGAAATCGGTGAACATGCATACCTCTTGAATCATATACAAGAGAAGCGTGTTGAGATGCTCCAAAGCAAGGTTGCAGCAAGCATAAGTGTCGCGAGATACTATTGCAATCTTGTGGTACCGGATTGGCAGCAATCATTCGAAGATTCCACTGAGCAGATTCTTTATGGCCTGCCAGACAACACAACAACAGACCTACTTAAAGATGGTTCAGGATCTTCATCATTTGGAATTCACAAAAGAAAGAAATGCTTTCGTGCATACATTCTTGCTGTTTTATTCGCTGTCAGATTAAAAAGGCAGATTGATTCGCAAAGATTGTGGGAACCTCAATTGCAATCGCCATACGTACTTTCATGAACCCTGCCACTGCAAAGAACAATATTACAGAGATTCGGAAAGGAAGAAAATACCGAGGCATTGTAAAAATCCGTAAGTTTTGATATAGTTTTCGATTTGATTCAAGCTGTATATGGGTTCTGGACAAAGCATCACTTATTATAGACTAAAGAAAGATTCATTGTATTACATGCACGTTCAATTTATTTTTTTCGATTTTTTTGCTAATTTAATTTCCTGGCAGTTCAATTCACAGAGAATTGTGGCGACACCAGTGAGAATGAAAACCCCAAATTAGAAAGCATGTCAGCTTTTCTTTTCTTCTGAAATAATTGAAACGTTGCGGATTTCTACGTAAGATGGCACGTACGTAGTAAAGTATAGACAAGACGGACCATGTAAAAGCGCTGAAAACAGACTTAATTCAGTTTTGTTTCTCTTTCTAAGAGAGACCCGCTAACTATGGTATTAGACCAAATGTTGAGTAAAGAGAATGCGAATGAAGTTTCCCGCATGCAAAATTGTGGACAAGGCAAGTCTAGTTCCACAGGACTGATGTCATTATTTAAATTTAGCGAAAGCAAAACACGCAGCACCTGCTAACTCCATGTCATCGACAATTCCGGTAAAACCGAAAGGTGATGTGAAAAATTTTTCCGGTATCAGATGCTTTTCTTTTTGGAACTACACCGAAATTTTGTGGGCCAAGCATTGGTGGACGGAAATTGCCGGGAGAGCTAGGTTTAAAGCACCATACATTTATTATCCAAATGGGTGATGCTTTCGCGCAGGAGTGAGGCAACAAAAAGCACATTCGACGTTGTCCCTGACTTCTAGACCTGGCGATAGCAGGGCTCCCACGCATGGAAACGGTATGACGTAATCCAAAGAATGTAACAGAGCTTCCAACGAGTAACGTTGTCAGTTCAAAATGTACTCAATACCCACCCCGTTGACTTTATGTCTATTCAAGTGACCAATCAATCATAGACTGTGGGTGTCACAAACAATGGCTACTAAGTTTGGGGCATTGTGATGTAGAAGAGATTTTCTTTCCGCGTTTTTTCGTGGATGGCTGAAGCCGCACTTTTGGTCATTCTATCGCAAGGATAGCATGTTTGGGACTGTGTGCACACTGGCCCGCGTATGGGTGACTTTCCCTCAGCCTTCCACTATGCCGGTGGCGCTATGCATCACTGCGAATGATCATGCATGTCATGCCAAGGTATATATCGTCAACTTCCTGCCCCGCTTCCGAAAGGACAGTGAAAACCCAATTGGTATATTCTACCCCCGCCCCCAATTTCCAAAGACGAGAGGATCTGTTTTCAAATTTATTTGAGTGCTGGTAGATATACAAGACTCACTTCGATTCCCCGCTCCCAATTTCATCGATTAAAGAGGATTCTTTCAAAACACAGTATTCCCTGTTGCATTTGTCTCCATCATATTCTTTGCTTTGAAAACCCATAACATCTATCACATATTTGCATAACCTAATCTTTCCAAAAATAAAAAAATCTGTCAACATTTTGAGCTTCTTAACATCAGTTATATGACACTGTGCGCTTCCCACTACATACGCACAAATACCACCTCCAGAGCGACATGATCAACTCTTCCCCCCCAGTACTTGTCAATAATCATATGACACGGGCACCTTCTGGCCCACACAAGCAAAACTTATCCTTGAACTCTACAACATATTCTGATCTTGCTGGCCTTCAGCCAAGGTCGTTCAAATCTCCAGTCATGTCTCCTACATCAAAGTTCCACTCAGAGGGTTTGCCCCAGTCAGTTGGCGCAATTAATGCTAGCGACTCAGAGGAAATCTTTAAGTTTGTGGCTGCTTCCTCTGAAAGCTTGATTCTAGATGTGCGTCCGTTTAATCTTTATTCACAGTCCCATATCCAGTCGTCAGTCAATATTTGCGTACCCACGACGCTTCTCAAAAGACCCAAGTATGATTTGCAGCACATGATAAGTGCCAGCAACTTGCCTCCTGATTTGAAGAAGGCCGTGCTAGATACCACTAGACACATGAGAGTGCTCCTTTATGATTCTGGAAGCGTTGACACACTGTTATCCTTCCAGTTGCATCAGACCATGCTTAAATTCCTTCCCCATGATCGATTTGACTTATTCTATGTAAGAGGAGGCTACAATAAAATTGACTCGCTACTCACAGAATGCTCCACGTCTCCGACTCTGCCTTTGCATTCACCTCCTCTGGGGGCTCCGCATGCGAAACCAAGCCCCAGCGACAAGGGCTCATCCACAAAGAATAATCAAAATGCTGAAGAAAGTGGCACGCCTTTCCTAACAGGATTTAGTTTACCTTCGGCAACCAGTTCGGACAACAAGCTTCTTATGTCGATCAAAAAGTCAAACTTGAAACTAGACACTGCCACAACCTACAGCTACAACTTCCACTTCCCTGAAAACTTCAAAGAGAAGAAATCGCGACTTCCTAAGTGGTTATCATTTTTTGCTGACGTTTTCGAAAAAGAAGACAGCATGCGCTTGATTGTGAACCGTTTTAATGACATGTTTAACCGGTTAGAAAAAACTGAACAAATTCGCTTGCGTATGGCCATCTCTAACATTGACAAAGACTCAGAAGTATGTCGTGTAATGGACAGAAACCTTCACGAATCTGCTGGTTACGGTACACCGCTGACATTGTGTCCGTGCTGTGACAAAATTGAGTACACAATCCCCCAGGGTGTTGAGTATGGCCACAAAAACAGATATAACAATATCTGGCCATACGAACACTCACGGGTACATTTGATATCTTCCCCATCGTGTACGCACAGGAAGGACAGCACTGATGACTATTTCAACGCCAATTACATATCTTTCAAGAAGATTTCAGAACGTGGCTACATCGCTACCCAAAACCCGTTGGATGCCACTAAAGATGACTTTTGGAGCACAGTGTGGTACAAAAACGTAAAGGCCATAGTATGTCTTGCAGCTTCGCCAGTCTTTGGGCAGCAAGCATATTACGAATATGATCAGTTTTTGGAGAAAAATGACCTCGCAATAAAAATTGAAAGCGTGGAAAAATTTGACAGCTTCACCATGAGAGAAATAACTCTTTCTAAAAATAATGAGAGTCATACTGTATACCACTTTGCTTTTCAAAATTGGCCTGATTTTGGTACCCCCGATGATTTGGGCTCTGTTTTCGATCTCTTGAGGACACAGAACGAGAAGCTTGCTCTTTGGCAAGATAATGAGGTCTCCGCTGCAAACCCTATCGATTCCTTGGACGTCTTGGTGCATTGTTCAGCAGGATGTGGGCGAACAGGATGCTATATCACCATGGACATGGTAGTTGATAGCTTTGAGAATCCAAATCGTAATGAAGCGTATTATGATCCTTGGGGTGAAGATGACCTAGTTTACAAATCTATCCAATTTCAGCGCCAACAAAGATTATCAATGGTGCAAAACTTGGATCAATTCATTTTCTGTTATGAGAGCATCTTGAACTACATAGTTACACACTTAATAAAGTAATGGAGTTCACAGAGGGGGGATTTTAGCATTTTCAGAATGAGCGCATTCAGAACCGTGGGTTCGCAGGCTTCATTTAAAAATTGTTGACATCCAAAGGTGAAAAGTATCTACTACCACCTTCGATTAGAGTATGGGCTATGTCATACATGATAAAAATTTGTCTTTCAAAGGGCACTCTTGGTCATAAATTATTATTCTAGACCGTGATTGACTCCTGGTAAACTTGTGAAATTAGACGATATAATTTGCGGGGAGGTATCTATGTTTTTCTTTAACATTTATGACCCCAAAATTTTTCAAAATCGAATGAGAAACGCTTAGGGTCTCAATGATGACAACAAAACTCTCACTCAGTCAACTGCCTTTTAGGGTTTGCCACATTTGATCAAGCCCTAGATTTTGCTGATGTCTTTTCAAAATCGTGAGCTTCGTTAATTCTGCTATAACTTATTCAAGTATGTCTTCAGACAATTAAATTCAGAAAACATGTCTCTAAAGTCAGTATGGTTGTATGTAAGAGAATAAAAGTTAATTCAAACATGAAATCAGCTCCGTAACCTCCACAACGCGTTGCTTTATCATCAAATTACGCTGCTCTCATCATATTTTGATAGGCGAGGCCGCGAAATCATGTTCGTATCATTTGCGTGATTTTATGTGAGTTCGCAGAAGCAAGAACCAGATTTTCAAGAATCAATACTTTGCTTTATGAAAGAATTTCGAGAAGTGTTTTGTCATTAGCTTGTGTGCAATATATGCATGAGAATAACTTAGATTGCCCATCTCGTTAGTTAAAAGGAGGACCTCGCGGAAGTCAGGGTTCACGTTAGATGTGAGACTAGGATCCTCTCGCGCGCCATTGTCCGAAACGAATCGGGTATTGTTTCAAACACATGGAGAGCGATTTAAGAAAACTTCGATTTCTTATTAGCATGATTGGTATTAGAAAGGGCGATTCAGCATCAAGTTTTGAAAGCCTCCTTAGCCCAGACATATCCGTACACTTGAAAACAATGCTCTCTGCTCGCCCACTCACAGAAGATACATATTTATGTGACACCAGTGCTGCCCAGGGTGAGATTGAACGAACGATCCGTGATATTTATGAAGACTTACACCCTACTGATGACGGCAGGAGACATGATGCAGAACTTGATATCGACCTTCATCTCAAGTACATTGAAGCAGTGTTGAGCAAGCCTTTGCCTTCAATGTACTATTTTTTTGACTCAAATCATTCATGGATGGTGTATTGGCTTGTGAATGCCCATATTGTATTGAGTGGCAATCCACCAACTGTTGATTTAAGAAACAGAGTCTCAGCAAAAATCCGTTCCTTGGTCATCGATGATGGTCGGGGCGGAATATCTGGAGGACCAAACGATCTTATTGGGCACGTGGCATCGACCTACGCTGCAATTTTGGCCCTTACTCTTGTTGAGGACTATAGTTATCTATCCCGCATAGCTCCGAGTATACAGAAGTGGCTATTGTCTTTGAAAGACGAGGATGGCTCTTTCGCCATGCACTTTGGCGGGGAAAAAGATACCCGATCAACATACTGTGTACTTGTTATTACATCACTTCTAAATATTGCAAATTCCTCACTCCTAAAAAATACTCGGAAATGGATTTTGCTGTGTCAAACTTATGAAGGTGGGTTTGCAGGAACCCCAGGGTCTGAAGCTCATGGAGGTTATACTTTTTGCGCCGTGGCATCGCTTTTTCTTCTTCCTGAAAATGGCTTAAATTTTGCCAATGTTGATACTTTGCTTCATTGGATGGTTGCTCGCCAGAGAACGATCGAAGGCGGCTTCTCAGGAAGATCTAATAAATTGGTAGATGCATGCTACAGCTTTTGGATCGGCGCTTGTTTTGCTATGCTTGAAGCATTCACTTCCAGTACTCTGCTCTTTGATCGCCAGGCTTTGAAAACGTATATTCTCAATTGTTGCCAGGATAAAAGTGGCGGTGGTTTACGCGACAAACCGGGAAAACGCCCAGACTTTTACCACACCAACTACACGATTTGCGGCTTGAGTATTGCTGAGCACATCTATGAGTGCCGAGTGTTAGACGCATATCACTTCGAGATAAAAGATGATATGGACGGTGCTACCTATACTCTCCCAGTGAACCCTGTATTTGGTTTACCGATCGGATTTGCTGAAAGATGTCGCCAACACTTTGAGACTTCATAAATATGAGTACAAAATAAATCTAAAACCATTGTGAACAATTTCAATTTTTCAAAAAAAAATGAAACAATTTAAAAAAGAACACAACCCATGCCGGGACTCGAACCCGGAATCTTTTGATTAGAAGTCAAATGCGCTAACCATTACGCCACACAGGCTTTCTCTGCTTTCGGGGGGTGTCTGGGGGATATTCGAAAGTAGAAATGTTCAAAAATAAGCTTTTCATGAATATTATTCTCTTGGACCCAAAGTCTTTGAAAAAGCTTGAACATTTGAATTTAAAAATTAGCAAGCATCAAAACTGCATCAAACTTGATGCCTTGGAAAAAAAGAATATTATTGTTTGGTAAAGCATACATTGCAAGAAGTGGCTAGTCTTGATTAGGAATTTTCGAACTTATTTTCGACTTAATTCTGAAGTATAAAAATAGAATTGAAGCTCAATGTCCATAGGGCAAATACTTGAGTTTCAGGCTGGTTTGTATTTCTCGTGGTGAAGGCGTGACTTAGGCTACTTGTGGATACGGCATGTCTGAAATGAAGAGTTGACTCACAGAACTTTAAATAATAAAGACGAAATTTAATAGAAAAAACATTTTGACAGCAAAAAAGTGCATATTCTTATAATGGGTCTCTTCAGTCAAGATCATGATGGCGGGCTTATTTTGTCGTTCTTTTTGAAAGGTGACATTTTGGAATCTCAAGTCACGTGTTTGGAGATCTTACACTTGAGCGCAACATGTCACGACATCTATTGGACTTAACTTTCAGATTCAGACTAAATATGGACAGGATAAGAGCAATATTCAACCCCAGCTCAGATCAAAGAAGTTCTGAAACGCATACACTGAACTTGCCCGGTCACTTTCCCGAAAGTATTACTCAAAACGCAAACAACCCCAGACGGTTCACTGATGTTGCCGCCTTTTTTGACTATTTGTTTGTGAAACCAGTCACGACACTTGTGTACTTGACGCTTTCTGCTTTTCTACGAATTGCAAAGTTGCTTTATTTCCTTGATGTCTCGATTGCAAGATCTTCACTGAATGCTGGCACGACAGCGAGCAATGCTCTCATGAACGACCCAATCGCAAGGGCCGAGCATTTCGTAAGAGAGCTTGAGGAGCATATGCTGCCGTCGCAGCAGTTTCTGATGTACCATTCTGATCAGAATCCGGAGTATTTTCCTCTGTTTTTCCAAGGAAGCTACACACAGGCGTTGTATATGGCCTCGACTAGGGCCAGGTACCTCTATGTGTATTTGACTAATCCTAAGAATGACGGCTCGCAATCGCTTTTCACTAAAATTATTTCCAATCCGAAATTCACGTCAATCTTTCATAATAATGACCACGCTATTATTTGGGGTGGGGACGTGACCGACCCTGAGGCCTACCAATTAGCCAACAGTCTCAACATAACTAAATTCCCCGCGATTGGACTTCTTTGTTTAACACGTACCACAAGCATGACACCTGAAGGTCCCCGAAAGAGCAGTCCAAGGATTTCCATGATTCTGAAAATTCAAGGTGGAATCAAAGATTCAATTGATCCGGATGCGTTGATATATAACAAGTTCATTCGGCGCATGGCCAAGTACGACTCTGATTTAGTCCTTATACGTGCTGAACTAAGAGAGAAATACCTTGCGGAAGCAATACGTCGACATCAGGATGCCGATTTCCAGCGGTCTCTTCTCAAAGATAAGCAAAAAAAGGAAGAAAAAAGAATCAGAAAACTCTCTGAGAAGTACTTGAAGTGGAAGCAGCCTTATTTTAAGCAATTGCAGTCAAGCAAAGAAATTCATGCTACTCTGCGTATTGCTATTAAGCATACATCAGGTCAAAGAGTCACCATTATGTTTCCGGAAAACAGCCCGGTCGAGGACATCTTCTTGTTTGTTGAATTGTACGAGCGGAATATGCTTCACGATACGTACGAGACAACTATGAGTGATAGCGATGCGCAGGCTTTATTTCATGGCTTTAATATGAAATACGGGTACAGACTCACGTCAAGTATACCTCCGCGGCCAACGCTTAATGATATCGACTTGCAGACACATATCAAGGATGTAGATTTCATCTATCCTAACGGGCTACTCATGGTGGAAAAAATCTAGATGCATTCTTTTTGATAAATATTTCTATCACTGATCTGTGTTGCGGATGTGACCAAATCACTAAATTTCAGCTTATTCTGCATCTATTGTTTCGTGGTCTCGAGTCACGTTTGACAATGCTTTAGTTCTTATTTTTCAGCTTGAGGCCTGATTTGAGCACTTGCGAATACTTCGTCCAAAATTCACTTAAGGCCTCCGGTGCGACTGCTGTTGTTAGCGAAGAATCTTTATCAAACTTGGCTCTTATGAGCAAGTAGTATGTCTCAAAGTTCGCATCGAATTTTGACAGATGAGTTACAACATTAGATGACAACTCGTCAGCTGTAGAGGCGGATTTCGGCAGAAGTCTCTTTTGCGTTAAGTGAATGGACGAAGTGTCTCCGCCTGCTTTTAAATATTTACCCAATTCTTTCAAAAAGTCTGCATTATCGAGTTTGGGCATTGGATAGTTTCTTTGAATAGTCTCCAGCATAGTTGAGAGTGGTAAAGCGTGTTTGGCAATGATCGTGTCACCTTTGCAAGAATTGGATTAAACTGGGTCGCGCACGCCTGAGATGAACGTTCATCAAGATGCAAATGAAGGTCACTTGTGAAATTCTGATCTAAGAATATCAATATAAATATTGATATTACGCTTTACCTACCTCGAAGCTATATTCGATTAAGAAAAAAAAAAAAACAATCATTTGGATCATAGCAAACCTTCCCTCCATTCGGTACATTTCCACAGAAATTAGACATTTATATCTTCGTGACAGTTCCAAATAAGTCTCGAGTTTCAACACTACCTGATTGCAGCCTAAACTAATGTGAATTGGGCTTCACCGTATTAGATGGTTATCCGTAAGCGCTATCTGGGGTAAAAATATGAGTAATTGAACCTGAGAGAGACGTGCTCGCAATACAAGACTCGAAGTCTTTTCGAAAACGAGATACGAATTAATTCTTACTGCGGCTATCATTTATTCAAGGGAAAGATATAGCTTATGGTTATATATATACATGGATTCTTTGAGGATCATAGTAAATGTTGTAACCTGCTTTTAATTGTACTACATGCTCCGTGGCCTGTATGCGCGTGCCGATTGAAAGATTGCGGCGTTGATAACGCGCGCATATACTCCCAAAGACACGGCCCCTTTTACTACCTTACAGAGCTCAAAGTGAATAGATAAGAGGAAATCTAGACAAATACATTCCATGAGACTTTTTTGTGTCTTCGCGGTTATATACACAGGCATTCTATCATAAACTGACGATGGAACCGGGCCACAAGTACGGCCGACTTGCGGCGCTACTTGCTTCCATGTTTGTTTCATTGGCCGCGGGTACTCCATATTTGTACGGTGTGTACTCGCCGCAATTAGTACAGAAAGTAGGGCTTTCAACATCGGATGCAGCCACAATCTCTGTGGCTGTAAATTTGGGGTCGGGCTTGGGCGGTTTGCCCGCGGGCCTCTTGATTGATACCGTGGGGCCGCAGATCTCGATTTTACTTGGTCTGGTCTGTATTTTCTGTGGATATTTTGCCTTGAACAAAATTTACATGTTCGCCGTATCCAGCTTGCCTCTCATTTGCCTCCTGATGGCGCTTGTTGGGTTTGGTTCTGTCACCAGCTTTTATTCCTGCTTGAAAGCAGCGCAGGCGAACTTTCCTAACCACCGTGGTTCTGCTGGCGCAATTCCTGTGGGTTCGTATGGTCTTGCAGCAACACTTTTTTCAGTTGTTGCAGCAAAATATTTTGGCGGGGATGCCGGCGGGCTTTTAGCATTTTTGACGTACGTTTGCGGCTCAGTATCCTTCTTAGGCTCGTGGTTCATTCATGTTTATGCAAATCAGACCCCTGAACCTTCAGAGCTAGCTAATGAGATTCCCAAACTATCACGCTCAAATTCGCTCAGCGGCTCATTCTCTTTTTGGGGTGTTGGTCGGAGAGACTCCAATACCGCGATCGCCCAGGAGCCCGCAGATTATGCGCCCTTGATCAACAAGATGCGAGATCAGGGTCGAAGCATCACGCGTCCAGATTCAGAGGTATTTTTAGCCAGCCTGGGCATGACTACAAGCGGGTCCTCCAGTATGAATGAGCTGGGTTTGTTCACGCCTTCTTCCCGGATCCTTGATACTACCAGTATCGACATTAATAAGGTCGACATTCAAAATTCCCCGGTCACAGTAAGGTCTCTCCTCGGGAATAAGACCTATCTCTCACATTTCCTTATCGTTTTCTTATGCAGCGGAATTTGCCAAATGTACATCTATACCATTGGATTTATTGTGAAGGCTCAATTCACGTTTAACAACTGCGAAGGTTCAGCCGCGGGAATGCAAGCTGTCCAAGTATCAACGATTTCCATAGCTTCTTTCGGGGGCAGAGTAGTGTCTGGTGTTGTTTCTGACTACATTCACAAAACCTGGAAACTACAACGGCAGTGGGTGATCCTCGGCACAATTATCTTTACGTTTGTTGGCCAGTTAACCCTTGTTATGACTAACAGTCTTCAAAGTATAACAATTGTCTCTGTATGCGTGGGGGGTGCGTACGGAATTTTGAACGGTTCGTACCCGGCGATTATTGCCGATGAATTTGGGACAGCCTCATTCACCACTGCTTGGGGGCTCGTCAATTCGGGACCCATATTTCTTTTGTTCACGTTGGAAAAATATTTCGGCTTTATTTATGACGGTCATTCTGATGAAAATGGAACTTGCCATCTCGGTAATAAGTGTTACAGGGGCGCGTTCCAAACAAGCTCAATGCTTTGTGTTTTAACGGCGATCTTCATGGGTTTGATGATGTATCATAGAAGAAAATAAATACTTTTCCAAAAAATCATTTCTTATCTCTGATCCGAATTTCAACTTTAAAATCACCAGTTTGTTTTGCCTGGTATAACTATGAACAATAAGTTTTGTACACCCTGTCTGAAGTTTCTCAGACGCCTAGTCAACAGTGTACACACTCTCTAAGTCGATTTCATCGACACACGCTTTTTGATGCCCAATTTGCTCAAGTAAAGTTTTGAAATAACCCGAACAAATTTCGGCATTTTTTATTTCAGACTCGAGCTTCTGTTTTTCGCCGTTTCTTTTGTCAATGCTTGTCTGAAAATTGTTCATAACTTGCCTGGATGGGAAGTTGAGGACCTGTCTACACTCCTTAGAGATTCTGTCAGCATTTTTGTGAGCATAATCACTCTCAAGAACTTGCTTCCTCAACTTTCTTGCTTGCTTCCGTGGAAAAGCATTTGGTATATCATTGATAAGGTAAAAGACAGCAAATCCGCCCACACCAAGAATAACTGGAACAATAGCATTTTTAATGACAGAAGGCTTTAAAACAGAAGACAAACTGTAGACCTTTCTTATCAAAGCCCCTGTCGTGAGCAATTTTGTCGAGGAGTACAAGGTATGCAATGTAAGTTGTGTGGGTAAGGTTTGCCTAAGAGATGAGACTGACCGTGGAACTGTGCCAATAAGCAGATCTGGTGAATAGTAACTGATTTGCTCCTTTGTACTCTGTACAAAAGCCTCTGGAATCCCTAGCCACATTATTATTGAGTCAAATGACGGGTCGAAGAAGTCCGATATTTCAATCAGATCATTTAAGCTTCTTTTAATGGTATCACGTTTCCTCGTAAACATTAAGTCAGGCTTGAAGACCTTATCTGTTAAGAACTCATCACCCAAAGTTTGCTTCCCAAAATCAATTATTTCCCGAACCGCATCGCCCGTCAAAGTTTTGGCGTTCTCTTCACTCATATGCACAGACGAAATTATAGTCTCAATCATCTTCTTTTGGGTGTCTCTGGCATACTCGTAAACATATTGCAATCCCATGAATGGCACAATTTGAGATGAGCCGAAGTTGTCAACAGTCATTAGAATCTCTTTCTTGGTATTGTCGTAGGTTTCTGTACAAATTTTTTCAACAAGGCGATTGATTTTCTCATTTCCTAGGAGACACTCTTGTACCATGGTATCGCAATTTGGCCCGATAGTCAGGTTCAACACATCAATCATTCTTTCCCGCTCAGTAAGATAAATTCTTTGATTGATCTCTGAGAGAGTTTTTAAGTCTCCTAAAAGATTTGTGAGATAATTTTTTGCGGGAAGCAATTTAGAAATTGACCTCTTGTCTAGGATGAATTTCCTCAAAGACGCCTCCAAGTTGTCGAAGTTTGGATCCGCAAAATCAGGAGAGTCGTCAGGATTATTTCCGGGACCATCACCTTCCCCACCAGGAACAGACGCAGAGCTGACAAAATGCACGAAGTCTTTTGCGTTTTTATATGTGTCAGGAGATAAGCTTTTCACTTGATCCAAAATCTTGTTCATGCACTTTTCTTTGTTTTTAATATGGTCAAAGCGATTAACAACAATAAACACATATCGTTTTTCTGCAGCAGCAGCAGCAATAAATTCTTTCGCAGAGAGTGTGAAATGATTTTCTGCACTGACTACAAAAACGACCAAGTCAATTTCTTCTTGGCGAGAAAATACTTGTGTTGTTTGATATGAATCCATGTTGAGCCCAGGTGCATCAATCAATTTGATATCAATCACACCATTACCAAGCAAACTTTGTTCTGCGGTTCTATAGTCGAGAACATACACTTTGAGTAGACTGTACTTGTCACACTCATAGACCAAGTCTTCCAAATTGTCGATGGAGTGCTTGATATAAGTGGCCTCATTTCTTTTGTCATAAACAACTCCAATAGGTATTGCATGAACTTCCTCGATGCCGTTGTTTTCAGCTTTAGCATCGATGACCTCACAAAAGATGGATGTGCAAGGCTGTTGGTCCTCAGGTAAAACCTTTCGTCTTAATAACGCATTACAAAACGTAGACTTACCAGCATTAAGATCACCGGTTACAAAGACTTTTGAGGAAGTGTCATCGACACGGTCTTTGAGATTGTGAAGATATTTCACCTGTTGAACCAACTTCTGTTCCAACAACGATGATATTGATTTTTTGTCCATGTGATTCAAAACATTCAGGCTATGCCCCATCTTCAATTTGAGTTTGAGGACCTTGAAGTCTGTGGGTTCAACTGAAAATCCATCCGCAGATGTGTCAATATCCGCCGGAGCTTTCGCAAGAGTTTTGGCCTCCAAGTCTGTGTTACTGCGCACGAGCGCCAAATGAGCTCTTGGTGAATTGAGTAATAGATTTTCTGTTTCTGTGCTTTCAGTGGGGAAGAAAACATGCCGCACCTTATTTTCCTCCGTGAGACTCAATAATATTTCTATCGTGTTGTTTATAGCACGATCTAAAGCCACTCTGTTGCTGTTGAAATGCATCTGTTTGAGCGAAGCATTGAAAGCTGTGCTACTCATGCTTGGGTGGCGAGGCCTAGCTTGGTTGATCATTCGTGACGACAGTCCTTCAGCCCCATCCAAAAGTGTTGTTGAATCACTAGCAAATGCGCCTTCTTGCGGCATGTACATCATGTAGGAAGGCTCTTCAGGGGGCCCTACGGTCATAGCTTCATCGCTGTTATCATTCTCCGAGTCAGGCCGGCTCAATCCTAACTGTTGTGGTTTTGGCATGGATTCGTTGTTTGCTAGGGGTCTAGGCGAAACATACACTGACTGTGACCTAGCGATCATGCCATAGGAGAGTGTGCAGGAAATGTAAACTTTTTTCATGCGTCACGGGATTCATTTTGAATTACAAAGAGAAAAAAAAAGTTTCTAAGATAAATCTTGCAAGACAGTTTGTTTTTCTTTTGAAAAAAAAACCCTTACTCCGCTGGTGTATGTTTCATCAAATCAAACTTTCATTCTGACCAATGATGTGTGTACCTAGGGGCCCTAACAGAGTTTGGATGCACCCTTTCAAAGAAACGATTTCACAAGGACCATTGCTTATTTCGGAAAAAAGGTTTGATTGGGTAGAGGCAATTGTGAATTGTTATTTTCCCGTTCAAGCGACTATTTCGCTTACGGGCTGTTTCTTTACTTTCCTTGTTTTATACTGCTTTCCTAAAATTGAAATCATTTGTAGCACTATCAAGTTAGCAAAATTGATTTCGAGTATGTTTTTCACATTATTCGCCGCTATCATAAGCCTGGATATTTTTTTTGAGCTAAGAGAGCCAGGAAGGGCAGTAAAGCTTCAGAATGTTACGATTTCAGGTAGATTATGGTGTCTTCTTTCTTTGTTTGCAGCATTTTTGCTTGTGGTAGTATCAGCGAGTCTTATTTGTGTGATTCTGATTATTGCGAATTCAAATGTAAATATCACCAGAAGACAATGATCCCCCAAATCTCAAAAGAGTTCTTGAAACAAATGATTACGGTAAGAAAGGTATTTGGTATTTTTTCAAGGTCGACCAAAATGATATATAGATGTTGCCAACTTATAAGGTTAAGCCGCAAGTGTTGAAATTTCAAATTGATTTTTTGAATTTGGGTTTCTCAATTTTGACAAATGTAAATAACAGATATATGATTAGTTGTGACTTTGTCAGTAAGACAATTTTTAAACACTCAATTTTTTTCAGCAGCGACCACCTCACTGGATGATATTTCACAACGGTCGTTTCATAAAATCTCTATACAATGGGTAATTATGATTGTAGTTCTTCACATCAGGCTCTCACCCAAGCCGTTCACTTAATAATATCCTGCATCGGCGAGCGAGAACAAGACTCGGGCCGGAAGTTCGCGGTCTCGTTTGCACTTTTATCTCGTTTCTCACGTTTTGATAACCGAAATGCTAGACGCACTTGGTGGAAAAGACGTTAGACTCTAAATAGATAAAAACCAAAGAAATCAAAGATGGTGCTCAAGACTTTTTCGACAATTGGACTTGCGAATGTGCATGCGGAACATCTCACACCAGAAGCTTTTGCGCCTTTTGGCGGTGTTATCAGTGCAGATCATCAGATAAAGAATGTTCAATCGTCAGCCGCAAACTATGGCACAGCTGTGAAAATACACAATGTTGCACCTGTCGTTAACAATTCAGCAAAATGCCCTAGCGGAAAAAGAGCAACAGCAAAATGGAACATTTTTCGTTGCTCGGCACCAAAACATTTGATACAGGTGAAGAATGCTTCTACCAAAGCTTATAAGGCCAAAGTATTAGAGAGACATCCGTATTCAACACAGACATTTGTGCCTATGGGCCAGGGTGCCAGCAAAGCGTCATTTCTAGTCATAGTGGCAATATCCGATGAACTGAGCTCTGAGAAGTTACCTGACCCTGCCTCACTTAGAGCGTTCATTTGTAAAGGAAACCAGTCAGTGACATATGGACCAGGTATCTGGCATGCACCCATGGTTGTTATTGATGAAACTACGCCTCACATTGATTTTGCCGTGTACGTCAATGAGAACGGCATTTCAGATGAAGATTGCCAAGAGTGCTATTTCAACCCTGGCTATAATGTTGACTATGTGATTGAGAATCAGGCAAAACTCTAATTGTAATTAAAAATATTCCAAATAATTATCGACTAAATCGTCAACAAACGTTTTCTTTTCTTCTTCACTCATTCCTTGAGCTTTTACTTTGTCTTGTTTTAGTTTGTTGAATATTGTGTCTAAGTCCATTTGTCCGACATTCATTTCGTTAGAATCATCACCGGATGTCTCCATAAGTTTTTTTGCCATTGGCCCTAACCTTTCTTTTTTCCTGGATGCGTAATTATCATTGCTGACAGGCTTGTCAGTCTGAGACCACGCGTGAGTTTGAAAAATTTCGACAAGTCTATCTCTTCCAATCTTTTCCAGATATTCATTCATTCCCAGTTCGTGGAAATTCACAAATTCTAAACCATGTGTGATTACTTCGTCCTCCATAGCTTCCAGGAGTAAATCTTGATCCGGACCAAAAAACCCCACAACAACCAGGAAAATATCATTATCTTCGAGTAACTCCTTGATCTTTATGTAAATTTCAAGAATCTCAGAGAATTCTTCAGTAGCCAGGGTATTCATAGTAAACACGACACCATCTAGCGCATCACGAAGTTCAGTGAATTCTGGAGTTTCAAATTCATCAAGAAACGCTTGTAGCAGTGGAACGACGGATGATTGCGATTTTCTCGAATCTGGATATTCTTCAATCAACAAGTTGACATTCAGCAAGAAGTATTCAGTGCTAAGCCTGAAGCCATAAATTAGACCGCTGTGCGTTTCTGAATTTATGGTGCTGGTATCTAGGTCCTTTGTGATGTGCTGGGCTATTCTGATTTTACCACTGTGAGGAGGCCCAAGAACCAAGACGTTATTTGATGGCATTTTATCCAGACGTCAAAGCGATACAAAATTTGAAGCTAAAAATTATGCAGAATGGTGCTCGAGCAATTTCAATTTTGAGCAAATGAATACCTTAGTTGTGGGTGAAATAGGAACGTCACTAGTTACGTTAAGTGGATGGAACGGAATAAAATACTCTGGGGTCTCTGATGACCTGGTACTTCTGGCAGGCCGCGCATTGCTCAATCAAGTTCACATTAACAATAACAAAACAATATTGATTGGAGAAATGCCTAGTCATTTTTCCACACTCTCGTCAAATGCTGAAGCTAAAAAAGTACAGAGTTTGAAAACCTGATCAAGCTTCAGTGAGTTTCGTATTTGTTGTTGAGATTTCGAGAGCCATCACACTAGCAGCCCTCGTTCTGGCTGATCCTGACCGCGCGTTTCGCCCCAGCCTCGTCTTGAATAGATACCGGCAACTAATCAGGTGCGATTCAACTACAACTTTAGAATCGCAATAGAATCTAAGCATGGCACCGACGAAATCAAATGGCCACAAGAATGCAGGCGATAGCATTGATGCTCCGCGATTTGACACTTTTAAGCTCGAAAACCTTCTTATTCGAGATGCAGATGCGTTTCAAACTTCGTTGAGTTCCGAAGACTACTTGGACAGCTTGTCACCGATCATCACTGATGCATTGAAAGCAAATGCGCTTTCGGAATTTATTGCTACGCTCAACAACATTGTCAAGGAGAAGGACAATGAGCTCAGTGATAAGTCTCTCAATTCAGCAAAAGACATCAACACCTGCATCGACAGCATTGATCAAGTCAGCGACCAGTCGAATGATCTTCGTGAAAACTTGAAGCAAGTCAATGATTTTTTGAATAAAAGTGTGTTTGAATTGATATCTAAAAAAAAGGCGCTTATTAAAACCAGAGAAACGTATAATAAGATTGACGAGACCATCACTGTATTGAATACATGCATCCAAGTCTTGGAAATCACAAATAAGACTCATGAATTGATCAAACAACACAAATATTTTAGTGCCTTGAAGCTTATTGAAGAGCTCACATCTGTACATTTACCAAAGGTGAAGGACTTTTCCTTCTCGGTGAAAATTTACGATTCTATTCCACACTTGACAGCTATGATCAAGGATGAGTCATTTGACACAGCTTGCAAGTGGCTCTCCACTCAAATAGAGCGTAAAATTGAGCTTATCAGTGATGTCGTTTTTGCAAACCTTGAAGAACTTAACCTAAATTGGGAGTCAGTGAGAACAGACAAAAACTCAGTCACTCTTTTACCCCACAGACTCAATTCTGCTGTCGAGCTTTCCATGAGAGATCCAAGTTTAAATATCAGCGTCTTCGATGTCCCAGAACTAGCCATCAATTTGGCTCCTATTTACGACTGTATTTTGGTGTATCTGTCTCTATGCGAGCTTCCCAATTTATGCACAGCGTATCACAAGGAATGGATGAAGAAATATCAGCGTATTATTTACCCCATTACGTTGTCTCTGATTGCAAAAGAGAAGCTGACTTTATACCAGGAGCCTGCCATCACGTTCAACGGTATCGGAGCGCTTGAAGAATACCTAAAAAAAATCGCAGCATTTTTTACCGTGGATAAACATCTCAACACAAAAACAAAGTTTGAGCTCAGATCTAATGACTTAGCAAATGACCTATGGGAATCTTATGCAATAAAGCTTAAGCCCGTTCTCTTGCAACACCTAGAGCGTAAGAAATGGGGGATAAACGACTTAAACGAATTGGCAGACTTCAAAGATATTCTTGGAAACTTTTTACAAGTAATGGAAAACAACAATTATAGGGTAAGCGAACTTCACGACATCTTGATGATCATCTTCAAGCTGTATTTTGGCCCTATATTGATTCAGGAATTCAGAATTGAGTTCAACGAGTCGATGCAATCAGATCATTACATGCCACTTGTTGTTGCCGATAAGATTGATTATGACAATGTAATGAGAATATGCTGGTACAAAAAAGATGCAAATTTCGCACCCCGGAACTTCAAATCTGTGCCTATCTCTTTTCCATTTAGTGAAGATTACGTACA
Organism: Metschnikowia zobellii; assembly: GCA_939531405.1. Classification (NCBI taxonomy): domain Eukaryota; kingdom Fungi; phylum Ascomycota; class Pichiomycetes; order Serinales; family Metschnikowiaceae; genus Metschnikowia; species Metschnikowia zobellii. The sequence continues at coordinate 361,234 of OW618031.1, read as the reverse complement.
CTATTGCTTGGGAATGCGAACACTTCTTCAAGACGTTATTGACTTCACGACAAAGCATTACACATCAAACTTTTTGGAACTCAATCACATAATAGTCAATGAGATATTTGAAAAAGTTTTAGGCGACCAGCCTGGTGTGGGTATCTGCAGTGATATCAGAGGGTTCATCGAGAGAAACCAAAATAATAAGGAAATTGTTGCTCAGACATATACAAATTTGGAATATTATCTATTCAGTTTGTATGAGATTGGAAAACTCATCGATATGAGATTAAGGACGCACAATGGTATTGGAATAATCAATATTGACACAAACTCCATCTTTAAGTTAAAGGCGATTGAGCTCTTTACTAAAGTTAGAAAGTATTCCGAGAATGCCATCTTTAGAATGGTAGATCAAAAAGTAAGGGAGTTACTCGACATGGTCGAGTATGATGACTGGTTCCCTACGAAAGAAAACCAGGACCCCAATTTCTTTATTCTTGACTTTTCTCTTTTCTTGGAAAATTTGTTCAATTCAATTTTCTCAAACTTGCCTACGTCTTTTCGGACATTGGGCCTTTTTAGAAGCTACGATTTCATTTCAGAATACTTTTTGAACTTGCTTCACAATGCGGAACTGTTTAATAGAACAGCTATTGTGAATTTTGATGTGGATGTAAACCATCTAGAGAGATCCATGTCAAAACTAGTCAGCACACAAGGACCTGGGAAGGACGAAAGTGGCTCTGTTGCATTGCAATCTACATTTGCTGAACTTAGACAAAGCATCGATGTGTTACTACTTGATGATCATGAAGAGTTCATAAGGGACCCATCATTTCGAATGCGCCGTTTTGATCGTCTTAAGTACGACTCGGCTATCAAATTGATAAAGAAGCTAAAGGATAAACTGCTTGCGGAGAACAACGATTCTATTTACAGCGTTCTGGAAGGGGGACATACCGGAGGACTCACGCGAGACGCTTCAATACTTGGCGGAGCTGCTTTTGCCAAGTGGGGTAAATTCAGAAAATCAGAAAATTAGTGTTTCCAGAATTTGAGACTGGAGAGCCAACCATTATTGGAAGACACCATGTCTTTTCTCGCCTCATCTAGGGCGTTCTGCAATTCTATTTCTAGCTCTTGAGATTTTCTTAAGAGTTCTGCTTCCACGTGCTCGTATTCAAGTGCTGACCAAAACGCTTGGAGGGCCATATACGTTGCCGACGCCAACAAAAATGTGTGGAGAAGCGGATTCTTGAACTCGCTGAGTTTTGGTTTGGTCGGGAGAGGGTGTTGCCCATCAAAGTTTTCGCTGAACTTGACGTTGTAAAAGCGACGTGGAATACCAAAAAGCGGACCGCTTCTCAAAACAGCCCTCATATTCCTGATTATGACTTTGCAGGTAATGGGTGACTAGCATTTTGTGAATGCAGCTATTAAAGATGGGATGTACTGGTGTCGCAACGTTCTGCACGGAAATCTGACGTTGGAGACCCTGGTGCTCAGGGCCGAACTAGTGGCAAGGACATACACACTGTACATTTGACATAATTTCTACATAAACATGTTTAGAAACAACTACGATAATGACTCAGTGACATATTCACCAACCGGAAGACTCTTTCAGGTTGAGTATGCGCTAGAGGCAATCAAACAAGGCAGTGCGGCGGTTGGAATCGCCTCCGCCAACCATGTTGTGTTGGTCGCCTTGAAGAGAAATGCCGAAGATCTCGGTAGTTATCAGAAGAAAATCATTAAAGTGGATGACCACATGGGAATTGCTTTGGCGGGATTGGCGCCAGATGCCCGTGTCTTGTCCAACTTTTTAAGAAAGCTTGCAATGAACTCGAAGCTCGTGTTCAACAGGCCATTGCTGACTAGCAAAGCCGCTTTCTCAATAGCGGACAAAGCACAGGAAAACACGCAACTGTATGGGTCCAGACCCTATGGTGTTGGCTTGCTTGTGAGTGGTTGGGATGAAACTGGTGCTCACTTGTACGAGTTTCAGCCATCTGGATCTGTGTTGGAGTACTATGGCGCCGCCATTGGCGCTAGATCGCAAGCTGCAAGAACGTACTTAGAGCGCAACTTGGATGAAATTCGTGGAAGTCAGGATGTCGAGTCGCTTGTCGTCCATGGCTTGAATGCATTACGTGATACCTTGTCTCAGGACATGGAATTGACAATTCGTAATACCTCTGTCAGTGTTGTCGGCAAAGACCAAGACTTTGTCATTTATGAGGATGAAAATGTTCAGCGCTGGTTGGATAAGCTCGACTCGACCTCAAACTTACGCAACCATAACGACGATGACGACGATGACGACGATGACAATGACGAAGCTGGTGACAAGCCCGGTAAGACCAGCAATGCTAAGAATCAGAATGCCGCGGAAGAGAAACTGGCTGCAGCCGAGGGCGAAACTTCTGAAACATCCGATAAAATGGAAACTGACTAAATGCTAATAAACAACCATCACGTATGAATTTGACTATGTACAGATCGCGTTACTCCTTCTTTTTTAGTTCAGTTTGTTTTTGCTTCTGGGCAACTTTTTGAATGCCGGCCATGCAAATACTTTGAAGATGATTCACCTCCTCGGTCATTTTCAGTATATCATGTAGAATTTGCTTATCCCTGATATCCGAGATTTTACTCCGCAAAGAGCTGATGTTGTTCATGATAGCCAGTTTATCATCATTTTCCATTAGCTCGCCGAATTGAATCACGGCATTCTCGGCATCGCTGCAAAGAATATCGATCCGTGTAGCATGGGACACATAATTTTTGTACTCGGCGTCTCTTTTTGCATTTGCCTCACTGTTGGCCAAAATTTCCTGAATCTCCAGATCAGAAAACCCAGTTTGCCCTGAAACTTGAATCGAAACTTTATTAGGTTTCGAAAAATGAGGGGAATCCTGTGGATATGGTGTTTTGTCTGCTGCAGATACATTGATGATTCCATCGGCATCAATATCAAATGAAACCACAATTTGAGGTGTTCCTTTAGGCCCAAAGGGAATATTTCCTAGCTTGAAGTCGCCAATAAGTTTGTTGTCCTTAACAAGGGGTCTTTCACCCTGATACACACGTACTTCTACCCCCGTTTGCCCATCTACCGCGGTTGAGAACACTTGTTGTTTCTTCACGGGAACTGCACTGTTCCGTGGGATCAAAGGGCTGAATATGCCCCCATATGTCTCTATGCCTAATGTTAATGGAGTTACATCCAAAAGAACAACATCTTTAAGCTTCCCAGACAAAACTGCTCCTTGAATAGCAGCGCCCAATGCAACAGCTTCATCTGGGTTCACAGTAGTGTTAGGTTTTCTGCCGAAAAGCTCCTGAACGTTTTTTCTTATTTTCGGCATTCGAGTCATTCCACCAACCATAATGATTTCATCGATTTCTTTAGCCGTAAGCTCAGCGTCTCGAAGACATCTTTTCACTGGATCAATCGTCTGGTTTATCAAATGAAGTGACATTTCATCAAGCTCTGTCTCGGTCAAGTTCATGACTATGTGCTGATCAGGAGTGATGAAAGGAAGGTTGATCTGAGTTTCAGACACATGCGACAATTCAATCTTACACTTTTCGGCAGCTTCCCTTACTCGTTGAACTGCAATACGATCCTGCGATAAGTCTATACCGCTTTTGGCCTTGAACTTATCTAGAATGAACTTCAAAAGGAGAATATCAAAGTCTTCGCCACCCAAGTGTGTATTTCCGTTTGTAGCTCTCACCTCGAATACACAATCATCGATGTCCAAAATTGAGATATCGAACGTGCCGCCTCCAAAGTCAAACACGGCTATCGTGCCATCTGACTTCTTCTTATCTATGCCGTACGCAAGAGCAGCAGCAGTAGGTTCATTTATTACTCTTAGCACCTCCAAGCCCGCCAATTTACCTGCGTTTTTTGTAGATTGTCTTTGCAGATCATTGAAGTAGGCGGGCACCGTGACAACAGCATGTTTCACTTCGTTTGGAAGATGCGACTGCGCAATCTGCTTCATTTTCTGGAGTACAATACTTCCTATCTCAGAAGGGGAAAATTTCTTGTGCTCTGTGGTTTCGACCCACGCATCTCCATTCTCGTGTTTTATGATTGAGTATGGAACATTGCCAAGATCCCTTTGCACTTCTGTGTCTTCAAACTTTCGACCAATAAGTCTCTTAGTGGCGAAGAACGTATTCCGAGGATTCACCAATGCTTGCCTTTTTGCTGGGAGACCCACCAATGTTTGACTGTCCTTCGAAATGGCTACTATAGAAGGCGTTGTGCGCTTTCCTTCTTCGTTCTCAAGAATCCGGGCCTCATTGCCTTCCATTAATGCAACTGCAGAGTTTGTTGTGCCCAAGTCGATACCAATGACATGATACAATCGCCCCAGAAGGTAGTAGGGGCACTTCAGAATTTTCTTGTTTATTATACCCAGTCTTGTCAACATGCTCGCAGGAAGTGTGGCAACTAACTACACAGTTGCTTTTGATCTGTAATGTAACAAGAGAGCGCGTCACGTGAAAATGTCCACCACTACATTTATATTGCATGGTTCAATGTAGTCATCGGTTAACTTGATGATGCAAGTTCTAGGTAGTTCAGAGTAGCTCGGGATTTCTTTAAGGTTTAAAATACTTTTTTTTACATTGAACAATCGTGGCTCAGCAACACTAATTTCCTTGATTGCCCGTTATTTTTGCGTATGGAATATTCACTTGTCTGGATTCCGAAGCGAATCCAGATAACATATTTTATGTCCAAACATCTAGCAATTTAATACAAATGGAAGAACTAATACATTCTACTGCCACTTGTCGAATATAGCGGCAACCTGGTTGCATTGTGTGAGGTATACTTGTGAAACATAAGTTTTGCTGCTAATTGCCTGCATATACATGAACCATACGTTCATGTTCCTGGAAAATATACTGATTAAATTTTATCAACCTCCTGCAAGCTCAACCATTTTCTTCACAAGTCTTAGATAGTCTTACAAGAGGAAGGAATTTTCTTTTTTTGAATCATGTGAAACACTTTCATATTCATTGCACAAGTGAAATTCGATCAACTTTGAGATTTATACTTTTCACAACGCACGCACTGCTGATTCTGCCCGGACAAGTGCAACATATTTACATCGCACCGAAGAGCTCATCTCGGAAACGCAGGCAATTATGGGAAAGAGAGGATCAGATTCCGGAAACGGAAATAAAAACAAAAAATATAAAGTCAGCGGCTTTATCGACCCCAATACAACTGGCATATATGCCACGTGCAACAGAGGTAGAGAGCTTGGGTGCAGAAAAGAATTGGTAAATCTTTTGTCCGAAAAAATCGAGAAGTTGTACCCTGATTGGGAAAAACACGTTGAAGAAGAAGAAAAGACCTCCAACGATACAGATGCCGACAAGGGTGCTGATGCAAATTCGGAGACTAAAGTCTTATCCGTGGAAGACCAGATTAAGCAAGAGTTAAAGGAAATGAAGAGTGCGAAAAGCAACAAGAAATCTGGACATCCATTGCTCCATCCCATGGAGCTAGGCTGTGAGTGTCTTGTCTTTGTCAAGGTCCGAAAGCCCGCAAATCCTGCCGAACTAGTGCACTCGTTGTGTGAGGAAGCTGCGCGGACTAAACAGAAGAACACAAGATTCACTCAGAAGTTGTCTCCCATCACATTTTCAGTTTCTGCATCGATGGAAGAGCTTGCAAAGTTGGCTGAAAAGGTTTTGAAACCAGAGTTCCACGCTGAAGACCAAAAACCTCTCAAATTTGCCATTCAAGTCACCAGAAGAAATTTCAACAGTCTAGAAAAAGACGACATAATAAAGCACGTGGCTTCCACTGTCGGTAGGGACCGGGGCCACATTGTTGATTTGAAAAATTACGACAAGCTAATCATGGTAGAATGCTACAAAAACAACATTGGCATGAGTGTTGTCAGTGATTATAAAAAGTACGAGAAGTTCAATTTGCAACAAATATTTGAAAAAGATATGGGTGAGTCGACATTGTCTCGAGTTTCCGATCAAATCCGGGAATAATTGTATAATTAAGTTATCATTTAAAACGACGTAATTCTAAAAAGCTAGGGTTTCAACATACTTGCCCACGATCTGCCAGCTTAACCAGTCTGCTTCTTTGTTGGGAATTAGACCCATTTTATTTAGTTTCCATAAACCAATCATCATGTTCGCCAATTGACATAAAACAAACACAAGTTTCGGCAAATAAATTTGCTGACTGTTAGTCTTCGTGATATATCCTGCAAACGCCGAGTTGGTCTCGGTAAAAATGGCCTTGAATGGATTCCAAAGCAACATGAGCGTCATCATAATGGGAATAATTTGCAAAGAGTTTCCTGTCATATAACTCATAATCAAGTTCATTGGAAGGTTTTTGGCGGGCATCGTGGCTACTTCCCATGCTTTTTTGATTTTGAGCAGGTCAAGCTCCTCCAGCGTGGGCTTTTTGGCAATATCAACTTTCTCTGCCCTTTTCAGCTTTGATTCTTCTTGCTCGAACCCAGGTGGGCATGGAATATCACCAGCTACGGGGGCAATTACTGAAGGATTAAGAAGATCTTGATAAGACATTTTTGAGGGCCTCTGTTGAAAAGCTTAACAGTACGAGGGAGATTGGGCGAAGGATCACGAAACGGTGATTCAGAAACTGATTGCGCGATAGTATGATGAGAAGGTATAAACTTGAAATACGCGCGCAGGCGCGGCCGCATCATCAAGCTCATATTTTTGTCTGCCCAAAAAAAGTTATATGGCAACAGAACGGATGAAATTTGAAGAGTTCAGATGTTTTGAACTGAAAATCTGTTGGGGCTCAACCGAATGGCCGTAACTATGATTCCACCAGCATGAGCACCGCGTACTTGCGTCCGCGATTGCCTACCACGCTACCATAAAAATCGAAGTGTTTGGGGATATGGCTTTTCAACCGAAGTGGAATGGCTTCGTAAAGTCTTTTTACAGCCTTCTCGGACTTATAAATAGGAACTTTTGCAAAGATATTAATTTTAGCTTGAGGCCGCAGCCCGTGAATTATTCACGTGATCCAGAGTCTCAGCCGCTATCGGGCGCGGTAACTGATGGTAACCTCGCCGATAGAGCAAACTCAACCTAGTTAACAAATCGTTACTTCAACATGAACTCTACCCTGCAATTCCAAAAAAATCCACTCAATAAAATAATCGGCCTCTCAATAGTGCTTTCCATGGGCTTTCTTTTGGTGGTTCTTGCTGGAGTTTCGGGCAATTGGTTCCCCATAGTGGACGGCTTTATCTTTGCCGTTGCCTATCTACCAGTGATAGTCTCACGAATCGCTTTTGGCCTGAGTGAATACGACTTGAGCTTTGACCCTAGTACCACATCGCACACCCTGGCCGTGCAAGAACTCGGCAAGTTTCTCACTGCCGCTCTACTAGTCACGGGATTTTGCCTTCCTATATTGCTTCACCATTCCCATTTTCTCAGCACCACAGCAACGGTGTTGACATTTATTGGAGGAGTGTTGATCTATGGTACAGTTTATACTTTCAGCCAGGCATTTGAACAGCCAGATGGCGATGAAGGGGTTTTGGGAGAGGGAGTTATTTAACGCGTCGATATCATATCTAATCATCGATATATGAGGAATTATTTAACCAAGCGAAGCGCAGCCTGAAGAAACAAATCTTTGTTGATTTTTGAAGTGAGAAGCTATGTTCATTTTTAAGAATGTCAGCTTCTTGACTTAAGCCCTAATAACGCCCGTAGGGGTGACTCTAGAGCTCTTCAGAGTTGAGAATCGAAGAAGATCATGCACCTTAGCCTTGAACTATTTGGTATTATATGGGATGGTAGGTCATTTTCTGTCACTCTCCAACTATTCGAGCCATTTCATCCTATTTTGTTTCTTAGCATGATAGCTTCATTGTGTCAGCTGGAATGAGATGGCGAGGCCAGCAACTAGTGGGGAGATACTTACACCATATTATACAATGCTAATGAATTCCGTAGATTTATAAGAGTAAAACTAATTTGCTACACTGAGTAAGTTGAAGTATAACTTCAGTATTTATGTGACCCCCAAGATGTCTTTCGATTGGAAAGAACACCCGTGCATCCGGAGATATTTACTCCTTATGCGCAGATATCGTTTACGATCGGGTCAATATAAAAGAAGCTGACATGTCTGTTGCTGCAACTATGATGGCAGCCGAGCAACAAATCGCTGCAGAACACCAACTACATGAGAAAGTGATCAATGAAGAGTTCAAAATTTGGAAGAAGACTGTGCCTTTATTATACAACAGTATTCACACTCACGCGTTGAAATGGCCGCTGTTAACAGTTGACTTTAGCCTGAAATACATCATATCAGAAGACAAAAGTACGTTAGAGGTGTACTTCATAACGGGCTCAAACACTTCTCTGAGAGAACAAGATTCAGTGACATTGCGCTCTATCAACTTGCCGTCGGCTATGGCACCAGACCTTGCATCCCTTTCTGATTTCGAAAATGTCTCATCTTTTAACAAGGACAGCAGCTCGGATGATTTGAAAGTCAAACGTCTGTGGATACATGCCGGTGAAGTGAACAGAGCAAAGTTTGCACCTAGTGGTGAGAGATTTGTGACTTTTGATAATGCTGGTGTCGTTCATCTTTATGATGTCAACCAAGACACACCGGTCGACTTTAAGTTTCATAAAACTGAAGGCTATTGCTTGGAATGGGTATCGGAGACCCAGTTCTTGTCTGGAGCAAACGACTCTCAGGTTGCTCTTTGGAATGTGGGGTCACCAGGTGCACCAGAGAAACAATATAACACGCACACTGCGGTGATCAACGACATTTCGCATAGCAAGCCCACGAAAGTGCTTTTTGGCACTGTTGCTGATGACTACACAACGCAAATTCATGATCTCCGAGACGCGGCTGATTCTCCAGCCATCAAAATTTGCGAGAAACATTTACAAAACGCGATACAGTTTCACCCCGAGGTTAGCCACCTTTTTGCTACCGGCGGGAAAGACAATGTTGTGAATTTGTATGACGCCAGATCTGTCAAAAGACCGATTAGACAGCTTTTTGGCCACAATGACCTGATCTTCGGTTTGCGTTGGGACAGCTTTGATCCGTTGCAGTTATACTCGTGGGGTTTAGACAAACGCGTGATTTCCTGGGACTTAAATTACATAACCGAGGAGTATGCGCCCCCGGTGGCGGATCCTGTGGAGACAAAAAAGAAGTCGAAGCACACTGAAGACCCATGTTTGCACTTTATTCATGCAGGGCACACAAATCGCATCAATGATCTTGCTGTTCATCCTAGCATACCCCATCTTTTTGCAACTGTGGGCGATGATGCACTTCTTGAAATTTACCAGCCCAAGAAATTGAGAGAAGATGAAGATCAGGACGAGGATGAGAACACAGGGGACCATGATGCAGAGGAAATTGAGATTGACATTCAAGATGCCGAAAACGCATCCCACTCTAAGGAAGAGGAAGAAATTTCCGATGCCACAGAAGAAAATGCCAATGAAAATCATGATGGACTTCCGAAAAATAACGTTTCAGAAGAAAAAAAGAACGACGAAGCAACACGAAGCCTGTACGGGCTGTTTGGTATCAACAGTAAGCCTGTTGCAGAGGGAGAGAATGTAAACAGTGATTTGGATATGGCGGATTGAGTGATTTTGAATCATACAAATATGCACTTTCTCGGCCGATCCAGAAGTATCTCAGACTTTGCATTTTTCAGAGCCTGGCCTAAAATTCCTACGTAGATAAAATCTAATCGACGATTTTTTACGCTTCATCAGCCAGTACCAACTAGGCCTTCGATTGGGCTGGTTATACCATTATTTCTATATGCACGTTTTATACACGCCGCGAAAGAATAATTGAAATGCAAAGAAAACAAGCGGAGAGGTTAATGATAAATACACAGGGTGTTCCCATTTCCACCCGTAAAATCTATGGAAGCTCCTGTGATGGACCCTAAACATGACACTGAGCTTGAGGCAGAACCCCTCAAACGAAAATCAAAGTCTCCTTCCTTGCACAATGAACATGAACTCAAAAGACCCAAGCTCGAGCCAGAAGACCTGGAAAGACAGGAAGATATTGCCAAGCAATATAAAAAGTTTGTGACAGCATCGAAATTCAACCTCAACTCTGAAGAACTTTTTTGCGTATGCCGTAAGCCTGATCTAGATGGAGAGTTGATGATCTCGTGCGATGGATGTGAAGAATGGTTTCATTCGAAATGCATGAAGATACAACCGAGATATACACAACTTCTAGATAAGTTTTTTTGCAAATTCTGCCAGTGGAAAGGTATTGGCATTACGCGATGGAATAGAAAGTGCCGTACACCGGGATGCTTGAAACCGATAAGGATCTCGAAGAAGTCAAAGTACTGCTCGGACGAGTGCGGCCAAGCATTCTTGCTGCTGAGACTCTCGGGATCACAGGCTTTGAGCGATGGTGATATTAATTTTGTGGTCAACTACTGCGGAAACCATTTCGACTTTGAATTTTTAGGTAGTACTTTTCCTGAACTTCCAGAGGTGTTGCTGCAAGATATGACAAAGCTTCCGAAAAACGTTCAAGACGATCTCTTAAGAATTGAAAAATTGCAGAAGACTATTGAAGCACAGCTCGACCAAAATAAGGCAAAGACAAAGTATATGGCTAGGGTCAAGAACGTGAATGCAATCATCAATGAAAGTATTCAGGCTTTGGCGATGCCCGCACAAGCTGGTGAGGTCACCACTAAATCAAAGAAAAAAAAGAATAAGAGCACAAAAATTGATCTCTGTTGCTTCCAGAGCGACCTCAATACAAATTTGTTTAAAGAAACGTACACAGGAGCTGAGAGTGACGGGGATGTACGTGAAACATTTAAACAAGAAATTGATCGAGCCGTAGCCCAATACAATTCGGGTGCTGACAGTCGCGACGGCGACATATGCTTGCAAGACCGCAGAAAATGTCTCCGTCACAATGGCTGGTTCAATCTTTTATGTGACCGATTGTGGAAACGCCTGGGGGAACTTCAGGAAAGTTTAGATAAGTTACAACAAGAGAAATCTGTTGCGCTTCGAAATTACAGCATTTCTGTCTATGAAAAAGAAATCTAGATTGTGAAAAATAAACTGGCCGATATTAATTAAAAATGGTTTCAAAACAATCAAGGGCACATGAGCAATAGAGAGAAGTGTGGATTATGCCTGCCTCCGGGTGTAGACAAAGCATCTTTGAGACGCATCCCAGCCTCCTTTATATTCGTCGTTCTCTTCATACTCACGTGCGAGCTTTGCTGGAGATATGATCATTTTTTGAGAATCACTGACCTTGAAAATTGCGTTATGCCAAGGCGTCGGAATGTGCAATAAGCGATCTTCCTCGTCTTGATTGTGACATCCAGTTGAGCAAAGTTTTGGATCCAACAACCTGATACCAAACTTGGGCCCACAATTTGGATGAGCATGGATAGACAATCTAAGGTGAAATGGAAAAACCAATTCTACCAAATTGGAATATGCATCATTACGTCTGATCATCTCATATGACACAAGTGATATCATCTTTTTGAATTTTTTCCCTGACATTTCTTGTGCCGCCGCTGTCCGTCCCAAATCTTCAGACATGAACTTGTTGAACCCACGGTACAAGTAAAGTCGTGCGTGACCTGGAGTCTTGATTTGCTCTCTAAGAAGATTGTCGTTGTCATCACATCCGAACATAAGGATTTTTCTGTTAACGTCGGTTTCTTCATCAATCATTGTATCCAAATGATGGTCGATCTTAATGTCTTCCAAAAGATCCGCGATAACACCTTTCGAGCTAGATTTAAAACAGTCATTGAGCCCTTTGAAAAAGATTCCATTAAAATCTTTCGGCTTTATCTGCTCGTACATCTCAATTAACTGGGCCGTATACGTGTCCACCACATTATCGTCCACACCAATGCAATCACTAAAAACATGTCCATCGCTGACAATGTAAAATTTCATTCCTGGGGCATACACTTTGTTGACGGCTTGGACAAAGTCCATGATTCTCCGAAGAGCGAGTTCCTCCCCCATGTCGGGTTTACCTTCTTGAGCTTTATCACGGTTCTGTGTTTTGCATGGGAAAGCTGGAAGGACAGCCTCTATTGGAATTTGTCTTGAAGTAAAAAATTTAACATTTTCAATAAATGCCTCACGTCCTTCCTCCCATTTGTCGACTCTGGCCGAATTTTTTATTGAGCTCTCAAATATCTCTGTGAATTGTACCGCAATATCATTGGACTTTCCTGAGACCTTTTGGCTGAAGGCAAAGTCTCCATTCTCAAGAATTGTCTTCAAAAACCACAAATCGAAGGCAATTGGTTCAAATACTTCAGTTGCTATTCCAACAACTAGATCGCCGTCAATAGATTTTTCGAAAAACATTAACTCGTTGGATCTTTTGATTGTAATGTCCAAAAACTCAGAATTTGTTTTGTCTGTCAAAGTTTGAGCTTGTTCCAAGCTAGACCATGCCTCGTCAAGACTTTTATTAGCTGATTTTTGAACCCGGCAACTCATAAATGAGTCTTCACTCCGGGAATATACAAAATGTACTCTCTCGTAAACGGTCTTGTCCTGGACAGTCATTATCAACGGTCGTGCTATTAAAATTCTGATGAAAGAGTTTGTCTCATTAATAGATATTGGCTTCTTATATCATCCTCATGTATTCTCTGCCCTAAACCAGCATCATCTCTGAGACGAAACTGCAAACGGGAAAATTCCAGGTAATTGAAACTCAGGCCGATGTCAGCAACATTCTGCGATCTAAGCTGGATGTGCGTAACAAATTAGATATGCAGAGACTTCCAGAAATATGTGTAAAAACAATGCCCGGGAACTTGAGCAATTGTGTGAGGAAAGTTTTGTAAATTGTAGAATATACGTAACTACCCATTTATATAGAAAATTCTGCTTTTCCTAATTCCGTAAGTTTACTAGACGCTTTATTTTCCAGCAGGACAAGCCCACGTGAAGGGTCTAGATCTTTTAGAGACAGTTGGCGAGATATCAGAGCAGAAGTCACAGGCGTGGAAAACCTGGTGACTGTCTCAGGAGAGAAGCATTTCTCGCCTTCCAAAATATGTATGGAATCTTCGACCGAACACTTTGCCGATGCCGCACAAGACTTAATCGGGTATCCCGTATTCGCATTCGGCTTCGTTGATGATAATTTGATTGATGATGAGTCACTAGAATTTTGTCGTGACAACATTGCAGGTTCTAATATTTCTCTTGATTGATAAACTATTGAGACTTTATCATGAAGGTGTTGGAGAGAGTTGAAAGAAAAAGCGGACTTAAGGCTGATATCGGCTGAGCGAATGAAAGGATGTGATAATGCCTTCTGTATAGTAATACGCTTGTTGGGATCGATTTCGAAACATTCGGAAATAAACTGTTTAGCCGAATCTGGGATATCTTCCCAGTATTCTTTAGGCTCAAAAACATAATCAGCTTCGCAGATGAATTTCTTTGTCTCTGATTCCGTATCACAATCAAAGGGCATATATCCCGACAACATGAAATAAGTCAAAACACCAACAGCCCACACGTCAACTGGAAAGCTGTGGCCTTTATTTGACAAGGCTTCTGGAGCTAAATAGCTCAATGTGCCATCAATAGATTGGGCCTTCTCACCTGGTGCCAAAATGCGAGCCTGCCCAAAATCAGCAAGAAGAAGCAGGCTCGCATCAAAGTTTTTAGATGCAAATAAAATGTTCTCGGCTTTGATGTCCCGGTGTGCGATTTGATTGCTATGTAAATGGTCGATCGCATTCAATAGCACTAAAAGTATTTGTCTTGCCTCGGCACTGTCAATTTTTCCTTGGCCTCTTGTTATTCTATCGAAAAGTTCACCCCCTTCGGCTAACTCTGTTACAAGAAAGAAGTATTTCGATGTTTCGAAATGATCCACCATCAGAAGAATGTTGGGATGGCTCCGCAGAATGCTTCTTAGCACTTGGAATTCCCTTTGAAGCATCAGCTCTTTTCCATAAACAAGTTTTTTACTGAACCTTTTTGCAGCATAATGAGCTCCTGTGAGGCTATTCTTGCATTCATAGACATTTGCGTATGATCCAGTACCCAAAACGTTTTTGGAAAGAACATATGGGCATGACATACTTTGTTTTTCCGGTAATTGAGATTGCTTCTGGGCCCTGACTTTGGGCCAAAGTTCCTGGGTCATTAGATTTTCTGTTTTGCGATAGTAAAAATCAAATTTGGAAACCTTTTCTTATGAGTTTAAGTCTTTCAAAGTTTTCGATTAGTCTATAGGATGGGTACAGAGAACAGTTGGCTTATCGCTGCCAGCAACCGTGTATTTGCTGCTATATGAAGCGTAATTTCCTGCATCTCGGATCAATTTGATCATGCACCTTGCAAATCATTCATCAGTGCGTTTACCCTAGTATTCTTTAGACGATCAAACTCAGCTTGCTTCGACGGTCTTTTAATCTACGTCCAATCTAGCTGCTGGACTAAAAGATTATCATTGGAAAAGACGGTATTTGAGACTTGATTGAGATGTTCAAAGCGGATATAGAGTGCGAATTTAATTGCCTTACATTTTAATTTTTTTTTCCCAAAGTCTTTTTTTCAATATTTTGAGAATGAAGCATGAGTTGATGCCCAAGCACAACTTTAAATCACAGTTTCAAATATAAGAAAGGTTTTTTTGAATTAAGTAAATGTATCTTTTTCAACATAAAATTACGAATTCAAATTTAAGAGTTGAATAATATAGATTATCATTCCAATTCGCAGGTCTGAGTATCACGTGATCATTGCCGGACACGTGATGGGCATCGCATTTTGATTTTCCACTTTTCTAATGCTTTTATCGTTGGAGCTTGCAAGCATGGATGGATCCAATTTAAGCATAAGCGCTTTGAAAAGCAAGATTGCCTCAAAGCTATCCAATGGTGAGCCTACAAAAGCTGAGAAAAATCGGCAGAAAGGGCTAGAGGCAAAATCTCAAAAGCCCGAGAAAGGGAATAAAGAGGAGCTGAAGTCAACTTTGAAGGCAGAGGTGCCCCAAAAGCTGGGCAACAAAGATAAGAAGAACAAAAGAGATAAGGTTAAAGCAGTGAAACCAGAACGCGAAATTAATCATACTCCTGAAATAAATGACGATCAGGCAGAAGTTCTTAGACGTGAAGCCTTTGCTTTAGGAGCTACTGAAGAAGATTTAAAACTTATCGAGCATGTTGATGTAGACAGAGAAGAAACTGTGGGTGAATTTCATGGTGTGGATAATGAACTTGATTCCGATGTATCTAAATTCATCAATGGCTTAGGCTTTTCAGGTCAAGCTGATATCATCGAAGATGAGGATAACGGAGAAGCGGAAGAGGAAAGAAAGGCCGAGAAGAAGGAAAAGTTGGCCGAAAAAAAGAAGGAAAAGCTCAAAGAAAGCACAGCTGAGGCTTCCGAAACTAAAAAGAAATCGCAAAAGGAACAATCAATGAAAAGAACAGAAGTTTTCGCTGCTACCGAGAAGGAAGCAGAATCATCTGTTATGGTTTCAGAAATGCCAAAGGAAATCAAAAAAGACAAACATGATCGAAACAAGATCAAGAACGTTCAATCCGTCAATTCGGAAAAACTTCTCATTGAGTGCAGAATTGACTGGTACAACATCGAAACTCCAACAGTGGAGGATTCTGAAAAGTTGGACCGTTTTGCTTTAGAAAGACTCACGGATAAAGCAAAAGCTTTGATTGAATCAGAAAACAAGACTTACTTGACTGAATTCACGGCTAATAACTCACAAAGAAAGTTTTTGTCTCAGATTCTTTCCGATGGTACATTGAACGACAAGATTTCCGCATTAACCTTGTTAGTTCAGGAAGCTCCGTTACATAACTTAAAAGCCTTTGACACTTTATTGTCATACTGTGAGAAAAAGTCAAGAACTGCTTCTTTGCAAGCCATCAATGCTTTGAAGGATTTGTTCCTTAATGGCCTTTTGCCGGACAGGAAACTTTTATCGTTTTCTAAACAAAGGCTCTCCAAAACCACCGATGTCAACACCTTAGCCTTGTATTTTTTTGAGGATCATTTGAAGAAGAGCTACTTCAAGTTCATCCAAGTGCTTGAATTCTTGAGTCATGATCCTATCTTGCACGTGAGGATGAACGTCGTGCTGCATATTTTTGATCTCTTGAAAGCAAAGCCAGAGCAGGAGGCCAACTTATTGAGATTGGGCGTTAACAAGCTTGGAGATGTGGAAAATAAGGTTGCCGCCAAGACCTCATACCAAATTCTTCAATTGGAGGAGACACATCCTGCAATGAAAAAAATAGTCACAGATTCTGTAACTGACATGGTTCTTCAGAAAAATCATGACTACCACTCACAGTATTATACGATATTAACACTCAATCAAACAATCTTACTGCGTGGCGACACCGATTTGGCAAATTCTTTGGTTAAGACATATTTTTCGCTTTTCGAAAAAATCCTCGTTGAATCTGATCCCTCATTGAAAGACAGTACCGAAGACAAAGTTCTTGGAAAGAGTGAGAGAGGAAGAAAGAATAACAGAAAGGCATTTAAGAAAGGCAAAAAGGGAGGTAAGTCAGTAAAGAAAGAAGAGAAATCTGAGGAAGAAGTTATTGAGGAGCGCAGTGCAAAGATGTTTTCCGCTCTTCTCACCGGTTTGAATCGTGCGTTTCCCTTTGCAGACCTACCCTCTGAGACTTACTCCAATCATTTGAGCACATTGTACAAAATCACACACTCCACTAACTTTAATACATCCGTACAGGCTCTTGTGTTGGTGCAGCAGATTATTACTCAGCAAGATTTGGACACATCGCGTTATTACCGTACTCTTTACGAGTCATTGATGGACCCAAGATTGGTAAATTCCTCTAAACAGGGTATTTATTTGAACTTATTATTCAAGTCTTTGAAAAATGACATCAGAAATATCTCTCGTGTATTGGCTTTTGTCAAGAGAATCCTTCAAGTTTGTTGTCACTGGGTTAATGTTGGTGCAATTACGGGTATGTTCTACTTGCTTATGGAGTTGAGCAAAACTCATCCACAAATTTTGGAGTTGATGGAAGCTGAAGCAGCCAGACCAGAAAATTTCACATCTGAACTCAAGGTCGATACAAAAGCTGACACTCAGGAATATGATCCTAAGAAAAGAGACCCAGAATTTGCTAATGCTCAAAAGTCGAGTATGTGGGAGATTGCTCTGTTTATGAATCATTACCATCCATCAGTTTCCATTTACGCTACATCTCTTATTGAGGGCACATCTCAGGCGAAACCTGATTTGGGGCTTTTTTCATTGGCACATTTCTTAGACAGATTTGTCTACAAGAATGCCAAACAGAAGAACAATTTGAAGGGTTCTTCCATCATGCAACCTTTGGGTGGAGGTCACCTGGGCTCGCTTTTGGTTCGGGCTACCAACGTTAAATCATCGGACATTCCTGTGAACACCGTGGACTGGCTTTCCAAAAAGGTAGAGCAGGTGAGGCCAGATGAAAAATTTTTCTACGATTACTTCACTAGGAACGAAAAAAAAATTCGTGGCAAGAAAGCACGTGGAGATGACGAGGAGGATGAAGAATTTGGCGAGGAGGAAGTTTGGGATGCTTTGGTCAAGCTGAAACCTGATGTGGAAGGCTCAGATGATGGTGGATTTTCAGATTTCGATGAGGAGGACTTTGCTGATATGAGTGACTTAGACGATAATGCTGCGGATCCCGAAGATGATGCAGATGCCTTTGAGGATTTCAATAGCGCTGATGAAATTCAAGATGACAGCGATGCCGCGGAGGAGTCTGATGAAGGTGCTTTTGGAGACCTTCAAAACGAGGAGGATGAAGTGAGCGACGAGGAGGTTATCCTCAATGAAGACAGTGCCCCAGACCATTTGAATGATGCTTCAGATTCAGATGTAGGAAAGAAGAGAAAACTGGACAGCGAACACAAGAAGAAAAAGAAGACAAAGTTCCTGTCTTTGCCTACATTCGCATCAGCCGAAGATTACGCCCAATACTTGGGTTCTGACGATGAGATGTAATTCAGCTCCTCAGGTAGAAGATCTTATAAGTGATCAAATTTTACATAATTAAATGGGATAGTTACTAAAAGTGAAACGAGAAAGGTGAGATGCCCGAACTAGTAGTTTTTTTTTGCTCGAATCACCTGACAGAATGTGCGCCTTCGTACATACATAGCTTGCTTTTGAAGCGCTGGGACAAATCATTTCACTACAAAAATTGGTTTTGATTAGGCCAACAAATTGTCAGGTGCACCTTGAGACAACGAAGGTGATTATTGAGGTATATATTGCCACAAGTGTTACTTGCGCCATCCTCACCAGCCACAATAGCAGCAGTTGCTTTGGCAAGTCGCGGATTAACTGACATGTGACGCGCAAATTAAGCCCCCTCGCATACATAGCAATGCAAAAATATGCAGAATTGCGTTGATTTGCCCTTTTCCCCAAGTACCGAAAAGATTGCGCGGCATAGAAGATCTTGAAGACGAAATTGTAGTGCTGGTCAACGATACGTATCATCTGGCGTCTTTGGCTCACCAATCACGTAATAGTGTTCCACGGCTGAGATGAGTTTGCAAATTCCATTTTTCCCCTCGATGTGGCCAATTTCAGACAAGAAAGTCTTGCGATGTCCTTTTCTTTCGAATTTTTTTGCGCGATGAGCTGACAAGCCACATCCGCCCCAGTTTTGAAATCCGCACTCGCACTAGAGCACTTGACCGGAGGGTGAGACAGCGCGACGGGATTCCAAAAAAGAGGGAGTGGTCATGCATATCTCGGCAATGCAGGATTGCGAGACAGGCCTCAAGCCCACTGCAACGTGGTGGTTTGTGGTTCGAAGTAACCTCTCCAGGTAGCTGATAAATTCTCAAACTGATTCAACCGTTAGATTTGCATAATCTGCCAGAAATCTAGGCTTTGGCTTTTTCTACTTGAAGTGGATATTCATCATTCGCCACAGAAAAGTCTCATGCTGCGCGCTTCGCCTAGGTTTTGTTGTATTCTTCCCCTTAGCGGCTAACTAGCCACGCCGTTGCATGCAGCAAACAATTGTGCACACTAAAAGTTTCTCCTGGAGGCTTCACTGTGTGTCATTTTTCGCTCTCCCCTCGCTCTGCTTCCTGCCATAAATAAGACCCCACCATCTTTTACCGAATCATTCTGAAAGAAAATTGAAAGACAGATTATATTCAGTGGAGATCGCTCGCCTTTAAACCAACCTCTTCTCTCCATCTATCCTATATTATGTATACCATAGTAGACGGAATAACTACCATGAACTCACTGTTTGACGTCCTTGTCATCGGACAGAAAGGTGTGGGGAAAACAACTTTGCTTCGAAAGTATGTCACGGGCTCTCCAGATACTCCAAACTTTGAACTGGCAGGCTGTCTCATTTACAAGCGTGTTGAGATGCCATGCCACTGCCTAAACCCTAGCTCAGTTTCATCAGAAGATACTGTCAATAAACAAATGTCCATTTTGAACAGTTCAGCAGGTGTGGACACGTTATTGACACAAAATTCTTATCAAGTGCACAATGCTCAAACAATGGTTTTCGCCTATTCTGCTGCCAGTTCAGAGTCTTTTGAGGCCCTCGAATACACGATAAATTGCATTGAATCCGTGAAAGATACACTTCCGCCATGCGTCATTGTTGGTTTAAATCCAGGCATGAATAAATTGGTTCAAGTTCTGCATAGCCAGGGGGAGGCGTTGGCGAAGAGCTGTGGAGCATTGCTGTTTGTGGAAGCAGACCTCTATGATGACAGTATAGTGGATAAAGTATTTGATCCACTCGTTGAACACTTGTTTCATAAGGATAAGCTTGACGGCTGTTCGGTTGGGCATCCCGAAAAGCAACATGATTCATATCTCAAATTGAAAGACAGAGGAGTTGATGGCAGGAATACTGAAAGGGTAAATGGAGGCTTAACTATTAATGATTCTGCTGAACGTTCATCTGAACATTTGTTAGCCAGTCCCCCCAATTTGCTAAGCAGACCCGCGAATTTGCCAAATCAGTCGGGCATATCAGTCCATCGTCATCCCACAGAGAAACTTGATGATTTTCGAACTCCCTCTCTGAAGAGTTTAGAGTCAACGTTACGCTCATTTCGTCAGTCTCAGACCTCGAGTTCAAAAAAAAGTAAAGCCACATCTGGGTGTTGTATAATAACGTAAACTCTGGTTAAACAAACAGCTACTTTATAGACTCTTCATTTCGTTCTTAGGAGTTTTATCAATTTAACGATTCATGACTAATATATCTTTTTATTAAATGTAAATTTTAAACTGGGGCGTCATCTGCCATGTGAGAGAATCCGCGGAATTGTTCTTGCATTTCAGAAGTCAAAACAGTTTCCACCGGTGTCAATCTTGGTGTTTCAGATGTGAACTCTTGATCAAAATTGGAGTAGTCATGCTCGCTCGTGACCTCC
The DNA here is from genome assembly GCA_939531405.1 of Metschnikowia zobellii. Taxonomy (NCBI): domain Eukaryota; kingdom Fungi; phylum Ascomycota; class Pichiomycetes; order Serinales; family Metschnikowiaceae; genus Metschnikowia; species Metschnikowia zobellii. Next base: position 340,717 of record OW618031.1, on the reverse strand, counting down.
GGGAGATATGGCGGCTGTATTCGCATGTTCAACACATCATCGAAGTTAACATCCTCAAAGTATTGATGCTCCATTATTTCCAAAGCATCTCTTTCTCCGCTTCCTAGTCTATCCCTTGGCTCTTTGGTCAACAAAGCTTGCAAAATTAGAACTGTTTGACGAGGCATGCTAATTGGATACCTCACATCGTCATGTTCGATAGCGTTGAAGACGTCGTCTTCATCATCTCCTTTGAACGGACTTTGACATAACAACATTTGGAACATCAAAACCCCAAACGCCCACCAATCAACAGATCTATCGTATTGTTTCCCTCCAATTATTTCTGGCGCCATAAATTCCGGGGTGCCACAAAATGTTCCAGTAGTGCTTCTATGCCACATGTTTTCCTTGCACAATCCGTAGTCAGCAATTTTGATATGACCTTTTGTTGTCAACAAAATATTGTCTAACTTTAAGTCTCTGTAAACGATTCCATTTTCATGGAAGTACTTGAGCGCCAATAACACTTCACAAGCGTAAAATTTGGCTCTCTTTGCAGAGAATCTATTCTTTTGAATATGCCACATCAAATCACCCCCCGAGACATATTCCATGACAAAATAAATTCGATTTTCAGTTTGAAAGCAGCAGTGCAAGTTCAAAAGGAAAGGATGCATCTCTTTATTAGCCGTGAGAAACACTCTTTTCTCTGACTTTACACTATCTGCTTCCTCATTCTCAACAATAAAGTCCTTCTTTAGGACTTTTATCGCACATAATTTTGATGTTTGCCTTGATTCTGCCAACATAACTTTTCCAAAGTTACCTTTACCTAAAACTGCCAAAAATTGAAAATCATCAAGGCCAATTTTTCTTCTTCTTTTCTTAGCTTTGCTCGAGCGATGTTCGCGCCTTCTGCCCTCAATCTGCACTTTTTCTTGTGTGCTTGATATTTGTACATCATTGGAAACAACCATGTCGTTGTAATTGAAATTGTCAAACGTACTCGAAGTATTCGTTTCGAAAGGGTTTTCAGCATCAATACGTGGGATTGTGTTAATTTGCGGCTGAGTCCCTGCTTCAAAATTCTCCAGTTTGTTAGAAATGAAAGTATAGTCATAGTACGATTGTCTTTTGTTTTCCAAATCATTGTCTAGTAGTCTATCTTCCGCAGCCTGTATTGGCTTCGTTGGCTGTCTCGCGTACGGAGACTTGATTGACTCTTGTATTTGCATTTTGGTTTGAGTGGGCAATTTGAGCGTCATATCAGTCTCATTTTGATCCGCAAACCCGGAATCACTATGACCGTGAGGCTGCAATCTGTGGTAAGGGTGTGTTTTGGAAAGAGTGTTGAGAGATATGTCTGAATTCTCATTTGGAGAGTGCTGCGAAGAGATTGGGGTCATCTGCAGCACAAGAGTATTCTGCTCACTCTTGGAAGGCACAGGTGGAACAATACTGTCTTGAGATTTGGCGTGCGCTTTGGGAGGATTTGTTGACTTAATGGCCATCAAAACTTTATTGGCCATTTCCATCGACATGCCACAGAAGTCAGGTACCAAGTGTGTACACTGGGTATGACACATCACACCACACTCAGAACATTTGCGGACATTTTTCTTACCCCAAGAGAGAATATAGCCACAATGACAGCACCACTTCGTACCACGATTCAGAACAGGCTCGAATCTATGAGGAATACGGTGTTTGAATTTAATTTCTTCTTCAGAGGTTGTCCCAGACTTCGAAATGCATTTAGTGACAACTTTTTGGTAACATTTCTTATGACACAAAAGACGGCAATCTTGGCATTGAAATCCAGTATACCGCAAAAACTCGCCACATAAGGCGCAGCTCATAATATTGTAGAATTGTTTCTGCACAAACTGATGACCATGTTGTTCAAAAACCTCCTCCTTTTTTTGCTTGATAGCACCATGACGACCGAGAGCACCCATAAAAGCAGACCGGCTCTCTCCTGTATCCTTTTCGAAAGAAAGATTCATCAATATTTGACCCACTGGCTCAAGATTGACCCATGCAGAAATATGCGTGCTTTTTGATGAATCACCTTGAGCTGTATCCCTGTCTACTAAATTATCACCAGTACCGCTGTGGATCAGCCGTTGCGAATTTCCCAGAGAAGTTAAGGGGGGCTTTGTTGCCGAGTATGTGGATATACTCAGAGCCGGCATCCATACGTCATTTCCCATTTCGTTGACTACTTTTTTCTTTCGAATTTCCTCAGCAATGTCTGAAAGTAGAATCCAAGTTAAAGCAACAGGCGTACGATGATTGCCAGACTTATCATAGACAGTGATTTCCAATTCATGGGCCTTTTCCACTTGAAGCACAAAGTCATCATTAAACTTTCCGTTTCTTGATCCGTTTGTCTTCGCTCGCTCTACATCATCAATCTTGATCGAGACAATAGACTCTGACTTTTTGTTGAACATAGGCAGCGCAATATGGTCCACATCTCGAATACACGTGATCTGGATGCTGAGGCGCCCTGTCAAAGGTTTTCTTGCAAACTTGGGAGTGTTCATGATCTCCAAATCACGGTTGACTTCCTCGACATCGACAAACATACCCTGGTACTTTTTTAATGACCTGTTCAAAATCTGAATTCGCTGGTCGGACTCAAGTTTGCCACCCTCGGCAGCACTTGATGATGACTTGTCGCCATCCATCAAGTACAAGTGCGATATTTTTTCATTGGCAGAGCGGTATTGATTCTCCACCTGGAGCTTAAACTGAAGTTGCTGGAGCATATATTGAATCTTGTGACCCAACGACGGACAATCATATTTGATGAGATCGAAACGAGAGTACAATGGTGCAGCTAAGGAAGTCACACGTGCTTTTCGTGGCAGGTCATCAGTTTCTGATTTCTTTCTTACAGCTGCAGTGGGAGCATCTGTGGCTTTGAGCTGAAGCTTGTCAAATGTTTCTTGAAGGTAGTCAATATTGGACTGTGTCTCGCGAATCTGGGTATTGCACCGTTGTATAACTTCCTGATTTGAAGTGTTGCGTTTCACAGCCTGAAAACCTTGAATGAGCTTGATTTCTCGCTCAATCTTGCCCCTGATATCCGTGAGAACTTTCTCTTTTGAATGCAGCATCTTTTAGTCGTCTTCGTGAAGTCTTCCTCGTTTCGGCGACCAGCCCTATTTTGAACGATATGTTTTCTTTTGGATCGCGAAGCTCTTGTGGCAGAAAGTGCAACACGAGTAGCTTAAATGACAGGTGTGACTTTTACTGAAAGCGCTCGCAAAAACAATTCTTACAAAACAAACAGCCACTACCTTTCGGAAATCCAAGAGCAAGCTCGCGTACTTCTTTTAAATGCACAAGTGTGAGGTTTACGCTGAATATCGCTCTTTGTATTAGATTGCTGGTCTAGTTAATCGTGAGAATGAAGGAGTTTGTGTTGACGAGTTTCCCCATGCGGACAGCATGATCCAATGTGGACACGCACGTGACCTCTGCTTTAACATCTTTGACTGTTGAGGCGCGGCTGCGATTATCTACACGTAAAAATGAACATCGTGCACACGAATTATGTGAGTGTAGTACTCTACTAGGTTCTGCAAAATTTGTGTCTATTCGAAGTTTCACATAATAAGCTAGTGGTGACAATCCGAAAAAGCTAGTTCAGTTTAAATTAGAACCTGGACAAAATTCAAATGGAAAGACTCAAGTATCTTTCGTCTTTACATGCTATTACACCTGCAGTTGCAATCTGGTACTGGACAAATGTAGTGCTTGCTGAACCACTCTTCAGCATGATGTGCATGGTATCCGTGGCTACAGCTTAAGCAAAAGCTGAACTTGTTATCAAAATCCGCGTGGACTGAGCTGCTGCTTGCGTCTGTCGACTTCAAATCCATTGAAGAGGAAATTGGGCCACCAAGAGTCAAGAGACAAATCGCACACCGAGGCAACTGAGATCCACAATGGGGGCACAGGTTGAAGTAATGGCTTGTTCCTCTTAGATTTAGTCTGTGGTTGAATTGCTTCATCAAGATGGAAGTATTTGGAGCCCCCTTCGAAGATTTCGACGATGTTGATGACATATTCTTTTTACACTGTTTGCACTGCAAATAAACCTGCCGGGGTGCCGATTTGATTGTCACCACGTCATTGGAGTTGCGGGAGGATTTTGTTCGAGCGACGTCAAACTTGGCTCTTTGCTTGAAATAGCCCCAAGAATTGAGTAGCTCCCGATAACAGTCGATCCAGTGGTCAACTCTCTGATCTTTAAAGTATCGTGGTACCGCGAATTGTGCAATCAAAGCAGCCGTCTGTACATCAGAAGTCCGGTCTACGTATGATTGCAAGAGATCTATTCCTCTGGGAGTTAAACCAGTCAAGATGAGTCCCTCTAGCTCTCCTTTGGCTACCACGGAATCTGCAACTCGATTGAGGTAGACGTTCAAATCTTTATCCGATAAAAACCGGATAGCTATCCCAAGCCTTTCTCTTAAGGGTAAACTGTGCTCATCCAATACATCCCACCAGTCATTGTCAGCAATGAAAGCAAATATAGCTCTCAAGTATGGATTGTCAAGTTCCAGTGAAAGTTTGCGGCATTGATCATTCCAGGGCAGATTTATATTGAAATCTTTATAAGCCATGTATCCTGCCACTGCGGTTGACATAAGCTGGAGACGCTCTTTTTTTGAGGCCGATAAGATCTCAATGGCACGGGGAACATCACCATGAAAAACTGCCCATCCCGCTGCCTTTTCAACCTGCCCCTCTTTGACAAGCCCTTCAAGTTTGTCATCAAACTCGTGCGCAGCTAAATACCAACCACTGACAATGAGCGAGAGCTTTCTCTGTAAAGGTCTTTCACTCGAGTGCAAGACACTAATTCCAGAAGACTTTTCGCCTTTACTAGTCGCAATTACTCTCACTGCGTTAGAAAACATCTCTTCAGAAAGAGGCTTATTTTGCTTGACCCTGGTTTGACCACGGAGTTCCTCAACACCTTTCCACATCGCAAGAACACCTACATACCCCAAATCGGCTCCCTCCTTCACCATCGTACCCTTTTCAAGTGACTTCTTGGCCAATGTTATCCATTTCCAAGTGTTTCTCAACAGGAATGAGGCTCCAATACTTTCTGTGGTCTCCAATATTCGAAAGTTTTTTTCGCTGTCTACACAATAGCCACACTCAACACGCCGTTTCATTGTTGAACAAATGTCATTTTTCAATACGTCTGAAAGATCCAAAATTCGACGAAGCGGGATGTAAACATCTTCTTCTTCCAGGCGTTTCTGGAGACTTGGAATTCTTTCTGCGTATGTGATGTGATCCCTTTGTTGTCGTACGCTAGAGATGGGCTCGGTGCTTTCTTCGTCACCAATAGTAGAAATTGCTTCCTCGGAAAAATTTGGATGAGGTTTAAAAGTTTCATTTTTTTTCGAATGAGAGTGGGAAACAGTTTGCGTGGCTTGATCTGAAGATGATAAGGGCTCCAAGAATCTGGTCAAAGTTCCCTCGGGCCCTGCCACGGAAAACTCGTTGCGTGAATTGAAATTGAGTGCTTCCACACTTTCCGCAACAGGCATTCGGAAGACCAGCCCCTTTTCTCTCATACAAACGAAGTTTGTCGATGTGTGCGACGTAATGTCTGGTGAGTAGTCAAAAGAGATCACGCGAGGCAAGTCGGTCTTGCAGTCTAAGACCAATGCCACGAAAAGCAGGTCCTCGCAAGGATTGTAGAGCTGTATGCTTTGCTGCTTGAGACTGGAGATTACGTCGGTGCTGGATGTGAACGTCGGCATAGCAACAGTGTCGCTTTTCGGCACGACCCCTGTATTCCACCTGCGAATAAGCTCGCCATTGAATACCGCAGCAAACTCCCCACGTCTGATAGTTGAGTAACGGAAACAAGGTGCTGTACCCCGTCTCAGTATGTCACTCATAAGCTTGGGAAAGTAAAGTGCTGGCGACTCAGACGCAACCGAGCCTTTGCCGGTGGTTACAAGCTTCCTGCGGTCCCAGATCGACACGGAGCCATCCTCACTCATGGAAGCAAACATTTGCAGCTGGAAAGTATCCTGGGCTAGTTTCATTGTGCTTTTTGTGGCCACTTGGTAGATTGGCGTTGGCGACTGGTCTCGTAGATCAAACTCCCGCAAGAGCTTATAGCCCCCTGCCATTAGCAACATGCCCGAAGGGTCACTGCTATTGAATAAAGTAGACAATGTGGCCTCGTTGGCTAAGTAGCCAGCCTGCGGCCGGATGGAATGTGCACTCTCGCCGCCTGCTGAGGCAGCGAACACCGGCGTGTGTTTTGTCAAGTCCCACACCTGCAACGAGTTATCCTGGCGCGATTTGTCAAAACTAGCCGCCACAAGCAGCTGGTCATTGAAGCTGAGCGAGTTGCATGGCCGATTGTGTTTTGTTTTGAGCTGCACACTAGAGGTGCTATTTTGCGTGATGTCGAAAATATGAGCGTTGCCGTCCATAGTGCCGACGCCCGTCCAGCCGACACGGGCCCTCAGATAGGCCATGCATTGGATGTGCTCTATACCCGTGTGCGAGTGCACTTTGAGCAATTCGTTCGATTCGACATCTTGTGACTCGTGGTGTGTTTGGTAGAGCGTGACCTCGTCGCCCAACGGATTCACCGCTAGAAACCGCTGCTCGTAGCCTGTGTCCCAGTCCAACGCACGCACAATATTTCCCGCCATGGTAATTCGGTCTCAGATTGGACAGCGGTTTGCCTGTGAGAAAAATGTGCTGATGCCTGAATGTTTAGGCATGTGAGTGAATCCACCGCTCTGATGTATCTGCACTCTCTCCCCGCGAGCAAGATGTTTAGCCACGCACTGCACGTCGAGCCCGAAGCACGGTTCTCGTCCCAACTCTCAACCTACAAAGTGATGGAATCGCGGCGATATTTTGTGTTAAATTACATATGGCAACACTGGAACCTAGGTGTAAGAAGTATTTTATTAGATGCTATCCCTTTCCGTGTTGATGTCCCTGCAAAATCTGTTATACTTGCTGTCCAACAAAGGTATATGCGGCTGACTTGCGCACATTCGTAGCCTCCTCCTCTTGTTTAATGACAAATTTCACAACCTCAACGAGATTAGTAAACCCACTCTTGGATCCTCTTACTCTAAGGAGATGGACTGAAGATGAATCGACAAGGTCGATAATCTCCATTTTAAAATGCAACTTGCGCCCTTTGACAAACTTGCTGGGAATCACTCCACATATGAGAGCAAACTCCTCGTCAATGTCAACGTTCACAACTGATCCTTCGATTTGCTTTGATTTTATCTGATTCTTCATAATTCTCATGAGTTCCAAAGACAGTAGACTTGTGTCTACAATGTGTATTTTGCGGTCAGCAGCTCTTTTGCTGGGATCACTTTCAGTTGGTTCTCGCGACCCTTTCATTGACAAAGACATGAAAAACCTCTTGAACCAGCCGGGATTTGACTGATTGCTTGATTGAGCTGCAGAAAAGCGTTTGTTGTTGGAAGTGGGTGTCAAACGTGAAAATCTATCATAGCCTTTTGCTTGCTCGTCTCTAGATTCAGGTGCTTTGGGTGCCTCTCTTTTTGGCTTGAGAATAAAATTGTCTTCGTGACTAGCCGAGCTTTGTGCTTCTTTTTCTCTACAATCGTGAACCTGAAGCTCGTCATGCAGCCGGCGCTCTTCCCGTTGTACTGTTAAATCCGGCAGAGCCTTTCTCTTGTATCTCACAGTATTGTGGCGGCTGGGCTCTGTCGCCGTGGAGTTCATTTTGGAGTGTACATCCATCGAGCTAAAAATCTGCGTTGACGCTGTGGACCTTCTCAAAGAGCTTGTGCTTCCATGACGGTGCGCTCTTCGCAATGATGAGTCTATAACGGGTTCCTGGCGTTTTGTTTTTGATATGCTCTGTTCAAACGCAGCCAGTGGAAGCCGACTTCTGCTGAGACGCGAAATAGTATGCGAGGAATGACAGTGGTGTGAATCTTCATCTAAAGTTGAAGTATCCAAGATATGTGCCTGGGCCACCGAGGCTTTGAATGATGAATTTCCAGATTCCAGCGTGTCATGGTTCTTTCCATTTGTTGATCCTTCATTTGCTTCCAACTCACTATGATTTTTCTGATACAAAGTCCCATAAGACTTGTACATAGATTTGATGGAGCTCTCTGCATCCTCTTCAACAAGTGTTTCTTTTGAAGTTGTATTTTCATTCATATTGGTTTGATCTTCTTTTGGAAGCAAATCCTCCGATTTGTTGAGAACTGAACTCAAATAATAGTCAGATAGACCTTCTTGGTGGGAGCCACCTTCGATGTCGTTCTCCTCGTGGATGTAGCTTTGATTCATGTTTATCAACCGATCAGTAAGATTGAAATCTTCAGACATTGTCGAATCCTCAGACATCACATTGTCTTCCAAGATAGCGTTTTTCTCTGATGTGGATTCGTGAACCGAGTCCGAAAAATCACCAGAGCTTAGCGAGACAAAATTCATTTCATTGGGGTCATTGTATGTGTCAAGTTCCGTTTCTGTCAATCTAAGACCTAAACCGGGGAAATTTTTAGAATTTGAGGAGTCAATCTGCTCTTGGCCTCGGGAAGTAGTGCGCAGTTTTCTACCGTTTTTCTTCCTCACTGTGCCAGAGCTCGTGGTGTTCTGCATAATCACAGTATTTGCAGACTCGGGTTGTGACTGAAGAAGGTTGAAAAATGAGGATCTGGAGAACTCTGGTTGTGGAATTAAAGACAGTCTCCCTTCCCTGCCAGAGAATTTGTAAGGATTATGCTTTTGATTCCCATCACTAAAAACTGACTGAGACGCATTTGCAGGTCTCTCGCTAATGACATTAAGCATAGATCGGTTGACGCTATGCGGCCTCTCAGAATTTGAAAGATTGGACCATCTTTTACCTGCCATGCTATTATTAGTGGTGTTCTTATCTTTCTCTGATGTGGATGTTACGATAGTTTTATCCTCGTCAAGGAAACCTGCTAAGTTCCGAGAAGTGTGTGTTTTTATCACAGAGCTGGAGCGTGATAAGGCAGAAGATGTTGATGCTGGCTGTTCGAAATTGATACCTAGTTTTTGCAAAACTTTGGAGTTTTTTTCTGAAACCATGTTCCCTGACCTAGCATGAGAATTGAGAGTCCTTGCTCTGATTAAGCTGCTTTTACCTATCCTTGGGTCGAGCGATGAAGTTGGAGCTGGAAGAGATACATTTCTTGTAGAATTGATCTGGGAAATCTTTTGAGAAGCCTCTTTCAGCTTTTCTTGCAAAATGATGGATTGCCTTTTCTGTTCTTCGAAGAAGCAGTAAGAAGAATCAATTTGCTGTTGAACTTCAACATGATCAGAATTGGTTATCTTGCCTTGAGTTGTTCCACTTTGTATCTTGTTTCTAGATGCAGTCTCACTTTGTTTGTTGAGGGACAAAAGATTCAAAGATGCTTTGCTTGAGCGACTGGCAATGACATTCAGTATAACTTTATTTTCATCAATTGGTTTGCTCTGATCCAAACGCGAACTTACTGGGCGTTGACTATTTTTGTCGTTTTCAAAACTGTCTTGGCAAATTTGTTGGAATGTCAGTAGGGTTCTATTTTGAGGTAAATTTTCCTTGTCATCTTTTGCCCCATTTAAGACGTCAATAAAGCCCGGTGTAAGCTTCCTGCTTATTGGCTTGGTATCCTTCGACCTCACCAAATGAATTTGATTGCTCAGGGAAGGCCTGCTGCTCTTTGCTCTCAATGTGACGGTGGACGATGTTCTCGAGATGACGTTATTTTTACGAGTCGTCAACTTCTTGGCGGAGTTTGATGCTGTGAACGATGAGTTTGTGATGTTTCTAAGCGCTTTCTTCTTGCCATGAACTGGACTTGCAGATGCAGATGGTACATCGCTTTTCGTAGACCTCGTCACAGACGTGGATTTCCGAAGCTCGTGTTTTGAATCAGACGCTGTCACATCGGAATCGTCATCAATGTAATTGGTTGTGCTCGAATTGAACAGGTGAGTATCACGATACTTCATGAGCAAAAAATAAAACATTTTTTCAGGAGTCCTCAGCGAGGACAACAAGCGTCGCAGAACCTGATCCTCGGGGCAGTTGTGGAATAGAATACATAAGTTTCTCAAAATTTCGGTGTCTATTTCTGCCACAGAAGAAATTGACTTGATGCTGGATGGCGAAAGTAAAGAATCGTCAGAAGCAGTAGCCGGTGGATCGGGATATTTTTGCAAAAGCGGGTGCGCGACAATGTTTTCAATGGATATTCTGTCCGACGGGTTCACCTGCAACATTCTGGATATGAGGTCCTTTGCTTCCCAGGAGATCTCTTTGGGCATAATGAACTTACCATTCTGCACCTTCATAAGCAATTTCCGAATATTTTCGTCATCGAACGGAAGGTGACCTGTAAGGAGTGCAAACAAAATTATGCCACAGGACCAAATGTCAGAAGGAGCGCCGTGGTAATTTTCACCAGCAACTATTTCCGGTGACGCATAGTGAGGGGAGCCACATGAAGTCTCCAAAAGCTTTTTGTCGATTTCCAACGCGGCCATACCAAAGTCCGCTATCTTTATATTTTTGTTAAAATCTAATAGCAAATTCTCTGGCTTCAAGTCTCGATGGCAGATATTGAATTGATGCAAGTAGGCAATTCCACGGATGATTTGCTTGAAGTAACTTACAGCCTCGAATTCCAGCAATTTTCCTCTTTTGATGAGATAATCAAATAGCTCTCCGCCTTCGATGTACTCTAAGATTAGGTAAAGATCGTTCTTATTTTCCCAAACATCATACAAGCCCATAATGTTAGGATGGGCGATGAGCTTCATGATGATGATCTCGCGCTCAATTCCATATGGCAATCGTGTTGCATCGTTGTTTCTGTACTTTGGGTTTTCAAGCTTTTTAAAATTCAGTTTGGGGACAATTTTCACCGCCGCCAACTTGCCAGTGTGTACGTTTTTTGCCAAGCGAACGCGGCCGGTCGAGCCACGGCCTAACGTGCGACCAAGCTTCCAGGGGCCAATTTTGTTTTGGGCCCGTCTCTTTTTGGCGGAAGAATTTGTGTTTGTGGAAATCTGTGACAACCGCTTGGTAGCGTTGGTCACAGATTCAACGACTTTGTCCACGTTTGGCAGCGAGGCCGCGTCAAGCATATTTGCAGACGTATGCTGAATAACAGCTGTCATACTTCAAACAAGATGTTGTGGACCAAAAATTGTGTTTGTAATCGGTACAATGACTTCTTAGAGTATTTCCAAACCTTTAGGCGCTTTCTTTCAACGATGCGAATATATGTAGATCTCTGGCCGTGGTATCTCCAAAAGTAGAAATATGTCTAATCCTAGAGATGATGGATAGCTCTGTACCGCTTTGTCGATGCAACAATATGAAAAACGAAAGTAGTGGATCACTCTGAGGCGAGAAATCAGTTGCGCGCCCAGGGCTCGATGATTTAATGGAAGGACAATCCGTTGAATGCTTCTGCCGAAACCAGTGTTGACGAAATGAACTGAGTCGAAACTCTGAGAATGTGGGCGAAGAGGAGCTATGTAAGTGCTGGCTGCCTGTATCTCTGGAGTCGAGTATCGAACTGAGTTGTTGCACGTAAATATAAACAAAAAAAAACCGCCAGATCGCTTGAAGACGTGTACTGCCCTGGGGCGAGGGCAGGCAGCGACGCATGCCTGGGCTGTATGCATGACCATTGCACCAAGGTAAACAAACACTAGGGTACCAGCTATAGCGCGCTATGCAGGACAATCAACAAGGAACGATCAACGCGACTCCCGCCCCCCAATCGTGCCGTTGCCAGAGTTGAAGTGGCACAAAGTGTGAAATTCTTTGGGCATGTGGCCTTTCAAATTTTTCTGAGTGGCGCTCTTGCTCAGCACGAATCCCGTAGCAGGTCTCCTTGAGCGTGTGTTGCCGAAACCAGACAAATGGGGTATGCTTGTTGGGTCTGCCTTATCCCTCTGCTATCCTTCATGTAATATATTCATCGCGCCAGCCAGACCTCACACAGAGAACCAGAACTGCTAAATATTATTCAGTCTTGGCTTGTCTTTACCCCGCTGTGTGAGTTTACAAGCGGCCATGATTGTAGTGGTAGCCAGGCGCTCTCCTGGCTAATATTTTCCTCGCTTGTGGGCAATTTGAAGTCGAACAAAACTCTCTTCGAAAATTGCCTGCGGCCCCGCGTTTATGGGCGGTACGCACTGGCCCCGCCCGCCCCTCGTCTCAAATCTACTGAACGCAGCGCGGGCGCTCAAATATCTCCAAACCCGCGGCGAAAAGCATGTTCCTGGAGCCTATATATTGCACACGCAGGACTTTCCGGACTTGAGTTCCCAGATAGATCAGATCCCCGCAGATTTGAGCAATGACATGCTCCTCACTCCTGGCTTTTCCAATTTCGGGCCTGACTATGAGCGTATGCAAAAAATCGCAAGTATCAGGTTCCCCAATCCGTGCGTCTCCGGGGCGGCCTAATGTGATCTTGTGCTCAGCCTCCATTTCGCATGCGCGCTCCCGTCGGCCCGGGGCCACGAGCTAAGACACGGTATGGCCCAAACTCTCATGGGCGCGCGGCACTAACTATTATGATACTATAGCTTTGAATCTTGCCCCTGATAATTCGGTCGACTATGGCACCGCGAGTGAGGGACCATCTCTTCCTGAATGCCTTCATTATAGCCGTGGCTCAGTTTTCTTTGTGGCGGGAATACAATGTCTTAGCGGCCCTTGCTGAAAATTGTTCCCGTGCGTAATATTGCATGCGAAGTGCTCGAAACTGACGTAAATGCTTCTTTTCCGCTCAAGGACGTAGATCATACAATCTGTATTTCGATATAACGATTAGAGCTTGAGTGCATCAGCTTTTGGAAATGTGTAATTTATCGAAGTTCTTTTTTTTTGTGGCACGACAGAAACCATGTCAGCAAATCTTTGCACAAATAGTTATTTGGACGGCTAGCTTTGGCTGTGTACTCCCATAAGATATACTATTTCATTTTATACCCGCTACTATCTCGATGATAGATCTTAATTAATAAGAAAGAAAAAGTGTTGCATAGGTGAATTTAAATGCCATATTCCGCGGCAGAGCCCTTGGATGACGAACAAATAGATCACAGGCTATATAAATAACGCGGATAAAGACAGCCTGGATTGTGCCAGTGGTGGTACTTGAAGCTATGCGAGGATAATGCTTGTTGCTTGCAGACATGCTGATCATATCTGCCGAACTAGACTATTACGACGATTCCCATTTGTTTGTGCCACCCACGAAACCCGAGGCACGACAATGGAGCTGGACTTGATAGTGCGAAAGCTTCGCTTGGTATGGTGAGGAACCATTTCATCTCTGTCTGCTCGATATGCTGCGGTTGCCTGGTGACAATGCTACAATGAATAACGGTGTCGTGATTTTCAAGAGCCTTGCGAGCTTCAGCAGTGATCCTGTAAGCAGAACGCTATTCAGATTCTTTTGTCTCAATCACAAAATTTCTAGGTGTTGGACAAAAGAAACATCACAGCTGAAACCTTCATCATGCCAATGCAAGCAAAAAAAAACGCTGTTTTCAGACAGATACCGAGGGACCCACAGAGTTCTTGTGCTTTCCAAAATACTCGCGAACCCGAACTTCTTTGTCTTTCCAGATAATTTATTCAAAGTTAATTTGCCATCATTTCTGTGGGTTATATATTTTCAAATCTGGTAGAAGCACAAAAAAGTTGGTTGTGCTAACTTATAAACATCGTCATGCGATCTAATAAATGATGTCGCGAGAGACGTTACATTTTGCAGTTCCCTATTAAGTCCGGGCATACAACGATAGCGTATTGTGCTCTTTGGTCGCTCCGTTTAAAGACCTAGCATCCCAGGATTGCCTAAAAAGCTATTGTAGAAAAAGAAAAGATTGTGTTTTATTTTGTAGGTTTGTTATAGTGATCGACTTTTAATCACTTTTCCCTCGCTCAATTTGAGAAACTGAAAAGAATTACAAAAGTGAACTAAAACATTTTGCCCACAGGAAGCATGAAGCCAATTAGAAATGATGAGTACATTCGTCTCAAATACACGGCTGTGGTTTATAAGCCCCACCTGAAAGGTCTACATCACTTTCGGGGCCATGCACGGTATTCAGCCGCGCGTGTAAGGACATACAATAGGCCCTTTTATTACAGATGCCGTTGGACAATCAGGCCAGCTGTGCAAAAATCCCAGCCGCAATCTATTGAGCAAAAGGCCAAAAAAAAATAGCACTAGAGACACACTGAGAGAAGTTGCAAGGAACCACCGAGTTCGAATGCATCATGGGGATGTGTCTCGGTTGTGGAACTACATCACCAGGTGCACGGAGCGTCCGCGAGACAGAACATATGGCAAATTAATAATATGCCACGAGCATAAAATAACTGCACATGTTCAAACCCCCAAGCAGTCTCCTTAACATCCCGCACGTATTTGCCTGAGCATCGCCCGAGTCCGGCCTCCAAGTCATGTTCCGAAAAAACAAGTCCCGCTCTTCCCAGAATAGACCGCCAAGCGAGGCGGTGCCCGGCACGTGCCCACGCCCCGCGCATGGCCCAGCTCACTGGTGTAACCTCTCCCGCATAGTGAAATGCTACCCCGTCACCAGAATGCTCAAGTTCAAAAACAAATTCAAATTTGGCTCGCTGGAAAAGGAGCCTGCCAAAACCGGCGACGCGGATCTCCGCTTGTCTACGAGACTGTCGCCGGCCTCAGCCCAGGCATCCATGCCTGAGCTCCAGAAACTCTCTCTCACGGAGCCCAGCCAACCCACGACGGCGGCATCTTCCGCCAGAGCCACCCCCGTGCCACTGGGCCCGTACCCGTCAACACCCGAACAGCCGCACACGGTGATGGCGCTGAACCCGGGGGTGCTCATTGTGAAGATCTACCGCCTGCAGCACGTACGGCTTCCGATCCGCATCAAGAACGATAAGCAGATCTTGCAGGCCCTAGCGCAGAACACCAATGATGCGAGCGTGCTGGCCGCGTTGAGCAAGCGGCTTGCGGACTTAGCGAAAGACGAGCTCGCCGCGGCGAACGGTGCACTGGGCCCTGCGCCAGAGCTTTTGGAGGGTGTCCAAGCAGCACTGCTCATCCCATCGAACATTAACATTCCGAACAGCGCGGGCGAGCGCACCGTGAAGCCGCTTCTCTTTATGACAGTGGAGTTTGACAACAACATGATCATGATTGAGTCTCGCAAGGGCAGCGTCGACTCGTGCCAGTGGGACCGCGTAATGACATTCGACGTGACGAAAATGGTGGCACACTCGCAAACAAGCGCCAACTTCTTAAACGTAAATCTCTACCTTCGCTTGCCAAACCGCTTGGTACCCGCGCAAGAGCGACAGGAAAAAATTGACTTGTTCACGGTCAGCAACTCCAACTCGTTTGGTGACTTACAAATCGGACTGATCAAGTTGCCGTTGAATCTCCGCTGCCACACCAAAGCGGTGCGGCTCATTGACCATGAATTTCTCAAATTTAAGACCAACTTAGACGAGATGGACGAGATGGGCGATATCTCTCTCAGTATTGACTTCAAACCCCAACTCAAGACCAACCTCTCCATCGAAGACTTCGACTTGCTCAAGGTCATTGGGAAAGGTTCTTTCGGTAAGGTCATGCAAGTTATGAAAAAGGACACAAAGCAGATCTATGCGTTAAAGACTTTGCGCAAGCAGCATATTGTCTCCCGCATGGAGGTCACCCACACGTTGGCTGAGCGCACCGTGTTGGCACGTATCAACAATCCGTTCATTGTCCCGCTTAAATTCTCGTTCCAAAGTCCAGAGAAACTCTATCTTGTTTTGTCGTTTATTAACGGCGGCGAGCTCTTTTACCACTTACAAAAATCAGGCAAGTTCACCATGGACCGATCCAGGTTCTACATTGCCGAGTTGCTTACTGCCCTCGAAAGCCTTCACGATTTGGATGTCATCTACAGAGACCTTAAACCCGAAAATATCTTAATCGATTACCAAGGGCATATTGCTTTGTGTGATTTTGGCTTGTGCAAACTCAATATGTCCAATGACGATAAGACGAACACATTTTGCGGCACGCCCGAGTATTTGGCGCCAGAATTGCTCTTGAACCAAGGCTATACCAGGAGCGTCGACTGGTGGACTCTTGGAACACTACTTTACGAGATGTTGACGGGGTTACCTCCGTTCTATGATGACGATGTCTCCACCATGTACAAGAAGATCTTGCAGAACCCTCTTAAATTTCCAAGTTTCTTGACAGGGACTGACGCGGAAGATTTACTTACGAAGTTGTTGCAAAAAGATGCGTCTCAAAGATTGAGCGACGCGCCGTCCATTAGAAATCATCCATTCTTTGCGAACATAGACTGGCAGAAACTCTTGGATAAAGGTTACGCTCCACCATTCAAACCCACAGTGAATGGCTTCTTGGACACCTCTAATTTTGATCAAGACTTCACAAATGAAAGGCCACAAGATTCTGTGGTAGATGACTTTCTTAGCGAATCTGTACAAAAACAATTTGGCGGTTGGACATACAATGGTGAGACGGTTCTATGAAGAAATATTCTTCAATACATGCTGCGGCACTGCATGAGTTGTCGTGACCACACTTAAAAATCTGCCGTGGCCTGGTCACGTGAATGCATATAAAGGTCGGCGCGAAGGTTGGATGGGACAAGCACCGAGAATAGAGCGAAAGTATATCTGCAGTACATTGAATAATGCTTGTTTCGCATCCCAAGCTTCCCGCCATCTCGCTAGTGGAAAATCTTGCGGCAAACACTGTCTCCAACGAAAGATTAAAGTTACCACAAGTTCTGAAAATTACACCAAGGATATAGATACACGTGTCTCTTCATAAAGAACAGCGCCAAGATCGTTGAATACATTACTTCATCTACAATACGAGCATCTCTTGTCTTATAATCGTATGCTTCGCATCGCATCATACAGAGTGCTGCTATTGCGCTCGTTGAAACGTGGACGAGGCGGATCGGTTCGAAGCCTCCGCTCAACAAGCACATCCGCTGTTTCTAAAACGGCAGAGTCCACCCCGATTCTAGGGAACCAAAAAGATTTGTCACTTCTTCCCTCTTTGGTAGAGGAGCTTCGAAATATCCGCGATGAACCTCTGGGGCATGCAAAATTCGCATCGAAACCATTCAATGAAATTGAAACGTCAAAGCCTCTTGAATTGACGGAGCGTCAGAAAGCACCGGAGCCTTGGTCATCATCGTACGACCCAGTAACAAGATCCCCATTTGCAAAAGATGTAATTCATCTACAGTCTTTGCTTGATGCGCTTTTGGCCAGCCGGAATTACGCCCGTGCTGAAAATATTTTGGTGGCTATCCACCCGCTCTTGGATGGCTCTCGGCAATTTCTCGGCTTGGTAAATAAGTACTTGGAGACTTTTGCCATGGATGAGCAGATTTCTTTCAAAGAGACGGATGAGTTCTTTAAGCAGATGTCCAGAAAATTTCTGATCAAATCAGACGACCGCACATACGCTATTTTGATCTATAAGTCCTTGCGTGAGAATGGTGACTACATGTCTCTTGTTTCGAGAACGTTTTCCGTTCCACGTTTGACAAAAAAGGTTTTATCTCATATTGATATTTTAACTCCGAGCGATCTTGCCACTATCTACAAGAATCCAGAAATCAAAGAGCAACATGTTGCCGCAGACTTTCGGGCTCTCTTCAGCGAAGTGAGAAACTCTTCGAGCGCAGGAGAAGGCGAAAAAGCTGACTCACCCGAATACTTCAAAAAGCAAGACATACAGGCGCCTACTCTCGATACGGGATCTACCGCCCTCCGCTCAGTTGACTCGTTTGGATTGAAGGTGATTAGACACACTCTTCTTGGGCTCGCAGGAAAGGAAGACCTCGATCTTAAAGAATTTCTCGAAGATCTAGACAATGAGAGCTCGCAACACCTTCTACATAATCTAGGTGGCGGCAAGAAAAGAAATTTTCATGAGATTTATAAGTCATTGAAAACCGATGAGAGCAAGAAGAAGTTTTCAGAAGCACTTGAAATTTACAATGAGAAAAGACAACGCGAGTTGGAAAGTAAAGGTATAGATGGTGCACGAGAAAAGTGGAAGTTTGAGTTCGAGGATATGAAAAAAAGAGGTGGACTCAAATTAAGCAAGAATTTGAATGTACTCCTTTACATTTGGTATCAGGATATGCTTCCACTTGTGCAAGAGGAAGTTAGTATATGTCAGAAGCTTTTGGAAAACGAGATTGACTTTTCTCTGATGGAAGCGGAGGAAAAAAGACAAATGAAGGATCGTTCTTATTATGCTCCCTTCTTGGTTTTGATACCACCGAAAAAATTGACTGTCATTACAGTCTTAGAGTTATTAAAATTAAATTCTACCGGTGGAATTGTGGACGGAATGAGAACAGCTAGAGCAGTTATCTCCGTCGGTAAGGCCGTTGAACTAGAATATCGCTCGCAACATTTGGTCAAGACACAGCAAAGATTATTGCTGGGGAAGGGTTCTGTTCATTGGAATAAGATTCTCAAGTCCAAAACGATTGATCAAACTAACGAATCTTCGGATCAAGACTGGGATTATCCAGTTTATGCTAAACTAGGATCAGTTTTGACAAGTTACTTGTTGCACGTGGCCAAAATACCAGTCACTGGCATGGATCCCACTACAGGTAAAAAGATTCAAGGGATGCAACCAGCTTTTCATCACACTCATCAATTTGTGAACGGACAGAAGCTTGGTGTTATAAAATTGCACAAGCAGTTAGTGAGCTCGCTAGCGAGCAACACAACAGTAAACTCTGTACAGCCTCAACTTCTTCCTATGTTGACTGCTCCTCTTGAGTGGACGAGCCACAGATCAGGAGGGTACCGTTTTTCTCCGAGCACGCTAGTCAGAATTAAAGATTCTGCCGAAACAATTGCCTATGTCAGAGCTGCCTCAGACAGTGGCAAATTAGATGGTGTTTACAATGGTTTAAATGTTTTGGGAAATACTGCCTGGAGCGTCAACGCTAAAGTTCTTGAGGTTATTTCGCACTACTGGAATACGGGAAAGGAGTTTTTGGATATTCCACCAATTGTCGAGGAACCCAAACTCCCAGAACCTTTGGCATTCAATGCCGAGCCTCTCGAAAAAGTTTTACATGCCAAGAAAGTTCGGCACATTCTCAATCAAGCCGCATCATTCAGGTCTCAACGATGTGACACCAACTACAAGTTGGAAATTGCTAGAGCATACGTGGGCGAAAAGATGTATTTCCCGCACAATGTCGACTTTCGTGGCAGAGCATACCCCTTGCCACCGCATCTCAATCATCTTGGTAACGATTTGACTAGGTCTTTATTTGTCTTCTGGGAGGGGGCCGAGCTCGGCGAGACTGGGTTGAGATGGCTTAAAATCCACTTGGCTAATCTATACGGTTACGATAAGGCTTCTTTGGAGGAAAGAGTTCTCTTTGTTGATGACAACTTGGAGTCCATTCGCAAAGTGGCTGAAGATCCTATTGCACATGAAGAATGGTGGTCGAAGGCAGACAAGCCTTGGCAAGTGTTGAGTGTCTGTTTCGAATTGAATGAAGCGTACAAGCTCACGGATCCTAGACAGTATGTCTCGTATATCCCTGTACACCAGGATGGGACGTGCAACGGTCTCCAGCACTACGCTGCATTGGGTGGCGACATAGAGGGTGCTAAACAAGTAAACTTGGTGCCTTCTGACAGACCTCAAGATGTTTATAAGTTTGTGGCAAGTCTTGTCGAAAAAAGACTAGAGGTCGAAGCCTCAACAGGAAAAGAGGAGGCTATCTTCTTAAAAGGAAAGATCTCGAGAAAGATTGTCAAACAAACGGTGATGACTAATGTATATGGTGTCACTTTTGTTGGTGCTGTGGCCCAAATTGAAAAGCAACTTGCTGTTCTCTATGAGAAAGACGATTATGCTACTGTGCAGAAACACGCCCGGTACCTTACAAGCTTAGTCTTTGCATCGATTAGAGAGTTGTTTGAGGGTGCCCATTTGATCCAAGATTGGTTGGGCGAGTCTGCCAAGCGTATCTCTA
The DNA here is from genome assembly GCA_939531405.1 of Metschnikowia zobellii. Classification (NCBI taxonomy): domain Eukaryota; kingdom Fungi; phylum Ascomycota; class Pichiomycetes; order Serinales; family Metschnikowiaceae; genus Metschnikowia; species Metschnikowia zobellii. The sequence goes on along the minus strand of OW618031.1, from coordinate 320,620 downwards.
AGTCTGTGAGAATCGACTACGATGACAAGAATGCACGCGGAGACAAGAAACCAAACCATTTATCATCTGTAATCTGGACCACGCCGCTCGGATTGCCTTGTGTCCAACCATACAGGGCGACACACAATCAAGTTGTGGCGACAAACTTGCAAGACATTTCCATTTCAGATCCTTGGAAAGCCACACAAGTGGACGCAAGAAAGCAGCTGACGGCATTTCCACCAAACTTCATTCATTCGCTTGACGCCACTCATATGTTGATGACCGCAGCGGCTTGCGGAGAGGAAGGCTTGAGTTTTGCATCTGTGCACGATTCATACTGGACGCACGCTGCAAATGTCGACCGTATGAATGTCAACATTCGGCAAGCCTTTGTTAAATTGCACGAAGAAAGTTTAATCGTCAAGCTTCGTGATGAATTTGAAAAAAGATACAAGGGATTTTTGCAGGTTGTATTTATCCCAGGGGACCATGAGCTTGCAGGAAAGATCAAAAAAATTAGAAAAGACGTTGTCAAGGAGTTGAAGCGCGCTCTTACCGTCGCCGACGAGATTTTCATTGAAAGGAAAAGACAGGAGCTTTTGCAATCACCTGATGCCACGAAACAACAATTAGGTCGTGAGATGGTGACTACAGTGAGCGTTACTGAAGAGTACAATGTATCTGAGTTTACAGTTACCTCTGCGAAGAGCAAGGCAATTCAGGTGTTGGTGCCATTGAGATTTCCGGAGATTCCAGAGAGAGGATCGTTGGACGTTCAGGTTGTCAAAGACTCGCCTTACTTCTTTTCGTGAGTGTTGTGCTGCGTTATATGGATGCCAACCACCAAAACAAAATATAGCAAAAAAGACAAAAGTAGAGCCAAACTTTGCTCTTGACCTTGACGTTTATTCCAGGTCTGTACATAGAAAAATTATATGGAAGATGTTAGGGTTTCATAAGTCTTTTGACTTTCAGCGAGTTATATCGAAGAAACTATATGATCTTTCCTTGTTGCTCAAAATCTTCAATTAATGGCAACAAGGGAGTGAGCTCCGATCTTTCGATCAAATTGAACTCCTTGCACACACTTATAAAATGTGCAAAGAAGGAGTTCCAGTGTGCCTCCAATGATAAGTGGACAAATTTATCAAAGTGGTTGTGGTAAATATGCGCGAAAATTCGAAACATTTGCCTGGCAATATTTTTGCAATCTTTGACTAATGTCGGTGGAAACGCGCCTCCATTTCTTGTGGGAAATACACTTTGATCGTTGAGCTTGCTGGAGATCCAAGTCAAAACGTAGTCGATGTATTGGCAAGCTGGGAGGTTCACTGCCTGACCCAGGGTATCCTTCCACATGTAATTTGTATCTGGCCCTGCGTTCATGGTGGGGTACTGTTCAGGGGTAACATATTCGGAAATGACGCCGTAGAATTGGTTGAGATTTCCATACATTTCAAAGATGTTGAGCGAAAGCCACTCGCCGTAATCAACGTACTTAGGGAGTTGCACAATAGTTTTAAAAGATCCTTTGACCAAGGCAGTCTTTACGAATGGCTGACATAGGAACAAAGGAAGTTCCTCGGTTTGCTGATCTGAACTAAGTGTTGAGCTTCTCTGTGGCAGTCGCGCCCGTGCTTGTCTCGTGTTCTTGGTAGGAGACAGAGGCGCAAACTGAATCACAGAATTTCTTTGTTTGGAGGGAGAGTTTCGCCCTGAGCCGTGCGGTCTTCGAAGCGGCAGAGTCAGTCCCACGGGGTTTTGATATAAAATGCTCTGGGGCTCGTAGTCCTTTTTGTTTTTTTTCGTCGAGCGACCAAACCCCCTGATTGTATTTAAGAATGACATGGCCCAGTGGCAAATAAAGACTTCGGCAGTGCGATATAAGCTGATGGAGTCGTATCTAAGTGTTTGTGAAATGCGGACTTTCTCTGGCTTTTAGCAGTTTCCGATTTGGATTGTCTTTTTTAAAGTCTCTCACTTTGTTTGATGAAAGATGTAGTGTAGGTTCCGAGATGCCGCAGGAGAGTAGCTCTTCGAAGATGATACCTGAAGGGGATTTATGATATTTTCTTTATTTCAAAGTTGCACCTGCGTACTTATACTTCGTTTGTAATCTGTCAAATCGCTGCACTTTATTGATTGTTGTCTTCACGGAAATACGTGAGAACGAAGTCGCGTTAAAACTTGCGGAACAATGAAGTCGGTGTGCATTTTGCGTCAGAAGCGACCGCGGAAACAAGGACACAACTGGGCCGGAATCTGATGCGTGCACTCACACGACAGCATCAACTTAAATTCCAATGATATCAACTCACTTCTTTTCATGCTCCAGAGATCACCAATGTCAGCCTATCACTATACTAAAAAGTCTAGTTTGAGGAAATAAATCAGAAATAGCTCGGGTGCCACAGTTTCTTGTCGTGAGAGAATCATTGACAATTGACTAAATAAGGGCGTCTTGTAATGCATATATACATATACATATCTCTATATTCTTTCTGATCACTTAGATCACGACAGCTTAGAAAAATCAGTGGAAGCTACCAAGAGGCTCTCCCATTTTTATTTTTTGACCTACCTCAAGGTCAAACTGGAAGTCATCCGGTGCTTCGAAAACAAGAACAACCGTTGAGCCTAACTTGAAGCCACCAACTTCCTCTCCTTTGGATAAGGGAAAGCCTCCCAACAATGAGCTAGCACCAGTGTATGTTGCCTCGTACACTGTGTTTTTTCTCAATTTCTTTTGTTTGCCCTTCAGCTTCGTGTTGCTTTCTTCGATGCCCGAGATATCACTCAGACTAGAATCACTGCTACTGCCACTTAAAAGAGGCGTTTTTTCATCTGATTGATTATTCAGGGCATGCTGTCTCAGATACACTTCGTGTTCATAGATGTCATTTGTCTTCAAGTCTTTATCGAAATTGACAACTATGCTTCCAACGTTTGTTGCTCCAACTGGAATCATGGAGAAGAAGCCATACTTCCAATAGCCAAGTAAAGCCACTCTCTCGTTGAGCACGAACAAGCCTTGCAATGTTTTTTGAAAAAACGGCGCAACAGAGAATAGCTCACCAATAAAGTGCCTTCTCAAGGTAGTCACCCAATTAGTAGGTGAGTGGTAACGATGATAATCACCGGGTGCCAAATAGATTACAGCAAAGTACAAGTTATTGTGAGCGCTATGGCTCAATCTTTCAAGTGGAGTAGGTGTCAAGTTTTGAGCAACTTGTAAATTCTTGCTGAAAGAAGGTTTGGAACTTTCTGCGGTACCATCTCCTTTGTCCCTGAACTTCAAGTCATTTCTATGATGTGTGTTTTCGCTCTCACCACCAACAATGTCATCCAAGGTGTATGAAATTCCATTCAAGTTCGCAAATTCTTGATCCCTTTTTATAACTGTTTCATGCGTGGAGTCGTGGTCAAATTTCAACAGGTGCGTTGGAGCAGCTAATCGTTTTGTCGACAATCCAAGCAATGCATCAATTGAGTAAGTCATACCTTTGACTTGTTCGATTTCACCATTTTCAATCACACCAAACTTAAGCACTTTTCCATCTGCTGGCGAAACCAATTCCGAGTCAGCTAATGGACGAGCTCCTTCTTTCAATTTTCTGTAGAAAAACTCTGAAAGATTAGGATATGTAGTTAAGTCCGGCTCTTCCATCTCTTCCAAGTTAACACCGAATAAGACGGAATAGAGCCTGTAAGAAGGAGATCTGAGCCACACAGGCAACTGGATACTGTTTACCTGGCCCCACAATCTGGATATTGTTTTTAAGGGGAGAGTCGAGTATGCATACAACTGCCAAGACTGTGGTTTAATAGTGTATTGACTGAAAGGCTCCGCATCATCATATTCGTCGTATGATTCTCTTTCGTACATTATCTTTGCAGCCACACCACCCAAGACGACCGTCAAGGACGTTAATGTCCACCAACGAACAAACCTTCTTCTTTCCTTTCTTTGTTTTCTGGCCTCATCTGAAAAATACCTTCTGTGAAAGTTTTTTGTTTTTGATTTCAAACTCAGTGGAGCGCTGGCAATACCTCTCTTTGAAAGAGGTATTCCTGGCAACTTTATGGACCGACCACCTTTACTCCATGAAGAATAAAAAAAGGCGGTTTTCTTGGGCCTGGGGATTTTCGGCATTGTGCCTCCTCTATAACCACCCCATAATCTGCGTTGTCTAGTCTGAGCGTTATCATGGAACAGTTTCTGAAAGTCCACTTCCGCAACAGAGGATGCTCTTGATAATGGTTGAGTGATATTCATGGCTTGCGGACCGTTGATAAATGGAGAATGAGGATAGAGCTTCCGTTTCATAATCGACGCGTCGGCGTTGAAAAGTCTTGGGCGATACACCATCTTTATGTGAAAAGTGAGAGCAGCGGATCAAAAAATGAATACAGATATAATGTCCCGACAGATTTTCTCTTTCCTTTTCAAACTGTAGAATTGAAGTATGTACAAAGAAAGAAGTGAACACTAGCTTTCAACCTCCTATAGGCCGAGTTAAAATCACACGATGGGTGCGGGAATTTTCTGGTACGTAGCCGCCCACCCCAATCAACAATCGCGCTCCTGCGTACAAGGCTACCGAATGGGATATTCTTGTATGCGGTGCAGACCACCTCATCCAATAAATGCGGCTGTCCTGTGTGTAATCAATTTATTGAGGAACCGTCCTGACTACCCACTTCTGCTCGCACCCGAGACTGAGAAATGAATGTTTTCTATCCTAATTTGTTGAAAGACTCTCACGAATGTCGTGACAAAATAATCTAGGAAGTCAAGCGTCCGATGTAAAAACAATTCTCTTTGGTCATTTTTCTATTAGATCTGACGGTTTAGAAGATTAATTGGTCAATTCCCAAATGCTTTGCTTCAAGATTTCAATAAACTGGGCGTCGAGATAGAGGTGCTCGCTCAGAAATTTGCAACTGGTGAAGGCAAGAAGGAGCCTCAAATTGTAGATGTCTTCCAATCGTTTTGGTTTAGTGGCACTTTGGATCAACTCCAATTTATCGTCAAAAATATTGAACATCGAAAGACCGGAATTTATCTCTTCCGAAGAACGATTCTGAGCTGAAAAATTATGTTCTCGAAGAAACACGTCTGTCTCAAATGAAGCCGAGCTTGTTCTTAATCGCAGATGAAGTAGCCTTCGTATAGCTCTGTTGCCTGTATTCTTGCAATCAGGTGCTTCGAAAGCTTTGTTCTCGAGTAAAGACCCAACAGAAGCTTTGAGTAGTTCGTAGTTAACTTTCCGTAAAACAAATATTGTGAGTGACTTTTTAAATTGCTCAAGATATCCCGAATTTATCAAAAAATTAAGCGAGACTTTGAAGTATGACTTAGAATCTATCTCAATCGACGAAATTTGAGACATTTGATTAAGAAGAACTGGTGATATAACTTCTTGTATCGAGCCATTTTTGTAGCAAATTTTCACGGGCAACTGAAGGGGTGAGCCACTTTTAACATCTCTTATGACAAGACATCGAGGCTGAATGGAGAGAGACCAAAAGTGTCTCAAGACTTGCAAATGAACCTCGATTTCACTATTCTCATTCGGAAAAACAGGGTATAGAGACACGATCAACGCCGCGATTGCAAAATTGGAATCGTCAAAACCATATTGGCTTCCTCCAAGAAATAGTATGCCTAATGCCATGCTCGTTGCCATATGCGATCCTTGATCGTAATTCTTATCAACTCTGCCATGAAGTACTCTCAAACGTCGAAAAACTTCAATATCTCCACTTCCGGCCATTATGACAGAGAGACAAAGGCACAATAGGTTTTGGAGCTGACAGACACTACTCAATGCGAGTTTTTGGTCATAGGTGTTGGTGGACGAAGTTGAAATCATCATAGTGATGTCTAAGTAATGCAACAAGATATCTCTTGCATGGGCGTTATGTACTGAGGCGTACTTTATAGCCACGGAAAGAAAGGCACCTCCTAAAATGTTGAACATATTAATCTGGTCACTGTCCAAAGCAGTAAGATTATTTATGTCATGTCGTGCTTTTAACACATCGGGAACTTGACCTTCTATCCAGTCTTTTGTGGGATGTATGTCATCCCACATTATCATGTTTTGCGCAAAACATCTCAAGAGCAAAAGATCTGGTCGAACGTAGTCAATAAGCTGCTCAGAGTTAGGAATCTGTAATTTTAATGCTACAGCAACATTTCTGGTCTTCAAAAAGATGAAGCAAAGGGCAATAATGGCGCCAGAGCTTGATTTGTCAGATTCATCAGCTGAATGCAGATCTTTCATTGATATCGCGAATGAAAGAAGTTTGTTGATGACATGAGTATCATTTAAACCCTTTAAATCATGTCCTTTTCCTAAGTTGATAAAGCCCAATGCTACACCAGCGGCTAACTTATAGCTTTCTTCTTCGTCGTCATTTTCAGCATGTGGCTGATAGCTTTCTAGCTGAGACAATAAAATTTCGCTCATTCTGCGATGCTGAGTCTCCAAGTAGAGAAGCCCAATACCAATTAGACCAGCGGATTGCACAATAATAGGAACATTCAAGTCATTCGCACCTTGTGGAAGTAAAGCAACTGCGTGGACGGATAAAACTTTTGTAAGCTTATTTTCCATTGTTCCCTTCATACTTGCGGCCATTCCTATAAGAAGACCCACACTAGTCAAAGGGTGTTTAGGACCTAAATAGTTGTAAATGTGCCACTCTTCCAACAGCTTTAGATGACCATTGAGACCTAATCCAAGTAGAAAACCAGCGTGTTGAGCATTATTTTCTGCAGGCTTGTTGTATATCACCCAGCTGCCCGATATACATGTAGCCGAAGGACTGACACTAAGGCCTGAAGACACTCCATTATGAAAATGACCCCAGTCCAAAACACTCTTTTTAATGGAGCCCTCTGCGAGAACAATAGTTGTCATTGACGGTGTAATAAGTGTGTTGAGATTAAACTTTGGTATCGGAAACTTTTCTGTAAGAAGAGGAACCTTTCCAGCATAGAATAAAGCGGCCCTGCCCAAAGGGATGGTCAAGGTTCTCAAAGCCACCAATGATGCGACTTCTCGCTTCAATAACGTAGAGTCATATTCACTCATCCCATCCTTTATATCAACAATGGCGGTCTGAATCCTTGTCTGGTGCAATATACTGGTGATTTCATAAAATCTTCGATCTTTATCGAAAATGAGCTTTGTAATTTTGAGGCGATCTGCCTCCGACTGCTCGTCCCAGGCTAGAAAGCTTTCATGTTTGCTCGAAAGAGAATCCACAATTGATCCCGCATCACGGCTAGAGAAGGTATTCGATAAATTAGAATGCACAATATTTTCTGGGTGCGTGTAATCAATTTTTGAGAGAAGTGGTAGATCTCTTCTACCCAACAAGTCAAAAAGTGCGGTATCCCATTCAAATTTGGGATCTTTTTGGCAATACTGAAAGAAATTTTTTAGCGGAATCCGAATTCCAGAGGGAAATGTCTCCAAGTCGCTCGAGCTGAAACCAGAATTGTGAAAAGCTTGCACCACATCTTCCGGCATAACTTTGGAAGAAGCGATAAGAACGAACAATTCACAAATAAAACTTGTTCGAGGAGTCAATTCTTGGTTAATAGAATCACTTTCTTCAACTAATTGAGATATTTGTAGAAATCGTGTCCGTTTGTTTTCAAGAACGGATGTTAAATGATCATAGATGTTTGGAGGATGATACATTAATGAAGTCAGGAGAATTTTCACAGAGCTATCTAGATAATTCTCATCGATCATATAGTATGAAGTCCAATGCTCCAGCCAACCCATCCAGATTGTTAGTTGAGCAAGCAATGATCCAAGTTTAACAAGTTGAGATTCATTGAGAGCATTGAGGCGAGTTTCTTCGTAAATTAGATGTAGTGAGACAACCACGTATGGTAGTAGGTCATGAAGTGAATAGTCAATAGGAAATTCCTCGTGAACCATTCGAGCAATCTGAAGCAATTCAGTCACTTCATTTGTTGCAATTTTGGAATCGTCGTAGGAATCAAAAGGGAAGATGAGCGAAAGAATTGAAATGACATAAGCTCTCCAGTCATCTCGCTTCTTGTCTAGCATGAAAGCTGCCCTCCATATTACCCACACACTTTCATTCAATTTGGAACCCGATAAATGTTTCCATATACGCAAACAGGTCTTGACAAGTTTGTTGTTGGGCTCAAGAATAAGATTTAAGTAAATGGGATTTCTTGCTTTGGTCGCCGATCGAAGAACGACCAAATGGTCAATTGTGCTTGCAATGCTAGAGATTTCTGCATTTGATTCGGAAAATCTGATAAAGGGGGACTTAATCTCAAGTATGGGATGCACTAGCAGTATTGATGCACTATCATCTAGCAGCAAGAGCCAGCCCGGAAAAGCCGAATGATTCAATGCCAATGCATGAAGACAAAGCATATTCACAGACGTCTCATATATAGGCATTCCCCCAGAGTTGAGCTTATAAACAAATATTGTTGCTTGCTTTAAAGCTCTATTGCTAATTATGACTGCTTCTTTATTTTCATAGATGAGGCTTGAAACAGTTAAGTGCAGACTTCTTGCTTTGATAGGAAATGTGTCAATTTTGGTCCAAATCATTTCTTTTCGAAGGTGGCTGGGCTCTAATGTACCGCAATTCATGTTAGGCTTGCCTTGTTCAGAAAATCCTGATTCGGAGCCCATCCTGGCAATTGAAGAAGCGCCTGAAAGAAGAGTGCTTGTTCTCTTCTTATCCATATTGATGGACAGTACGACGTTTGGGGCAAATGGAGGCTGAATGGATTCATATAGTTCATCTTCAAATATTCGAGATGGATTTGGTGTGGTCATGGCTATGTTGCGCTTGCGCTTCAGCGCGTTCGGTCCCACTACCTTATTGCGTGTGGACGCTTTCACGTGGTATACATTTATAGCCCTTTGCCGGGAATTGAAGGTCACACATAGAAATCGTGATTTCCCTAGGCCTTTTGAAGGGAAGTACAATAGAGTTTCGCCCGCAGTCACAACAGATGTAGAAGATGTAGTCACCACGCGATATTCTCCGAATGGATCAACCAAAGTAAAGAACCTATGCAGTGAAAAAGAATTATGATAGATGTCTTGATCATTTTCTCTTTCCAATAACATTCCAGAGTCAAATGGAAATGCTGACTTTAGTGTGAAGGGGAAACTTACTATATGCGAGTTTCCACCTGGAAGGTATATATGGGCAGATGTCCTGAGACAAATAACCAATGCTTCGGACCCTTCGGGTACTCCATGTTGAAACGATGTATATGTAGCATCAACAATGTCTTCATCGTAGATCAATTTACGGTTGAGCACAGCACCAGTTACCACCATAACCTCGCGGGGAAGTACGATTAGTTTTCGGCCATGCGAGAACAAAAGAGTTCGATGTTTGGGGAGGTTGAGAAACAAAACCTCATCAGATAAATCGAGTGCAGGCAGGATGAGCATCGAAAATATTTCAAGACAATTGGATGTGCCGATGCTGAGTTGTCTAAGTGTTTTGTGAGCGTCACTTTTCTCATGCATGCTGACATTAAAGCGCACCTTGAGCGCGATGTTGCACTAGATATTTATGTGGTGAACCGTTGACCCCAGGCTATGATCAATCTCTCCAGCACAAATGCTCTTACTCTCTTGTCGGCGTGACACACATATGGAACCTAGAAAAATTAAATCTTGATTTTTGCTACCCACGTCAGATGGTGCATATTTAGGAGAGTCGGGAAGCTGTTTGGGGAGCACCAATTTATGAGGACAACCATATTGAAGCTAAAAAAAGGGAGGCACATAGTCAAGACCAGTGGCACGTGGTACCTCGAGATGTTAAGGCAAGAGTGTCTACTCTTTAAGGCACAACTATGTAAGGTTAATCTATATGTATCATATTGCCGATTCGCTGATTCTAAAGACTCATCGCAAGTTCAGTGTATATAACGGGTTCACAATCCAGCATCTATCAATGTCAACAAAGTCTTCTCTTAGCCCCCACCCCCAGTCTCTTTAGGCACCACAATTCACGGAGACACATAAATGAAAACAATGAATTCCATTACTATATACATCTGGCTGGAAAAAAACGTCTACTCAATGATTCTGGTGACCATACCAGTACCGACGGTCTTACCACCCTCTCTGATGTTGAAACGCTGGTTGAGCTCGATCGGAGTGTTTCTGACCAACTCGATCTCCATCTCGACATTGTCACCGGGGGACACCATGGCCGAATGATCGGCACCCTCTGGGAATCTCAAAACACCAGTAACGTCGGTAGTTCTGATGAACAATTGAGGCTTGTAGTTCTCGCCAAAAGGAGAGTGACGACCGCCCTCTTCCTTGGACAAGATGTACAAGGAAGCCAACAACTTCTTGTGGGAAGAAACAGTGCCGCTCTTTGCCAAGACCATACCACGGGAAACCTCGTCTCTCTTGACACCTCTTAACAAAATACCGGCATTGTCACCAGCGACAGCCGAGCCCAATTCTTTCTTGAACATCTCAATACCAGTAACAGTGGTCTTGAAAGGCTTGTCAAAGTCGCCGACAATCTCGATCTCCTCACCTTTCTTCAATGTTCCTCTCTCGACTCTACCGGTCACGACAGTACCTCTACCAGAAATGGAGAAGACGCCTTCGACTGGCATCAAGAATGGCTGTTCCAAGTCTCTGGTTGGGGTAGGGATGTACTCATCAACAGCAGCCAACAATTTGGTGACGGCTTGCTCACCAATTTCTGGCTCTCTGTTTTCCAAGGCACACAAAGCAGAACCCATAATAACAGGAGTCTCATCACCGTCGAAGCCGTACTCAGACAATAATTCTCTCATTTCCATCTCGACTAATTCCAACATCTCAGGGTCATCGATTGTGTCGACCTTGTTGACGAAAACAACCAAGTGCTGAACACCCACTTGTCTGGCCAACAACAAGTGCTCTCTGGTCTGAGGCATTTGACCATCAGTGGCAGCAACAACGATGATGGCGCCATCCATCTGTGCCGCACCAGTAATCATGTTTTTGATGTAGTCAGCGTGACCTGGACAGTCCACGTGAGCGTAGTGTCTGTTTTCGGTCTCGTACTCAACGTGTGCGGTAGAAATCGTGATACCTCTGGCTCTCTCCTCGGGCGCCTTGTCAATGGAGCCGTAATCCAAGAAATTGGCACCTCCCTTGTCAGCAAGAACTTTTGTAATGGCGGCAGTCAAGGTAGTTTTACCGTGATCAACGTGGCCAATGGTACCAACGTTGACGTGAGGCTTCGAGCGGTCAAAGACAGCATAGGACCTGGCGAGAGCAGGGCGAACCTTAGGGGCGTTTCTGCCGGCAACACGCAAACCGGCGAGCTGGTTGGCAATGTTTTTGATCATGGCAATGAATAAAGAGACGTGTACTAAGAATTTTTGAGGCATTTTTTCAAACATTTTTTCCTCGTGCGATTCGCAGTTCCCGTCGTTTACATGCACACCCGATTAAATAGAAGCAATAGCTACAGGCACTTGTCTTATTTCAAGATTATGCGAATTTGATCAGGACACTCTGAGTTTTGTTTCTCTAATCTGCTTTCCAAGTGCACTTGTATTCTCATACCTCGCGGTCTCATTGACCGCATATTAGTATTGCTTCGGATGTCTAAAAACAGAAATTGGCCTTCCCCTTGTCATGAATTTTTGGGTCCGAAATGATCGAACGCTGAAAACACTCATTAGCTACTGTGGCTTGAAATTTCTTGTCAGCTTCAATCAATACTTCCTTATACATCTCTTTGTCCTTTTTTCTATCGATCTATGCGATGTCAGACTATCGCTACCCGTATTTTTGTGAATGGTATATGGTCTTGAGGCTCATCCACTCGGTGTGCGTCGCCACCCACAAACTCCGGAATCGGTACAACGTTGACTAAGACATGCCACAAAGTGATTACAGCATGAAAGCTTCAGACTCTTCGGCATTCTCGTGCTCAATTCTCTCTATTTCAGCTCTCTCCAAGTCCTCGTATCCACTGCGGTGCTCGTAATATATGCAAAGCGCCAATAAAGTTCCCTGAAGCGAGGCAGCAACGAAATAAGACATCCACGAGCTCCAGTGAGAGCCCTTCGTGAAGAATAATGTAGCTGTGAAAACGAAACCACCTGGCGTCTGGATACACATCATACCTATAGAAAGGGTACCAGGATGCTTCAAACGATAAGTAGTCAAGATTTGTGGAACATACTTTACCACAGTCAATATAGTTGACATGATACCGTTAAATTGCGCCAATGAGAGGAGTACTGACCTGTTCGTGGAAAATGCAACGAGGATCTGAACAACCGAGAGAGCTGCATGAAACATCACAAGGTAACTCACCTTTAAAATTCTAGAGAATTCATCTCTATCCTGTTTGTTCGATCCCCGCGTCCACAATATTACAAAGACCAAAATCATAATGGCGCATGTACACTGGAGTCCAATTTGAATGAGATTGAGCTGTGAGTTGATACAGTTGAAGATAGTCAAGGATCCTGACCGGCAGCAGTATCTTGCCCTCGAGCTTATTAATATTATGTTGGTGAAGGTAAAGATCAGGGAGCATGATCCAAGTAAAAGGAAGTTGACTGACAATCCCTCGGATGTTTTTTTCTTATAGATACGGAAGTATTGTGGTAGATAACTCACAAAAATGCCTCCAGTGATGAGAACAGAAACCACGAAGTTTGTAAGCGAAGCTCCTTCGTAAACAGAGCAAAATTTGACGGGGTCTTCAAAGTCGCTAGTCATTATTAAGTTCTTTGAGTTATAAATTTGGCTCGAATGGTCGCAGGTTACTCCGCCTGCGACAATCAAACTGGATATGCCCTGTCATCACTGATAACGCGGGGAATGCCGTTCATGCACGCCCCAGCAATTCAATGCAATGTAGCAAATACCATGACCATGAACATAGATAAAAATGTTTATATAGAAGAAATAAATAATTATAAACAATCACCAACTCGATGACTAGAGACTTTATATTATTCAACCCAGCTACTTCGAGACTTTTAACGGCACCTTGACGGGTATGGTATCTCCATTGCCTAGTTTTATCTCAATAAGAAGGTAGTAGTACCGACACATGACACAGCTTTGAAATGATGGCACGAGGGCTAACGCACCCTGCAATTTGTCTTCCATTGGTCTTTTTGAGTCTTTCGCGAATAAACTCTGAATATCGACATCAATAACAATTTGTTTTTCTGCCTTGCCGAACTCACTCGAAGTTTTCCAGTAGCTGAGCCCTCCAGTGGCGTGAAGCTTGACAGAGTCTATTTTCAAAGCAACCCTTTTTGCCTCTAGCTTCGCCAAGCATTTTATATCCATGAGTAGTTGATTAGTTATCCCCAATACTTGAGCTCCATATGTGTTCATCAACTTTGTAAGCTCTGCTAAGTATGCTTTGAATGGTGCTACAACATACTTTTCGACGCCGTCATCTTCCCCGATGACATTTCGGAATTTCATTTCTTGCGTCAACTCAATTGGAATTGCATACTTCTGTGATCTGACAGTGCATATCACTATTTTTGCGCAAACACCTTTAATTTCTGGTGGACGAAGTACCTTGCCTTCATTTTCGGTGCTGAAAAAGTCAAGCAGAATTGGTACTTTCACTTTTCCAAGTTTTTCTGTAGCAAAATCTGTAGCAGGGCTAAATATGTAGGGTGTTTCATACCGCACAATGAGCTCTCGTTTCGAGACAATTGCATTAAGCAAACCAACTATTTTGGTGGGTTGCGTCAAAGTTTTCCTCTTGAAAGGGAAGTGTACTTTAAAACACCCTTCCATATGATTCTCTTCCGATGAAACCGAGGTAGGCGAATATGTATGCTTAGAAATGGAAGAGCTTCTGGATCTATCACTGGACAAAGAGCCCTTTTCGAGTTTGCGACCTTTCTCAAGGCACTTTTCGACTGCTTTGACAAATATTGCGTAATGCTTGTCAGCAATGTAGCCATTTTCATCAACTGAATTCGTGCTGAGATCTCGAGGGATAATTCTTATGGGCAAGCTTGCCTCCTTCACGACAACAAACTCTTCGTTGTGGGCATTACCAGAAGCATCATAAAATGATCTTTTGCCAAACACTTTGGTTTCCACACTGTAGCTAATTGAAGTGTCTGAAAACCCATAGTCCCGAGTAATGAGATTGGGTGCTATTTTCTTTTTCGGCGCATTGCTTTGTGGATGTGAAGAACCATGTAAACCCATTACAGATGAGAGCGGAGAATTTTCTATTTTCATTGGCACTTCCCGAAGCTTTCTCAATCTTTGCAAAAACATAGTTTTGTCCAACCCTATACTAGGAAAAAGTACGCAATGCTCAGGTATGTTATGAGCGTCACATGCACAATCCAAAAGCTTCATGGGAATGGTGAAATTGAAAAATTTTTTGTACGAAACACCAGGTTTCAAAACTCTCTCAAACGGAAATTGTAGCGTTGAGTTATCTACTGGATCAACATAGTCAAGAGTATCTGCCAGCGCATCTTCAAAGTTGACTGGGGTCCACGAGGCTTTATAGTCAAACATGTTGAGAAACTTGTAAAGAAGTAACGGTTTCGTTCCAGAGCCCGGGTCACTGGAGTTCACGGACCATCTTCCTTCCAAAACCACTGAAAACATGTCGAATCTCAACGGTTCTTTGCATGTGTTGAGGACGACGATATATCCGTGGACAGAATCTCCTTGCAGAAACTCTTTTTCGGCTGAAGTGAAATATTCTGGCTTTGTCCCCCGAGCGCCTGGTGTCTTGGTAAGGACAATGTCGATTTTTAGCTTATCGGCCACCAGTTTGTTAAAGTCGTCAACGTGTTTCATTCGGTGAGCATGTGCTAAGATAGAATTTTCCCAGCGCGGTTCAGGAGATCGAAAGCTCGGATTAGGTTCGTTTGGTTGTCTGCTAAAGTAGTCATTCCCGGGGTCTGAAGAAGGCAGTTGGATTGGTGTGTCCTCATACACTGGAGGCTGGCTGCCTAGATCTTCAATCAGAGGATCAGCCACTTTAGCGAATGTAGACTCATAAAGCTGATATGAAGGCAATATATTCCAGATCGGCACATCTTCATGTGCCGGTGATTTCACCAGATGTAAAGGTGGAGAGAATTTCGATGAGCGTGATTCTGTTGCTGGAGACTCAGAGTCTGTACCGGATAAATTCAAGTGCCTCTCAGAACCCAGAGCTGGCCCTCGTTTTAAGCCCTTTTGGAAAATGCTCATGGCAAAACTCCAGCAGTCGAGGGCTGGATTTTGGGTTGTAGACTCGAATAAAGGAAACGTATGAGATTTATAAGAATGGTCTTTACGCAGGAAGACAGGCTTTAGACACGCCTGCCAGATGACCCCACGCGCGTGCTCCAAACCAAATGTTCTGTGCACACATCTCATACCCATTTCCGGTACTTTGAATGAACGTCAAAGTCTAATTCCAAATGGACACAATGAAAATATCGAGCAAAAAAGTCCCAGCAAATTTCTCTTGCTTCTTGATTTGGTGCTAGGTGGGGCTTATTGACTGTCCTAAAGGGCCTCAATTGAAAATCCTTTAAATTTCAAGAGTTTCTTCGCCTGTGCGTCTTTGCAAGCGACTTAAAATTGCTAGTGTTGAGGGGGCAATCTCTTCGAAATCTGGGACATGAGGGAACGAATATTTAATTGTTCATCTCTTATTGTAGACCAAACACCTTCGCAGTGATCCATGCAATGTCTCTTGCAACGAGAGTCGAACATACACTAATCTATCCATAAAACAAAAGTTAAGCTGAACAGCCGTATGGGCCAATATCGATCTTCCGTTTCTTCTTTTTTTTTTCTTTTTTTTTTTGCTGAAGCTCCCTTATTTGTATTTTCTTTTCTTTTTTTTTTGGCTTCATCTTCTAATGTTTAGGGTTTTGAACAGCGAAAACGTTGTTTAATCAACAGCAGCCGGTTGGAAGCAGGGTGCGTTCTGAGCGCGCCTCGCGCCGCACGCCTAGGCCTCGCACAGAACTCTTCAATATGGGTAAGCCCATCACACCTGGAATAGCGGCTTGAAGGTCCACTTCGTTTCTCTTGAGGCCCACTGCCAAAACCAGACATAAGACGACCATTATCCAATGAACCCTGCCTTATGGGCTTTGACCGCCGCCCGCGAAGGAAGAAAAAAAGGACTGGTGCCTGGATCTTCGACCCATATTGTTGAGGAAACTGCGTTCAATCTACGGGCCACAAAGGACGCCAAAGCACTGATACAACTTCTGGCGGAAACGAGCTTTTCCAGCTTGAATGAAATTATTCATAATATCAATAGTGATGCCTCATTTCAAGATTTGCAAGGCCTAATTCAGCATTCTCAACCGCCACCGCAATCTCCCATTGAGGACTCATTCAGGAGCATGTCTTCTATTTCTCGATCTGACCAATACTCGATAGAATCTTCTGCTAAGCCTGAGCTCCTTGTACAAAATGGTGAAAAACACATTAGCTTGTCGGCGTCGTCTGCCTCTGGGCCTACATCGCATTACACCTACAATCAAAGCAGCATCACCCCTCTACCGGAAGCCCCCTTTAATTTCCAACCACCAAGCACAGTAACTCTGCCTAAGGTGAAATCGCCAAAACATATGCATCCTTCAAAAAACTGCATAGAAACGAATACATCACCTCCGGATGATGGGGTCAAAGTGAAAATGGAGTTCACAAATAATCATATTTCATCAAAAAAAGCACATGTTCGACCTTCGACTTCTTCCAAAGCCTGCGTTGAAACACCCGAAATTAAAGAAGCTGAGCTTGGCAGTCACTCATTTGTCAAAAAGACAAGTGACAATCTCGAGCAAACAGGACATAAGCAACTACATGAAACTGACTTCCCGACTAAAAGCATTCGTTTAACTTCGAGCAAACCGACTGTCTCGAGCGCAAAAGACCCCAACACGTTTTCTCCCATTCGAATCGTAAACGGCCGTGTCGCGTCTCCCGATTTTTTTAGAGCTGACTCACCCTCTGATCATATCGCGCCAACAGCTGGATTCGAAAGTCAAACCGGATCACGATTGAACAAAGGCTTTGAATTAAACGAGTCTGAAAAAAGCGGCGACGATGCTGATAACTCTTTTCAGGCTATTAGCACAGCAATCCGGAAAAGTTTTGCCGGCAAAACATCCATGGGTCATCATTCCGGCCGTCCGAGTCTGTACAATGATGCACAAGCTGATGTCGTGAATTCACCCCAAAACTCGATGCCATATTACAATGAAGCGAATTCTACTCTGAAAATTACAAAATTTTCGATTGTTGATCCCGAGAAAGTTCAGGTTAAACAAGAAAATGATTCGGATTCTGTCAAAGCTCCTTTGCATGATAAACGCGCAGCTTCAAGGCCAAAATCACCAAACACGTCATTGTACTCGGGCGTTGTTTTTATTAGCTTGCCAAACAAAGAACCAATCAAGTTACACTCTGTGAACCAGGTGCAATCGGGGAATGCAGGACGACAGAATCAATCACTGTCAAGTCATGTATCTATCAATTCGAAATCACCTACAAATACCAAAAGCTCACAGCAACCAGCTGAATTACAACCAAGATCTGGTGATGCTTTCGCACAACACAGCTTGACCCACACAAAAGAACCCTATTCAACTCGTCAGGTTCCCAAATTATTCTCTGAGAAGTTATTCCCCAAAATATCCCCACCAGTTAACAAGCTCAAGAAGAGCCCTGTGAAACAACCAAGAGAGTCCCCAAAAAGGTTCATGAGCCCTGCTCGAAATATAGATCGTTCTCACAGTCGAACAACAAGTGCTGGCTCTCCGGTTAGGAGAAATACCTCTTCAAGGCCTTTCTCAACATCAAAACCCACTTTCAAAGCTCAAAATTTTAGCCCTCATAATCGATTAGCTGCTTCTTCATCAGCTAATAGTTCCCGTTCGCCGACTAAATTTAGTCAAATGTTAGATGGGGCCAGCATTAAGGGTTCTCCCACAAGCTTCCTGATACATGAAGTCCATAATAATGACAACGAGACGAAAAAGGATTTTTTGGAAAACAAAACACAACTAAACGCCGCCCCTAGCAAAGATATCAAGGCATCCTCTTCTGACAAAGAGTTCTTAAAAAATAGATTTCTGACCAAGGCGTTGCTTCCTGACAACACCAGGCGGTTACGAAAACTGGTTCATCCTGATAATGTTCAAAATCATGCACACAAGGCTGGGACTCTCCCAAACTATGAGCCGTCAAAATCGGCGGATTATCCTGGAAAGTTTAATTTGAGAATACGATCAGGTATCAAGCCTTCAGATGTAAAGCCAGCATCAGAATTGAGTTCCGAGTCGAGACCCAAGAACACACATGATCTAATGAAAACAATGTATGAAAATGTGAAGAAAGAAATACCAAAATTAGAAAGATCGCAAAGAAACACGACGAAGTCGATTACTTCCTCTGTGAATCAATCGCACAATCAAGTTATACCGAAGAAACGAGCTGTTGGAAATGCAGTGCCTTTGCCTGATGCAGCACGTGGAAAATTCAAAAAAGATAGTACAGCCAAAGCTTTACCTAGAGATGCAAAAGACTCAAAAACACCCCTAAAATTGTTGTCAGTGAATCCTCGCTTTATTGTTCCTCATAACCAAATCACGGATACACCGCCAAGTGCACTCCCAGATATACCGTCGGATGATGATTTGTTGCGCACTACGAGAAATGTCAAAAGCTGGGCATCAACTCCAGAAATATTACGGTCAATGAAAGAAAAGCTGAACTTGGATCCCAAAATAGTGTTTGGTGAGTGCGCGGATTTAAATATGGAAGATTTATTCCGATCAGTCAAGGGCCAATCCACTAAAAGTCCCACTGAAAATTTTGATAAGCAACATAAATAATCGTGATCAAGTGTTATTTTTTTTCAAGCTATACGTTTTTTCAAAGCATCTTCTTTTTTCCATCTTTTAAGCCATTCGGTGGACTCAGTTTTAGGCACGACATAAAGTCTTAAAGCATTATCAAAGAGAGGTGCCTTCGCCTTATCTGCCATCAAAGCCGCATTTATCGCTGCTTTCTTTCCTAACTTGACCAATCCACCAGAGCTTGTTTCCATGTAACATTCAAGTTTCTTTAAAGAAAATTCTTTGCGCCGGGGGTCCTCGAACCATTCTTGCGGTCTCTCGAGAACAATGTTCAATAGATCTGTAGCTGTAGATAGTTCGCTAATTTCGGCAATAAAATCAAACTCATCGATAGTTGGGTACAATATCATGGCTGGGAACAAGAGTTGTGATTCATAGTCGGTGGGGTCTTCCAAACGCATCGTAGCATTCTCTAATAATTCTGCAGGGCGCGAGGATTTGACGATTTCAATATGTCTAAGCCCAAGAGCATTTGACAAAAGTGATTCTTGAAGTTTTCTTTGATATGCAGCACTTTCTTTTTTAAGCTGCATTTCTTTTATTAGCGAAACTTTCCTGTTGATTGTGATGAGTAAATCCTTTATGGCTTTGTTTTCGGGATCTTTTGTCAATCCGTATTGCAAAATCTGGTTGGCTTCATCGTACCTTTCCACATTGTAGAAGGCTTTCCCTGCTCTGTAGCATGCTTTCACATTGCTCTCGTCGATGAGTAATGCTTTTTTACAATCTTCAATGCATCTTCTGAAGTTTTTGAGCTCGAGATTGCAAGCCGCCCGATTCACATATAGAGCTACATTGATTTCGTTCACATTGCAATCGACATCAAGGCCCTTTGTGTAGTATTCAACGGCATCTTTATACTGGTGCACCTTGAAACAGTCATTGCCCTGATTTTTGAAATTTGTGGCGACTTCGTCAGGCTCTCCATCGTACGCCAAACTTCTTAAAGCTTCTAAGCCAATATTTTCACCACCATTCCCATCACTTTCGTCTAATTCATTCATGAAAAACGGAAGTCTATTGATCTCATCCATGATATCCTGAGTTGATTTTTGCGCCAACTCAGAAAGCTGGGGAGGCAATGCAGGTTCACCTGGCTTGGGCACATATCTTCGGCTCTCCCAGGCTGAGATTAGCTCATCTTCTGCGTTCATGATGCGTGGGCTATTTTTTTCTGTCAAGTTGAGGAAGGCTAGTTCCTACGTCTTAGAAAAAGACATTTTGTGCATGTATATAAAGCGATGCGCATGTGGAACATATTCCAGTTACATTCGGAAATCTTTGTGAGTCGGTTTTATGGCATTGCCCAGCAATCAAACACAAATTTGATTCAGGTTTTTGAATCTGTAAGTATATAAAAGAAACCTTTTTAAAAATTTCAAGACAAAAATTTTGTAAGGTAAGATGTTGTTTTTGGGATTCTGATACTCTCTGTTTTTCAATTATGAGCCAGAACCTCGCTTTCTTGATTTTGAATAATAATTGAGAAACTTTTCACACTAGACCATACAATACCGTTTACAAAAAAGCGCAAAATTTAGGCTGATGTTACTTGCGAGAAATGAACCAAGTAAAACTCTCTTCTTCTCCACTGCTTGTCTGTTTATGTTTGGTTTTGGTTTTGGTTTTGCATATCACAGTTTTCTTTCCTAGCTTAAGACAAAACACAGGATCGGGCAATACAATTATAGAAAGTAGATAGCACAAGGCTAAAAATGCTATAATAAATGTTTACACTACAAAATTTTAGAGTAAAATTGTTAGAAGCATCAATGATTGATCAAAAGACAATTTTCATCATTGGTAAATTGTCAATGGTACATGCACAGACTGCAAAAATCCATTTTTATGTCTCACAGTAACACGACAAAAGTAGAACCTTGTCATGAAGCACGTTTGAAAATCAGGGACTAGACATATCAGATCAAATGCAGACAGCCCCGGGGCGACTTCTGGTGATCCCTTGAGATGGCTGCTTCCGAAATCAATATCAAGCGTAAATTTCTTGGAGAAAAGAGAATAATTTTTGTCAAAATGCGATCGATCTTGCTCCCATTGCACAGAAGATAAATTTATGAAGCTTCCGGCGCCTGAATCATTTTCTTGCATTATTTTAACATCTGGTACAGCTAAATTTATTTTCTTTGTTTGCATCAGAGCCAAGCTCTTGATGCCTTTAAAAAGCAGGGTCTCCACTCTGAAAGCTTCGTTCTCAAATCCAATGTCCTTCATCAAAGACACGAGCGAATGATAGTGATTCTGAAAAGCCTTGATGATCATGGTATCAAAAGACTCCGACTCTTCGGATTTTCTCTGCCCCATGTCATCGACATACGAATCATAAAAGCACATATCATGACTGAACTCGACTGGTATGGGGTGTTTTCTTGATCTGATTGTAAGAGCCACTAGATCACAAGATATAGATTTGGGCTCCGGCGGTGTTTGAGTTCCCTCTCGCAGATCAAATGTGTAAGATATTTCGATTGGCACTTTCACCTTTGTGTTGTAGCCTTGCAAAGGATTCCGAAAGTTAATTGGAGGCACGTAAGGAATTTTAATTGTGGCTTTAGGCGTGGTGAGAGAGATTGTTCCCAAGATTTTCGAAAAACCGGTAATGGTCTTTTTGCGGTAAGCACTAACATGCTGGTATACTTTTGTCTCCGATGTTTTTTCAATGGATGTTTTCCTGTTGGAGACAGTAGAACCAACATATAGATGCCTCAACTTATTGGCAACCAGAGTATCTGATAGAGATGTCCGAGAGGATGCCAGGTTTGAGGGCGTCAATGAAATTGGGGACGACCCATGCTTGACCTCCGATCTCAATCTTTCACGAATTACAATACCTTCTGCAATCTTATCTTCAACTGCTTTGGTAAAAGCTCTATAGTATGCATTTACTTTCTGATCATAGCTGTCTTTGTACTCGGGGAAGACAGAAAAAGGGAGCAAGCGTAGAGGAACACTTGTTTCCCTGGCCAAGACATACTTATCTGTGGCGGTTTTGTGATTGTACTGTGAAGCACGCCCTAACACTCGGGCAGACACAGAATATCCAATAAAGCTGTCAACGAATGACAAGTCCTTGATGTGGTTCTCATCATGCATCAGTGCGCGTTTCGACGAGCCCAAGCTGAATGATTTTCCTAGGGTCGGGATCAAGAAGCAGTGAGCATCCAAGCTGTGGGCCTCGCAATTATCATCTAGAAGTCGTTCTGGAATTCTGAATGAGAAGAATCTTTTATATGTGATATTGGGACGGAAAAGTCTTTTGACATCAATGGAAAGTAGTGCGCTATCCCAAGGGTCGATTTCGCCTTCACACCAATCATGTGGATCCCCGCTATCTGTAACAAGACGATCAATGTTGGCATAGGACCAAGACGCAAATAAATCAAGCATATTCAAAAA
This sequence comes from Metschnikowia zobellii, assembly GCA_939531405.1. Lineage (NCBI taxonomy): Eukaryota > Fungi > Ascomycota > Pichiomycetes > Serinales > Metschnikowiaceae > Metschnikowia > Metschnikowia zobellii. The sequence continues at coordinate 298,287 of OW618031.1, read as the reverse complement.
TTTTACCACTGTTGGTGGGGACAGTGTATCTCTCACGCCATTCACCACCTGCGCCAGGCAAAATATACCTTCCAAAGCAACATACACCATGTCAAATGGTATAGGATGCTCAAAGTTATTTTTAATGGTCACATATCCATGTATGTAATCACCTTGTTTGAACTCAGTACGGGATATGTCAATGAGATTTGGCTTGACTCCTTTTTGGCAGATTTCTTCTGTGAAAAAAACTTCGACTTGTAACTTCGTCGCCATTGGATTATTCAGCTCTGCCAAATTTTCTAGGTTGTGCACTTGTGCTAGGACCGTAGACTCCCAGAAATCTGCCGAATTCTGGTTGAAGGTCTCTGCAGTCCCCTCTTCTAAAGATGGAATAGCTGGGAAAGGGAATGACAAGGGTTCTGTACTCAATGGTAATGATGTATTTACTGGTGTGACACCTTCTGAATTCAAGGGTGATATTGCATACTGGGGCGGGTCTTCTTTGAAGCTTTCCTCATTTGGTACTAATTTCTTTGAAATGGTGGATTGAAAAAAGTGATAGGAGGGTAAGATCGAATTAATGAGGGCATCATCCTCTTGGCTTCTGCTTTCTTGACTGCGAGCAGACCCAACAGGACATATATTTCGATAGTTGTCCGACATTTGTTGACCATAACGTTCATTCCAGGCCACACAATGTGACTAAGATAGTTGAGCTACCATATGTGCAGGTTGATGTACGTCAGATGCGCTTTGGTGCAATCCAATAGGCAACTTTTCTTGATTACAATGGTTGAAAACCCCCAGCGGACTTAAATTATGCTGTTTGAACTAGCTTATGGGGTGTTCCAAAGCCTTTTGATTAATGCTAAGAAAACATAACGGAATTACGAAATAATACGTTGCTGTCTGTTTGTCACCAATGCTCTCCCGGAGGCGAAGCTATCTACGCGTCGCCTTATAACGAAACAACATCTGATTTTCTGAAGATCCTTAGGTCAAAACTTTCATCTCGGAGAGTATCTGAAACCTCAATCTTTAACTCCATATTTCAATTTACTTATGAAATGTCGAAAAATGATCATTTTTTCATTTGTCGTGTTCATCTGTCACTTTGTGCAAAAATATAGACATAACTAAACATATATGCATATTTTACTTTAGTGTTTAACTATTTCGAAAGTAACTTTGACGCATATTCTAAAACTCCCAGCTCACAGAATAGACAGAATATAATGGGGATAAAACACAAAGCTAACAACACGATGGATTATGGTATGGTAACATAATTCATATGTGCTCGAGTTTGAATGAGGCTTGCGATAGTTGCCCCAGATAAATATTTCACACACAATGGCTTGATGCAAGAATGAAGTGCTTGCAGCATATGCTTCCCACAGCGTTTGGTGGCAAAACGAATGGTCTATGAACGCGAGTTGAGCTGCTCACACGCATCTTTCTGATCATGCCAGGAGTTACTTTGAGCGCTGTTGACTCGGATTTTATTGTCATATTATGGAAGCTGATTTGACATCCTACACTTGCATATGTCATAAAAGACATTTTATTCAACAACATCCGTCAATCCGCCTGTCAAAAACCATTTTTTCTCTCTCTTGAATACTCTCCAGGTGCTATTTTTGATAATCATGGTGCATGAAAAAGTAAGGCAAACTCAGACTGATAACAGTAGAATCAAAGCTTGGCCGTATTAAAAGGCCAACTCAAAACTTGAGCAATAGGCAGGCATGATTTGAGCTAAGGAACTTGGCATTTCCCCCATTGTTTGGGTGAGGGGGATCCGAAAGCAGACATGCATATGAATATCAGTACGAAAGAAGTCAACTAACGTTCAGAATTTGACCAGCCAGATATATGTCCGAACAAACTCTCTTGGAAAATCTCATTGTGCCTACATGAAGGACATGTTTTGAATCTGCTCTTTTATTCTCAAAGAAAGATTCGTATACACAAAATGGAATTTTTTTCTCGTTGGATTATTAGCCGGTATGGAAACAAATGGTTACTCATACCGCGATCGCGCACGAACGTGTCCGAATGCGCGTAACGTTTGTCGCGAGACAGACCCAAGCAATAAAATAAAATTATTATTTGTTCAGATAGACGGACCCAAAGATTAACGAGAACTCGAGACATGTTTCCAAAAGCAAAAGTAAAATAGTGATGGCTTGTCATCCGCAACTATGCAAAGTGAAGGCATTACCCTCTTTCATTGTGAAGAAAGAACCTGCAACCTCTCTTGACGTTGCTTTGGAAGCATGCCGCGAAATCAGATGCACACTATACATTTGGGAGGATATTTATTGTGGGGATCCGTTTGACGAGAGGAACGTAGGTCGCAGAATGAAGAAGAATGTCTGGTAGTACCTAAGAGAATTCAATAGGGAAACTCCACAGAAAGCAGACTGGACCCATATGGTCAGGTGGCGTTGGCAGGCATTGAGATGATTAGCGAGAAGAGTCCGCACCGAGGCCGATGCAGGCAAGATAGTACACAGTGGGCAATTCTCGAAATACCGTCAAAAGCACTACAACCGCATAAATATCTTCTTTCCCGCTGGTTTGGGGGACTTCCTACTTATATATATACTTCCTAGAACCTCACAGCTATGTACATCCCCTTCTCTCCCGCACGGGCTGCCCGTCGCCCTCGCTATGGATTTTGCTTATCAGTTGCCACCTATCTTGTGGCACTCGTTGGGATTTGCCAGGCAATAGCCGTGCCAAAACACACCCCACAAAATGCACTTCACTTCGAGATCTCAGACGCCCACGAAAAGCATCTTGCTGCAAGCAATAATGACCCTGTCGGTGATGATATCGGCCGGCCAGACTTGAACCCCTCGACGAGTCATCTTGCGGTGGGGTCGTCCGGAATGGTGGCTTGCGATGTCCCTCTTTGCTCGCAAATCGGCAGGGATATCTTGCGGAGAGGCGGGAACGCCGCCGATGCTGCTGTTTCTGTCGCTCTCTGCATCGGCAGTATCAACTCGCATTCCTCGGGCATCGGAGGCGGTAGCTACATCGTCAGCACAAAAGGAGCTGAGTCGCTCTCGATCGATGCGCGCGAAATGGCTCCAGCGAAGGCCCACAAGGACATGTACGAAGACGTGCCCCTCTTGTCCCAGTTTGGCGGCTTGGCCGTTGCAGTTCCGGGCGAGTTGGCCGGCCTATACGAGCTCTATACTCTCCATGGCTCAGGCAACTTGACTTGGGCCGAGTTGTTTGAGCCCATCATCGAGTTGAATGAAGAGGGCTGGGATGCCCCGCAAATTTGGACCAGGGCCCTTTACAAAATCCACGATTTGCTTCTCTCCCGCGTGAAGGCTTTTAAAGATTCTTGGGATTTCGTGTTCAAAGAAGGCGGCTCTGGGTTACTTGAGATTGGCGACCGCGTTAAGCGGCCCGCTCTCGCACAAACACTTCGTCTCATTGCACAAAATGGCTCTGCTGCACCATTTTATGATCCAAATGGTCCGATAGCACCTAGTCTTGTCAACGCCAGTAAGAAGCTAGGTGGAATTATCGAGACCCTGGACTTTGCCAGCTATTTTGTGAATGTGACGAAGGCTCTTCTGTTCGAATTTTCTCACGGGGATGACCAGTATGAGTTGTTGACCACCAAAGGTGCCTCGTCCGGGATCGCCTTGGTTGCTGGTCTTAATTTCTACTCCACTCTAGACCTTCACATGAAAAATACACAGCAGTACTTGGGGCTTCAGACGCACCGTCTTATTGAATCCATGAAGTGGACAGCATCCGCAAGATCGAATCTTGGTGATGTGAACGAAACCTACTATAACGAGATTGCTGACAAGTACGGTGGCCAGAAATGGGCGGCGGATATTCTCCACGATAAGAAGTATTCGGACGATCACACATTTAGTTGGCAGCACTACGAACCACTGTACGAGATTAGCGGGAAGCATGGAACAGCTCATTTCTCCGTTGTTGATGCTGAAGGAGGAGCTGTAGGGATGACAACAACCGTGAATTTGCTTTTTGGCTCCCTGGTGTATGACAATCATACGGGTATTTTCCTCAACAACGAAATGGACGACTTCTCACAGCCAAACAGAAGAAACGCCTTTGATTTGTCTCCGTCCACTCTCAATTTTGTGGGCCCTTTTAAACGCCCACTATCACTGATGGCACCGAGTATAGTGAAAAAGAATGGGAATATTGAATTTACGCTAGGCTGCGCCGGAGGATCTCGGATTGTTACAGCTATTCTTCAAGCGATTGTGCGGATAATTTATTGGAACACTTCGCTTCTTGAAGCAATAGCATTGCCTCGGGTTCATCATCAGCTCATTCCCGAGTGTGTCATGGTGGAGGACATTGAACTATTCGAAGAAGAGTACCTGCCTTTCGGTATTCTTTCCATTTTGAAAAGAAAAAATCATACTTTATTCGAATCCGGCGCGCTCACAGCGATGAACGCCATCAAACGTACAAATGGCCAATGGGAGGGTGTCAGCGATTATTGGCGTAAGCGCGGTCAAGCTAGCGGGTATTGATGAAGATTTATTCGAAATTTACAAAAATGTGTGTACGTGTTAATCCATAGAGTTGAAAGCGGTCTGCTCAAAATTTAATCATTGTTTGAAATATGTTGCACCTGGCAGTTGCGCTGGACTGTATCAAGTTGACGTGTCAATTTCTAGCCAATCAGTCCTTATTTTCTAATCGTAAGCTTCCTATCAGAAATTGATTGGAATTGGGCATGCCACGCTTCGCGGGCATGACCTCATGTGTGAAAAACTGTAGCTTCCGCGGGTAGACGGAGCTCATAATCCTGCACATTTTACAGTTTGTGGGGCTGTCCATGGGAGCCGGTTGAATGGAAATCATCCGATTGGCCCGGTTTCCTTTCGTTTCTTTCGAATTCCCTAATGGACGCGAGTGCTTCAATTAAAAATGATGAAAAAAACAATCAAACCTTATATGCAAATATTTACCACGAATTTTCAAGATATTCCCACTCGGCAATAACCTTTCTTCTATTTGTCTGCCTGCGGCCTTGAACTCCGAGAAAAATCAGCGGGTTGAATGCGAAATGCAGGAAGAAGAGCCTGCATGCAAATCTCCCCAGATTTCGGAGCTGCGGTCAGCGTTTGGTACTTAATCTCATACGCTCGCACCTACTGATCGTGGGCGTCTGAAGTTTTCCTTCATCTCATCTATTTATTTATTTATATTCACTCATACAAAGTTTGCACGATCTTGCAGCCTTCTTTACCTGTCTTTCTGCCCTACTTCGATCATGACAACTTTCCAATATCAAGACAAATTGAAAAAGTTACCCATTCCAGATTTGGAAAAGACATGCAGCAACTATTTGAAAGTCTTGAAGCCTCTTCAAACAGAAAGGGAGCATGAGAAGACTATTGAAGCTGTACAGAGTTTCTTAAAGAACGGAGTTGGCAAGTACTTGGATTCGGAATTGAGGAAATATGCTGAGACGAGAAACTCGTACATTGAGCAATTCTGGTATGACTCGTACTTGAGCCACGATTCCCCGGTGGTGCTCAACTTAAATCCTTTCTTTCTCTTGGAGGATGACCCCTTCAATAATGAAGCAACGTGTGTCAATCCACAGGTCAAACGTGCAGTGTCATTGACTGTTTCTTCTCTCAAATTTATTCAGGCTTTAAAAAACGAGACATTTCCTGTGGATACACAAAGAAATGGGGAGCCTCTCTGTATGTACCAATACTCCAAATTATTTGGGGCAGCCCGGATCCCAACAGAGGATGGGTGTGTCATGCAGAGTGACCCAAGCTCAAATCATATTATTGTGATGAGTAAATCTCAGTTCTACTGGTTTGATGTTTTGGATGAACAAAATAATTTGCTCATGACAGAGCAGGATTTGATTGTGAATTTTACGCTGATCATCAACGACTCCCTCAAAACACCCATTAATGAGATTGCAAAATCGTCTTTCGGCGTATTGACTACAGAGAATAGACGTATCTGGGCCCAAATCAGAGCTTCACCTACTATCAAAGAAAACCAAAACAATAATGAGGTATTGTCTATTATAGACTCTGCTTTATTTGTGATTTGCTTAGATGACATCGTCCTTAACGATTTAAGTGAATTATCCAAGAATATGTTGTGCGGATTATCAATCCTCGATAAGGGTGTCCAAGTTGGAACTTGCACAAATAGGTGGTATGATAAATTGCAAATCATTGTTACTCAGAACGGAAAAGCTGGTATCAATTTTGAACACACTGGTGTTGATGGACATACCGTATTGAGATTCGTTAGTGACATCTACACCGATTCGATTTTATCGTTTGCGCAATCCATCAATTCCAATACTCCTTCTTTGTGGACTGACCAGAGAACAAAAAGTATTCCAGAAAGCGGAGATCTTGTGACTATTCCAAGAAAACTCGAATGGGATCTTACCTCCAATTTGTCCCTTGCTCTTAGATTTGGAGAAACAAGGCTCTCGGATTTGATTAATCAAAACGAGTTCAAGCATTTGGAGTTCAAAGACTATGGATCATTCATCATTAAAAAAATGAAGTACAGTCCTGATGCATTTGTTCAAATGGCATTCCAGGCCTCTTACTATGCTTTGTATGGTAAGGTTGAGTGCACATACGAACCAGCAATGACCAAGAACTTTTTCCACGGAAGAACCGAAGCCATCAGAACAGTAAGTCAGGAATCCAATTTTTTCGTTAGAAAGTTTTTTGACCCAGATTTTCCTGACAAGGAAAAATTGAAAGCTCTTTCCGATGCTTGTGTAAAGCACACTGAACAAACCAAAAGATGCTCTGCCGGCGAAGGTGTCGATAGACACTTGTTCGCTATGCTCTGCATTTGGAAGCGTTATGTAGCTCAGGCGGACAAGGATGATTCTACGTCCGCAACAAAAATGGATGTTTCTGACAGCCGTGCTACTTTCACCACTGAGACCGAAAGTGACTCTTCAGAACATACTGTTGGCGGAAATGACCAAGAAAATGCAGAAATTATGTTGGGAGAGTTACCTGAAATCTTTGCGGATTGCGGCTGGGACAGGTTGAACAATACGGTTCTTTCAACCTCCAACTGTGGAAATCCATCCTTGAGGCTTTTTGGTTTCGGGCCCGTGAGCGCTAATGGATTTGGTATTGGCTATATTATCAAGGATGATTCTATTTCGATTTGTGCTTCGTCTAAACACAGACAAACAGAGCGTTTCTTGGTTACTCTTGAATCTTACTTGATTGAAATCTACAGAATTTTCAAAGAGGTGAATAATAAATCGGATGTGGTGGCTCCGGTCGACACCAAGATCACATCTGGAGGGACTAGTTCTTCTGTGCCAACAGTTGTGACAAGGGCGCCTATCCCCAAAAGACGTGAACCATTGAACACTCTATTTGGTGGCTATGGATATTTCGATATAGGTGAAGACGAGATCAAGTCGCGCGGTGAAACTCCCGAGCCGCCATTTTTGGGAAAAATGGATAGTCAATTCTCTTTAAGAGATATAGAGCGAAAGCTCAGATTCTCCGAGTACTAATGGAGTCGTGCTTGCTATTATTATAGTCTGTTAAATTATATAACGATTATCAATTATTCAAATTCCGAATGTTCCTTGGTTCAAGGCAGCACGTAGATCGGCCTTATTAGGCTTCGAGTTTTTTTTGAAGGCGTGTGCATTAGGCATGTTCATCATTGTTAATTCACTTGTAGAAGGCCTTGTTTGGGTAGCTAAAACATTTTGATGAATGTTTTGGGTGTTATATGGTAACCTTTGCAGTGGTGGGTACATCATTGATTGCTGGGTGTAGCCATACCCTTGAGGGGGTAAAATATGTTGTCCGGAGGGTTGTAACTTATGTTGCCCGGGAGGTGGTGGTTGATATCGATACTGCGGCATATGTTGACCTTGCACATGATGTCCATTTATCGGTTGTCCGCTCATATGTAGCCCATGCGCCAGGGGTCCATGCATTGGGTGTCCATTGATAGATTGTCCAAAAACTGGGTGTCTATTTGTAGGAATCCCTTTCATTGGCGGGCCATTTCCGGGTTGCATGCCCATTGATGGTCCATGACTATTGTTTTCATGCATGTTTTGTCCAGTCATATATTTTGCATTCGAAAGCTCTCCATTAACAGATCGACCTTGCGTGAACTGACCATTCATAGGCGGCGGCGCATTGAACGGCTGTACATTGTTGGGCGATACATGCATAGGTTGCTCAACACGGGTATTTTTTGCAGAAGCAGGTACTTGAGAAAATGAAGTATCTGTATATGGAATCGATTGAGCTGTTTGCATTGTCATCTGCTGTTCCAAAATTGCCGGGTTCTGCCCTTGTAGGCTTATTGCTGATCCCGGCAGAATCATTAAATGCTGTCTTACCTTCATAGGAGAGTGTGCTTGTTCAGGATTATGAGCGTTTGATATTCCTAGCTGACTCTCGTGTGAAATTGCACCAGAGTCATAGCGAGGCTGGTTTGCAACCGGAAGTGGAGATGGCAAAGTCTGCTCTCTTTGAGGAGTCCAGTTTTCTGGACTTAAATTCATCTGGGGTTGGAGATGTGAAATTCCAGGCTGATATTCCATATAGGGATTGAGTTGATTCTGATCCCTATGCCCAACTGACTCCATTCTGGGGGATAAATTTTTGCTTAAGTCCGCAATGGCCGTATTTGATTCAATATGGGGAAAATGCTTTTGATCCAATGGCTCAGCAGAGCCCTCAAATTTCGAACTGGAGGGTGCATTGTTTTTGTTACATTGAAAATCCTCAGAGCACAAGTCACTAAAGGAAGTATTCTCGGAATGTTTAGGCTCTTGCACAGAATTTTCGAAGGTATAGTCTTCACGTGGTAATTTTCTAGACGACTGTTTTGCCGTTCTCTCAGGATCTGGGGTACAGAATGGTCTCAAAAAATCGTTTGGACTTGGATCATGCCCGCGTTCCTCATCATCTGGAAATGCGCGATTCCTTTGTTCAGCTTCATATTCAAAGGCATTTGAAGATTTGAAATGAGCTTCTGACAAAGGTGGAGGAGGACCTTCTGGAAGATTTTTCATCATTACCCCTAGCGATTTCTCCTTCTGATTCTTATTTTTCCTTTTCTTTTTTTCAGTATGCTCTATCAAATTGTTTTCAGTCTCCGTCGATTGAGCAGGGTAGAAACCAGGCCCTGGAGTCTGAGGCAGATGATTCATCTTTTTGCTTGATTGGCAGGAAAAAAGTGGCTCTGTGATATTCTCGTCTGGGTAGGGTCGATCGGGCGCATGTCCATTTTCCCTTGAGTGAGAGTGACCATTGTCATATTGGCTACCGTAAACTGGCTGTAAACTTCCTTCAAATTCTGCCTCTGTCTGATTGTTACCGCAAAGCGCCTCGTTATATTCAACAGGCTGTTTCTCGGTATTCGTCATAGCTTCACAAAATTGATTCTCATTTCTTTCAGGAAGAAACTTCATATGATCGTGGTTTGAGCGAATTGGTGGAAGCTTCTTTTCTCTGGGATCAGGAAGTGGTTCACGGTTATGGACACGAGATTCGTCTAAAGGCAGACTAGAGCTATGTTCGACCCCTTGATTCGAAGTGATGGGATAAATTTCAGAATTCTGACTTTCGCACGGAACTTGGTAATTGTCAAAAGGCTCCAAAGATATAGCCACTTTGGGGCGATCAAAAGCCGTACCGTAATTTTCATATGGCTCATTATATCCATCGTTCGATGAACGCTGCATGGAACGTGGTGACTGAAATGACTTTGAATTATCGACCAGAGATTTATGAGAATCCAGTTTGCTGGAAAGTTTTGGTTTAGTCTTTAAATGAGGCAGTTTCGCCTTGCTTCTCAATACCACACTTTCTTTTTGGGGCAGTTCTAAAGGAGGCGGACGAGGCCTTTGTGTTCCCTTTTTGGGGGGGAAAATCAATTTGTCACTGAAACTTTGAGAGAGTTCATGGTTAAAGTCTGGACTAGGAGATTGCGCCTCGCGCTGACTCAAGGAAGTAAAAATTTGATCCTCAAGCGAGAAATTATCGTTCGAGAAAGACACATCTGAAGTAGAATCATGAGGCGGTGTAAGAGAGGACAGCTCTTTCAAGGGGACAGGAGGTGGTGGAAGCGGTAGCTCGGTCTTTATGGCTGCAGCTTTTAGGTTCAGCTTTGGATGAAATGAGTCGTCCTTTGAAAGATTTAGAACAGGAGATTTGTCAGGCGAGCGCCGCGATTGTTCTATAGATATGCTGGGCTTCTGATTCTTGAATATAGAGATATACTCATCTGGTTGCATCGTGGTTTCAGAGAGAACCATCCATTTTTGAAAACCACGCAATCCTGCTTCAACCACGATTGACCGACCAAATCTGGACTTCAAGCTAGAAGTTTGATCGGAGCCCAAAGATGAGAGCCACGTCCAGATGAAATAGTCCTGAAGAGTGACACTCGTTATTTTAATCTCTGAATACATTGGAATATCTGGGTCATGTGAATCAGTAGACTCATGAGCCCACCCAGGATACAAATTAAATTCAGAGGGAACAGGGTCAGCTGTCAAGCGTGATAGTATCCGCCTTGACTCTTCAGAGAGGGTAGACACTATCTCAGCCGTGGAAGACTTTCGAAAAATGTTCTTCAATATAGTAAAATTCTCAATCGAAAGAAAAAAATCCTTTTTTTCAAAGGATAGTGAATGCCGCACTTTGCTGATGAGCTCATATGGATTCTCAGATTTTCTTGTTGAACGCACATGTACACATGGAATCGTTATTACGGACTTCATTGAGTTGCTATTGTCCGGTGGTGGGTAGGAGTTCGTTATAAGTAAGGATTGCAAGGTTTTGGGAAGATTTAGGGTCTCTGTCTCTGTATCTGGTAGCATTGCACGCAAGAAAGAGAGAAGAAGGTGAAATAAACCGTTACACGTCTGCTTCCATGACTCGAGGCCGTCCAAGAAACTTGCTTCTTGTACAATAGTAGCGTCATAGAATGCAGATGTGGGCTGCGATACGCTCTTGAAGGCCCAGATACTGGCCATCTTGGCGATCTTTCTCCCATTGAGATGGTTATACTGGGAATTCGAGGCAATGCTGATCATGAGATCCAAAAAGTCATAGACAATAGATGCATGTGACGAGGACAGAAGGCATTTCGGCATGATCGTTAAAAAAGCGTCTTTGGGATAGCCTGCTTCGTGTTCCTTCCTCTTGAATTCTAGATAAACCGACCAACCAATCACTTCGTTGTTGGGTAACCTACACCAAAGGTACTTGAGTCCACAAACAAGAGTAAATTCATCAAAATCGCTTAATACAGTGCGCACTATTGCTTTCAGTGAAGTGTCTATCATCATACCACCAGGAAATACTCGTCGAAGAAACAAAGTAAGCTTCGTATCATCCACACGTGAGCGAAAGGGAAGAAAAATATGTGGCGTCTTTGTTCCACGAGCCTTGAGCTCTGCTGTCATGATGTGAAGAAGACCCTGAAGTTTCCGACGGGAAAGCTGGTTTTCAGAGATCGCTTCATGACTCCGTGCTTGCATGGCGGGAAGCACGGGAAGATCGAGATTGTAGTTTTTTGCCATCCCCAAGCCGTGTGGTTGGATAGCCTTTGCACACGTACAAAATGGTGAAGTTCTGCGACGGGGAAGGAAATGCAAGTGACAACCACGAAAAGAGAGCTGTTCGTTTACTGCCGAGTCTCAGCCTCAGCTGCAAGAACAGACATCATGCATAGACGTGGCGAGGAATCTAGCGCGCTTTCCCGGCTATGGACAGTCTTTCGACCTATTCTTGATGCTACATAGAGTTTGCTATTAAAGGTTATTGGAAGTTAACGAACAGCGGTACCTCAGATGAAGGCTTGTTGCGAATAATGTGAGATCTAGCCAAAAGATAACAACTTGTGGCATTTTCATCAGGGGAGTCCATCAAATCTATGTAAAAAAAAAAACAAGCGCGCATGGCTTAGAAAGAAGGCGATGCGATACCTGGATTTTGTCATGATAAACTGACAAGCTGATGAAAATTCTCGAAGCATGATAATTTGTATGCCAGCTTTACAATACAAAGAGACTTGTCTGGGTCGCAATGGGCAATATATTCAAATATCGAATGAAGAACGCATGCGGAAAATATGGTTTCGGTCAATGGTCTCTGAGAGGTTTACACAGACCAAACCGGCATATTGAAATTGTATGCTGGGACTTGCGTTCTTAGCACCAAAAAATTAAAATTACAAATGTGTTGTAGATTGAAACTGCTAAATAGGGTGCTTATCTATATCGCAAAGCCATCACCACTATTTTATAGGGTCGATGTCTTGATTTGTATCACGTCGTTTTCGACATATACAGAACCTTGGGCATCACCACCACGTCTCATAGCTGAAATTGTCGCGCCACTAAGCCAGGGCCATGATTATGGGGTTGCAAATCGGCCATACTCGCGATTGGACGGAGATCATAGCCAGACATTTGGCTTTCTTGTTTGGTATGTTGAAGATTCGAAGTGCTGTTGATGGGCCGGAGATTGCCTTTGGGCTCCTGCTGTATCTCTACCCCTGGATGATGGCCGTTTGCCAGTGAGAACTGTCTGTTCATGGCCATACTCGTGTCAAACGGAATTTGGTCTCTGTTCAGGTGATTGGCAACCGCTTCGTCTTGAGTTAACCCGTGGCCATTGTTGAGGTGAATGGAGTGCACGGCGCCATTAGCGTTCAAGCCATTCGGATTCAACCCATTAATACTGTGAGAAGCCGCGTGCATTTGTTCCAGACCATTCATTACCATCAGATCCACACTTTTGACCGGCGGATGGTTGTTAAGAATGGTTGGTATTGTCGTCGGTATAGTTGAATAATTTGGCTCGGAGTTTTTACCCCCACGTGCAAGAAAATCTGACAGCGCGAGAATGTTTTGTAGTTGCTGGTAGCTGCCAAGAGAATTCAGAAGAGCGGGGCAGTCTTTGTGGTTAATTAGAATTCCTCTAAGGATCATGACCTGGTCTCGAAGTTGAGCTACCTGGGCTGTCAAATCCCGATACCCATCCGAATAGAATGCTAGTTCGCTCTCCATTTTGCTGAGTTGCTGCTTTTTTCTTTGCCTGCATTTCAAAGCAGCAACTCTGTTTCTCTCTAGAAACTGCTTCCTCTTATCTTCCTCGTCAAGCCCATCTTCATCATCTTTGGCCTCCTTTGTTTCAGCTTTCGTTTCAGCTTTGAGTTTTGAGGATGCGCTGCTCTTTGAAGTCTTTCGAGCTTTGCTTTCTTTTCCAGAATCATCGCTTTTATTAGCACGTTTTCTGGTTTTTGCAGCAGGCTCCTTTTTCGAGGCAACTGACGGCTCGGGTTGAGTCGGCTCAGCCTCCTCCGCAATGGTGGGCTGCGTCTCAGTATTAGCTCGGGGATGCAGCAGATCGCTGTTGGTATGAGACACATCCACACTACCATTCTTATTTTCATTCGTTGCCGGTGGAAGTGCACCAGCTGTGCCCAGATCAACCGACTGGTTATTGACAAGCCCTAAGAGTGTCTGTAAGCCCGGAGTCATTTGCCCGTTGGCCATGGCATCAGGAATATTGAAATTGAACCCAGCATGATTCATGATGCCTGGTGTTAAACCTGATCGGAGATTCGACTCAGTGGTTATGGTGCCAGACTTTCGCATGTACAGCGGATAGCTAGGCTGTGTATACTGGTTCGTTTGTTGCTCATTGATGTGGTTTGTGCCAACTCCATTAGTTGCAGTCAACAAGCTGCTCCATAAATTCGACCCGGGCGTTCCAGGGCTAGCTATTCCAAGTCCCGGCAGAAGATGTATAGGCGGGAGCCGGCGTCCACCAGGAGTGAAAACCGGAGGTGTAATAACAGGCAAACGCTCATTATTGACATTACCAAAGTTCAGTAGACGAAGATTGTGTTTGTTGTTTCCTACGCCGGAGCCTGTCTGCTGATGTTCGGAACCCGCGGCCGGTTTAACACCGGAGTCGTGTGTTTCACTGGACCCAACACTTTCGGTAACAGCAGAAGTCGCGGGCCGAATCTCAAGCACCTCGGAAGATGTACCCAGGGTTGACGTGCGATCTATCAGCAGAGAGTTTGGCGATACCATGGTTGTGGCCGTGGACCGTGCAGACAATTCTGTCGCTGCCGGGTTCATTTTTTCTTCATTTTTTTCGGCGTGAGCATGAAGGAGATCTTTCGAGGCGAAGGAGTTCTCAAACAAATTAAGTTCAAGGTCCAACGGTGTTTTCAGCTAGAATTTGTTAGTCCTGTGATTACTTGGATATGGTTCTCCGGAAGATCGCCCAAAAATATCCTAAGCCCAGCGCAAAGTCTGGAACTGGGACGCCTGGGGACGCTTTTTTTTTTTGCCACGGAATGCTATCTAGTGAACAAAAGTTAAAATAATGACATACATTGCTCGTCATGACGTCAAGTCGTTGGTGATTCCAGCTTGTTTCTGCCGAAGCTTTCACTGAGTATTTTCTTTTCTCTCGAGCTTACGTCATTTGTTAAGATTCTGCATGCCGGCATGAGGATACTTGCTAAATTTTACATACAAGCCCAAACCAGCTTGCTCACATAGCTTCGTGTATTCCTCTTTTTTTTATATGTACGTGTCTGATGAATCACATCCCCCAGACATGACCATCCACAGCTAAATAACGCCTACAATTGGAATTGGATGGGTACATAAGTGATGGAACGCGAATTGTGAGCCCGCAAATGAGCTCAATTATTTTTAAAAAAGATAGTAATTCTGCTTGCAGGCACCATCCGGTCGCGCGCAAACGGAATGCAGCATCTCGGTACCGGATTTATTCGGTTACGTCTTTGATCTCTTTCAAGGCCTGTGCCAATTTCTTCTTCTCTTCCTCCTCTTGTTTCTTAATCGACGGGTCCTTATTGAGTTCTTCAGTCAATTCTTCATCCACTTTTTTGGCTACCGGGGCAGCTTTTGGTGGATTCTTCTTGTCGACCTTTTGCGGTTTGGACGCGGTCAATGGCTCAGGCAGACCACCAGATCCCACTGAAGCTCTGAACTTCTTTTCGTTTCTCAAATCACCCTCCTTTCTGCTCCATCCAGTCTTGAATAAAGGCTCCATGTCGAATTTTGGGAATGGGTGTGCTTCCGTATTAAAAACATATTCCGTAAGAGGTATTTTGTTATCGTCATCAAACAACAAGTATAGATACTTCAAGGTTTCGGCAAGCCAGAAAGATTCCATGCTATCGAGATACTTTGGTGGGATTGTCGTCACATCTTTCAAAGATGTATATGTCGCTTTCCCGTCCTTGCCTTCTACCCGTGTGTGGGTCACAAAGTTTCGGAATATCTCATATCCCCACTTTCTATACTTCTCGTCGCCCGTGATTCTGTATAAGTAGAACAAAGACTCCACTGTCTCTGGTCTTTGTAAATTGTGTTTATCTGCGGGCTTGATAATGAAGTCTTTGGTGCTCTTCGCATCCGTATTAAAGACAACTATTTCTGGCGATAAGCCTGTCTCGACTTCACTGTATATTTTGTAACATGTATGAGTCAATTCCTCGCCAAGCTTAAAGTCAGCTTCCTTATCTTCATCCCAGAAGGCCAGCTTACGTGCTTCCGCCAAAGTCAAACCATTCGTGGCACCAAGTGCGAGGAGCCCTCCATAGAAACAAACAAGATGATCCATCTTTGGAGACAACGGGCCACCAATGCCTTTTTCAAGCTCACCTATAAATGTTAGACCATTGGGAGCTGATTTCGAAACAAGGTGTTTCTTCACACCTGCAACAGACTCCTTGTACATCTGCCAATATATTGGCTCTTCATTTTTCGTTTGCAAAAACTGTTTCAAGAGATATTCGTAGTAGGAATCACCTCGCGACCCTAGACGAATAAGTTTTCCACGATATTTCCCCGTGTCGGGGTGAATAAAGATGGGAACAAGACCGTCCTCGGGCTTATTGTCATCCAAAACTTCCATGATCTTTTCAGCATCGGTCCAGTATAGACCTTCGCCAGTTAATTTAGCTAGATACCGAAATTCCATTTGTAATGTAGAGACCTCTGCAGTAGACGATGCGCCCCCATCAACGTGATTTTTGATGCCTTTTCCAGTCTTGAGGTTTACAGATGAAAATGGTATTCTCGAGTTGCTATCGAATGCTCCACTTAGAGACTCGGCTAACTCGGCGGCTCTTTCGAGAAAAATATCGTCGTCCGAAAAATGAAAAGCAGATAAGAGTCCACCTAACATTCTAATGGTGGTTTCGAAAACATTGACTCCATAGTCAAATTTGTAGTCGAGCTCGCTTTTCACCCAGTCTCTAGCCTTCGCGAATTCGGTCTTGCAGTCCATTATCCACAAGGTGTCTAAGGAATCCACAATGATCCATCCTAAGGGCTTGTTTCCCATATTCTTTCCCTTGCCGCTGAGAGGGTTGAACACATCTTTTCCCCATGCATTTTCCTCGTACGAGCGCCAAGACTCGAGAAATACATCCCGCACCTCTTGCTTGGCTTGTGGCCATGACGTGGCTGACAGGCTATGGAATGCAGAGAAAGACACCTGGCCGAGGAAAAAGTAGTACACAATGTAGAGTGCAACAGAAGATAAAGCTGCACGCGCAAGCATAATCTTCTTCGATTTCCTTCGGTCTTTTGACGGTGCGAATGCTGTTCTCAGCGAAGGAGGTTTGTCTTTGTACAATGGGAGAGGCTGGCTTTTGGAGGACCTGCTGTATAGATTGAAGTCACCTTCTTTCCTTATGAATGGATTCATTGGTGTGACTGGTGTCCCTGGTGTCCCTGGTGTAAACTCAAACTGGAACGCGTTTTCTATCTCGAAAGGAGCGGCGAGTCGCACGATCCTCACCGCACTTATATGGCGAAGGATACGTGTTAACGGCCGCACTCAATCCACCGAAATGATATTCTCTACAAAGCAGCTGCAGATACCCTTTATGTTTTTCGTTTCAGTAGAACTTTATTCATAACCAAGCATCGAATCGAGTGTCTTAGTGGGCAGCACTTGATTGCTGTCGATATTTGATGTTTCTAGTATGTTGTATTAGCGAGACTGCACCCCACTGCGCCTCAGCATCGTTCTTCATCATTTCCATTGCGTTTCTGAGTTTTTAAAAGCATGCGTACTGACCTGTGGAACTCGGAATTGATAAATGGTTCAGAAGAGGAGAGAAAAGACACAGATATGCTTTGTCGAAGAGTTCCAGCAACTTAGGTAAAGCGATGGGCCAATTAGTTTCTTCTTGCTGATACATGGCGATACTCATGACATACAAGCATATCATTAGTTTTCAGACTGCTGTACTCCCTCAAGAAGAAGTCGTGAAAACAGTTAAAAAATATATTCACTCAAAAAATCCTTGAATACGCCTGTCTTGAATATTGCCTTCAGCTCTGACAGATTCGCAAAACTCTAACCTGTCTTTTAGTGCGTCGCGACTGGTTCTCTCGCTCGGCACCCTACGGGCCGGTTAATTGGCCAAATAATCTGCTTGTTTTCGAACTGAATCTAACAAATCCGCAAAAAAAAACCCTCCCTTCGGAACTTTTCAATCATTCAAAATCAACACTCCAAAGAAACCGAGAAAAATCGAGGACAGTTATACCGTTCTCCGACTTTCAACACCACTTCTCTCCGCATCGCATTGGTTTGTCGCATCTTGCCGAAACAACTGTGCCGAACTACCTTTTTGAAAGCAGACCGAAAAGCACAAAGGACCATTTGCGACACTCGCTCAATTTAACTAGTCCAGATTTACAAGGCTCGTGTACTCTCGCTCAAATTAACTAAAGTACTAGCTGCCTTCGGTTCCCCGAGCTTCAGCTATTCTTTTCTGACTACCTTGTCGCACCACGCATTACAGACCACCATGTCCACCAATTCTCCTGAAGACGTGGGTCTGGACTTCAAAGGAAATATCGAAAATGGGTCTGGAAGTAAGACTGGTAGATCACGGAGGTCTCGGGCGTGTAAACAATGCCATGCTTTGAAAGTGAGATGTATACCTGTGGACGAAGACGACCCATCCTCCTCCTGTGTGCGTTGCCTAAACTCTAAGAAGGTATGTGAGTTTGACCCTCTAGAGCCTAAGAAAAGAAGAAAGAAAACAAGCAACAAACTCGAGAAAGACGATGTGGCCGAGCTCAAGAAGGAAATTGTGGCTCTTCAGTCTGAAGTCGAATACTTGCGTCTGAGGCCGGCCTCAGAACAACCTGGCGCCAACGGAGATGGGGACGGTCGTCAGAATAACAACGGGTCACTCACATCAACCCCAGATTCGTCTTCCCCACCATTCATGACGAAGAATGATCTTGAAAAAGAGCTTGGTCTTTTGCACGGCAGCGATTTGTCCTTGAAAAATATCTCAGACGAAATTAAAGAGTACACCACTTTGCGCGAGAATACATTACGGCATGAAGCTCCAATAGATGTTGTCTCTCTTGGCATCACTGATTTGGGTTCAGCCAAAATTCGACTCGATATGTATCGCAAGATCTTGTATTCTTCGCATCCATACGTAAATGTACCCGAGCATTTGACTGTGGAGGAAATGATGAAAACACAACCATTTTTGCTCAATGTCATAATCGCCATAACATCCATTGTGCGAAAAGATGATTTCAGTTTCCTGCAATCCTTGGCGCTCGAAAAACATGCTACTGCATCAGTAACACGAGAGATTTTGGTGAACGGTTCGAAGTCTGTTGAATTAGTCAAATGTCTTATTCTTTTGTCAGTCTGGTATAATACTCCCGAATTTTTCAAAGCCAGGCGATATCACATTTTGAATCAAATGGCAGTAACGTTGCTTTATGACTTAGGTATCGTCTCCAGACAATCATTTACCTATTCTGGCGAAACTAAAACCATAAGAAAGACCGAGGCTCTGTTTGATGATATAGAATACCGTGTTCTAATATTGACATTGTACTGCAGCACAGTCGGCTTTTGCTTGATTCTTAGACGAGCGATCTTCGTCAAATGGACAGCCTATGTGGAGGAATGCTGCTCAATTTTAGAAGCAAACCCAGGCCAGCTCTACAAAAATGTTGCACTTTTCCTGAGGCTTACTCGCGAGTTGGAAAAAGTGCATCACATAGTTCATTCGCCGGAGTGCTTTGTAACAAACCCAAAAATATCTGCATACACAATATCAGATCTCAATATCAGATTGCGGGCTATAGGAAACTCTTTGGCAAAGGACAACCATATTTTGTGGGCTTACTACTACTCTATTGAGGCTTACCTCTTCCAACCTCTGTCAGAAGACCTACAAGTAAAATCTTCTGGCTTGAACTGCACGGAAAACCTCACGGCAAGAACTTTGAATACTATTTCTCAGTGCACATCATCTTGCTTAAGAGCAATGGATGAATTTAATCAATTGACGGACGAGCAGATAGCAGGTCTTCCGCTATTTCATTTTACGAGATACATCTACACTGCAGGAATCCTCATGAGGCTACGGTACTTCATTCTATCTTTGCCATCAAATATTGAAAAAGAATTGGTGCCTCGTTATGCAATCGTTTCTGTGCTGAATCTACACAAGCGCATCAATGCTATTTCTATTGCATACCCCACAAATTTTCTTATGAAAAAGATGAAGCTTGTTCTTCGGCTATTTGTACAGACATATGTAACACAGGTCAATGAGCTCCTCGCCCGCAATGGTGATGGAACTCCTGCGTCAGTACTGATGCATCCCTCAGACCCCGAATACAGCAACATGAACAAGTTGGCCTATTCAATACTAAATACGTCGCAAGGGAGTCAAATGGGGCAACACTACTCACGCGGAGTTCATCTTGATCTATTATCGTACGCCGCGACGGAACACAGTAAGTCTAACGGTGCAGCTCCTAATAATGAAGACAAGGTAAATACCTCAAGTCCAGCCAATTTGCCGGCACTTTCTGGATTTCTAGGCGAATCCAAAAAGTCTTCAGAGACCATACCTCAGCCTTTTCTGGCCAGTGTTCCCCCGTCTCATCTTCCTACGCTTCTGCACAAATACGGTCTACAGGATCAAAATTGTAAGGGAAACACTGTTGAAAATTGTGATAGGCCAGGAAACAACAATGGTTTTGAAATACCTCCGCTCCCGCTCAATAATCAACAGAATCTTCCTCCAAATCAAACTAAGGCTTCGGCAGCGCCGCACTCGAACAAAGACATTTATGAGTTAGATGATGAGTTTTGGTCCAGTCTATTGACTACTGATGCTGACAAGTACTCATTCGCGCAAGATATTCCCCATGGAGGTGATAATGTTCTCTACGATATATTCAGCTAGCAGCCCAGGTTTCCTCTCCACGACATGCGCTTGTAGTTTTATTTATTAATACAGTGATGAATTAGAATCCAGCGAGACGTCATATTTAGTCTTTGTGGTCTCTTCGACCCTCGAATTAGAAGGCAGAATACGAAAGGTTTTAACTTGGATGAGTTTTCTGCTGTCGTTCAAGTGTTGGCTTTTGAAAATTAGGCAACAAATGCCAACTCGCGTAGTGCGCCCGCATCCACCTGTGTCATCGCGCGAGATCCAAGTGAGTCGACGGATCACCCTTGTAGCATTAGCTTTGATCAATGACCATCAGCCACACACTGACCCGTTTTGGTGTTCTAGACGTGCTTCGTATTTTTGCAGGGATCTTGTTTTTTAATGCCTTGGCCTCCTGGTGGTTTACATCCTCTTCAACATGGGGCTACTCTGGTAAGTATATTGATCAAAGATACTTGAAGCATCTCATCTTTGGCCGGCAGCTTACACTTACATCTCATGAGCTTAGTCTACGAAACGGCACTGACGCAAGCCTTCCAATATTTGTTGCTATTGGTGGTCGTGTCTATGATGTGACTGCCTCTAGACACATATATGGGCCTAAAGGACCATATGCTTTTTTTAGTGGAAAAGATGCGGCCCGAGCATTCGTGACAGGATGTTTTCAGAAGGAAGATGAATTTACTCATGATCTCAGGGGGCTCAATCAAGAAGAAGCAGAAGCAGACATACGAAGCTGGCAAAACTACTTTGATCGGAATTCCAAGTACTGGCATGTTGGGTCTGTCATCCACGAGCCAGTGCTTGGCGATCCACCCGAACCATGTGAGCATCAAAAGTACCCCCAACGCTAACCAGATCTAGAATCTTTAGTCACACATGATCTATTCTATTCCTAAAATCTGGTGTGTAACATATATAATGCAAGGAGTGTTTTATGGTACAGCGGCAGCAGCTTCCAAACTTTTCTGTAAAGTGCAAAGTAATTCATCCTTATCCTCCAAGCCGATACTTATCCTTATCAAGTTTCTGTCGACGCCCCATTTTTCCACCTCATCCAACTCTTGGTAATGCGCAAGAATTGCGTACGGGCATGCCAAAGAAAAATTGGTGCCCAAAGAAGGTCCTTTATGTAAGTTCATTGCATCAAAACAGGCTGGCGCACGCCTTGGCTCATGCAAAACGAATGAAATTAGGCCGCCATATCCGCCGGCAGGCGTCTTTATCTCATCGTAGAATTTTTTGCTCCCGGAAATGGAAGGATAGAATATCTGAGACACTAGAGGACTTCCTTGCAACAACTCTACCACCGCCAACGACGTCTCATTCACTTTCTTGGACCTTTCCTCAAAATCTCGGGAGTTTCTCTCTAGATACAATGCGTCTTCTGCCCAAAAAATGTCTTCGTAATTCTTGTCAAAATACTCTTTCAAGAGCAGATACATCGGAGATGATCTGTTTAGAATCAATGAACCTCCCATCACATTTGAATCCCCAGAGAAGATTTTGGTCAAGGAGGAAACTATCATATCAGCGTACGAGAGAACAGAAACATTCAAAAAGTTTCCAACAGTTTCATCAATAATCACTGCAAAGTTGAACTTGTCGGCAAGAGCACGCACTCTCTTTAAGTTCGGAGTCTTCAACAAAGGATTTGAAGGACATTCACAGAAGAAAGCACAAATGTCTATCTCACCCGATTCCAATTTCTTTTCCATGGTGTCCAAGGATTCTTCATCGCCAAACCCATAAAAGTAACAGCCAGGTCCAAACTTTCTTAATATGCTCAAAGTGTCCACATAGGGAAACCCAAAACACACCAGTTTCTTCGCTCTCTTGGAGACGTCAAGAACAGCCTGGTGAGCGTTAAATATTGAAGCCATTCCAGTTGGGTATAAGTAAACATCATCTTCGCTAATGTTTGACCCTCTCTTCTTGTCCGTGTCCGTCGCACAATCTTGGTCAATTCTAGCGAGATCTGCTTTGCCCGCGATTCGTCTGCGCAAAGCAACCTTTGCCTGTGTGGCAAACTTGAGGTCTAATACGCGACCGTATTTTTGCTCAATAAATGTGTTGAAGTCTCTGTCAACATTCTCATTTTGAGACATTGAGTCTGAGCGCATGGATGCAGTGATTGATGGGGATTTTTTCTGAATATACTGTGCTTGAAGTTCTTGTTTGCTTCTGCTTCCAGATCTGCCTTGTGGCTTTTCTTCCTTTTCAAATAGCTCTTTTAAAACATATTCAGCCAATCTCGAAGAAATTCCCTCCCCCGCATGCTGCCAGTATTGCTTTGCTATGGGAAAGTCGGTCTCTGGCATTATGACGCAGACGATCGTACATTCCACAACAGATGAACTTTCCGAATCCGTTTTCGGGGAGGGCGTGGTAAACTGGAGAAGACGCCTCACCAGATTCGGCTTCCCAGATTTGGCTCTGATGAATTCACGACAACGCTTGGCGACTGCCGATGATGGAAACAACATGCATCTCTCTCCATCTCTCACATACTTGGTTTCAATGCGCTTAGCTAACTCTTGAATAATGCTATGAATAAAGAATCTTGGATATCCACTTTTCATTTTCTCGACCACCCAGGATTCTCCTTCTTCATATCCCACAACGGCCTTCCAAGTGGGCAATGTCACAGAAACAGCGTGAGCGGTATTGTTAGGGATCGTGTCTCCGACTGTTTGAGAAGGTCCAGATTGTGTCATCGGGTTGTGTTAATAAATATTGTAATTTGCTCAAGAAGGGCAAAGACGTGGCGAGCACGTCCGCAAAAACTCTGACGCATTCGAGAGTGCGGGTGCTGCGTGCGAGACAGCCTGGGTGCAATTCATTCAAAATTATTTACATCAAAACTTTCTGCCTTGAGACCACCGACGTAGCATTTGATCTCGAACAAGCTTTTCTCCTGCTTGTTTGTATAGCGGTATGATAAAATGCATGACGCAAGAGCAAGATCTTTCAAGGTGACGCCTTCCTTTGTTCTCTTTGGTCAGAGCTACATTAGCCCACGAGGTAGCTGGCTGCCAAGCTTTCTACAAACGACCCATTGCTGACAATCCATTGTCGAATGATTTACAATTTGTTCTTAAGACTTGGCGCATGAAACTGGCAGCAGGCGACCAAAGCTTCGGGTATTTGAAAGTACACGTATCACCGACCTGATGAGGCACGTCCCTGTCAATTCCTTAGATCGAAATTGTGAAGGCCCACAACGCAACCTCAATCACACGTGTGAATTTGGAGCGGAGCTTTCATAGTCCAGCACTATTTCTCCTGTTCGATACTAGGCCCCTTGTACTTCACTTTACTAGACCAAAGATGCATAAGATGACTGGGATTGCTTTGCTTTTTGAGGCTCGGGTCATTTCTGTATCATGCTATATTGCAATCTTGAGAAATCTTTTGGGAAAACTTTTCGTGAAGATAATCTGAGCTATTACTCACAATATGAGATATTTTGAAAAGGAAAGGTTTTTTAGAATTCATATAATATAACTAGCATGATATGATTTTAATACAGCACTTGGTGTGCGAGTTACCAAAGAATGTGAGAGTTTCACTCCGGGAAACTAATATGCTAGGCATGCACAATTCCATGTTGAACATCTGCTATTTTCTGTTCATTTCGGATTGATTTATCACAACTAATGCATAATGTCAATTTACCACTGCAATTGTCAGAAATTTCCGCATGAAGCTTCTTTTGAATCCTGGTGTGTTCATGATTTGATACAGCTAACAGACCCCTCTGTGAGGCGGCTCACGTCCTTCGATGGTTCTATTGTGGGTGTGGGTGTTGCTGGTATCCCTCCCTTACGATTGTGTTGCATGTGAGATTGAACCAAATGCCCTGCTGCTAACGCTGAGCATAGGGAAAGCTCCCCCGCTAAAACAGCCGACGCCACAATACAGGCGAGACGACGCGAGTTTTCGCCAGGACTTGTTGGGTGAGGGCCGCGTACACCTAAAAGTTCCAACATTGCACCTTGTGGCTCCAAAATAGTGCCTCCTCCTATAGTTCCAACTTCAATGGATGGCATAGAGACAGAAATCCGCAAGTCGCCGTCAGCCGTTTTGTTCATAAGCGTCATACAATTCGATGACTCAACGTTTTGAGCCGGATCCTGACCACATGCCAAGTAGACTGCGGTAACCATATTTGCGGCGTGCGCATTGAAACCACCGACTGACCCGGCCATAGCGGACCCGATCAAATTTTTGCTGATGTTTAACTCCACCAATGCATCCACGTCGGACTTCAAAACTTTGGTTACAACGTCTCGTGGAATTGTGGCCTCTGCAACAACAGATTTACCTCTTCCTTCGATCCAATTAATTGCAGCCGGCTTCTTGTCGGTGCAGTAATTTCCAGATACTGCTACTGTGATCATATCGTCCCATCCACAACTCTCAACCATGAACTTCAAAGAATGCTCCACACCTTTAGATATCATGTTCATGCCCATAGCATCGCCTGTCGTGGTCTTGAAACGAATGAACAAAAGAGTTCCAGCAATTGCAGTTTTGATGTGCTGTAAACGAGCAAATCTTGACGTCGAGTTAAAGGCCTTCTTAATCGTTTTCTGGCCTTCCTCAGAATCCAACCAAATCTTGCACGCGCCGGCTCTGGCCAATGAAGGAAATGAGACACATGGGCCTCTGGTCATGCCATCTTGTGTGATAATAGTATTGACGCCTCCTCCTGAGTTGATTGCCTTACAACCGCGCATCGCAGATGCTACTAAGCAACCTTCAGTAGTGGCCATTGGAATGTGATAAGGTTTTCCATCGATAATCAATGGCCCAGCGACTCCAACTGGTAATGGCATAAAACCGATCACGTTTTCACAGCATGCGCCGAAAACGCGATCATAGTCATAGTGAGCATAAGGCATGCTGTCCGAATCGATGATCGGAGCATTTGCAAGTTTAGAAATTGCTTTACGGCGCACGGCAACAGCTCTGAGGTTGTTGCTCAATTGTTTCTCCAATGCATATAACGGCAACTTGCCTGCCACAACTAAAGATGAGATTTCGGCATCATTTAGATTTTTGAGCTCGCCATCCTGCATTTTCTTGACGCATTGTTCAAGTGGAAGTAGTTTTTTAGATGCAGTGAAATTGAGTGGTTCTTCGGCAGACGTTGAATCGTCAGATTCATGATTGAAAGAATCAACATCAACGCTGGCTTTGCGCGCGACACTGCCTTTCCGTTCCACGACTTTGGGTGTCGAAATCTGTCTCTCGATCAATTTTCTGGTGGCAGTACGTTGATATCTGGTAGCGTTCAAGAGATAAGCGTTTACGGAAATCGATAGCGCGAAACCAAAAAGTAAGAATTTAGAAATTAATGAATCCCTAATCGCGCTCGATACCACTTCAACGAATGCCACGACATAGTCTTCGACAACAACCAAAGCTCCCAATGGGACGTATACTTTGGGGCTGAAGAGAGTGACTAAAGTTCCTTTTTGACCAATTGTGATGTACTTCGAGGCAGCTCTTGATAAATCTTGAGGCTGGATAAGTAAGTTTGAGTTCAAGCCGGCAGATCCATATAGCCATGAGCTCCCCCACCAGAAGCTATGGAAAGCAAAAAACACTCCGAGCATCGCAACTTTGAAAGAGAAAGCCGTGCCACGGTTTTTTTCGTCTTGAGGGTAGTCATCCTCAGCTTTGCGATTGGCAATACTTGCCGCCACCAAGGATGAGACTCCCTCCTCTTCCAAGGCGGATTGCAATTGATTTGTCCTGCGTGCTCTTTTGATTTCGACTGTCAATGCAAGAACCGCTGAATAAAATGTGTAGACGAGCAAAAGATCGAATGCCAAAATCAAACAGCTCAAAATACAAAAGTTTTTTAAGCTTTCCATTTCACTTGCCACAAACGCTGCAGAAAACAAGACCCCGATAATCACAACATAATCTCTCAACATACTTAAAGTGTGGCTTGCGACCGCATTGGAAACAATAAGCTTGACGTCCAGGTGGGATGCTGACGCGCTCATGGTCATCTTCGTGATTGAGATTTTGTGCTTAAATCCAATAGTTGCTGTGAGGAATGGAATCCCCTCAATCATCGATAACAAAGTAGCTTTGGAGCTGAAAAATTTCGACGCGGAGGCTAATGCAAACAACAAAGCAAAAGCTGAAGAAACAATTATCGAAGAGGCAAGCGCAAAGTTAGATCCCGTCTCACGTAACTCGAAGAACACGCTCACTACTGTGTATATCATGGCAAAGTAAGCAAGTGTGATCAACGCAATGTCAAACGCCTCGG
This sequence comes from Metschnikowia zobellii, assembly GCA_939531405.1. Lineage (NCBI taxonomy): Eukaryota > Fungi > Ascomycota > Pichiomycetes > Serinales > Metschnikowiaceae > Metschnikowia > Metschnikowia zobellii. The sequence goes on along the minus strand of OW618031.1, from coordinate 271,700 downwards.
CGCTTTGCATCAATGAATAAAGCTTGGTGACAACGTGCTTGACATTAACAAAGATTCTGCGCAACTTGTAGTTACTTCTGGACTTCCATGTAATGCCCTCATGCGAAATTTTATTGAGGTTCAGCAAAGTTGTCTCTAATGCCTCAGAAGGAACAATTAAAAGTCGCTCATCATGAACGCCCACGACAGCATTTTCAATATCAGGGATCGAGGAGGACGCGTGTGTGCGCCTAAAATCCAAAGGTACAATTGAAAACTGGTCGGCGTCTGCGTGTTCCGAAATATCAGTGACCTTTGTCCACTTGCTGTAGCTGGACGCACCAGGTGGGTGGTAGAAAAAGACTTGGTTTTGTCTTTCCACTGAATCTGGAAGATATTCCTCTACTACCGTCAAGTATGCGATAGACGCCAACAAGCATGTAATAATGGAGAAATGAATAGGCTTGAGTGCCGCTAGCCTCGCCAACGAAGCTGCTCCATTTGTGATTTTGGTGAGCATTCTAAAAGTTAGTGAGCTAGTCAATAGCATATACGAGGGTCTGATACCAAACAATTTATGCAAATATCAATTTGCTTGAGTGAGAAATGATTTGATCTCGTAAAATTTGTGGTAGACGCCTGCTTCTCCAGAACATACGTTGAGCCAAGGTTGGGAGGTCAGGTGAAATTTTGGCTGAGCTGGTTTTTTGAATTTCTAAACGATGCGCGGCGTATACAAAAAAAAAAAACGCGCCCAAACGACGTCGGCCACGAGCATTGAAATGTACGAGCTCCTTAAACATCATACTGGTTTTGTTATCAGCGGATGAGTCTGAAATGCATCATAAATCACAGACTAAGTGAAATTTGACAAATAAAGAAAAGTTGAATACGTCCACTTTGACATTGTTGTCATGGAGGCACGCACCAATCTTCAATTACTTGGTCACCTGATGCGCCCCGCTTGTCAAACGCGCGTTTATTGGTACAAGACGTATGACAACTTTGTAAGCTTGAGCTTTACCAATATAAATAAGCTAATCAGACGTGCTTCAATTCAGTCAAAGAAATAACAAGTCAAACTAAGATTCTCCCAAACGCTCTATCTTGCAAACGAAAAAATTTGCAGAACAAAAATCGGTTGTAAAGATGGACAGCAGTTCATTAGTCAAATGCAAACTGTGTTTTATCAGTCAAATTGACAAAAACAATGCATTCGGAGCTTGAGCCTCTGCGGGTCTAACTTCAGTATGACTCCTCTTGCTGCAAACTCCAGGAATTTTACTTCCGAAGCATCAGCCAACGTACTTTAACAGCAGTACATCCTGCAAAATTGTTCCCCGCAAAAAGAATCCACTTGATGTTTTTTTGGGCTGTAAAGGCACAAAATTCATGAAGAAGCAATATATCAAATCGAATAAATTACAAAACTCTTTCAGAAAAGAAACCATGGAATGTGCGCGTATATTGCACGGCGAGGCGTTTTATAGGCCTTTTCCCAATGTGAAGCTCCGACCATGGACTGAACGCGCACCATTAGTTGATTTTACATATGAAAGTGTGCATCGCAAACGCTTTCTTCACCAAATATATTCTGAGAAGTGGTAGCCTCGGGAAACATTGAAGATGCCTGTTAAAGTCAAAAAGTATGGTTTTTTCTTGGAATGGCTTATATACTGTTAAATTTTCTTAATTCACTTGACGATTACTAGTTTAATAAACATTCATTGGATCCATGCAAAAATCAAATTACTGAGAGTTAAGCAGTCTAAAAAGTAAACATAAAATACAAGTGGCGCGCTTTGTATCGCTTCTGACCCGCCCGCAAAATTCCTAGAAACGAAAATAATTTCAGCTTTTTTCTCAAAGACCCTTAAATTGTGGCTTTGAGCCTTCAATTCCATATATTGGTCTAAGGAAATTTGGGGGGTACGCATCAACAGCCAATTGTTCCACACCCGCGTTGCGCGCGTACATGAAGAATTGTGTTAAGCGCACGCGATTCATCACAAACAAAACAACATAGATTACCACGCCTAAATGCCAGGGTATGTTTCTTCAGAAGCTAGCAATAATGATATGATAATATACAAACACCAAAACTGCCAAGAATACCAACTTCGTCAGAATATCACTGTTCTGAGTGCGAATATGTCTTTGATACTAACATCTCAGCGAAGTTGTATCGTTTCAATTGGGTCAATGCGGAAACCAAGTAGGGCTTCAGTACTGGGAGCAAATGGCTCTCGAGCATGGAATAGGCACAGATGGCACACCCATACGCTTTGAAAACAAGCAACTTCATTTCGAGACCAACAGCGAAATACACCCGTCAGATGAGTCCTTGGTCCATGAACGAACCGATAACACAAACGTGTTCTATACATACAGTGAGCAAAACAAGTACACGCCACGGGCGTTGCTTATTGACTCAGAGCCATCAGTGATTGGCAAGTGCATGTCTAGCTGTCCGATGTTCAACCCGCGGAATGTACAATTAAGTGAGGGCGGAACTGGCGCAGCCAACAACTGGCGCCACGGCCATTCATACGCCACCCAGCATGAGGAAGAACTTACTGACTTAATAGATCGAGAGTTGGATAAATGTGATAATTTGTCGACTTTCCAACTATTCCATAGTGTTGCTGGAGGCACTGGGTCTGGAGTGGGTAGCTTTCTTCTCGAGCTATTGAATGACCGCTATGGCCGAAAAAAAATGATCTCAACATTTCTGATCTTTCCATCCAACGATAAAACCTCAGACGTTGTTGTGCAGCCGTACAATACCGTGTTGACGTTGAAGAGACTCATCGAGCATAGTGATGCCTCCTTCATATACGACAATGATTCTTTAAACGCATTAGAGTCTTTGTTACTTTCTCCCGAGTCTAGCAGCCCTGCTGCGGTAACCTCTGCATTCGAACGAGAAAATAAGCTTATCGCTTACGTTGCATGTGGCGTATCTAACCCCTTGCGATTCCCGAGTTATATGTACAGCTCTTATGAATCAATCATTTCCACCCTAGTGCCAAGTCCGGAGCTCAAATTTTTGTCTTCTTCCATTGCTCCGTATGCTGATATTCCAGGCGTTACTCATAGAAAAAACTATGTTAGTCTTAATGAGAGCGACATCATTCTTGAGCTTCTAAATGACAAATGCAAAATGAATCACGTCAATCTGCATCCAGAGTATATCTCGATGATGGACTACATCATCGGAGATGATATTAACCAACAGGAAATTCGCAAGGGTCTCATACGTGCACAGACAAGAGTGCCTTTTGTTCCTTGGACATCTGCATCCATACATGTTGTAAATGGGCGCAAGCTGACGTTTTCAAGAGGTTGTGGTTTGAGCGGCTTTCAGATCTCCAACAATACATCTATTGCACATCTTTTCTCGAAAATCGTGAGACAGTACGATTTGCTTGCAAAGAGATCTGCGTACATCAACTTATACACGGAAACACGGGACCCCTCTGAAAGAACCCAGGTATTAGAAACATTCGAAGAGTGTAAAGAAAGCGTTTTGTCTACAATTGACGAGTATAAAGCGTCTACGGAACTAAGCTATTTGGCAAATGACTTTCTTGACGAAGATGACGAGATGTCCTGAATCTCATACTAAGCGATTCCATCTTTGTTCATTTTGCTGTTCAACCATTGTTGCTCCGACAAACTATCAAACATTGTCGTAGAGAAGACAAACCTAAACAATATACTGATATCGAGTAGACTAAAAGAAATCATGAATAATGTATTTTTGTATACTTTTGTGGGTATCTGATATGTGATCGAATGGTTGAAGACTTTCTCGCGAATTCTAGTTTTTTCGCCCCAATCGTATTTTGCTAATCAATTCCGCGTTTCTCTGTTCAATATCCGAGATCGTTTTTCAAAGCCCTCATAGTAGATATAAAAGCCAGTCGAATTCTAGAGTCGACACTAAGAAAGAAAGCAACGAAATGCCTTATTTGAAGTCCAACAGAGCTGCCGCCCGTACAACCCATTTTACCAACAAGACCCTCAAGATGCACCAGATGGTTTCAAACCTCACCCGAATCTTCTTCATTTGCATTTTGGAATACCCAACATTGGGTTTGTTCCCAGTCAAGTCATTGAAGTTTTCGTTAAAGATGCACCATTCGAAAATGCGATTTAATTGCAAGGGTGTTAGATGGTATCGGAAGCGCGGCGCGTCTCTTGCGGCAGCGAAAAATGTGCTTATCGAAATACGCGCTTCTGATCCGGCACCTACTGATATCGCAACTGGGTTGCAACATCGCGGGTATTTTGCAGTTGCGTAAATTCACCAAAGATGTAGTCGCTTGGGCACACCCTCCAAATTATGGAGACTAAAAATACAGTAAATTCGGGAGACAAAGGTGAATGTGGTTTGAGGTCTTGGTTTACCAGAATGAAAAGGAAACAGGCCAAAAGCACTATACACGATTGCAACGTGACAAGACCCTACGGGTGTAACGTCACGGAGGAAGTCTACGATTTGGCTGAGAAATACGATTTCGCCATTATTTAGAATGATCCCCACAGCTATTTCACTCTTCAAGCATACAAGGAGACCGAAGTCAAGACCGGCCCACCTGATATTAAAATTGATGAATTCATCAAAGACCACTTGGTTCCAATCATATGTTACAATCGACGCTAGCGGAAGAGTCTTTCGTGTCCAGATTTTTTCCAAGCTTTTGCACCTGGAGACAGCGATTGGGTTACATCATAGGATATACTAAGGTTATTGATGATATTGCACGATACTCAGCTGATGTCACTCGTTCACGTTCTGGAAGTTTTCAACTCTTGGTCAACAATGTGATAGAGCTGAATATTGGTGGTGTCGGCTGATGCTTGAAATGGATCATGAAACTTCACAGCGTTTAAGCAAGGCGGAAAAATGTTTTGAACTACCATCTTTACAATCTGTAAACTTTCGAAAAAGATTATTTAGACTCGAAAGACCCGAAAGGTGGGATGGCTATAACTAAATATTTTTAAGGAACAGAAATTAAGGAGGAGCTCTCATTGTTGTTGTCGAAATTTTGAGCCCTCGGAGTTTGGGAGGTGGAAGGAATCAAAATGGCAGTGGTTCCTTAATTTAGTTTGAACAGAAGTGATTTTTTTAGATTGACTTTTGCATCTGCGGACACGGATGACGAGATTGCAGAAGAAGATGCCTCAAGGTTCTCTTCCGTCATCGACGATTTCCCTGAAAAACGGCTTCAATTTTAAAGTCTACTTGGTTCTTTTTCTGGAAAAAAACTGTTACTGCGAATGAAGATAATAGTCTTACTTGTAAAAATGGTCTTGTTTGAAACATGAAGGCTTGCTACTAATTTTGCCCGGGTACTCTTTGGTGAATCAAGGAAGTGGTGTTTACCACTTGAAGGTATTCAAGTCTGCATAGAAGTTTAAATCCTTGCACATCGCCAGGAGTTCAAAAGACATTATTGTGTAAGCTATAGTCACGTGATCAAAAGAACCTCAATTCCGAGGCGACTTTACCCCTCTAAAGTATGCCTCGTAGACCGAATTGATATACCTTATAAACCATCCACCCCCCACCATAAAATGGATTTCAATTTCTCGTCTTTCAAAAATAACTTGAAGTCCCTCGGTGACAAGGTGAGCTCAGAATTCAACAATGAGGTTTTGCCTTTTGCACAGAGGACCACCCGCTTGGTTCAAGAGAGAATGGGCAACGTCAACGTGGATGAAATCAGCCAATTGCCTTCAGAATACACTGAATTAGCCAACAGATGCAACAATGTGGAGAAGCTTTACAAGAACATCTTAAAAGTTACCCAAAATTACGAAAATGAGTCGTATGACTACCCAATCAATTTGCAAGAATCGTTTAGTGAGTTTGGCAAGAATATTTCGGAAAGATTCTCTAGCTTGTCAAAAGCTACTACCCCTGCTGAAGCACAAGCAGCGCTAGTTACTCCAAGTGAAGAGTTCAAACCACCCAAGACCATGTACCATGCGCTTGCGCGAGCTACTGATGGCTCGATTTTAACAGCTTCGGCCGATGCAAACCAGGATCCTTTGATAAAAACATTGGACTTGTATTCTTCAAATATGAATAAGATTGCTAATGCTAGATTGGGACAAGATCAATTGATAAGAACCAAGTTTAATGCTCCCTTGGCCACGACTTTACGCTCGCTTCTCGCTCAAAGCTCATCGATTCAAAAGAGAGTGGAGGAGAAAAGAATCAACTATGACGTTGCCAGACAAGCTTTGGGTAGCTGCTCAAACCCTTCAAAAGAGCCGCAATTGAGAGTCGCCATGGAAAATGCTGAGGATGAGTTTGCAAACATGGTTGAAGATGCGCTTTCGGTAATGCAAAATGTTTTGGAACAAGCCAAGCCAATTGAGGAATTGTTGGAGCTTGTTAAGGCGCAATTGGCATATCACAAGTTGGCCGGTGAATTGCTTGGCGGGATGATCGGTGACATCGAAGCTTTGGCAGATGAAAACGCACAGTTGCATGCCAATCAGCTGAGCCAGCGTAATTCTGAGTCAGGAGACTTTGATATCTAGTTAAACCTGCCCCTGAGAGGCTTTTCCGCGTCATTTTATTTTAGCACTCTATACTTTGTCTCGAATTTAGACCTGTTTGATGTTTCGATAGCCGGTTGACATTCGTTGATTTTATTCATATGAAGGTAGATTATTTCTTCAGGAATGCCGAAACATCGCCCTTTCCTTATGTGGGCCATGGAACCATTATTGTATTTTTTTAAATATGATCAGTAGTAGTGGATACAGGGGACTCACAAAGAGTTAGCTTTAAATTATGACAGGTGCTGAAAGACCTTGCAGTATGCTCTGAATTGATACTTTTTATTGTGAGCTGTAATTAATCCTAATTTAATTTCAAGGCTTCCAATCTAATATCCGTCGCCGACTGTTCAGCTGTATAGCCGTAGTTTCCCTCGAGAAGAATGGCGTGAATTGACTTCAATGCAAGAATAGTGTCCTTTGAATTTATGACAGCAGAGATGTTGATCTCGTTAGCACCCTGACTAATCATCTCAATGTTGATGTTTTTATCAGCAAGAATCTTGAACATGTTTCCAGCAATACCAATGAGATTGGCCATCTGCTTACCTACTAAAGACACAATTGCCATGTCCCTAGTGACGTCTAAAGAACCCATGAGTTTGAGTTCCTTTATTGCATGCTTCAAATTCACCTCTTGATCAGGCTGAACTTGCAATGCCATGGAGACATGGACTTCGGAAGTGCAAATTAAGTCAACCACCAATCTAAATTTGTCCATTGTAGAAAATAGGTTGGCCAAAAAGCCATGCGATAATGTTTTCCTATTGGAATGAACGTTGATGACCACAATGTCTTGTTTGGCGGTAATGGCGGTAGCTGACCTTCTTTTGTGAGTTTGTATGTAGCTTGAAGATAATGTCTCGTAAGCAGCGGGGGGATGAGGAGGCGTGTCTTCACCTCTTCTTCCAATGTTGTCGGGATAGATAATTGTGCCTTTTCCGATTGGATTTTCGACATTCTTTATGCGAATGGGAATTTTGGCCTTGATGACTTGCTCCATTGTGAAAGGATGAATCACTTCCGAGCCGTAATACGTCAACTCTGCAGCTTCATCGGGTGTCACGCTCTCCAATAGTCTTGCAGTAGGAACCTTTCTAGGATCGGCGGTGAAGATTCCATCGACTTCTTTCCAAATTTGAAGCTCCTCTGCCTGTACACCGACAGCTATTAATGCAGCACATAGATCAGTATAACCACGACCAACACCATTGAGCAAGCCGCCAGCAACATTTCCGAAATAGCCAGTGAAAACGGGTACGACACCATGCTCTACTGCAGCGGCTTTTTCACCCAACCTAGCACTCAAAAACAGATAGAAGTTCGAGTCAAAACCTTTTGAGAAATCATAATCTAGAGGGATAACGTCACTCAAGTCGATGTACACTGATTTCAAGCCCCTGTCGTTCATTAGAGACGACATGAACAAACATGACAATTTTTCGCCAATAGACATGATATTGTCTAGAGTCTTAGGACTTATCTCGCCGATGACTTTAGACGCATGCAACAACTCATGGGCTCTCTTGATTTCGAGATGTGATTGCGTAATCAATTCCTTCCGGAGCTTCTCGTCCCTAATTTTGTCCATGGCATTTTGGGTGTGGTCGTCCTCAATAACCTGAAGTAAGGTGGTAAAATCTGCATTCTCTGTGGCAAGATCTGCAGCTCGAAGCAATCTGGAGGTTGTTCCTTCGCTTTTTGTATTTGACGATCTGGCCGAACAGACAACAGCGACTCGGCTTTGTTTGCTAAACTCCTTTACAATGTTGTCCACAATGCTTTCAGGAAATTTTCCCACAGAAGTACCGCCAAACTTTTGGATGATCCATTCTTGCGAGCGGAGTTCTTTTAAGTCAAGGACTGAATTATATGAGCTCGCGGGAGACTTCGGTGGCAAAGAAACCATGGTGTATGAGTAGAAGGCAGTTTGGGAGATAAGCTAAGTGAAAAACTAAAGCACGATTGACTGTGGCTCCAATATTTTGCGGTCGTTCAAGTGAATCTACCTTTGATAACAGTTGGCACGTTTCTTTTCTTGAAATTTTTCTCGCAGCCTTTATTTTTCAGCTATGACTCAAAAGCGACCGCGCCGGAAACGGAAAACTGCACATATGGTATGATTCGTTGTCACGTGTCGATAAGCAATATGGTCAATGCTGTTGTTAATAGGACATTTGACGAAATATACAAGTTGATCCATTCGCATATCCAAGACCTATGTAGTGTGGTTTTTAGAGGAACAGCGGAAACTATTTACTAGATTTGTTATTGTACTGTCCAATACACCAGGTGTCACACATGGTATTGGTGTATATTATGGGTGGAAACCCCATTATGATCTTTGGTATGGTAGAGATCATTATCTCGTTCCAGGGGCTGTCAGAATCACATTAAGCAGCAGTTCTGGTGGTTCTGATCTTGGCATGCTGAAGACATTCTTATCCATTGGGTAACCAATTTAGAGCTGTGAAGAATGCTTCTTTCGCCTGCAAACGTTTTATTCTTTTCTTCTCGAGATGCCGACAATCATTGATTCTGAAACCTTAGTCCGAGATCAAGATATTGTTCAAGAGAATCGTTTTTGTAAAACGTTGTTAATAAAGCAGACATACGAGATTCACAAATGAAAAATCCTCACCGATACCTATGAGATTTTCGGAGGAAAACCAATAACATCTACCCTTCTTGTATCACCACAGTAAACGCAGACTTCATCGATATCTGCGAGTCTACCTCTGGCTCCAGAAAATACGTTGCGTGGATGATTGAATAGGCCCTTACCACTTCGTGCTCAGAGGTTGATCTCTTAATCGATTTTTTTTTTTTGAGTTTTGAAATTATGCTCATAGCAGCCCTTCTGCGAAGCTCTCTCTTCATGGGCTGATTTCTGGTGCGGAAATATTGGCTCATCTTAAACCCGCGCCTTGCCCGCAATGAGGTGAAGATTATGGTTGACCAGTCGTCTGTGAAAGAACAAAACATGTCCAAAAGAGAAGCAGAAACCGGAAATGACGCAGATGGGACAACTCAAGTCAAGCAGCTCAAATCGACGTACACACACGAAGAAATACATAGTTTTCTTAATGGTAAAGTCTTCGATGATGTCTTCCGAAAGACGCTCCAGTCTAGTATCTCCAGTAGCCTGCCTTACAAATGGGGAACTGTGACTGAGCTCATGGACGACACACTTTTGAGAAATGTTAGAAAAGAGGTGCTAAATGAAATTGCCTTCACTAAAAAAGAAACCGATATTTACAAAGTCTATCAGTCGGGTGACTTGGCTAACTTGTCCGGTTTAGATTGGAACGATTTGTCGAGGTTGCCGTCTTTGTTCAAACTTCGTGCCGCCCTATATTCTAAAGAATTTCGTGATTTTATATCAAATGTCACTGGCTGCGGCAAGTTGAGCGGAGTCAAAACCGACATGTCCATCAATACATACACCAAAGGGTGCCATTTGTTGACCCACGATGATGTCATAGGGTCGAGGCGTGTCAGCTTTATTCTCTATTTGCCTGACCCGGACCATCAGTGGAAGCCGCACTATGGGGGTGCATTGCGATTGTTCCCTGCAATCGTGCCAAATGTGCCAAAAACCGATTACGAGACAAAGCTCATACCACAGTTCAACCAGATCGCGTTCTTCACTGTCCAACCAGGGCTTTCTTTTCATGATGTTGAAGAGGTACGAGTTGACAAGCAAAGACTCTCCATTCAAGGATGGTTTCACATACCTCAAGAGGGTGAATTAGGATTTGTGCCCGGCGAACAGGAAGAAACCGAAGCAAAAAGTACTTTGCGTCAGTTGCAAACGAAGGAGCTTCAGGAATTTGACTTTCCGAAGCCAATAAGGATAGATTTCCCAAAGGAAGAAGTAAAGACTTACGAGTTGCTTGATTTGAGCAATTTTTTGTCTCAGAGAGATCTAGAGTATTTGTCAACCTTCATCAATCCAACGTATCTCACCGAGTCCTCTCTCAAAGTTTTGAGAGAGACTTTCTTGGAGGAGTCTGTGGTAGACATTAATGGATTTTTGAATGATGACTACGCGTGTGCTTTGAAAACAAAGCTCAGGAATAGCGAAATGGACAAGAAAGCGCCTCAAACAGCTAACGAAATCGAATTTCCTTGGAAGTGTGCCGTCCCACCCCACAAACAAAGGTACATGTATATAGATGGGAAATCTGGTTTCGACTTGCACAAGGACGCAATTGCCATGGTAAACCACACTGGACCTCAAGAATTGCCCAATTTCGAGCTCACCAAAAGACTCTCGCCTAATGAATGTGAAAAAATGATGACCGAAGTTGTTCAACTCATGAAGTCTATAGCTTTCCGCAAATGGTTGACATATGTCACGGAGGTCATTCCTACGAGTGATCAGGTTTTGGCCAGAAGATTTCGCCCTGGGCAGGATTTCATACTTGCAACCACCACGGAAAAAGAATTGGCAAGGGAGGGAGAGCTTAACATTCTTCTCGAAGCTACACTTGGACTCACACCTACGGCAGCTCACATTGAAAACTGGGAGTCTGGTGAATATGGAGGCTACGAACTCTGTATGGCAATGAATGGCGGAGAAAGTGACGAGGATTTCGAGGATGATGACCCTGCCATATATAAGACCAGCGATCCAGCAGACGACTCTGTCTTGTACACGAGTCAATGTAAATGGAACAGTTTGAGTCTCATGTTAAGAGACCCAAGTGTCTTAAAGTTTGTGAAATACGTTAGCATCAACGCCAAAGGTTCCCGTTGGGACATCACCGGCCAATGGAACGTGAAGAGTCTAGAGGGCGAGGAGGAGGAGGAGGAGGAATGAGGTCTTGGTCTCAAAATGTTTCCCTAATTTTGATTTATTCTGCTTGGATATGGTTTCGACCACAAAAATAAAAAGAGCTCAAAGCTGATGTACTTACGATTAGATTGAGTAAGAATTATTTTTCAGTAAAGCTTTTCTAGATGGTTTTGGTAAAGTGTTTCCCGGGTCGCATTTAAGCAGTAAATTACACGTTACGCTTTTTTGTTTGACAAATCAGGGCGCTATGTTTGGGATCCCAAGCTGTATGACAATGATGTGCGCCATCGTCCTAAGCTTGAGTCTTTTTACTCAGGACACTGTGGCCTAGAATTTTTTTATTGCCGGGTTCAAAGCAGCTTTGCACCTCGGGTTATAGCGGATAGCAATCTCAACCTTGAATTTTTGCTCAAATAAGTAGAAAATACTGCCCTCTGCCGATCTTCATTAAACTCAATTGAAAAACTTAGCCCCAGAGTTTCCGAATTCTAAGTAGAACGAGTCAAGCGCGAGAGTTGACTTATCTCAAGGTTGGGTTCCCTCACTCATTAAGGAAAAGAGATCCCCCCGTGTCCGGGTAAACCGCGCCTGTGCCAGGGACACATATCCAAATACGGCGCGAAAATCAGGATATGGCAGTCAGTGCGCGTACAGTCATCGGGAGTCGTTTATACGAGCGGACGTCCAAAACTGCTTAGCACAAAAACTGTGAATCTTTTGCACTAAAAGTTTTATACCATGGCTGACGAATTTAACCCTCTTGCGGTGCTCGCCACTGTTGTGGCCATTATCGCCTCATTCATTGCATTGTACTTTGTCAAAAAGAACAAGAAGCCTCAGCCGGTTTTGTCTCCCACTGAATTTAGAAAGTTTCCCTTGATCGAGAAGATCAGGGTGTCACACAACTCGTGTATCTATAAGTTTGGCTTGCCTCGTTCCTCCGATAGGTTGGGTTTGCCTATCGGCCAGCACATCTCCATCTCCGCCATCATCGATGGCAAGGAGGTCGTGAGATCATACACCCCCATCTCCAACGACGACCAAGTAGGCTCTTTTGACTTATTGATCAAGACTTACGAGAATGGAAATATATCTCGTTATGTCGAGTCCAAAAAAATCGGCGAAACCATCGATGTGAGAGGCCCCAAGGGCTTCTTCACATACACACCGAACATGCGCAAGTCTCTCGGTATGGTTGCTGGAGGAACTGGAATCGCACCAATGTACCAGGTGCTCACCGCCATTTTAGATGATCCAACTGATAGAACCAAGCTCCACTTGATTTATGCAAATGTCGCTGAGAACGACATCTTGTTGAAGGCTGAACTCGAGGCTTTGGAGGCTAAACACCCGGAGCAACTCAAAATTCACTACGTTTTGAATAATGCCCCGGAGAACTGGAGAGGTTCTGTTGGATTCGTCACGCCGGAGATTATGGATGCACATTTGCCAAAGAACCACGAGGACACCAACTTGTTGATTTGTGGACCGCCACCAATGGTGTCTGCAATCAAGAAAGCGGCACAAAGTTTGGGCTACCCCAAAGCCAAGCCTGTCAGCAAGTTGGGCGACCAGGTCTTCGTGTTCTAGAGTGTTCTAGCCGAGACCATTTAAATAGCAATACATCATGGAATAGAGTATTTTTTATCCCTACAAAATTTTTCGATAGGGTCGAATATGAGGTCTTAACTCACAACTAATTCTCATTGGCAATCCAGTAAGTTTCATAAACTTCATATTTGTTACTTTCCGAATATGTCAAGTTGTTTCTACCTCCCCTCAATCAAAAACTCCTGCATGATATAAACTTGTATGTGCGCCTCCTGTACCAATTCAAGCATGACCCCCGAGTGCATTACATAAGTTCGGGGCGGGGCATTGTTACTCAACCCTTTTCACGAGAACCCATATTCTTATATTGCACAAGCTGAAAGGTAGAAAAATCAACCGCCTCGTACAATAACTATTCTTAGTTTTTAGGAAAGTACCAGTGCATCGTCTCACCATTGTGTCTTGCTTGCCATACTTCTTACGTCATAAAACTCATCCTCAGACCAACACTATCCCGCCCACTCGCCAAAACTATCTCATAGTTTTTGATCAACGGGAACGAATCAACCATAGTGCTGACCACAGAAGCTCATAAGGAGAGAGTTTATAGATGGTGAACGCGTTACGCATTTTTTGGGTAACACCACTACTACTACTGCGAGTGATTGGCTCCAGACTGCCAAATTGGAACCTCGAACAGGGATACATCGCCAACACCTTGGACGGAGATTATGCTGAAATTGATAATGTTTTACAGCCGGCATTAGATCTCAAGAAATACCCTCCTATTTTACGCAAGCCAGCGGCAGAGAAAAGGATATTGGATAATGGCGAAATTCCCCAATATGTGCATGATTATGCTCCCTATGTGCACCTTTACTCTGAAGAACGGTACTTTCCTTATGATATAAAAAAGTTTGTTGAGCACTTTACCGTCAAATACAGGAATGGCACTGTTGTTGAAGGCACCGAGAATGGCAAACTCAACATTTCTATGTTAGAGCACTTGCCTAAAAAAGCGGGCATTTACCTTACGGCAAATGAAGACTTCGATCTCGATCCAGAATGGATCACAGGTCTCAAGAACAAGCCGCTGTTAAGAAATGGAGAAATAAAGGACGCCCCTGCTATATTGATTGTCGTTGATAAAGGAAACGGCTGGGTCGACGCCTTTTGGTTCTACTTCTACTCCTTTAATTTAGGACCGTTTGTCATGGGTTCAGGACCTTATGGCAACCATGTTGGCGACTGGGAACATTCTCTTGTGCGTTTCTACAATGGACAACCAATAATTGTGTGGATGTCTGCACACGGAGGCGGAGGCGCATATCATTATACGAATTTGGAAAAGTATGAGCTTGATGCAAATCATCCTATAATATTTTCTGCCCGGGGTACCCATGCCAACTACGTCTCCGTTGGTACGCACCCGCATGACCTTCCGTACCAGATTTTATGTGACTTCACTGACCGTGGGCCTCTATGGGACCCCACAAAAAATTATTTGGGCTACACTTACGATGGCAAATTTGTATACCCCGCCGAAAAAAATGCTAATTCCAAGCATGAAGGTCGAGAGCTTGAATATGGAAATTGGCTTACATTTACGGGACATTGGGGCGATAAGCAACTACAAAACTCTGACCCAAGACAAAAACATTCGCTTATCGGAGGCTACAAATACATAGATGGACCACGTGGACCGTTAAAGAAAAACTTGCTACGAATCATCCCCTGTGAACGTCACAAGTGGTGGAACTTCTGGAATGGCTGTAATGTGAGACAGAACATCAAATGGGGTATCGGTGTGGAAAGCGAAGGCTACAATTGTGGTAAATTATTCTTAAAAATAAAACCAACGTGGTTACGCAGTGCTTTGCAAAAAGTTACGTGGGGCGGTTGGTTTTGTTTCGTGATGGATCTCATTTACGGTTAATCTGTCTTCGCTCAGAACTTCTTCTTAGGGCCTGTCGCGCCTGTATGTAACATGCAGTGTTCAGCCGGTTTTGGTTCAGCCGCATGAGTCAGGTCTGCAAATTGCCGTAGCGAGCCGTCACTTTATAAGCAAATCTTGGAGCTATTCTGATGATTCAAAAACGCAGGGTGTAAAATAAATAATTCAGTCAAAAGGCATAATTCAACTTAAAGCGTCAGGACATAAGCAAATAAGGTTTTCAACGTTTTTCATTTGTATTTCTGTTCTGACCATCGCTGGTACAAGAAAAAGAAAAAAAAAATCGCATCATAATGATGCGCGTAGTCAGCCCAGTGATGACGTGAAATTCAGTTGATAGCAAGGAGATCATATCATTCATTTGATATTGTCAGGTATTCCAATGTCCCTTTCCGACAAGTACACCAACGAAATCGAAGAACAATACTGCACAACCTCAGAGTTTCTGAGGTGGCAAAACTTCAAAGATTCGTTTAAGCGAGTCAATGTTGAAAACGTGAATAATTCGCTTGAGGACATGAATGATATTGAGAGGGCCAATCTCCTCACGTCCAAGTCCCCTCTCAAACGCAAATTGAAATCGAGAAACATAAGTATGATTGCCATCGGCTCTTCCATTGGAAGTGCGTTGTTTGTTGGTTCTGGCTCTGCCTTAGCTACGGGAGGGCCCGCAGGTATCTTGATCACATGGACAATCACTGGCTTTGCAATTTACACCACCATGCAGAGTTTGGGCGAGCTTTCAGTCACTTTCCCTGTAAGCGGTGGCTTTAATTTGTATGCCAGTCGGTTCATCGACCCATCTGTTGGATTCGCTGTGGGCTGGAATTACTTCATTCAATTTTTGGTTTTGCTTCCTCTAGAGCTAGTGAGTGCATCAATTACCATGGAATTCTGGAACAGCACTATCAATGCAGATGTCTGGGTGCTCATTTTCTATGTCGTGGTCTGTTCTATCAATATGTTCGGTGTTCGAGCTTACGGAGAAACCGAGTTTGTGTTTTCGTTCATCAAAGTTATCGCTGTTATTGGCTTTATCATTGTGTCCATAGTTTTGGCAGCGGGCGGTGGGCCTAGCGGTAATTCTCATGGAGTAGAATATTGGCATGACCCTGGTGCGTTCGCCAATGGGTTTAAAGGAGTAATATCTGTGTTCATCACCGCGGCTTTCGCCTATGCTGGTGTCGAGCTCGTGGGTCTCGCAGCCGCAGAAACAGAGAATCCGAGAAAGTCACTCCCGCGAGCAATTAAACAGGTGTTCTGGAGAATTTTGATGTTTTATTTGGTTTCTTTGACCTTGATTTGTTTTTTGGTCCCCTACAACTCGCCGAGATTGCTCGGTGCATCTTCAGTTGATGTCACTGCGTCCCCGTTTGTCATTGCAATTGAAGACGGAGGAATCAAGGGCTTACCTCATGTAATGAACGCTGTAATCTTGATTTCCATTATTTCCGTGGCATCAACATCTGTCTATGCCTCGTCGAGAACTTTGACTTCTTTGGCCGAGCAAGGATTGGCGCCCAAGATTTGTGCATATGTCGACCGTGAAGGCAGACCTTTGGTTGCAATCACCATTTGCAACATATTCGCTTTGCTTGCCTTCATAGCTGCAAGCGGTAAACAAAGCGAAGTATTCACGTGGCTTCTAAGTATATCTGCCTTGAGTTCTATTGCGCTGTGGATTTCGATTAACTGGGCTCACATAAGATTCAGATGTGCACTCAAAGCACAGGGAAGGGATTTGAATGAGTTGCCATTCGTCGCCCAAACAGGAACAATTGGCTCATATGTGGGGGGATTGATCTTTACATTGGTTTTGATAGCGCAATTCTGGATTGCGCTTTTCCCCCTCAAAGCTAGTCCAAATGCCTCTGCCTTCTTTGAGTCATACTTAGGTGGAGTAATTTTGGTCATATTCTACGTCGGGCACAAGATTTGGAAAAAGAACTGGATATTTCAAATCCCAGCAAAGGATATTGATATCGACACGGGGCGCAGAGAAACTGACCTTGAACTTTTACAGGAACAGATTCGCCAGGAAAAAGACTTGCTCGCACGCAAGCCATGGTTATTCAGATTCTACCAACTTTGGTGCTAATCGCGCTTAGATTCTGGTCTCATATGGTGACATTGCTTGTAAATAGATAATCTCAAGGCTATATTTTGGATAGTTTCGGCTCGTGCGAAAGTTCTGTAGGGATGAACCTTCTCACTCGGTGCTACAGAAGTTCTTTTGGCTGATTTGCGTTTCAATGTCAAACCATAATATATTTGAACTACTCAAGAGTACCTGCTACAAATTGAATTCCTATATGAGCATAGCGTCATCCCCATCATTGACAGTACTTTGTGTCTTCTTTTCTGTGGTTCGTCTATCGCGTACTGCGAAATTATCTATGCTCGCTTTCTTCGCGTAGTCATACCCATTATACCCAACTCATATCTCATTCGCATCCAGAGCACTCACAATCAAACCAACAGATGTCTGAAAAAGGCGGTCTGAGGCAGCGAAGCCTGGGCATCGGAGGTGTCTTCAAGTCTTTAACGAATTCTCTTAAGCCTGCCTCTGGAAAAGTACCAGTGGTTGTCAATGCCAAAGTCGTTGGTGGGACATCGGACATGCAGAAGCTTTTGAGCCAGCTTCAAAGCTCTGCTCTTCCTTTGCGGGTATCTGCAGCTGCCGAGATAACCAAGTCTTTGGAAAAGTATTCCGTCTCATCCATTCCAGAGATATGGTATCTTGTTAGAGACTTATGTGATCCACGACTTGCCCCATCTGTGCGTCGGGTAGCCATAAAACTAATGATACATTGCATCAAACATGACTTCGCCGAAATAAGCAGCAGGCTTATGTACTACAGAGATATTACGACATATTGCAAAGTGCTGGATTCGAGTTTGGATCCGGAATTTGACTTATTCTTCTCCGCTTTGAGACAGCTAACAGATGACGGAAAAGAGATCCATGATTTTTGCATTTACAATCATGATCGTAACTGGTTTGCTTTCATGCTACAATGTTTTGTCTCAATTGAGTATTTGCACGATCTGAGAAGAAAACATGGAGATTCAAGCGACGATGCACGTCTTGTTGTGAGCTTCGCTGAGTATCTCGGTAATTGTTTCAAATTCAATTTCTCTATCATAGACGAGGCATTTATCTCATCTGTGCTCAATGAAGTTCATCGTATCTCAATGATCACTGAAGATATCACTATACTATGTTCTTTGTGTGAACTAGTGCGTACCATAACCGTCTTTGCATATGTTCCAGCAGCAGTATACACTACTACGGTATTCTTTTTATGTTCCATGGCTCCGCTAGACCTGAATCTCTTGATGATTTCTTGGAAAGCTATGTTCAAGATTTTTTGTGGCTCGCCCTTCCAAGCATTGGATGCGACAATGTGTATATTTCAGGCACCTGGTTTGGAAAAGTTAAGAGGAATTGACGTGGATCATGCCGATTTGAAAAACAAATCCGATTATAAAGTTTTAATAGCAGCTATGGGCGCATTGACTGTGCTAGAAAATATGCTTCTATCAAATGGAACTGATGAAGTCGCAGACTCCTTCGACATTCAATACAAGCCATTGTACCTGGGCCTCATAGACTGTTTAAAATTGAACATAGCGATACTAAACAGTGGTGTTCTCCGGATCCTTGATCATTTGTTTGCAACGAGCGAAGAGGAAAAAGACATGCATCTTGTGCAAAGATTCTCAACTTTGTTTCCTTTCTATGTTTGGTATGCCACATCAGACTCAGTTTTCACATTGTTGCTGAAATTGCGACTCAACAGCTCTCAAGATGAAAATCATTGGACAGCTATATGCTCCTCGCTTCATGAAAGATTCGTCTCGGCAAATTTAGTCGCTCCAATTGATAAATTAGCGGATCTTTACATGCTACATCCACAAACTCTTCCTGGTTTTGTTGTAAGTTTCGTCTTGAAATTTTACAAAGACAATGGTATGTGCTCCACTTCTAATGCGCTATGGAAAAAGAATTGCAAGCAAATCTTATTCTCGTTCTACTTCAACGAATACCACATGAGAAACTCCCCAAGTATGAGAATAGATGTACTTCAATTTTTGATGGATGAATACATAAGATCCATGATTCTCACAAACGATGATTCAATGGGTGTGAATTTTGTTTCGCTTGTGCTCAAACATTCATACAGAGAGGAGGACAAGAGCGTTCTTCAATATTTTCTTCACACTGTGCTCCATGAATTCCTTCGTACATGTAGCATTTCCTCATTCATGGCTATGTTAGAGAATGTTCAAGAAATATTACATATATCTCATGACTCAGCTTTATCAAACAGTCACGATGCCCTCAACATTCCGGGTATTACTCTGAGCAAACTGAAACAAAACTCGATTGATGGATCGTTCCGAGGTGATACAAAAGGTGTTTCTTCACTACAAGAACTATCCTATGAGATTTCCAAGTGTATTGGTCATCTATTTGTTGAATTATTTCCTTTTGACTCTTTTAAGTCTAAAAGAGTGTATGATTTCATGATCGAAATGCTTGCTCACACAATTGAAACAGAAGCACACAAAACACTGCTTCTTGTCATTCGGATTTTAATACGCATTCGTTCAAATTCTGAGGGACATCTATACCTTGGGGAGCCCAACGATATGAGTGGACTAGCAACAACTTTCAAAAGAAATACCTTGGACAACACATACTCAGAAAATGTTCAACAGTGGTGGCGGTTCCCTGAGACTTTAGAATACTTGCCTAAAGATTTTCTCAATCGGCCAAATAAGCATATCATGAGTCATCACCCAGAAGCAGGGTCTACATTTTTGCTTCCCCAAGATCTCCTGTTGGATCTCTCTAAATGGCTCGACTTAATCATTATAGTTCTCAAAGATTATGTCCATTGGGAATTGTACTCATTTACCATGGCTCATCTTTGCTCGCAACTCTTCAATTTGTCACTTTTTTGGCATTTAAAGAGCCATGTCTTGGCTATACAGAACATCATCTGTGACCAAATCACTTTGAAATTTCCTAAATCCCTTGCATTCCCTTTGCCAGGGATTGACTTAAACAAATCTGACCTCCAAATTGCGCTGGTCCGGACGCTTTCTTCTTTAATTGGCTATCATAATCTTTTCAATAAGCAAGAGGAAGAAAACTTGATCAAAGCATTGTTGTTTGGTTTGGGATCATGGCAGAAATCTGCTGTTCCTTGCATACACTTGTTGACTATTTGTTGCTACGAAACTCTGGAGACACTCAAAAAATATTTAATTCCTATCTTGACAAAGTTGCAAACCGGTGTGACAAGCGTATATGCGAGCTCGTCTGCCTTGGAATTCTTGATGGCATTAATACATGTTCCGTCATTGACTTCTAATTTCACCACTGACGAATTTCGGCAGGTATTCGCAATTTGTTTCAGATATATTGAACACGCTCTCGACACAAAGAAAAGAGGATTTGAGGAGAAAGAAGT
Source organism: Metschnikowia zobellii (assembly GCA_939531405.1). Lineage (NCBI taxonomy): Eukaryota > Fungi > Ascomycota > Pichiomycetes > Serinales > Metschnikowiaceae > Metschnikowia > Metschnikowia zobellii. The sequence goes on along the minus strand of OW618031.1, from coordinate 251,350 downwards.
CTTACCAAAAGAGCGATACCTTGGTCATGGAGTTGATGCGGAAGTAAACTTCAACGCATCCACGCATTCAATTGAGTTGACGCCACTTTTTTATCAATATTTGTTGGTTGTCTCCTACGCAGTGATCACGAGATGGTTTTTGAAAGTTAATTTAACTGAACGCTCTCAAATTAGCTCGTTTATTGTGAGGAATATTTTAGCGTGCAGTGGTGCAAAAGATATTAACAACCTTGATGATATGACAGTGTCATATTTAGATGCTATCACCAGATTCACTTACAGCAACATACCACTCAAAATTGTTACAAAAACAACATCAGTTTCCCGTGGCTCCATGTGTAGATGGATACTCGGCCACGCCATCGTCGAAATCAATACGAATGTTCAAAATGGGGAGTCAATTATAACCTTGAGACGACCATGTGGCTTTTCAGCTTTCCAAATCACATTGGATCCATCAATGTTGCCAAAGACTATGCGCATACTACCTGATAAAGAGTTGATGTTGAGCAGCCACTTATTGTTGCAATTGTTCAAACCGCTAGATCAGGGCAACGTTTCGAAGCCACTCGCATTGTTGGACGATGCATTTACCGAGAGAGCAATCAACGCTTTTGATCGAATACCTGTCGTTGCTCATCACAAGGCGGGGGTGATCTATATTGGACCCGGACAAGCGGAGGAAAGCGAAATTTTTGCCAACACAAGTGGGTCTCTTGAGTACCATCGATTTTTGAATGGACTTGGAGAATTTGTTGAACTTAAATCCTGTGACTCCATTTACGTGGGGGGTCTAGATAAGGAGAACGGAACAGATGGGAAATACGCTTACTTTTGGAGTGACGAGCTTACTCATTTGATCTACCACACAACCACCCTAATGCCCAATTCTCCAAATGATAAATATTTCGCCACCAAAAAGAGGCACATTGGCAACAACTATGTCAATGTGTTTTTTGACGAATCTGGACTCCCTTTCAACTTTAATGTGATCAGATCACAATTCAACTTTCTCAATATTGTTCTTTGTCCACATACCATAGGACAGGGACATGACGCTTGCGGGCCGCAGTTCTACAAAGTGAGAACATACAGACGTACTGGGGTCCCGGGAATCTTTTCCACGACGCACTATAAGTTGATTTCTTTGGAACAATTGCCACACTTGGTGAGAAACCTAGTGATCATGAGTAACCGGTTCTCAGAAATTTGGCATGATCTGGTAGATGGAACATATACTACTAACTGGCAGATGAGAGTAAAGCAAATAAAGACGATACGGGAAAAAACACTTGAGTCACACAAACAGATACAAGAAGAGCAGAGTGCCACGTCTACGGCAAATATTTCGAGAAACACAGCATTGTCCTTTTTGGAACAACTCCAACCTCATCGCGCTATTGAAAAGGAGGAACCCCAGGAACAAAAAGAGCGGTTTCTTAATGGTGAACCAGACTTATACTCACTCGTGGAATTCAATTCATACACTTAAACGCTAAATCATAGATTACATTTAGACAAACACAGCCCCCTCGAATAATTGTGCTACGGCAGTGCAGGGACAGCGGCGTACAGAAAAATAGGGGTGGTCCATTTTCAAGGGTCGGGCAAAAGTGATTTGCATACAACCCGGAGGAACAAAGCCGGTGACGGTCTCGACTAAGCCCGGGTTTGATAATACTCATAGTATGCAGGTATATGGCGACACGCGGGGATGCCTGCCCAAATAAGTCGCGAAAACGCACGTGCTGCGGGTAGCGCTCTGCCTCACTGCTCCTGTCGCCATCAGCATCCCCTAAGTTGACCGCCTTTTGCCTGTGTGTAGCGTACGTATTTGCCACCGGCAAGCAATGTTTCACCTGTCTGCTCGCACTCATAGCGGAAAAACTCAACTAGAACTGCCCCGTGTCTAATTCCGTTCGCACTGCCTCCAATCATACCTGAAATACAACATATGCAAAACTTGAGCAAATTCGCACGCTGGTTTATCCGAATTCATCGTACTTTTTCGAACGTATCTCTCCATCAGGATAAGACGACAAAACCAGGAAAATAGAGTCTACGTGTTTCATGGTATGCTTGTGACGTGACGACTGCATTACTTTCGTAGAAAAAAACTGGTATTCATGAAACGCATATGTAAAAACGTAGGTGGTCGAATCCGGTATATAAAGTAATTGTCAGCATCGCTATTCGCAATCGCATCGACAATTGTCGCCACCGTTCCAAGTTTAAATTCAGCAGGGCCGCACAGGAAGAAACAAGCGGGCAAGCCTTTCCGTCCATTCTTCCACAATGTCGACCATGTCTGCGCCAGAATGGCAAAAATTGACATTTGCAGCTCTTCAGTCTGTGAAGGTGACTCTCACCAGACAATCTGAAGCACTCAAGAATCTCTCTACCCATTATGTTGAAAACATCGATACTCAACTCGACATGATTAACAGCATTAGTCTTTTGTACGACGCACACAGCAGAGGAGGAAAAATAGTTTGCTGCGGTATAGGAAAATCCTACAAAATCGCCACAAAGACTGTGGCCACCCTCAAGTCCTTAACCATCAATGCCGACCAGTTACATCCTGCCGAGGCTCTTCATGGTGACCTTGGTTTACTCCGTGAAAATGACTGCATAATCTTTTTCACTGCAAGCGGGAACACACCTGAGCTTTTACAGTTACTTCCACATATATCTCCTAATATTCCTGTCATATTGCTTACGTGTTCCAAGCAGTCAAAGTTGGCCTCGCATCCACAGATTACAAGTCTCTTGTACGCTGAATTGCCAGAGCACTTGAAGGAATCTGTCATTCATGGAATCCCAGCCCCAACCGTGTCAGCCACCTTGTCTCTTGTTTTGGCTGACGCCGTCGCGCTTGCGCTAGGAGAAATGGTCGAAGTCGATCACATGAAAAGGAAAAAGACATTTTCCATGAAACACCCCGGTGGTTCTATTGGATCCGATCTCAGTCATTTGAATGACAATTTCAACCGCATGCATTCTTCGGCCTCTTCGGAATCAGACATGCCGCTACAGGGAAGTTATTCTTCTTTGTTGTCTTTGGATCAACTTCGCGAGTGTTTCCGAACAACGTCCATCACGTCATCGGATCCAGAATCGGTGATGGATGAGCCACTGTCAGTAAAGCCGGAAACTAGCTTTTCTCCTACCAGCATAGATTCGACAAAGGGTTCATGGCACAAAACGACGAGGTCGGCTTTTTTGGAATGGTCAGAAATGGATTTGCTCAAGAACCTGACCCTTTACGATTTCATCGTGTATGAGTCGGACCTGAAATCTATGTGCACAGATACTGCAAAGATACGCTCCATGTACAAGGAAATATGCGGGCTGCCTGTCGGTTTTACAGGTATGAGTAATTTCCTCTCAATTTTTCGTGATGTTGAGATGGGTGAGTTTTCAGCTTAAGTGAAACGATATTCAGTTCTTCAGAGATATCTCTATTTTTTTGGGCAAATATAAAGTCAACGGTAAGCTTATTTGAATTAAACATATATACAAGTTAATGAATTTCTCATTATTTTTAGTTTGCTTTATCTGTGTCGTTAAACGTGTTCTGATTCAGCCAAAGCGGTTTCGGCTACAGCGATCATTTTCTCCACAGAAGCCAAGTGCTTGCCATAATTATTCTTCATCGAAAGTTGTTGCAAATATTGCCTTAATTTCATCACCAACATCCTCTTCTCTTTGCTTTCCGGGCCGAACCCTTCAACAAGCTTTTGAATAACATAGTTCGCGAATTGATCCTTCATCATCAAAGCCAAGGGCGATTCATCGTCCACAACTTCCTTTTCGAGTTCCTCGTTTCCAAGCATGACTTCATCTAGTATACGCTGTCGTTGCTTCAAGGACCCGTGTTTGATACATTTCTCAATCACATTTGAAGCAAACTTGTGTTTTGAGAAATTGACGATGGACCCAAGTGCGACACCAAGAATCTCCTCTTGGTCTTCCAATGTACCATGTTCGAGAATATGCTGAATAACATAATTGCCATATTGATCCTGAATCAAGTAAAAAATAAATTTTTTGAGTTCCGCAAGAATAAATAGCTGATCTTCGGGATCGGAGAATTCTAATAAGCGTTGGATGACTCTGCAACCATAAGGGTGGGTTGATAAGTGATAAATATGATCCCTCAAACTGTCGAGAATAAATCTGATGTGCTCGAATGGAATTTTCTCGATTGATTTTTGTATAACGTGATTGCCATTTTGATCTTTTGCGCAAACGAGTACATTACTCTTTAACTCATTCACAATGGTAATTTGACCTTCAAGAGGAATGTATTCAAGAGCTCTTTGAACGACACGACAACCGTACATTTGCAAGGAAAGTTCGTAAACATTGTTCACCATGCTTTCCAACAAAATTTGTTTTTGTATCGGAGATCCATGCTCAAAGAACTTTTGAATTACATAGTTTCCAAAGACATCAGTCATCAATTCATAAGATATGTCTCGGATCTCGTTGAAAGCAAGCTCTTTCTCCTCGTCAGAAGCATTCGGTAATCTCTGCTGTATGAAGCGAGAACCATGTTGGTCTTTGGTGAATTCAACCACGTGGCCGTAGATGTCTTTTAAGAAATACTCCTTACCTTTGGGACTAGAACGTATTTCCTCCAATAGTGGCGAACGGTAAATATGATGGCCAGCTTTACCACCATTTCCCCTGGCTGATTTTCCTTTCTTTCCCAGTGCGTTGGCTGACATACTTTGATTACTTGAGTGATTTCCGGAAGAAACATTCGCACTTGTATGTTTGTTCTTTATCGGGTTTTTGTTGTCCGAGGCTTCGTTTGAGCCATGTTCGTTAGCAGGCACTGGAACAGCTATAGGTCCAGGAGACGGAATTGGACCATACATGGAATAAGGGTTGAAAGGCTGAAACATAAAGCCTGGTGCCCCTGCATGAAACGTTCGGTTCATTAAACCAATTCCAGGAAACCCCGCGGGCGCCAGTTTTTCCTTATCTTGAGAAGTATCGGTGTTGTTCTCTGAGTCTTTTCCCATCGCTTGGCCCAGCTCTTCATTCCGAGAGTCTGGCTCCATCGCGGGTACGGCTGGCACGTATGGCATCATTCCATACATGTTGCCGTCCATAAACGGCATGCCACCATTCATCATAAAGGGGGGTGGGCTAGGCGCAGCAAAGAACGGGCCACCTCGAGGAAACGCTCCCTGAGGCACCCCACCGTCGAGGAAGTAATTAAAATTCTGGTTTGGCGTAAAAGACGTGGCAGTCGCCGGGTTCCAAAAGCTCTGATGCTTGTTCTGGGAGCTGTCCGCCCCTGGTCCTGCGAAGGCACTTGCGTCCGCGCCACCCGACAATACAGCGCTGGCCTGGATGGGCGAGTTGCTATTATAGTTATCAATCTTTTCGCTAATCGACTGATGGCGCGATGTACGCGCTGGCATGCTTAAGTTCTCGTTCAAAGAGCCATGTGGAGATAAGTTAAAAGGTTTCATCGAGTTTTGCTCACTGTTAAAGCTGGTCCGGCGTGGCGTCTCTTGAGCGCCATCAAGGGCCAAAGATCCTAGCGAATTCGAAAGCTCAATTTCCTTGGTGGCGTCGGCGATAGAAGCAAACTTATTCAAGAAACTATCTTGTGGGGGATGCCTGCTGGCGATCCCACCGCTGATGGAAGCCGTGCCTAGTGGAAACGCCTGAGTAGCCTTGGCGGGCCTTGGTGCCGCTAGCGAATGCGGTCCTCCAGTACTTGCTGCATAGGAAACTTGCGCAATACTAGACTTGAAGTCGAACAAATTCCCTTCAAATTCACCTCCGTCACTGAAGGAAAAGCTGCGCTGATCGGCACGAGTGGAGCCAAAGAAGTCTGGAACCGGAGTCTCAACCAGCTCGATTGCAGACCGGTAACTCCCGCCAAGATTTGGAGTAGGAGGGTCGGCACTGTTGGACCAAATAGTCTCGGAGGGCATTTCTATGTACAAGAAGAAGTTGAGATTGAAAGCGGAATGTGGGGGCTATGAAACAGCGTTCCGGTGTAGCGTTGCACCCAAGGTGTCTTGATGGACTGAGTTTTTTTTTTTTTCTAGACGGAATGACTCAGAGTGCTTCCCAAGAAATGTCGAGAACAAGTGGTACAAGGTGCGAATATTGCCGGGGTGAGGGGGATCCGGGTACCAGAAAATGACTTGTGAGGCGAGCGCAAAATCACAGACGACAAACAAGTGGAAAGCCCGTATGTGATCAGTTTAGGTTCCAAGGTGCTTTGTTCGAAATTTGACCGGAGATATATCTGCAGCCGCTGACTGGAGAGTGAACGGGGTAGAGGTGGAGAGACGTTTGTCATGATTCTCGGATAAAGTAAAAAAAGGCGAGTCTCGATATCTATATGCAGGCATCCATGCTCTGAGAGAGCCAGAGACATGGACATATTTCTTGCCCATTATTAGTCGCTGGTGAACCACAAAAAAGAGCCAGAAAATTACAATTTTGGCTCTTCTCTTTGGATGATTTCATCGTCTTTAATGCAGCATTGCGCAACGTAATAAACAAAATCTTTTCCAATACTCAATGTCATTATAAAGAATCATTCTCAATATTTCTCCACCACCAGAAATATTACTAATTTGGGCTTTTGTAATATAAGAGTGAAAACGCAAAGCAGAGACATCGGAAAAAAAAAACAAGCTCAGAAAAAGTTCATTGTGTCGGCGTGAGTTTTTACAAGAGTCAAGCAGACTACTGAAAATTGCATATCAAACAAAAACGAATGCCTTCGAGAGAAAACACTCCACATCAGTTGGCGGTCTTTCGTGCAATGCTTCCGCGCACTGGCTCCCCCCGATAAAAAGGACGCACATCATCATCGGCTGGCGACATCAGTAATACAGTCACGGCTAACTGGACCGATTCTATAGACCATGTCTCGCGGCCCTCGTGCTTCCTCAGACAGGCTCTTAAACGTCTTGTACAAAAAGACAGTTCCCGAAATCAAGCCCAGAGTGCCCCTAGTGAAAAGAGTTCTTTATGACAATGAAGTCGCTCCAAAATCGTCAAAGTCGGTTTTTGATGGTTTGATGGAATATCAATGGCGACGAAAACCAATGGTGCAAGCTGTGGAAGACGTTTGCAAGAAAATCCCTGAAGTCAGCAAATCGAACGTACTACGCTTGCAGTGCAAGAACGCGTTTGTTGGAAGAGCAGACTTGGTGAACTTATTTCCCGTTGCGGCAGAGCGGGCGTACCTTTTGGAAAAGTCACTAGAAAAAGGCCTAGCATTTCATTTCATCAAGGCCAGAAACCCTATTTCCCTACTGTTTCTTGCTTCATATTACCTAGTCTTCCCGAATTTTAACCAGGCATGTGTCTACTTTTTGGAAACGCGAGGGAAACAAATAAATGGACTTGATTTGAATCTACAATTTCAAAGTCTATCAGCAAATGACATGAAAAGAATTGCGTCGCCTTATCTTGAGAATCCCGCGCCAATTGATCAATTCAAGTCCCGTTCCGAAACCTTCAATCAAACCCCAATCACAGAGATATTTTCGAACTCTCCAACTCAACTCAAGATTGTTGAGCATTTGATGCTGTGCTCTCCTGATCGTTCACGCTTTTTGAATAAGGACACAGACCCAGTATATACTATTCTTGGGTCCTATCTGGGTCAAAACTATAGAGAGCGACTGGTGATTGTTCGAAACATTCCCTTTGGAGTGACTGGGCCTGCGCTCGAAAGTTTACTATGGGACTACGAATTCGAAAATGAAGATAATCCTCAAGCCTCCATTCAAAATCTATACTCAGATGCTGCAACGCAAGTCACGATCGCACTTATAAAATTCAAGGATCACGTAAATGCTAAGCGTTTCGTCAGAAATTATCATGGCCGCAAGTGGAACAAGGTGACGAATCGAAAAGAGAAAACATTATATGAACCACTTCTTTGTGAAATAGCGTACTAAATTGTTACACATCGTATTAGGGTGTTGCTCCGGGTGGCTGATTTCTTTCTGTTGTCCCACGAAACAGAAATCATTCTGCTAATTCGAAACTTTTCCAGCTCGAACGAATAATTTTATATTGCGGAGTATGACTAGCGGGCACAACATCATCCGATGGCGCGTCATGAGAAGTAATACCGCCTTTTGAATTTTCAATGATCACATACTTCTCCCAGATTTTCTTCTTCTGCCAGATTACAATTATTGTGTCGTTTCCTGACCAGCCTATGACAGCGTTGTCATCTCTTATGTCTGCATCAAAGTCTGTGTGGTATTGGCTTGTGTTCACAGAACAGAATGACCAAGTGGACTGAAAATAATCAAGAAGGGGAAATGGCAAACGCAACTTACTTAACATGTGCTGACGATTTGTAGGGCTATCATGCAAGATATTCCTCTCATTAAGCATACCCGACTGAGGCTGTGTAATTGGCGATACAAGACTGAAAATATGCAATGTATTCTTGTCTGAGAAAACCGCCAAATTCAAGTCATTAGATGAAAACCTCATAGAAGTTATTATAGCCCGATCTAGCCCTCTCCGAAATTCGAAAACGAGAGCTGTTGTTTGCGTTGAGTGAACTCGAATAAGAGTTCCAGATTCGCTCGCTGATGCTACTAAACTTCCCAGGCGATTTAAGGCGACAAAGCGAATTTTCGATTTATGAGCTTTCACAATGCTCACAGAGTTTCTTTCTTGTCCGTCTGGAGAGATATCAACAAGCTGTATTTGGCCAATAGCGCGCCCTGGGAATGCAAGGATCTGACGTTTCGAGCTTTCTTTGGATGGGCTGTTATGCTCTTGGCCTAAAAGCGATGAGTTTGAGGAGCTCGAGCGACTACTAGGAGATGCTGAGAAAGTTGAAAGATCAGCAAGACCATGCTCGTTTTCTATTGTTTCGAAAGTTGTGATCTTTCTAGGTGAGGCGGAGAATTCATAAACGATGACCAGACTGAATAGGACCACGATGATCCTGATTCTCGATAGTAACACGTTGAGAACTGGGCTCATGAAGCTCAAACTCAAACTTGGTCTTTTCTTTATATCGTCCCATATGATGACTTTGTTGCTCGGAAATTTGGGGCTTCTCCCGCCTCCCACCATTGCCAAGTAGTTAGTTCTATGTAGCATGGAAACAAGCCCTAATCCTGTGCCTGCCCCATTTACCGAAGAGAAATTGCGACATACCCGTAGATCAATGGGGTTTGTATTGTATACTAGAAATCCATGTTCGTGTGCAATAACGAAGCATCCCTGGTCTTGATTGAATGAGATATGTGTCACTTTCATCTTTTGGTTATCACAGAGCCTTCCCATACCCGTATTCATTTTATATACCCAGGTATCAATCTAATTTGTTAACTGAGCGCAATGCTTTTGAATTAGCCACGAAACTTAAATGATTGGAGATGACTGATATAGATGTAAAAAAGAACAAGGATTGTTCAATGTACCTTTTGATTCTCTCGGGATATTGTCTCAGTTGGAGTTCAAGGATAAGGACCCAACACCTTTGGTAATAATTTATCGAGTCTCAAATCACTTTGAGTTTTGATTTCTATATTTGAGAGAGTGAATTGATGTATGAATCGAGCCGTGTTTGATGGAGGGGTGGGGAGACACGGGTAACGTGCCTGCGCCAGCTTGAAGCGCGATACCCCGAAATAAGAATATGCGCCGCATGGAGTTTTTTTGAAGCAACTTAAGCAAGAGGGGAGCCCATTCGATAAGAAAAAAAAAACTCGACAGGAATTTCTGACTCTCTCATTTGTTTTTGTTCTTATTTTATTTTCCTTATTTCATCTCTGACTTCATTGTAAGTCTGGCCTTGATACATATGTTTATCATTTTACAAAATGCCGCATATTTTTCAATCACTCTCTATATCCATAATCTCTTCGTCGCTCGAAGCTTCTCCACGCTTCAAACTTTCTACTATTGCCTCAATATTTCTCTCATTCCCCATCTCGCTTCTTAATGGGGCTTCAGACAAACTTGTCACTTTCTTGAGAGGCGTAGCAAATCGATTATCAAAAGATGTGGTATCAGCTAAAATGTCAATTTTTGGGTTGCGCTGATCTAGCGACCTGTGTTTTTTCGATGGTATAAGCATTTCAGATATTTTTGAATCCATTTGACTGAGGAAAAGAGGAGAGTTCTTGTTTGTTTGAAGAGCTCGTTTCAAGAGATCCTGTGCAACTGGGTCCGAAGGAGCTAGCGCCAATGCATCGTGCAATACTTCTATAGCCTTATGGTCGTTGCCTAATTTCATGTAGACAAGTCCAACTGATGATAGAATGTTGCTATCATTTTGAGGGCTCAACTTCAAAGCTTGATTGAAACACTCCAACGCCTCGTGGGGGTGATTGGATCTCCTGAAAACGTGTCCCAAATTGGAATGAATGGAGATCCAGGTTTTGCTATCTGAATTAAGATACTTCGCCGCGCCCAAGGCTTCTTGAAATAAAGCTTCAGCCCGTTGCAACAGGTTTTTATGATATTGTATGACACCCATCTCGTTGAGAAGAAGGGGGTCGGTATTGCATATTTGGTAAGAAGCCAGAAGGTACTCTTCAGACAAATTGATACTATTCATTTGCAAGTGTTGCATGCCCAAAAACAAGTTTGGAAGATGTGTTCCAGGGAAAAGCCTGGCTGCAAATGCATATGCGCTGATAGCTTGTTCGTGCTCACCTTCGAGGGCAAATGTATGTCCAAACCCGATCCATCCTTGTCCACTATTGGGGTTAAGAAGTGTGGCTTTGCTAAAGAATTTCCTTGCCTCAAGAGTTCTGTGAATGGAAAGATAGTAGATACCGATTGCCAGCCAAGTCAAGGGATGCGATGGATGGTTGTCAGCCAACTGGTGCGCCTTAAGGAACAACTTGTTCCGTCCGCCCAACTCATACAAGCAGCTTAAGTAATTCGGGAGAAGACTGAAGTTATAAGGATCCTGGTCCAAAACCTTCTCGCAAATTTTCAAGCACTCGTCATAATTGCACTTGATGTACAAGTAATCCGCTCTACTCAAAAGAATATCTGCATTCATCCCCAAGCGATACTCCTCAGCCAATATGCTTTCGGCTTCCTCAAACTTTGAAATGTTCATGTACTTGCTTAATTTTGTCGTGTAGAGCAACTTGATCAACTCGTCGTTGTCATCGGCATCAGCATAGTTCAACTGATTGATGAAATCCCATTGTTCCTTTGGCGACAAAAAGTCATTGCTTACAAGTTCATTGAAAGCTTCAAAACACTTCACGTCAACCATGACTGCCTCTTTGTACGACTCTTGTGCTTTCTCATAATTACTCTGATTGGCGAAAACGACCCCTCTAAGATAGCACATCGAGGCCTCGAGCCGCGTGCCACCATCTGTAGCTCTCACCTTATAATTGGAGTCCTTAAAAGGATTAGTCTCGCCCAATAGGTCCATGGCGTCATCCCATCTCTCTAGCTTAACCAAGGAATATGCAGACAAATACCGGCAACTGAGAGACTGCTCGTACTCCGGGCTGCTAGAAAGTAGCTTATGTGCTCTCAAAAAGTTTCCTCTGTTGAAGTACACTTGTGCTAACCAAAACGCGTCGTTTGGGTCGTTTGTGAGCGAGAGGATCTTGTCGCCAATGTACCCAGCAGTTTCGTAGTGATGTTGCATCAACGCATCGTGTCGCCAGAGTCTGAGCTTTTCGACACGTGACAAAGGCTCTTCCGTATGACTAGAAGCAGTCACGGGTTCATGGAGATGGCCGCTCACGTTGTCCGGGTCATAAAACAGAGACAGCAGAGTTCCTGGCGTTTCGAATAAATTATTGTGTGGGTTTGGAGGTGTGATGAACACATTTTGCCTTCGGCTGCCAACCTGAGGCGAGATGAACAACGTTGAGTTGTGCTGCAGGGGGGTTTTCTGGGGATGTACCATTGAGGAAGTTATCGTTAGATTGTGTGAATATGTGGTGTTATTATCGTAGCTTCTAAACTGTGTCGCGGTCCATGTTTATGCGCATACATGTAGGGGACAAACTGCGAATGAGGCTCGAATAAGATAGGCCCCAGAGCTGAGGACGAAAATGCGATTTGTGTTAAAGCCACTCGTGATAGGTAAACCAATTGAACTTGGCTCATTACGCTCATTGCTAATGGGAGAATGCCTTTATTTTTGCAATCTCATAGGATATCAGGCACAACCTTCATTTAGTACTGATCCCATGTACACAGGTGAGACGCATCCATTCAGATAACTATATGAATTTGCAAATCTAACTTTTGCGAAAGGTTTCGAGTAAGCAGAACGTGCAATCATCCCAGCCTGTATTATTTGGTTTTTTTTTATTCAAACTTCCAAGAAATGACAGACTTCAATACAGCCCTCAATTTATATCCACCTCACGGTGGATGCGCTTGTGCAGGTCAATTATGTTGCATGAGATGAGCACCATTTTACCTCCATTTCGTTTACTTACATCCCTCATAACATTATGTCAAACAACAGTAAGACGATGACACAGTTCAGAATAATGGTGGGCTCGTATGAGCACAATCTCTTGTGTTTATCGCTTATCATGAACAATACGTCCGAGGCAGTGTTTACGCCAATTTTTCATTTCCAAGCTCACACCTTGTCCATCAAGTCTATTGATATCGCAAAGAGATACTTGGTTACAGGATCAAACGATGAACATATCCGTATATACGACTTACAAAAAAGGAAAGAACTCGGTACATTGTTGAGTCATCAGGGTACAGTCACCACGTTGAAATTCTCCAAAGAGGCTACCGAAACAAATGACCCTCTGAAATCCGGGAAATGGCTTCTTTCCGGATCTGAGGATGGCAAAATCATAATCTGGAGAACCAAAGATTGGGAAACTTTCGGCACGTTAAAAGGTCATCAAGGACGTGTCAACGATTTGGACATCCATCCTTCGGGCAGAGTTGCCATTTCTGTTGGATCGGACCATACAGTCAGATTGTGGAACTTGATGACCGCAAAAAAGGCTGCGATCCTCAAAATCAAAGGAAGGGATCATTTGGGACAGCCTGGAGAAATCGTTAAATGGATTTCTGGTGGCAAACACTTTGTGGTGGGCTTGTTAAACCAGTTGTTCATATATGAACTTTCAGAAGAAGCTCTGATAGTCAAGAAAATACAATTCAAGCCCACATTAATGTGCATTGAGTCTGTTACTCTAGGTGACAAAGAATACTTGGTTGTGGGTCTCAACAACGGGTCAATTGAATTCTTTGAAGTTTCCAAGGCATTAGAGGATGATAAGCCTGAGCCCGAGTTCATTTTACAGGGTCACTCCAACAGAATCAAAGGCATTTCTTATATTTGCTCTCCCGTGGACACACACAATGTTCCATATCTAGTCTCTGTTTCATCAGACGGCAAGATTGTTGTGTGGGACTTATCTGAATCAAAACGAGACCAGGTCGCTGTATACGACAGCGGGGAAAGACTAAATTGTGTTGCTGTGTGCGGTGAAACAATTGAGAAGGCAGAAACAATGAAGAGAAGGCTTGATGAGGTTGAGGCGGCCGAGCCACCTAGTGAGTCTGAGTATGAGACTGACGGGGAAGAATTGCGTAAAGTGATGCTTGCAACAAGAACCGTGAAGAAAAAGTCCAAAAAGAACAAAAAGAGCAAGGACAAAGTTAGTGTGACTTTAGAGTAGTAGAAACGCTTATTGCGTTGTGAAAAATGTTTAGAAAAGAACGAGTGGGGAATACAACGCCATATCAAAAAAAAAAACTGCATCGAACCCATCACAAAGTTCAATTGATACACGCACTCCTATTATTATACTGTGGTGAGTTCACGAGCCTTATTTTGTGTATAAAAGAAATTACAAACAAACTAGCTTCTAAAGGTGCTGCGGAGAAGATGGCAATCTAGCGACATGATGGTCGAACAACTTCTTAGCTCTAGCCCAGACTGGTGCAGTTTCTCTATTCTTCAACTGCAACAAAGATGGCATTAAGTCTTTGGAAAAGAACTCGGAGGCCTCTCTTGGTAGCAAGGATGGCAAGTGGTCAATCGAGCAGACAGACAACTTTGGGCCAACTTCCGTGGCCACTGGAACAGTTGGGTCATTGAAGACTGTAGCTATGGTGTAGACGGGAATAGGGTTGTGTGGATTCGTTGTGTCGGCGGACACGTCAACAATCGACCGCAACTTTCTGTCTGCTTTATTCAAGGAGGCAAAGTCGATGAAGGGAGGAATTGGCTTGGACAAGTAGATGCAGTTGATAAAGATGTCTGACTGCACGATTTCCTCAAAAGGTCCCCCTTTGGCGGTCTCGTTCATGTCCCACTTCAACAAGTTGTCTTCGGGGATACCAACCTTGCGGAAAAGATCAAGGGCACCCGAGCCACATCTTCCTAAAGCCCCAATCACCAAACACCTAGGATGCTGGCCGCCGGTCTGTTGCAAAGCAGACTCCAACTCCTTCTTAACGTGGTTCACCAAGGCAGTTTCGTTGGGGTACGGCGTCACAGCAGGCAAGTTCTCCGAGTCGCTGTGGGTTTGCTTGAATGCCCAATCCAAGACACCAATTGCAGCACCCGCAAACCCGGCATAGAATCCAAAAGCGGCCACTCTTCTGCCCTGTTCGTTTTCCAAAAACTCCAAGTCGTACAAGGTTCCCTTGCCGGCAGGGAATCTCTGCAAAACATCCTGCCAGCCTGCTTGGTCCTTGTAGCAGTGAGCGAACTGGATGTGCTCATGAACAAGCGGAAACGTCTCGTTTTCAGGCAATTCCTTTAAGCCAATGATGAGCCTGTCAGAGGGGGCTGTCTTCCAGGAGCCTGAAGGCACGATCTGAGCGCCCACGGCGGCGTACTCGTCAGACCTGAAAATGGACTGCTCACTTTCCTCCACGTAGACTTCGTAACCTGCATCCAACAATTCCTTGGTGGTGGTTGGCGTCAAGGCCGCACGGGCTTCCAACGGCTTGGTCTCTGCTCTAAGATGTAAAGTCACCATTTTGTCTAGAATACAACTGGGGTGTGTGTGGTTCTGAGTTTTCTCACAAACTCTGTCCACCCCGTTATAGGTGCGTTATATATGCACTCGCACAGTCCGAGTGATTCACCAGGGACTGCACGGCCGAGAAGGCATTTAGCGGGCGCGGTGTGACTGATGGCTGAGTCACCGCGGTGAATATTGAGCGTGCATTAAACAGTGTTATGATAAGGCCACCGCGAGTGCCATCTTTCAAAACGGAAGCTGGCGGGTGCGGTAACCACTTGGACTTTGAGGAGAAAATCCGGCCGTAGGTTTTGCCTGTACCCGCGCGCTTAGGTGGTACTTTTGGACTGCTGGCAAATGGGTTAGATCTTCAGCAATTCATGGAGCGCATCAACCAAGCGCGAGGCTCTTTCGCCAATTTCATTCACACACAGAAGTCAACTTGAAATGCCTCCATAATCCAAGATTGCACAGGTGGTTATTTTGTCTTGCTTCAATGATTAAACAGGCCAGAGTCGCTTTCATCTTGTTTCAAAGGTTAGCGGTGTTTATTAATTCGTGTAGAAGACCTTGTATTTTACGGACCGACATACCCAAAGTAATTTATCGAGTTTGATTCATATCGTCCGTTCGCAATCGGTTTGGCAAAGGATTATTTTTTTGAAGTGAGACTGAACTCATTTTATTCAGTACTTTGTTGAATACAAGCGGCACCAACCAGGTTATGACAGGCGTCACTTATGGATGAGCATTCCTGAATTTGTATAAAGATGCTTTGTGCATGTGACCGGCTTCCACCTTTGAACTTTACTTCGTCCTATGTGTTTTTGTTAAAACAACACAAGGCGATTGAAAGTTTTTAAAAAAAGTAGACGCTCGACTTATGGCGTTACCACGTTGCTGGATATGTACGTGCTACGTATATTCTGTAGTGAGCAGAATTACCCCTAGTCTCACTTCGGCCATTTTTTTCGAGTAACGCGTGCCATTTCAATGAAAATAATGAAAGGCTGTGTGGTGTCAGATAAAATGGATTTGGGCCGATGAAAGATGCACGCCTTTGAAAGATAGCCACATGATCTGATCATCTGAACCTTTACTCCGCTGCTGGTATTATTTCGCCACATTCATGTATACTCGCCACCGCCGGAAAACTGTCTTGTATGCATGGCATGGTTCCTGACATCTCAGCTTTCGCCCCTTTCTGCCAGCTTTCTAATTTATGAAAGGACTCATTTTGAAGGGAAGTCCAGCATTCGCTACACTTGCAATGCATGCTATTTCCAACATTCATAGTTCCCATGGCAGCGATATGTTGGTTGAATAAGTCCGGAAAGAACGCACCGCAGACACACAACTCCGCTTTGGTATGCACCATTATTTGGCTTACTACACAGGCTCTTCGTAGCCGCTCCCGTAAATATTCGCGCCATGCAACCGCAACCAACAGAAGGCAATGATTAGTGGTGCTTGCATTACATTGCGGCAGCTAATTTCTGCGTGCTATATAAATATGCTTCTGGACCCGCTGGAGTACAATTTGTGCAATCAATACCTTGACCTCCCGATAAACTTTCAATAATGGTGTCGTCTGTATTTGTCTCTGGAGCTTCCGGATACATTGGCCAGCACATTTGTAAAACCTTGCTTAAGCAAGGGTACAGGGTTGTTGGCTCAGTCAGATCCCCTGAAAAAGGTGACCATATATCCAACTTGCTCAATTCTAGCAAGTTCTCATATGAGGTCGTGCCCGAAGTTGAGCCTGCGGGAGCATTTGACAATGCGTTGCAAAAACATCCGGGCTTGAGTGCCTTCTTGCATTTGGCCTCGCCCTTCACCTTCAAGGCAAAAAACGTCGAGAAAGAATTGCTTGACCCAGCAGTCAACGGGACGACTAATGCTTTGAAATCAATCAAAGAGTATGGTTCTAAAATCTCGAAGGTTGTCGTCACATCTTCTCATGCCGCCATGTTTGACGCTTCAAAGGCAAAGGATTCTTCCTACGCTGATAATGAGGAATCTTGGAACCCAATCACTTGGAAGGAAGCCAAAACCAACCCCCAGCTGGCGTTCATTGCTTCGAAAAAATATGCAGAAAAAGCCGCCTGGGATTTTGTTACGAAGGAGAAGCCAAGCTTTGCATTGAACACCATCAATCCAGTATTCGTCTTTGGTCCCCAAGCTTTTGATAGCGAGGCAAAGGCCCCGCTTAATGCCTCTTCAGAAATTGTGGCAAGAATGTTAAGATTGAGACCAACATCTAAAGCCCCTGGTCTTGGAGGCTACTTTGTTGATGTGAGAGATGTAGCCAAAGCACACATTGCGGCATTTGAGAATGATTTTTCTAACAAAAGATTGGTTTTGGCTAGTGAAAAGTTTGCTGGACAGGATTTGATTGACATCCTCAATAAGAATTTTGAATCGTTAAGAGGAAAGATCCCTGAGGGCAACCCCGGCACTGGTGCTGAAGTTAGAAACCAGACATCTAATGTCGACAACAGCAAAACAAATGATCTACTCAAGATCAAGTACATGGACTTGGAAACAAGTCTTACCGACATGGTTAAACAGCTTTTGGCTGCTAACAAGTAAATAGAATAGCTTACGTTCCGATCTTGAATGTCATACAACTCTGCATCTCTGGTATTGAACAACGCTCTTAAAATAGTTTAATAGACTTCTGAGGAAATAAAAGAAACCCCATTTGAAGTCATTGCAAGAAGCACTATAGTGTAAAATTGACCTATCATTATATCTATGTGTGCAATCTCACAACTTCTTGATATTTTCAAGGACATACTCTGCGAAGAGAGGCTGTGCAATTTTCCAATCGTCCTCCACGAATGAGTCGCCATATGCCTTAAATACTTTCTTGATCAATGCATTTTCCTGTTCATTGCTGATTATCCGATTGACGATGGCTTTTTCAAACAAAAGCTGTGCAAATTCTCGATCATTATCGTAAAGGCTCCCCACCATCATTGCCTCTGTCAAGATTCCGGTCGGTGAGCGCCCTGTGGTTTCATTAACATCCTTCGATACTAAGTTGATGTAGTTGTTGTATGTCTCAAGCGACTTCTCGGATGAAAAGCGGCTTTTGGCGAGAATGAGTTGAGCGACGGTGTGCACCGCAAGACCCTCGGGTCTGATGAGCGTTTCGGCGATTTTCAAAAATGTCTCGTTATTTGCCTTAAAGGATTGATAACAGAATGCTTTGACCACTTTCGCTTGAACAAGATCTATACCAAATTTTTCATGAGTCTGGTATTCGTGAAATTTGCGCAAAACAGAGTCCACATCATCTTTGAAAATGCCATAGGTCTCCATGAGCTGCATCCGCAACAATAATGATTCCGGATCCAATTTATCGAAATCCAATTTATTTTCCTCAACGTATTTGAGCACAGCGTCCGCGAAGTCCCTGTTTTCAAGTGGCTGCTTGCACAAACCAAAGTTTAGAAGTGTCAGCAGAGAATTCTTGTTGTCGGTAAAGCCCAAGGACATAGCCCGCCCTAACATTTCTTTGTTCAAAAGCGAACGATTGTGGTTGAAAATAAGTTGAGACAAGGCCAAAAATACGTCAGGATCCTTTTCGGTGACGAGTTGCGACGACGCAAGCCAAACGTAAAACCCATCTAACCTTAAAAGAGCCAAAGCAGGCACCGCTTTTTTTTCTCGGAGTACATCGATCAAATGTATTAAGCTTTCTTCCGTGACCGACATGCTGGGCACTTGATTGAGTAGTGAGATCGCCTTCAAGACGTTTGCATCTGAGGGCAAAAATTCTTTTTCTTCGGTCTCGGCTTTTTCCCCACGCAACAATTTGTTGACAACGACAATACGAATTGCATCACTCACTGATTCTCCCCCATGTCTGGCCAACAAGTCAGTCAGACTAAATACACGGCCGGGATTATGTCTAATAAGGGGTTCTAGGGCCTTGTTACTCAACACGAAGTGCGGATCGTTTCTTGATGCAGTGAAGTAGAGTGAAAAATCATGGGGTAAGCCGTAACACAAGACCTCATTGGCAACATCGTTCTTGGTATTCAATTTGAGAATTTCATGTAAATGCTCAATGTCCGAGGCCGTCATTTCTCGGCTTTCCAACACTTTTTGTACATCACTGCCTTTGACACACTTGCCCGATTTGATATCACTCGATAGAGTAGCTAAAACACAGTTCCACCTGACTCCACGACGCAGACGAAGACGTGAAATTATCGGGAACATAGCGCTTGAAGGAGATGAAGGAAAATTGTAGTCACGCGGCACGATGCGTCAGATATATGCGCGGTAGCGACAAATAACTGATCACTGCAACTGTCGAATAGAATAACCAGGGCGTGAACCGTTCTAAAAAAAAAGCATTTATTTGAAGAAAACTAATTTAAGTTGCTTTCTAACTTGGACAAAAGTCCGATAGCTGGAATATAGTTCGTCCATTTGTCGACCACGTCGAAGTGATCGACTTCATCGAAGTTGTAGTTTTCGTTGAGGTATTCGTTATAGTGAATCCATTCTTTCTTCCTCTCACACTCGAAACTCCAGCTGGCTTTATATGCTCCCCCAAGCGCACATGCGTTCGGTATCTCAACTTGATAATTTCCCTCAGTTGCCCCCATAATCGAGCCCATTTTGCGTATGATACTCTCGTTTCTGGAGGCACCCCCAACAAAAAATATTTTGCGGGGCCTCGATAGCAAAGACTGCAACGTTTGGGGCTTTCCATCGGTGTTAATCTCACCAAACTTTGAATGAAGCTCGTCAATTAGCTTCTTCGCGTTTACATCGTCAGTCTGAGATTCCGATCCACGATGTTCTTCTGAATCGCAAAGCATTGGGCCTGCTCTGACCCTGCAACTAACGGTCTGTGACTCGACAATCGAACTGACGTCGTTGTCTAATTCCCAGTCATCAATGTACCTAATATGCTCATGAGAGTCCATTTCGATTCTTTTTGTTTGCGCCGACGCATTAGGTACAATTTCTCCGATGGGAAAATAAACGCCTAACTTGTTTTCAAAGTCGTCAGAGTTGTCCAATATTTCATTGAACTTATCCCACGATTCATTCTTTATTCCATACTTTTTGTTTACCGCGTCACGCACTTTTTCCCTGGCCAAAGCGCCATTGCTGTAACAGATCATACCCATATAAGCGTTTCCTATGGTGGGATGTTTGAAAAGGTGATACTGAGAAGATGGCTTGTAATTCTCGGTCACCAAAAGAACTGTTGTAGATGTACCCAAAGAGACTAAAACATCGTTTTTTTGTACTGGTAATGAGATTATGGTCGCAAGGTTATCACCAGTAAACGAAAAGATTTTAGTTTGGGCTGAAAAGCCGTACTTTTCAACAAAGTAAGAAGAAATCGAACCCAAGCTGTTGTAGCCAACCGACTCAATATTTCCAAGCTTCCGTTGAAGCTCGTTTACGCCTTGCTTCATTTCGCTTTTCGACGTGCCATCAAGCTTGGGATGCACACCAGCTGCCACAGCGAGCAATTCCTCGTCATACTTGGATTCTGCTATGTTGTAAAGGTTCATTCCACATCCATCGGCCTCCTCTATAGAGGTAATTTTTCCCAATAGCACAGAAGCAATGAAACTAGACACTAAAGAGATTCGGTCTGTGCTTTCATACACTTCTTTCCCTGCTCTTACAGCCAATTTGCGAATTTGCAACCCGGTAAATCTGTAGTGAGCCCTTGATCCTGTGATCTCTGCCAACTCATCAGGGCCGCCAGAAACATCCTCAAAATCTTTGATCTCCTGGCCTGTAGAATGGTCCTGCCAGTTAGGG
Source organism: Metschnikowia zobellii (assembly GCA_939531405.1). Classification (NCBI taxonomy): domain Eukaryota; kingdom Fungi; phylum Ascomycota; class Pichiomycetes; order Serinales; family Metschnikowiaceae; genus Metschnikowia; species Metschnikowia zobellii. The sequence goes on along the minus strand of OW618031.1, from coordinate 230,579 downwards.
GAAGTCTCACATGCGAAAGCATCTGACAAAGCCTCTGACAATGAGTGAAACTCACGCATTTTGTGCAAACAAGACGAAGCAGATCTCGACCAGAATACGGAGCCATGTTGCATGCCAGAGCCACTGATACCTTTCACTTTGTCAAACGGAAACAGCTCTTTCTGCATCAATCCAAAAACATGATCAATGGCATCGAGCCACATATGCACAGGGGAAAGAATCTCACCCGATCCCTCGTTCGATAAGACACCTTTACTAATATTGTACTTGTCTTTGAATACTGCGTCAAACTCAACATTGTACGTCCCAAGGGCCTTTAGTTTCTTGTTCGTGACAATAATCTTGAGCTGCTGGGTTGACAAATCGAATCCCAAAAACAAGTCCGACAATTCACTATAAGTCATATTTCACTTGTAGCCACTGGGTAGGATTTTTCTTATATATTGGCCACGGTGGTAAGATCACAACAGAAGCAGCGACTATACAAGCAATGAGAACGTAAAGAACGTAGAGGATATCTTGTGTCACGAACCCCGCAAAGACACTAGCTATTACGGACACGTAGAGGTAGGCGGAGGTGTATTGAGATGTTCTTTTTTGGCCCTCGAAATCAATTGGAAATTCGACAGCTGCACTGATTGTTTGACCGATGGATTCCATTTACACTGATTTTTTCTCGGTCGTAAGGTTTTGGATATTTATATGTATGATCATTAGCACAGTTTGCTCTCCGCATGATTATCTAGCGAGTTTTGTTGAGCCATACACGACCAACTCTTTTTATATTCAATTTTGTTGAAATTCACAATGTCAAATGTTTTCTAGCAATTCACCATTATGGGCAAAAGTTAATTAAGCAGACTGACATTAGAAGATCGTTTGATTATTACTCCCGAAAAAATCCATGATGAGTCTGATAACATATCATTTGTTCTCGCAAATGTCAAGCGTCAAACATATTAATGACGTGTACATAGAGTTCGAGGTATTAGACGAGCCAGGCGGTCATAAGATTCTGTTTGGCCCAAAAATGAGGGGGCACATTTACAGAAATGAGCTTGTGTTCAACATCTGAGAAGTTACCGAACCGTTAGTGGAAGTAGAGATACCTTTGGCTGAGGATGCAATTTCCCCAAAAAGATGAAATTTCAGGAATCAAAATGAATAGTATGGGCGAAAATTCAAATTGGAGCCGATTATGCTATACGAGGCAAAGCGCAATATTTGGTTTAGAATTTGATACAAGGTAAGTGTAAACATGTTCACATTAAAATCATAAGAAAATAAATATAGGGAGTCATTTCCGGATACGCAGTGCCGGAATAAGCTGCCAGACAAACGCTGGCTTTTCATGTAACTTGATTCTTTTCAACGTAGTATTGAACATCGTTACTCATCAATTTCTCTTCCAAAAAATCAGCCACTTGGTTGTAGTGGTCTTCCTCAATCACGGACATCATTTTGTCCTCTGTGAAACAATTCTCGAACAGAAAGGCATAGTCTTCTTCAGAAAATTCTGGAAGGTCGTGAAACTTGAATTGTTGTGAAAAACTCTTTTTTTCAGGGACAGAATTCGTTGTCGAGACAGTGGTTGACCTCGTTAAAGTAGTCATGAGCAGATTTTCGTCTGAGTCAGATGTAGGCGACAGCAATCTAGATAACGCGGCGCAGCCTTCGTCGTCATCCTCGTCTTCGTCGGCCAATTCGGCCTCAACTTCATCTCCAATGTTGTCTAGCGAGTCTTGCTCAAGGTTGATAAAATTGAATAGTTCCATATCGAATCCGGATTGGTCCAAGTCCTGGTCGAGCGGAGAGACGACCGAATGAGGGCTTGCGTGGGAGAGGCCGCTCATATCGGTTATGAGATCATTCATAACATCACAAATTTCAGGATACACGCGCTTCCGAGCTGTGGTGGTGTTGTCATAGAGAGTCTCGACCGGCGGGGTGTCTTCTGTTGGTGGCGAAGTCACGAGCGTCTTGAGGCTTTTGTAGTCATGAATCAACAGTAGTAGTTTTGTTTTGAGCTGATAATTCTCGTTGTTGATAAGTTTGATGCTAGTGGTGAGGTGTTCGGGTGAATCTAAAGCAGATGTGCTGTGCTTGATGGATATCAGTGGGGCCGGGTACCTATTTGCCAGGTTTTCTTTATTCACTACGGCGGCTTTCGCCGAGTCCGAGGACACCGAGTTTGTCTTTGGGGCAGTCTGCTTCGGTTTTTTTTTCTCCTGAGAAGATTTGCTTTTCCGCACGTTCTTGGGTCTTGGGGGTAGCACCCAGTTTTTCGACGTTGTGATGGTCAAGATTGGCTGTTGGTCTGATGAGGAAGACATTCTAGTTATTGGTCCATGCTCCGGCACTAGTCCTTTTTTAGTTTACTCTATGCCTTGATCTGAGTTTGAAAGTGTGAAAATCTCGTCCAGAGAAATCCGAAGAAAAACCGTCCAGTGAAATTGATAATGAGTCCACAGGGAGCTCAATGGATTGTCTTTTTCTAGAAGACAAAAAGGCTCGCCACCCTAGTGTGTGATGTGGCTTGGTAGAAAGAAGGATCCGGGAATGTGGGAAAAAAAAAAAAGAGGATGAAGGAAAAGCCGGATATTGTTTCGAGAAGCTCGCTCAATGAATGCCTGAAAAATAAATAAGAGCAGCTTGAGTATTTGCTTGGGCTACTGGAAGTGATTGCCTGAGCGAAATAGAAAAAATAAAAATAAAAATATCCACAGGTTCTTTTTTGGGGGTTGGATAGAAACAAAGTTAAAAGAAGCGAGTGTGGGTTTCGAGCGCAATAATGGTGGTATTTAGGTGCTCGCCAGCTTCTTTTTCTCGGAGCTACATCGCTTGCAACATTGAGACGTGCTTAACACCGGGTACGGAAGAAGCCGGGTGCGCGCCAAAACGCACCCGGAAACGTGAGGCAAGAAAAAAAAAAAAGGACAGATGTCCTGAAACGCATCCTCAACCTAGTCTCCCCCTTTGCAATAGAAAACCCGCTTGCAACCGGGCGCATGTGTGCATAAGGATTGAGGAGCCAAACATGAAGCAATTGATCCTCAGGTTGCGCAAGACGCTTCCTTTGGCAATAGCCCCCACTGCCCGGCATAGCTCCGCCGCCGAATTCTGTTTTGCAACTTCATTGGGCTACGGAGCGGAATGGGTGAGTGCAATTTTTTTCTTCTCTCTCTTTTATTTTTTTTCTTTTCTTTTCTTTTTCCTTTGTTGCCTGGTTCGCTGGCCTGGGCATGATCTTGTCTTCGCGCTCGCCCTGTATTAAAAACAAAATCCGTCTCATTGGCGCGTGGATAACCCCGGAAATCCCCTGCCCCAGGGGTAAACCCTGGCCTCGGAGTCAAGTGCCGAAAATGACCCCACAAATAACGTGTGCGGGCCGAACGCCTGGCGTGCGCGTGCTAGACCACCATGGCCCTTTAAAAGAATATATAAAACGGGCCCCTACAGAACCGGCAGAATCGTTTTCACCATGTTGCCGCCTTGTTGCCCCATGCTTGTTGGCGGTGGCCTGCTCTCTTGCTGTGATGGCGAATACCCGTGGATCTAACCGTCTTGCCCCCCGTGCTTGCACACACGCCCAGCACCTCGCAAACCACGTCTGGGTTCGCACTAGCAAGTCTTATTTTTTTCGCCCCATGCGCGCCGCCACCTGCACACAGCAGGACCGCCGCCCGTTTCGGCGCACGCGTACTCAGCCAGCCTTGACTCCAACCACCTCCAGTCATCCAGGCGTTTTGGCGGGGCCGAAGCAAGAAAGAATGCCCGAACAACACTGTCACGTGGTTCTTTTTTTTGTCTTTTTTTTTTGTTTTGTTTTGTTTTTTCTTTGACCTGCTGACAACTGTTTGTGTATACCTGGCCACGGAGCATGGGCTGGCTGGGGCCGGCTGGGACACGTAAAACCCAGGACCCAAAGTATTCCGGAAACCACGGAAGCGCAGACCCGCGTTCGCCGGCGGCGCCGACGCTGGCGCCGACGCTGGCGCCGGCGCGGCCCCGACAGTGCGCATTCCTATTTCGGCCGCCGCCAGCGTGGTTTATTGCGGTGCGGGCTTGGCTGAATCTTCTTCCACGGTAAACGTGTCTCCACCTCCGCTGCAGCACGTCCCAAACAGAAACGCTCACGTGTAGCATAAGCGGCTGCGTCGATCCGTGAACCGCGAGTCTTCCATTCACCATAAACTTTTTTGAAAGAAGGCTGAGTGCCTGCTTTTTTTTTGTTGTTTTTTTTTTTGCGTTTTTTCGCGCCCCGCGCCCTGGGCCAGTCTGGGTACCGAGCTTGGGGCGCATGACTACTTGCCGCAATTCCTACCCCCGATGCTCGCGGTGCAGGGGCCGGGTCCTTTTTCAGTCGTGCTTTGTTGTTTATATTGGGCCATCAAGAATTCGGCTCATGTTGCCTCGGTGAAGTAAAGACTGCTCGTGCGTCACAAGGTGTACGGGCGCCGCAAGTCCCGGGTTCGCTGTTCGCTTCCGCTGGACCGTGCAATGAAATATAGTATGCAAATTTAAGTTAATAGCACGCGGTGCGTCACATCACGGTTTAAGCTGTTGGGGGAGATGGGGGGGTGTCGGATAGTGCTTGAAATGCTTGGAATACTATATGTGGATTTAACTTTTGCTTGGCTCAATGCTGCACAGGCATCGAGGTGGAAGGTCTCAAGACCTCTTCCACGTTGCTGGTCTTCCAGTATGACGTTATGGTCTTGGGCTGCGTCAAGAACGTCACCCCCGCCTTTCCGTAAAAGTTCAAGTCACCCAAAAATGAGCCCTTGTTGCCAGTGAATGAGAACATAGGCAATGGCACCGGGATAGGGACATTGACTCCAACCTGGCCGCAGGCAATGTTTTTGGTGAACTTCTGTGCCGCAGCACCGGACTGCGTGAACAAGGCAACGCCGTTCCCGTATCGGTTCGAGTTCACGAGCTCAATGGCTTCGTCGAATGTGTCCACATTCACCACAGCCAACACCGGCGCAAAAATCTCCTCGTCGTAAGCCCGCATGCCTGGCTTCACCCCGGTCAAAATCGTGGGCCCCAAGAAGTTTCCCTTCGAGAACTGGGCATCCTCAGCCTTGTAATTCCTGCCATCGAGCAACACCGTCGCACCGGCCTTCTCAGAGTCGGTGATAATCTCTGAAGCTCTGGTCAACGACTCGGGGTTGATCAAAGGACCGAGGTCGGAAGCCGAGTCAAAGCCAGAGCCTACAGTCAACTTCGCGGCATCGGCAGCCACTTCCTCCACCCACTTCTTTGTCTTCTCGCCTACAGTAACAAGGACCGAGATCGCCATACAACGCTGGCCTGCAGCACCAAACGCCGCTCCATTCAATGCATTGATAAAGTGGCTCTTGTCGGCATCAGGCAAGACAATCAAGTGGTTCTTCGCCCCCAAGTTGGCCTGTACTCTCTTGCCCAAAGAGGTGCCCTTTTCGTAAATGTACTTTCCCGCCTTGTCGCCCCCGACAAAAGTGATGGCCTTTATCCGCGGGTCCTCGAGAATCTTGTTCACGGTGTCGTGTTTTCCATGCACAATGTTCAAGACACCTGGAGGAACGCCCGCCTCCGCTGCCAACTCCGCAATGATCATCGCGGCACCTGGCACCCTCTCGGATGGCTTGAGCACACAGGTGTTGCCCGTTACCAAGATGAGAGGCAAGCTCCACAACGGAACCATCGCGGGAAAGTTGAATGGACAAATCGAGCCCACGACTCCGAGCGGCTCGCGCACCATCTTGGTCTCCATGTCTGCAGCCACTTCCAAGGAAGACGCCATGAGGTCGTTGGGAGCGTTGCACGCTGCCTCGGCAACCTGCAATCCACGCAATACATCGCCCTTCGCATCCGCAAAAGTCTTGCCCTGCTCCAAAACAATCATGGCTGCAATTCTGTCGTGGTTTTTCTTCAACAACTCCACAAACTTGAATGCAATACCCTGTCTCTTGATGATCGAGTAGTTTTTCCAAGAATGGAATGCCTCTTCGGCAGAAGCCACGGCATCCTCCAACTCCTGCGCGGTCGACTGGGGTACCTTGGATATCACCTGGTTGGTTGCTGGGTCATGGATATCAAACCACGTGGTTGCCTTTGACTTCACAAGTTGGCCGTTGTGAAATGAGGGGGTCAAGTACGGCTCTGTGCCGGGCTTCACGTGGTTTGTGGGGTAACTCAGTGCAGTGGAACTGAGTGCAAGTGTGGAAACGCACCTGGTGCCTTTCCTGAAACCGGCGTTTGCCCTTTTGGCGGCAAATTTCAACATTCTGAGTGCTTTCAAAATAAAAACTGTTATTTTAGAGGCTTCAGTGATGCTCTCCTTTTATGGCGCATGGCCCACCAGCGCACTGCTCCAGCTTTATATCTCGCTGATCGCGAATCGGGGCCCGCTTCCATATGGTCTGCATGGCCCCCGAGCGGAAACCACTACCCGCGGAAAAATCTTCCCCACAGTTTCCACAGTATTGTAATTTTTTTTTTAAGTTGGCAATGAAACCTTGTTTTTTTTTTACAGCAAGCTCCCTATGGGTCCGGCCAGGGACTTGCTTCCGGAATTCGGGTTTATTTGCACATACCCTGGCTTCTCGTTCTCTGCACAAGTTGTGACTTCCCCAGGCCCAGCGAGCCAAATGGGGTCCCAGCAGCGCCGCAGAGCATATCCCGCCGCGCGCCAATACTCCGAATTGCCCCAGCCCCGTAGGGCCCAATCACCTAAATAAGAAGCTCTTCTCAAACTGCTTGCAAGATTTCGAACCACAAACCTCAGCTTGAATGATGGCCGAAGGCTTTTAAGTGCCGGCTTTGCAAATTCCCCGTGTATTGATTGTCATTCTTATGCGTTGCAGCCAATTGAAGATTCATCATTGTTTTCGAAAGCCGCGTGTCCGCGCCCGCCGTAGCAAGATCAAGATTATGCTGGGTGCAATCACTTTCCTCATGGGGAAAGCGATTGTCGAGCGCGCGGAACCGTTGGCGCGACCATCCAGCTGTTGCTTGCTTTCGATACTGTTCATCGTTTTTCAAATTGATGGAAACAGCCGATATCGTTTGGATTTTTGCAAGCGCGGCAACAAGCCGGACTGTGGGTTCAACTGCATTTTTTTTCTAACGGTGCTACGTCGAATCTGCCCTGGCTATTGCCGCCAAAATGCATCGTGTAGCATACCGGTGCTGATTGTCTCATATCACGTGAGAGCCGACGGCAAGGCTGGGTGCGAAAAATGCGAATTCATCTTGGGGCGCTTCCATCTATAATCTATGTCATAAACTAATATTCACACATGTTCACTGTTTTTTTTTTTTTTTTCTTTTTCCCCCTCATTTCTCCGAGTTGTACACATCAAACTTCCAGAGATCGTAGTACAAGTCTAATAAGCATGAAGTGCTCCACGCTTGCGTGGGGCTCGAGTCATGGCAAAGCTCTCCGTCCTTATTCGTAAGCTCCGTCAAGCCCGCCCACTCGCTTTCGCGAATCCATCTCCGATGTCCTTGAAGCCTCATGTTGATGGCCTGTAAGATCTCGCTGGAAGGTTTTCCTGTCCGCTCCGTCACATGGTTAAAGTACAAGTACGCGCGAATAAAATAACCGAAACACCAAACCCATTCCGGTCCTTGATGATAGTTCCGGCCTTTGGAAGTAGCAAAGTCATCGCTATCCTCACCATTATTGTAGTATGGCCTATAATTCCAGTCAGAGGGGTCCAACGTCCGCATTCCAATTGGCCCACGTATGTATTTGTCGGCATTGTTAATGGCAGTCCTGGCTCGGTCCTTGGTAAAAAGCTCTGGCGCAACGCACATAGCTATCGGGAAATTGGCTCTCAACTGATAGTCTTCAAACTCTTTTCCACTTTGATAAAGATCTTTGTAAATTCCTCTTCTGTTGACAATCGCAGAATTGACCTCGAAATTCGTATCTTCGGACGGATCCTCAGGAATATAGAAGCATCTTTCGAAATTGTCCTCCAATAACTGCTCCCACTCAATCAAAGATATTTCGCACCCATCATCTTTCTGTACAGAAGTGTATTCAAATAAGCCCTTTTCGTTCAAAGAATTTACGAATCTGAGGGTACTTTTGAGGAGTCCTTGTAGCTCGACAGCCGCTCCATCCCTAGGGGTTCCTGGGACCCCTTTGGACCCCGCCTTCTCGCTTTCTCCCATCTTGTCCATCCATGTTCCGCAGTTGTATTGGGACCCGCCGTGTATGAGACCCGTAGTCCAGTCAACGTGAACCAGAACATTAAAGCCCTCGTCGCTCATCTGTGAATCCAAGTTTGGACCAGCGTTGGCCTCGCGGTATTTAATGCCTTTGGCGTGCCGTGACAATATTTCAAAGATTATGTCGCGTACCGAAGTTTCATAACTGAATGCCCGCTCGTCATCCCACGCGACCCATGTGTCATCTAGAGGGAATCTCCGAGCAATTTTTTCATCCAAAATCCGATGACCGTCTGGTACAAACCTCACGTAGTCTTGAACAGCTTGAGCAAAAAACCAGGCTGCGTCTCTAGCATTATAGCGAGGGTTCCTTCCCGCATCCAACAAATTTGGTATCAATCCGTGCTTCAATGTCTTCGCAAAGCCAAGAATATGTTCTCTAGCATCGTTATATCTTCCGGGGACAATCAATAGCCCACGAAACGAGATAAACACATCTCTTCCCCAGCATCTCATGTAGTCGTTACTAAAATGTGGAAGACCAGCAGCTAAACAGGCCTTTTGTTTGTTGGGAAGCAAAGAAGTATTTTTCATAATTCCACACATCTGGATGGATGTGAGTGCCAAGCTTTGTACGAAATTTGTGGACGACTTAATATTGTCATCTAGCAACCTTAAAGCTCTGAATCTAGCAGCTTCATACGCAACGCCAACAACAAGAGCAAAGTAATGCGGTCTCAAAAAGTATGGCACCTTCTTTATGGCGTCTGTTCTTGTCTGAAGCCACAGCTGGAAATGTTTTAAACTTTCTGAGCCGCGACTGTATTTTTCCAATCTCTCCACTATGTTGTCAGCTGCCCACAAGCCTTCCCGCAAATGATTGCAAAGTGGATGGCCTAAATCGTTCTCCCAGATCACGTTCTTCAAAACACTAATCCAGCCTTGTAATCCAGCGTATGCCAAATTCCCGTATTCAGGTATGTAATAAGTACCATCAGCACCTCCGCTGCTGTCTCTTTCCTCGGGCTCAGATCTATACAATAATGCATTGAGATCATACAAGCTCAAGCCCAATGAGGCTTCTAATGCACCCTCTTTAACAAATTTGTCTAACGATGCGTCTGCTGTGGGAATTTTAGTAGAATAAACTGCGATAGAGCCCGGAGCGAAAGATTCGTCAACATGTATATATGTGTCTGAACCCTTTCTCTCTAACCGTGGGCTCTCAATATCAACAATTTCAGTGGGTATTCCCGTCAAAAATTTCGGGTTTTCAGTGAATTCTCCCAGTTTCTGGAGTACATAAGCAAATTCAGGTTTCACTTCGGTGCCTTTCAACTCTACTGGTGATAAGATTTGTTGGTCTGAGAATTCTTGAAAGCGCGATCTAGCAATCAAGAACCAACCTCTTCCAGTAACTGTGTTGTATCTCTGTATAGTGATGTATTGGCCTTCGTGATGAATGTACATTTCCTGGTCATTGAAGGGATCTTCGCTTTCGCAAGAAAGTGAGTCACGAATAGCGTTTAGTTTCAGCTTGACATGGGCAATCCCGCTTTCCTCATCATACTTGTACTGTCTCTTTTCGTTCACAACATCAAGAAGCTTGGGATATGTCTCATCATAGCCGAAAACAGTACCTACAGCAGATGAGCAAAATGAGACTAGCGCAGCAGTGGGAAGAGTATCCTCGATTGTTCTTATCTGCGCAGGGGTCTGATTGTCGTGGGTACAGTCCATAAACAAGGCGTGAGGTGCCTGGTGTGTTAGAACTTTTGGAATCTCCAACTCTGAATTACTCTCGGCAAACTTGCCAGGAACGGGTTCTTTCTCTGCCGGGTACGCAACCTCGTCCAAAGGCAACCAAGACAAAGAGCCAATTGGTCTTCCTCCATGTTTGTGTACAAGTCTTGACAACTCATCAACAGTTCCAGCTTGCATAGCTTCACGTATCAATGAGTTAATTCCCAATCTTTCCACAAACATTTTATCCATACTTTCAGAGCCCGTGAATAGCTCAGCGACAACGTAAAGATCAGGATTTACAGAACGGGCAGAAGCCAATAAACTTTCACCAACGTGCAACGGAGTTGAGTGGCAGTTGTCTAGCCTGAACCCATTGAATACTTTGGCACATTCCTTGGTATACTCTGTCATACGTTTCCATAAGTATGGTGAGTCATCTGGGCCAGATCCATATCTGAGCTTCACGCAGTCTGCCCAAACAATCACTTCTCTCCTTAAATAGGCTTTCAGTTTGTTGGAAGCAAAATCAACAAGAGGATTTCCACCCCAAATCCAACCATTGTTAGCCAAAGCCCACTTTTTACCATCTTTTGCTGTGAACCGAGTGAAATAAGACTCCGTAAATCTATTCTCTGGAGTTATCGGCCCCAATCTGGGGCCATTATCTGCAAGTCTCAAAAACCTGGCTCTATCTGCAACTTGATTTTTAATTGAATTGACGTCATCATCGTACTCTTGGTATAATTTGGAGTTTATCTCGTCAATCACAGCGGAAGCCTTTTCAAAAATTTTGTCTGAATCTGAACCGACTACAGATAGTAAGATGGCTAAAACTCTCTTAGCATCCAACTTGTTGGAGTATCTGTCAGCAATTACTATCCCCTTGTTTTTGCTCGCAGTAGCTAAAACGAATCGGGCCAATTCAGAAATGTTTGACGTGTCGACATGGGGTGGAATTTCTGCTGGTTGCACAGACTTTCCAAGATTTTTAATCTCTTCCAAAGTGTTTTCCTTACCAAACACGTAAAACTGCCACAATTTGAGAGGACCAAAAACATTCTCGTTCACAGCCTCCATAATCCGAGACAAATCATTTTCAGATCTGATTTCAATGGGCAAACCAAGATCTGCGAGTCGATCAGAGAATTCCATGAAAGCTTCATCTAATTCTATCGCCGGACGAAGGTGAGGCGCGGTCTCAGCGTTGTAGCCAATATCCGGATGCTGGCGAATCCAGGCTGAGTTATCGGCTGTGTGGTTCCAAACGACATCCGTTAACGACAATAAAGAATGCTCCTTCATGGCATTTGAGATAAACTTTGCAGCTTGTTCGTTTGAGCTGAATAAAGAAGGGTCAAACCTGAGTTGATCAAATATTGAGTAAGGGGAATTAGATGATCCTCTTTGCTGCAAAGGCGTGAAGTGAACCATGTTGTAGCCCTTTTTCGCAATGTAGGCCAACAATGCTGGCCATTTTTCGAGTGAGCCAGCCCATTTTGAGATGACGGTTTGAACGCTAATTGCATTGAAGTGGACATGCTTATCTCCAATCATGAGTTGTGGGGGCACGGTAAAAAAGAATGTGTCAGTCTTTAGCTCCTCCTCCCCCACATGATACTTGATGAAGTACGAATATGGCCCGGGATGATAAATTGGAACAGTGATCGAGATATCCTTGTGAAAAGACGACTGCAAAGGAAACTCCCTGTATGAGTTTCGATCAAAAGCGTCTTCGGGTCTCTCGGGTACATTGATCATGAGCTTGCCATTGTTGGTGATCAAAGAGCCAGCGTCAATTCGAATCACCAACTTAAACAAAGCTTCGCCCTTTTTGCTGCTCTTTGGTGTCGAAGGCAAGATCAACACGCCATTTTGTACTGCGCGATTTGGCATGGGGTCTCCATTTTCAGAGAGACGGAGAAGAACCGTCTGGGTCATGCTCAGAAGAAAAGTTTCAAAAAAGGCTTCACGGTGTTTAGAGTGTGTTGTTGTACAGTGAAAGCTGAAGCTCACTTTTTTTCGAATTCCGGGCGGATTGACAAAAGCGAAAGAAGCCGGTGTCAGGTGGTTGAGTTCTAGATTTAGCCTTGAGTTATTGCTGTCCTTTTTTTCTAGACGATCTCAAAAAAATTAAATGGGGTTCCTCAATTTATATAAGATGCTCTTTGTTTTCAGGGGCCAATTCAAATTATAGCTCAAACTGACGTTAATTTTTTTCACTGAGGTAAGAAGGGTTACTTGCCGACTGCTATTTATGTCCTCCCCCCTCCCCCACTCCTGATAACCAGCAACCTTGAGCGCTCGAACGATATCCGGGATATAGAAGCGCGGATGGCCCTATGCAGATGCAGATGCAGCCGCAATACGACGCTGTGGAATAGGACACAATAGAGGTTAGACAAGGTGCAACTTAGATTTAATATATCATATTAGACGAACAGTCCTGTGACTGCTCCTTGAAGATGCATTCCGCATTTTTATGTGTACCTTTCTTACAACTCTGTACCCGACACATAATCTTAAGAGCTTCCAATTCAGTGGGGTTTCTACGCGGCAAAGCCTGCAAATAAATTGCAATTCTCAAACATCGTCGACGACAGAACTGACCTATCCCAAAAAAAGATTCGCCCCGCCGCGAGATTCAAAGTAGCTATGAGACGAACATGCCATGTTTACAGACTTTCTGAAGGTTGTGCCCCAGAATTTCTCAGGCCTGGAACTGTTTTAAAAAAGTGGGGATTTAACCGACACATCCCAAGCTACATCAGTTGAATGAATATATGATCGGGTCCCCTTGCTTGCCCATGTTTCATATATCTGGAGGGAATTACACATGATCATCTGTGTTTCGTAAAAAAGATAAAATTTGATACGGTCGGTGCTTCATTTAGAAGATATTTGTTAGTTGACAGAAAAAAAAATTAAGCTTCCCCACCAGGAGTCGAACCTGGAATCTTCTGGTTCCAACAGAAGTGGTTACTTTCGTAGCCAGACGCCTTGACCATTGGGCCATGAGGAACGAAGCTTGATGATCCCTAATTGTAGTTTTATATATTATTTATAAAGCACTAAACTTTTGCAAAGTGTTTTGAGAATTAATTTGAATTAAACACTTCAGTATTCATAAGCACTGTGAGACTCAAATGTTTGGTAGCATTCTCTTCGTAGCTTGATATCAGGAATTGAAGTCGACTGCCCTTAGTTGAATATATCTCTTGGGCCCATGAAAAAAAGAGTTTATTACCCTGAAACAAAATAATAATTCCAAAGAGGAAAAGAAGCATTAAATGCCCGTTTCTGGCAATCAAAAGCATGTCCAATGGTTTGATCTAGCCCGAGAATAACCTCATGAATATAAGCTTGTGTTGGCATGGGCAGTCTATCAAAACTATAGCTTGTAGTTGCCAGTAATATAAGATCTCCCTTCATTCAATTGTAGTCTTAAGAATTGGATGGAGTACAATCGCCCATAAAGTCACCGAAAAAAAAGCGGATGTATTTTTTGATCATTTCATTCTTCATGGGCCTAGTGAGAATGGATTTGCATCCTTATGCACAATAGTTTCCGGTAGAAAAGCCACAAGTTCTTCGTGACTACAAAAAATGGTTCATTTGAGACTTTGCCGCAAAAGTCAGGCTCACTTGGACCATTGACAACACGCGAGTTACATTGCATTTTGCCAAGGGTATGGCTCAGCATTTTCTGTGGTAACCACTAGTTAGTCATAAAGTTTCTTCAGGGAAGATAATCGATGGCACTTCCTCGATTAGCACGGCGAGAACTTCCAAGGAAGAAAACATGTATCGACATAACAAATCACCACACTACAACCAGACGTCTGTTTACAAACATTTCAGTAAGAATGCTTGGACAAAAACGTTGAAGCTGCTCAACAATCAACAGCCTCTGTTATAGTTGATTGAAGCAAAACATTATCGGTGTAAGTTGAGTCTGTCTCGCAGCGCACATTCAAATGGCGCGCGATTCCTAAACACTTTCGCAAGAACCTGCGCACGCTGTCTCAACATACCACGAATCGACACAAGACTTTCCGGGTGCTCCGTCCATAATGCCCAAAGCTATGGGACAACATGAATACCTTACACCTTCTGTCATTGCAGACTTTAGTAGTACTGGTATGCAGACTTTGCTTGAAGTATTGCAAACGCCGGAACTACTGGAAGATATTGTCTGTGACACTGCCAGCCAAATTTTCACCGAGGTGTTGATGCTTGTGCAAAATCAAGACTTGCCGGTGGAAACTGTGATTGTCTTTATGAAACAAGCTATTAGTGACGAGCTCAGGGCAATTATTTTTTGTCAAGTATTCGACGTGTTCCCACCAGAGAGTACTTTGGTAGACTTGGTGATTCGCTTGCATAAGGACGAAGCAATTATTAATGCCTCCACTTTGGCTCAACACGTTGATTGGGAAACCTTGGTCAAGTTGGACATTGTACCTGTTCGTAACCTCACACGCCAAATGAATACCAGAAAACGAGACGAGTTTTTCACGCAAAAAAAATTTAACTTGCTCCATGAGGAGTTTGAGGGCTACTCAGCCGTTATAAACGAATTTAACTCGATATTTGGAAACGAAGAAAATGAGTTCTTGGTAGATTATGCTGTCAATGTGGCGCAACTGCTCATTGGCCATTATTTGCTAGATCCAAATCGTGTACTCGACATACTCATTGACATGTGCGCAAACAATATCGTGGGAAATCATCGATTTATCATCAATTTCTTCAAAAGGTCGCCATGGTGGCCTCAAACAGAAGGAAATTGCAAAGAAGGGTTAGACTCGTTGAATTTGGGTGGTAACTCGGCCGTTGTGAGCGTGATAGCTTTGAGATTGTCGACCCAAATACAATGTGAGCAATTACAGGCTTTACAAATACTTATTGCTTTATTCATCAAAGAAGGCTTCATCAGTTTCGGTCAAATTTATTCATACTTTTTAACATCCGATCAGGAAATGTGCGCCCTTGAGGCAGCATATAAAAAGGAGCTTGAAGAGAGGGTTTTCCAAGCCAGCGCCAGTGCCTTAGCTTTAGCTGCTCCTTTACTTGACGAAGAAAAAGAGCCTTCAAGCGATAAACCTTCGAGGTCTCCGTCATCATCATCCCAAGAGTCTGTCGAAATCTTGAAAAAAAACAATATGAAGTTTCAAATGTTGAAGTGCTTTCTTGGAAATGGTCTATATTGGCCATCGATCTACATTCTTTCTCATTATCCATTTTTAGTACACATAGATTCAGAGGTTTCTGGATTGATGCATCGCCTTTTATCTGCAATTATCAATCCATTGCATCTGACCTTGATACCCTTCAATGATGATCAAATGAGCAATTTTAGAGAAAGAAAACTTTTTGCAACGTTGCGGCCATTAAACAAGGTGAGATTTAGTGAAGTTCCGGTGTCCAAACTTTATTCCTCCGACCCGCTTGCAGCAGCAAATGGCAAAGAAGTTGATTACTTCATCACCGAATGGTCTTCAGAGGTACCAACTCTCAAGTGTGCTGATGATCTTATCTCAATCTCCCGCGAGTTCTTGAAATTTTTTGCTTCGACACTTGTCGACAGTCAATCAAATTTCATAAAAATTTGTGAGATTATTGCTGCAGATTTGCGAGCAGACCCATCAGAAGAAAATAAAGGCCGGTGGTTGGGTTTCTTCAGGAATTACATACTCCCCAATCTTGGCTTCATAGCCGAGAATGCAATTCCTGTGGACAAGGCATACGAAATCTTATCGTTTTTTTCTGTGGATGATCGCTTTAATCTTTATGGGGAATTATACCAGGTTGTGGCTAAAAACAATCCTCATGTCAAAATTGCGTATGGCAAAGCAGAAAAATCCACAAAGGATGTTTTGAAGAGGTTGTCAAAGGAAAATATCGAGCCAATGAAAAGACGGCTAGCCAAGATTAGTCTATCAAATCCTCTAGTCTGTTTCCTTACCATTCTACAACAATTGGAGAGTTATGACAATCTTAACACTTTAGTAGTTGAAACCGCCGCATATTTCAATGACTATGGGTGGGATAATATGACACTTGCGATTATGATGAGACTCACTTCAACCGGAAGATCCAACAAGCAAGCAAATGGTCTTAATGAGCGACAGTGGATCCAATCTCTTTCATCATTCATCGGAAAGCTTTGTCAGAAATACCCACATTCCTTTGACTTGGAAACCCTTCTAAAGTACTTATTGCTGTCATTTCATTCAAGTGGATGCGTGGATTTGATAGTTTTCAAAGAAATTTTGAGCTCGATGGGTGGTGTTCAATCAATTACAAACTTGACTCTGCTTCAGATTGACATGATCAACTGCGAGCCAAGCATGCAAAAAATTGTGTACAAAACAATAGGGGATAAGCGCTTTGAGTATCATGGCTCAGGGTCAAGATTGCGCGAAGCATTAGTAAACGATGGGAGCATCAACGAATTTTTCGTCTTGTTTTGCAAAATCAGCAGCGAATTAATAGACTCGTCGGACATCAACCATCTCAAAGTTTTGACGAGTGCAAGGGACGAATTGGATTCTGTATTGCATCTTCTATGCACGCTTATTGGCTTTTTTGGTAATGACTGTTTGACGTTACTTCCGATTGACGTATTAATCAGTGAATATAATGTTCCGGTCGCATGGGCCTTTGAGCTCTGGAGAAATTTGCTTTCGGATATCAACATTGATACTTTACATCCTCAGATTAAAAAAGCTTTGCCTGAAGGCTACTTAGGGCAGACCCGGTCTGAAATCTTCACCCTCTTTTGGAAAATGAATCTTTATGACTTGAATTTTTCTCCAGAGATGTACGACTCAGAATTAAGCAAACTCAAATCCAGAATACTCAGCTTGAAAGAAGAGTATTCTTTTGCCAGGAAAGACAAGAGTGCTTCGCAGCAATCTCTTGATGTTATGAAAAAAGGTATCGCAGAATTAGAAGCGCTCTCTTTAGCAATTCCGTCTGAAAAAGAAAGTCACAAGAGTCATTCAAAGGTCATAAACGAATATTTTACTACCTTTTTGAATCAGAAAATGACAGTCTATGGCCCCTATGAAGCAAAAAATCTTTTGCAATTATGTGTATTACCTAGAGCTGTACATTCATCTTTTGATGCCATTTACAGTGCTGAGTTCATATTTCAGCTCCACAAAACAGGTGTATCTGGATACTCCTTGATGACAACTTTAGATGTAATGTTTGAAAATCGCGTGTTTTTCGCTACTTTGTTTACATCTACCCCTTTGGAAGCTGAAAATTTGGGCATATTTGTTTCTGCTATCTTGAAAGAACTAAATTTGTGGACTGAAGAGAAGATGTTTTCAAAAATTTCACAAGTCAAGCATTTGTGGAAAGAGGGCTGCGCTGGGCATATGACCTACTCCAGTTTTAAGAAGAGTATATTTGATTATCATACTCTACTTCTAAATGACGTTTCAAGAGCTTTGAAAGTAACGACATACATGTCAAGAATGAATGCTATTACTTTCTTGAAGAATCTTTTGGGTGTTTATCCAATTGTTGAAGATCACTGTGAGGCAATCATTGAACTCATCGATGATATCACCCATAATGAGACACGAGATGATTTAAAATTGTCTTCTAGTGCGTTAATTGGACATGTTAAATCACGCAAAAACTCATGGGTTCATCTTTGGGATTTCATTGATTTAGATGAGAGCGAAAAAATCATTCAAATTCAAAAGCGTAAAAAAATTCAGGATTGCGAAGATCGGAGGCTGGCGGAAGAGGCAAGAAAGAAGTCCGAATTGCAAAGACTCGAGGAGAGAAAATCACAAAAAGAAGAGCAATATAAGAAGAACGTCGAGAAAGCTGAGTCACAAGAAGGACCACTCCCTCCGTCTATTTCCTATGATGATCAAGACAGGCCAGCTGCAAGGTTCCAGTCTCGAAACATTGAAGTTATTAAAGGAAGGTATGATAGCTATTCGTCTTCTTCAGATGCATCCACAGGTGTTGTCAAGAACAGCGGAAAACCTGCAATAGCAGTGAGTGCTAAGCCTCTAGTAGATTCATCCAAGGAGCAAAAGAATATTGAACCCACCGGACCTGTGAGTACAAAGACCCGCCACAGCACTTCTGATGAAGAACTCAAATCCAAAGAACCAAACACGCACGGCGGGCTGTCTGATGACTTATTTCAAGGAAAAACTGAAAGGTTAAACCAAAACAAAGACAATGCCCCTCTGGAGAAATCTCAGCTCAAAACTCGACTTGAGCAAGCCAGAAAGGAATACAGCTCAAAAGCCAATGTTGACACACGCGATGCTACGAATCCAAGAGCCAATGCTGAAAGACGCGACACTTCGAATCCAAGAGCCAATGTCGACACACGCGATGCTACGAATCCAAGAGCCAATGCTGAAAGACGCGACACTTCGAATCCAAGAGCCAATGTCGACACACGCGATGCTACGAATCCAAGAGCCAATGTCGACACACGCGATGCTACGAATCCAAGAGCCAATGTCGACACACGCGATGCTACGAATCCAAGAGCCAATGCTGAAAGACGCGACACTACGAATCCAAGAGCCAATGTCGACACACGCGATGCTACGAATCCAAGAGCCAATGCTGAAAGACGCGACGCTACGAATTCAAGAGTTTCTGATCGGCAAGGGAGCTCGACAAATACATCACGATCTACGACTCCGATTGTGTCAGGACACACTCAGACTGCTCCATCTTCTTCTTCCTCCTCTAGACAATCAGGTCTCGCTAAAACAGGTGGAAATGAAGATCTGGGTCCTTCTCGAACGGCATCTCCGAACACATCAGTGAAGTCATCATCTACTAGTGTGAGATCTGCAAACATGCCCAATAAAAGACCGTCTTTACCCCCTCAGGTGGCACCGAGAGATGGTAAGTTCATATCACGCTTCTCCAGCGAGAACAAATCCTCACTATCACTGCAACAAGGTACAAGAGGCCCATCTCGTGCTTTGCATCAGCCCTCGGGACCATCGGGCAAGAACCGGTTACCATTGCCACCACAGCAGCCTCCAAGGGACAAATCTTCCTTTATTCCTTCTTTAGATTCTAGAACACATAAGGCTTCAGCTATGGCTGATGAAAGGAATTCAACGAAGAGGTTTGTTGGACGCGACAGAAGACCCAGTGGCGACCCGCTTCCGCCACCTTCTTTGCCACCCCCAACCCGTGCGGAATCCTCCAATAGGAACGGGCCGTGGGATAGAAAGAGGAAATTTGAAGGAGGAGGTCGAAGCTCTGATAAGAGACTGAGGTATTGATGTGCAATTTGACATTGATTCTGTTAGTATGCTTTTATGTCTTGAACTTTGATACCTAATTTGGTCTCGAATTTAAAAAAAAATTAAGTTAGTCCATCAAATTGGCTTTTGAATGGCAGTCTGATCCTGCCGTTTTTACGTAATGGGTGGAATACATAAAGAAAACCATAATTTTTCATTAAAAAGTATATTCACGTCGTTGATTTGTCGACTTATTCTTCGGAATAATCAGTATCGGAAATGTCAGAAAAGTGATCGACGCTCTGACTTTGTTTTTCGTTGTGTGTTTTCTGGGCGGCTACTACCCTACTGATCGAATTTTCTTCTTCCTCTAGTCTTCGTAAAATCTGATCTGCCTTTTGTGCCTCCATATTGTGGCGCTGAATATGCTTTCTGAATGCATGTTGTCTCACATACTTCCGTTGGCAATTCCCTCGTGGACATGTGTAAACTTTTTGGTTCAGGTTCATCACCAAGCTGACTATCGATCTCCTCTCCGGCGAAAGCATCAAATCATCTGGAAGAGTAATCTTTCGTTTTTTAGAAGCCACTGATGACGTATTCTTATTGGTATCTTCATCAGATTCATTCATAACATGAATGCTCTCCATCGATTCGGGTTTTAGGTCTGCGTTTCTCAACATGGTTTCCATGGACTTTGCGCTGTGTGCTTTTTTCAGCAAAAACGATGCAAAATGATTCTCAGGATCCTTCAAATTCGAAGGAATATGATCCCCGTGGAATTCCTCGTAGTGCTTGAAGAGATCTTCTTTGCTCACGAATTGACTGATTGTATCGCATAACTCACAGTGAAACAATGGTGTATTTCTTTCATTAGTTGTGTGGGTTAACATATGCGTCGCAAGCGCTTTATTTCCGATGCAGACCTTATGGCAAATCCCACATGTAAGATTCGGGTGAACTGTCTCCATATGATTCTTTAAAGTACGCTCATTCTTGAAGGTGTGAAAACATCCGGGATGCACACACAAAAAAGGTGATACCTCTCCATGGTGTTTGAGCTTGTGCTTATTTAGCGATGGCTTGTTGGGGAAGCATCTGTTGCAATGATCACACGTGAGAGATTTTTCATGATCCATTCTCTCATGATGTTTGAGACTCTGCCACGCGTAGAAAGCCTTATCACAACCTTCAAACGTGCACTTGAAGCTTTTGGTATGAGTAGCCTCATGCCGCCTGAGTCGCTGTATTGATGTCAAGCCTTTGCCGCAAACAGGGCACTGGTATGGCTTGTCTTCATTTTGTAAATGAGACAAGAGATGTGTTTCAAGATGAGACTTTCTAAAAAAGGCACTATCGCAATTGTCATTTGGACATGCAAATGGGCGCTCGTTTGAGTGAGTGCGCTGGTGCTGTCGTAGAAGTGAGGGGCGGTTGTAAGCTTTATCGCATCCTTCTTCCGGACAAATGTGTTTTTTAACTCGCACCGAAGGCATGTATTGAAGTTATGTTACTGCGCGATGCCTAAGATGGCGATGTCCTAATTTCGCGATATAAATACGCTGAGTGCACCACGCGTTCTGCGAGCCTGGTGCGAATCTACCTGCAACGATCTACCTGCAACGATTACCCGAATCTCGCATCCTTTCCCGGTAATTGTTGCACCATTTGACCCTCTTTTCATTTGTGGGTCCGGTCTGCCTTCTCCCAAATATGTGGATCATAACATGTAAGGAGTCGATAATCAACATTCCATAGCATGGTTTTATTTACCTGTACCTCGTGGCAATCTCAAATTAGGGCTATTGCTTGAGTTCTAAGTGGAGATTTTCCGGTCCATTTTGGGAAACTCATGCATAAAAAATAAACCATATATTCATTTTAATCGAAAGTCACTAATGAGCACTTCCCCCTTTCTCTTTCTTCGTGGGATTCCGGGAACTAACTACATGCAATAGGCAATAAGGAGGCACATGGCCACCCATTGTCTATCGATATTAAGGAAAGTGAGAAATAAGAGCGTATAATAAATCATGCATCAGTTATCGGGGCTTCAGTGACCCTATTGCCCACCACCTTGAGGTTTGATTGTAAGGAATTAGCCACTCCTATATATATATATATAAATATATATCCAAAGTGCTTAGCTATCGCAACTTACCCGCGATCGCAAATTGAAGGTGATGCGGCATCACAACTCACAGGGGAAAAAAACAATTCTATAATTAATCAGAAATAATCTACCACCAAAGTTTTATATATATTTCTAGCCCTCACCGTATATTGGAATTCTTAACTGAGAGACCAGATACCCGAACTTTTCATGAAGATCCTCAGAAGAAGTGACTGCTCTTAGATGAGGTCCCTAAACAATATAGCAAAACATTACATAAATGCGGATACCAGCATAAAAAATGTCTTTAGATCTAAATGTATCTGTAAATGTTGATGTTTCTTTGTGCAGATCTGGTATACATACATTATATAACATGTATCTGTTGAGAAATATAAGAAATCCGCGATAGTTTAGTGGCTAGAATTACCGCTTGTCGCGCGGTAGACCGGGGTTCAATTCCCCGTCGCGGAGCTTTCTTGCGCAGCTGGTTTAGTGGTAAAATCCAACGTTGCCATCGTTGGGCCCCCGGTTCGATTCCGGGGCTGCGCATTATTTTTGGATTAGTTTATTTTTTCATCACAGTGTAAAGGCTTAGAAACTGGGGGTGCAATTAAGGACCCGCGCAATACGAGGCGTTCATCCTGATCGTGTTTGGAGCTCCGTGTCGCACATTATAATTTCCTGTATGCAAAGTAAAATTCCTGCAAACCGTGGTTAAGAATAGAACAAAATTCTGAGGGCAGCCGCTTGATCTCTCAAAGAATTTTGTTGTCCATTGAAGAACAACTAACCACCGCATCTCGTACCGCTAAATTATAAAGCTTTTGAAGTTGCTGCCACTTGATCTATACATTTGCCCTAAAACTAAGTCCCTGTGTTTTTCGTTGGCTGTTGATCACAGCAAAACCTTTTTGTGAGAGCCCACTACAGAAATCGAACTACACAGAAAAAAAACAATACGAAGGAAAAAAAGCTACTTCTAATCATGTCCATCACAACCGATTTGTTGAGCGCGTCCTTAAGCTTTATTCCTAGGGAAGATTTGCCTCTGGTGACCACTGGCACGACTACAAGTTCCACATCCTCAACATCTTCCAGTTCGTCGAGCTCTTCTTCAAGCATTGCTCTGATTACTCTGAGTTCAACCTCGTCTCTGACGGGAATGCCCACCGTCGATACGAGCACTAGTACAAGTACATCGACGCTGAGTTATACTACACCTTCAATGGTAGTGCCCTCAACCAATGGAAATCCTTACATAATTAGAACTTCGCTGCCTCTGGGTACTGTGTTTATTGCCGTTGGTAGCATTGTCATTGCTATATTGCTCGGATTTGCCCTCTTTCATTTGATCAAGTCGTTCTCTGCTTCTTCGTTGGCCAAAAAGACGGTCAACAACGAAAAGCTGGCCCATCAAAAATTTGCCTATAACAATAACGTTGCGTACGGAAACCCTGGATTTTTTGAAGGCACTGAGTATAAGGGATCTGTTTCCAAATTGCCTCTTGTGAATGGCTCGCAATTTCTGTCTGGAATGGCAGGTGGTCTTGGAACCGAATACTCAAGTTCTGGAATCTCAGATAGTGAGCGTGCAGCTTCTCGGCAAGATTTGACAAATATGTTCATCTCTCCAACCAAAGAAATGACCAGCAACCGTGCTGCTTCTCATAACTTTAGCAACTCTGTCACTAGCTTGTCGGTATATGGCAGATCGTATCCGGATTCCGGACATGGGATTTCACCGAATAAGAATCCATCCATTGGAACGAACTATTACATGAATGACAGTATCAATAATAGTGAGTATAACTTGGCTCTGGAAACCAACAGCTCTGCAGCTGCTGGTGAGAGAAAGCCAAGGAATCCAATCCCAAGTATGTATTTGGAGGATTTGATCGACAATTGATACTCGAAAGTGTGAGAATTAAAAGACACGTGTGAAGTTTGATATCAGCGTTAGTACATCAGATAGGCTTACAATGCACGAAAAAAAAAATACCAGACTTGTTTTGGAGCCGAAGAAAATGTATAAATGGCTTAAATGGGAACATATATATTTCTTGTCGCTCGTGCAAAGCGCGCTCTTATCGCGTCCTCGACAATTTTCAGACCTAACCAGCTCATGTTTTTCCGCAGAAGTTTTCAGATTTCTACCATCCAACGATTAAAGTCCGATGTGCTTCAGCAGCTTGAAAATATAAAGGGACATCATGTTCCCGACTTACCTGTCGCAAAGTCAATTGCATTATCGTCGCAAGATCTCAGTGGAAAGATCTGTATTGATGACTCAAAGTCCCCGTTAGTTTTGATTCACGGCTTGTTTGGAGCAAGACAAAACTACGCTTCCGTGGGCCGCAGAATATCAGCGCTATCCAACCGCCAAACACTTGGAATCGATATGAGGAATCATGGCGCTTCAGGACATGTGTTCCCCCACGACTATGCTCACATGACTAGAGACACGATCAGGTTTATCGAAACCCTCGATAAAAAAGTGGTCTTGGCAGGACATCTGATGGGGGCAAAAGTCGCTATGTTGGTGGCACTTCAGCGGCCTGAATTAGTTGAGAAACTTATAGTTATCGATAATTCCCCCATAGCAGAAGGTCTTGATTTCCGGTTTACTCGGGACCTCCTTGCTATGTGTCGAGTCGAGCAAGAGTTGCATTTGCATGGATCTACTCAATCGAATCTATTAAGAGACGTAGATCGTATAATGGCAGTATACGAACCAGATGCACTTGTACGAATATTCTTGGCGTCGAATCTAAAAAGGCTTTCTAAAAGATCAGATAATTCTGAAAAGGTCAAATTTCGCGTGCCAGTTATGAATTTTGTGAAGCATGATGTATTGGCAAAAATGGGAGAATGGCCTTCAGATCTTGTGCGGCACCGTACATTCAATAAACCTGTTCTTGTCATGCGTGGTCTTGATTCAGACTTCATAACGGATGAACACATGAAATCTCATTTCCCCATTTATTTTTCCTCTTTTGAAACCGCTGATTTCAAGTGTGGACATTGGCTTGTAAGTGAACAGCCAGAGAGATTTGTACGAGAGACATTACAGTTTCTAGGAGATGTTTGAGCTGAACGTGCGCCTCAGGAATTGTAGTTTCCACCACAAAATGCCTAATATACTTCTCGTAAGCTTCAATGGATGTGAATTAGATACTAGAGTCTCATTGCTTGTGAGTCCCTAATTCATAGCTAGCTGGGTTCTTACTCTGGAACTATTATATGTTCAGAGACTGTTGCAACTCCAATTTCACACCCATTTTATAGACTGATGCAAAAATATTCTTCTTTCCGGTGGAATGCACTGAAAATATAAAAATTGTATTTCCATATTTAAACTCAGAAACAGTTGTTAGCAACTGATACCGATTTTTTCTGCAATATACACCGAGATTTAGTTGATGCAATAACGATGAGTACGATCTGTCATCACGTTCTTGCGAAGCATGGAAGACGTTAGAACTCTGCAGTGCGCAACATTTAGTAAGCAGCCAGGACGTTTGGTTTTACATGCACTCACGAGCGCAATCCATTCTCCACCATCTCCCTAATTATTAATAGGTGTTGATTTTGCGAAAGCAGTATAAAAGCCAAGCATAATCACTACCAGCAGACTTTAAAAAAAAACACTTGTAACATAATAAACAAATAACTCACAATGGTCTCCAAAATTATTCTTGAAACTCCCCCAACTAAGGAAGTCAACTTGACTTGGGGCCAAAACGACTCTACCTTCAAGATTGTTGATGCTAATCTTTCAGCGATCAAGGACGGCGAGTTGAGAGTTAAGGTTTTGTATCTTTCTAACGACCCTACCCAAAGAATGTGGATATCTGCCAATCAAGACCCTAAGAGACAATACTTGCCCCCTATCTTGAAGGGCGATGCTATTAGAACTTTGGGTTTGGGTGAAGTTCTCGAGTCCAAGTCTGACAAGTACGCCAAGGGGGATGTCGTCAGCGGTGTGTTCCACTGGGGTGACGAGGTTGTGATCACTGAGGAGAGCGTCAGTGCCAAGGTCGACAAGTCGCTCCCATATGAGTGGTACTTGTCAGCTATTGGCCTCACTGGTTTGACCGCCTACTTTGGCTTGAAGAAGGTTGGACAGTTCAAGGAAGGCCAGAGTGTACTCGTATCCGCTGCTTCGGGTGCTACAGGCTCCATGGTTGTCCAGCTTGCCAAGCATTTCTTCAAGGCCTCTAAGGTTGTTGGCATTGCAGGTTCTGATGAGAAGTGCAAGTGGGTCGAGTCTGTGGGTGCTGATCTTTGTGTCAACTACAGAGATGCTGACTACAAGAAACAGATTGATGAATTCATGGGCGAAGACAATTTCGACGTTTACTACGACAATGTGGGCGGTGACATGTTGGACTATGCGTTGTCTCGCACCAAGAGATACGGTCACGTCGTTGCCTGTGGTGCTATCTCCGGCTACAATGACAAGTCTAAGATGAACGTTACTGCGTGGGGTGAGATTATTAGTAACCGTTTGAACGTCCAAGGCTTCATTGTCTTCGACTTCTTTTCTGACTTCCCAGAGGCCGTCCAGGATATTGTTTCCGTTATCAAAAGTGGAAAAGTGACCCCAGAGGATGGTGTTCACGTGGAGGATATCTCGAAGGCCGAAAAGCCTCTCGAAAAGGTTCCTGAAGTCTGGTACAAATTGTTTACTGAGGAAAAGCCAAAAGGAAAGTTGTTGACTAAGTTGGCCTAAGTCGTGAACAAATAAGGCATTTTAAATAGTATTCTGAGATGAACCGAAAATTAACAAATATAAATATATGACATTATGAGGCAGAGTTCTTTTTTTCAATGTAACGACTGAGTGTTGAGCCCATCCAGAGGTAGTGGTCTCGAAACGTTGCTAGTGAAAATTATGCGCATTCACAGTTCTTGAACAGGAGCTTGGCAATTAAGGAGTAAACTACGCGATCCGAAGAGGCCTTCCCAGTTTCCCTTTGGTCATCTAATTTGTGCTATCAGGGAATCTAAATCTTATGCTTCAAGTACGCCCATGTCCTTCGCCGCAGTAATTATATGAGCGTACAAAACTAGGGTGAGCAAATCACACTCAAAAGTATGACACTGTTTCTGTATCTATAATACAACGAGTGGAAAAATTGAAGAAAGATAAAATTTGTTTGGGAACAATCCTATCAGGAAGACTGTTTGATTTCAGCATCAAACATACACTTTCTCAAGGTCGGTTTTACATATGCGCAACACATTTTGGGTCACTTCGTTTCGAGTATCTACTGGTGCCACCTTCTCCGTATTTTACTTATTCCCTTTATTTGTAATGACCCGTGGAAATTATTTAATGTATAGTCCCTCATTGATCCCCATTGAGAAGGTGGAGACAGTCTACAATACAACATTCGCACGAACCATCTTCTTTGATACGAAAGAAAAAAAACCATTCACCCTGTTTTTATCTGATTTGTTATTTTTTGGCAGGAGGTATATCGTAGAATATATTTTTGAGACGGGTGCATAGCCTAAAAATTCCTCCAGTTTTCTGGAGGATGAAAAATAGGAAGCCCGTCGTTTTCAAAAGCAACTCTTGGGAGGCAATTTCTTAGTGTACATGATGCGAGTAGTGAAGTCACCGCGAAAGCCATGTATATAAGAAGCCACCTCTGCTCGCCATGACTCGTTAAGTCATAATAGTTCCTTCGAACAAAACCAATTAGTGTACGATAAGAAAAAACAAAAGACTGGCAATAATTATCAAACATGTCCGAGTTTGCGCCCCCTAATGCCCAAGGCGAAGATTTGTCTTTACCCAAGGCTACTGTGCAGAAGATCATCGGCGAAGTGTTACCGAAAGACATAGCGATATCCAAAGAGGCGAGAGAAGCCATCACAGAATGCAGCATAGAGTTCATCATGATCTTGTCTACTCAGCTGAATGATATTGCCGAAAAGGAGGCCAAAAAGACTATTGCATCCGACCACGTCATAAAAGCTCTTGACGAATTGGGCTTTCATAACTACTTGGATATAATAAATCGTGTTTTGGACGAGCATAAAGAGCTCTTGAAAGGTAAAGAGCGCAAGAATAACAAGTTTCTTAATTCAGGATTGTCGGAGGAGGAATTGTTGAAACAGCAAGAAGAGTTGTTCAAGAAATCTCGCGCTAGGTTGCAGAGCACTGGTTCACCTAGCAATGAAATCAAACAGGAGATGTAATGTGGAAGTTCTATGTATGTTATGTATAATATAAAGTCATTTGAGGATCTCAGTACTAGTGATTTATAAGAGTCACAATTTCAGGTTTTAGTTTATCAATCTGACTTCATTCAACACCGTGCAAGGCTTTTTTTAGCGGCATTTACTTTTTATGCGACCATCACTTTGATTCCGATTGATATTGATACATTCCGGTAGCCACGGCATAGTTTTTTTTATAAAGAGGGTGTTCACCGGCCTTGATTGCCCAAGTGTGGAAATGCCACCTTCCATCATCACTTCTGAAAGCTCTAGCCCAAGATCAGCTCATAAATTATGATGACAACATTTATGAAAATTAAAGGAAACCGCAAAAGTGTTCTAATGGCACTTATGAGGGTAATTAGCCTCGACTTGATAGAAACTTCATTTGAAGAAGCTGGCGCAAACTGAGACAGAAACTGCCCATGCTGTTGAATGGCAGAAGTGCCCATTCCAATCCTGTTGAGGAACCTATCTTCACTTAAAACGGCTAGTCCATTGATGCAGAGAATTATCACATAAAACAATTTGCCGAGGCCGAACATAATCTCGTGGTTGTAGGTTGATGCCAATCTTGCCTACAGGCGTTGATCGAGTGAGCATGGGGACCCTTACCTCTGAGCCTGTGCTTCGGTACGGGTGATGATGAGATGATTTTGTGACCAAATTCTTAAGTTTCTATGGCTACCTCTTACTTATTCCTTGCTAAAATACCTCCCCCAATAAACAAGACTTTTTGTTCCTATTTTTAGCCTTTTTATCTCGTATCTCTAAAGGCGATCATCACTGTTTGGACTGTGAAATTTGGAAACAAGCAACTATTATTGAGAAATTATTTACATCACTCACTGCATACAAACATATACTCTATGATTATGTCAGGTAAAAATCCAAAATTGCAAATTGCTTCCACGAAGAAAAAGCAGGCGAAATAGGAGATTATAGCTGTGAGTAAAAAGTATATAGATCACACTTTTCAGATATTAGGGGCTAGGAGTGCTACTTTAAGCTGGGAGTAAGCTATACGCGTGAGGCTAGCCTAGCAGCAAACGATACTTCACGAGTTAAGCTGTAAATGTAAAAGAGAGATAAAAAGGCGTCACTTCTGGACCCACAAGCTATAATGAGGTTTCAATATGCATGCTTATGCATGCTTGCACACCTGAGAACATTAAAAAGTACACAGTAGTACATTAAAATGAATCAAGTAGCGGTACTCAACAGCTCACTGGGATTAAACCAGTGGTACGCGCACGCCCGGATATGCTAATACTCACATTTTTCTTTACGATTTTTTTTTCAACCCAAGTTGACAAAAAGCATACTCAATTATATTCAGCTTGCGGTTAACAAGAGTCTCAGATATGGACAAGGAAACTCTTCTCAAATCCCTTGCGGGTACTTTGGATGCCAGTTTCCAAGTCAGGAAGCAGAGCGAGGAGCAATTGAAGTTCTTCGAGGAGATGCCGGGATTCACGGCGTATCTTCTTACACTCATCACTGACTCTGACATTAATCTAGGTGTTCAGACTTCAGCGGCCATTTTCTTCAAAAATAGAATCAATAACTTCTGGGTTGTACCTGAGCTTAAAACCATTACAACAAGACACATTCAGGAGGCCGAGAAGGCGACAATCAAAAACGAATTGATTGAGGTATTGAGCCAGACATACAAAAATACCCAGTTGAGAGTACAATTGTCTACCGCTATCAATTATATCTTGAACGCAGAAAAATGGGATGAGCTCGTCGGGGTCACGAGGAGGTTGCTCAGCGACACGTCCAATATTGATCATGTATTTACTGGCTTAATCTGCTTATTCGAGTACACCAAGAATTACCGGTACGCGGGCTTGGATGCTCCAAATTTCAAAAACATCATTTTAGATGAGGTCACAGATTCTATGTTTCCTATTTTGGAGACCTTGACATGTAACTTATTGAACGAAGATTCTGCCACAGCGGACGAAATGTTATACTTGATCATGAAAATTTTCAAGTTTGCTACATACTCCAACTTTCCACCATACCTAGAGAATCATGCAAATTTGGGAAAATGGTGTCAATATCATCTTATGCTCATCAACAAGCCTTTACCCGTATCTGTCACTAGAGTTGATGTTGAATCGAGAGTATTAAGTCCTCGGGTGAAGGCAGTCAAGTGGGCATTCGGAAATATACACAGGCTTTTATCGCGCCATGGAGGTGGCATTAACACCAAAGACAAAAAGAGTGGTTTTGTCAGCTACTTTTTGTCTCATTTTGTCCCAGAGATCTTAAATGCGTACTGGACAATAATTGAAAGATGGACCACGAAAGAATTGTGGTTGTCTGAAGCCTCTTTATATCATTTGATTGCGTTTTTGGAACAAATTATCGAAACTCCAGCCTATCCTTTACTAGAGGATAAATTAGAAGCTGTCGTGGCTCATGTTCTCATGCCAATGTTAAATTCGTCTCAAGAAACAATTGAATTGTATGAAGATGAGCCAGAGGAATACATCAGGAGATTCTATGATGTGAGCAGAGAAAACACTACAGCCGACACCGCTTCGGTAAATTTTCTATTTAGATTGTCCTCAACGAAATTTTCCACGTGTGGAACTTTATTGCTCACTTTGATAAACAATGTTTTTCAAAAAAGAGCATCCGACAGAGACAATCTAGAAATTGCTATGCAAACCGAAGGTGCTCTCCGCGTGTTGGCCACTATTTCTTACAGGTTGGACAAGAAAACTAGTCCAGTACATGGTCAAATTGACCTGCTCATTCACTCCGTAATTTATCCGGAACTCTCTCAAAATACTATCGAAAAGACTCCCTGGCTCACTGCCAGGGCATGTGACACTATAGCAATTTTTGTGCATAAGTTCAATGATCAAGTTGTGTTGCAAGACATCTTCCACGGTGTTGTGACCTGTTTTCAGCACCAGGAACAATTTCCAATTCAGTTGACTGCCATAGATGCTTTACGCACTTTGGTTGAAGAAGAATACGTGGCCGAAAGGATCGCTCAACAAGCACCCCAACTAATGGGGACATTGCTTGACCTTTCTAAAACCTTTGAGAGTGACACCTTGACCTCAGTAATGGATGTGTTCGTGACTAAATTTGCTGCCAATTTAGAACCATACGCGAATGAGTTGTCTTTTCGGTTGGTTGAGCAATTTCTCAAGTCAGCGCAAGAAATTTTGGAGCAAATGTCAAATGGTGGAAATCCTGACATTGATAAAGAGTATCAAGCTGCCGGCATATTGAATACTTTGACATCATTGGTTGTGTCTATGAGCTCGTCCCCAGATGTCTCGGCTAATTTGGAATTAGTGATCAAGGACGTCGTGAAGCTTATTTTGGAGAATTCCATGCTCATGTTCTTGACTGAAGCATTGGAAATGGCTGAATCCATTTTGTACAGCACTAACAAAATGAGCTCTGCAATGTGGGAGATTTATCAAGACTGTCTTGATGCTTTTGACACATATGCATTTGACTACTTTGATACTTTTCAACCATTTTTTGAGTCAGTAGTGAGATCTTCATTTGTCAATGAGGAAATTACCATTGAAAGTCCCCATGTGCAAAGTCTATTCAAAGTTTGTTTCCAAGTATTGCAAGGGGATGTTGATCCAGTCTTTGCTCATTATGCGTTTGAATTAATGGAGTTTTCTATTTTGAGTTTAGGGCATAAATTTGTACCATTTATCCCCAGGTTTTTGCCGGAAGTTTTTACAATTTTCACAACTTTGGAGTCAGAAGATGCGTTTGATGGACACATGTTGCACCATTTATCGATTCTCAAGATATTTTTTGCATGTTTATTCGTCGAACCATCTTACACCTTGCAGTTTTTGAACGAGAATCAATTTACGAGCACTTTCTTCAAATTGTGGATTAAGTATGGCGACGAGTTCCAGAGTGTTTATGGCTGCAAGCTCCAAATTTTGGCAGCATTGGCGATCGTGGTAGATGCGCCACTAAATGTTTTACCAGGCGAGGATTTGGTTGGTGAAACTGTTGACTTAATCATTTCCAACTTGGAGCACTTACCTCATGCGATAAGAGCAAAGCAAGAGCTTATCGATAGAGAGAGTGGTGTAAAGATTAGCGCGAGAGACTATCAAAATGAAGAGGATGGAGACGATGATGACTTCTACGATGAAGATTTGGAGGCTGACGAGGCAGAGTTGGAGGCTCTAAAGGCAACCCCAATTGACCCTATCAATGTTTACGAAGTTTTTGCAGAGAAGGCGACGGCTGTGCAACAAGTTGATCCTTCTCGATATCAATTGGTATTCGGAAATTTGGATGATTCACAAAAGGAAGTTGCACTTAGAATCATTCAAATCAACCAACAACAAAAAAATGCAGCAGGTCAAAGTGCTTGAGGGACCAGTACTGTATATAGACACAATTTTAGGAGGACTGAACCTTAGGCCATGCTCCATCATCAGTCGAAGGTCACCGCCATTCCCCGAATCACTACGATAACTGGTTCAATCTGCTTGCCCAATAAATCACAGTAGAAACTAAGGAATATGTTTTCAGGCTTCGGAACCAATTTTTTCGGTGGCGCTTCCTTTGCCCCCATAAATTCCAAATTCGAGGATTACTTTAGATGTTATCCAGTGGCAATGATGCCAGACAATGTTAGAAAAGATGACTCTAACTATGGCGGCAAGATATTTCTTCCATCTTCAGCGTTGAATAAGCTTACAATGCTTCATATCAGGTATCCCATGTTGTTCGAGTTGACAAATGAGGCTGAGAATTTGACTTCCCATAGTGGTGTGTTAGAGTTTGTTGCTGAGGAAGGAAGAGCGTATCTTCCACAATGGACCATGGATACCTTAAAGCTACAACCAGGGTCTTTGATCAAGATAGCAAGCTGCGATTTGCCAAACGGTCAGTTTGTGAAACTCGAGCCGCAATCTGTCGAGTTTTTAGACATCTCAGACCCTAAAGCCGTTCTTGAAAATGCTTTGCGAAAGTTCTCTACATTGACAGTCGACGATGTCATAGAGATAGACTACAATGATACTAGGTTTGGAATCAAAGTACTAGAAGTCAAGCCAGAGAGCACAAATAAGGGAATTTGTGTCGTTGAGACAGATTTAGAAACAGACTTTGCTCCACCGGTTGGATATGTTGAACCAGAGTACAAACCAAAATCTTCGAAACCTTCTGCATCTCCGATAGATCCGAAGAAGGTGAATAGGAGTGCTGGAGCAGCAACAATGGCGCATTCCATTGGATATGCAAAGATCGTCCATGAAGGAAATGATCGGAACGAGTACCGGGGTACGGGAAAAAAGCTTTCTGGAAAAGAAGTAGAAAAGCAGGAAACTAAGAGAATAACCATCGATGATTTGGATCCCAATGCCACACCTGTTGAGTTAAACTTGCCAGAGAATCAAATTTTTTTAGGGTGGCCTGTGGTGCTACCTGCTTTCGAAAAAGATGAAGAATCCAAACCTTTGGTGTCCTACCAGGGTGAGGGTAGATCCCTTAGGCAAAGCAAGAAGCGAAGCACAGCTGCAAGTGTCAGTGGGCATGAGCTGTTGAAAAATCATTCAAGAAGTCCGGACTACATTGAGATTGATGACTAGTCTGGCGTGGCGCGTTTAGGTCATAAATATTATACAAGTCTATTGAGTTGTTGATGGAAGAAAGACATCGTTGTTTTGCTCCAAGGCTCTGTCAGTATGATAGACGATGTCGGTAGACTCCCATGGGTAAGCAATCCAGCAGTCAGGAACCGTTCTTGCTGCAAAGTAGTTGCCAGTTTTCATGATGTCATCAGGCAAATCGGCCTTCTTGGTTTTGATCTTGTCATGAAGTACAAACACACCAAACTTCGTGTTGAGAGGGTCGGCACCAAGAGCAGCAGCTTGCTCAGACACATCTTTTTTCAACTCAGACACGGCATAGTGTAAGGTGGTCCTGGTATCGTCGACCTCATCGATGATCAAAATGTTTTTGTTGACTAAGTCAATTTTTGACTGCGCATAATCAATCCACTGGGTTCTGACAACCTGAGTACCGACAGTTTCTACTTGAGTACCGACAGTGCCGATATCCTCATAGAGGGAAAGGATGATAGCCATGATTCTGATGTTTGGCTGACCTGGCTCTTTTAAAAATGTTCTCAACATACGAGCAGGAATGAAACCGCCTCCACCAATAGCGATGATCAAGTCAGGCTTGAAAGCTTTGATTTTCTCAGAGGTTTCTTGACATAACTGGTGGATGTTGTTGTACGAGATGTACATTTTGGAGGCCTCAACGTCAGCAGAATCCATTGTGTTGAGTTTTTATTTCGTTTACGTAACTATTGATCCTGGCAACCCTGTATGGCTGATCGATCGATACCCAGATATGGAGGTAAAAAAATCCCGATGGGGAGATGAGGTTAAATACATGCTGAGTTCGCGCAACCCTCACCTCTCTCCCGCGGAAACGCCGCGGCACTGGCATACAATTTGATTTGTGCCATGCGCATAATTACCGGAAACAGTTATATTTTAGGAGTTGAATCATTTTGAAATTGTACCAATAGGATTTTTAAGGTCATTAAAAGGCAATATTTCAATAGCTTACAGTTGAAACTAGTCACTATGAAATAATTGAGTCATCGGCATTTCCGACGACACGATGGTATATGCAGTCCAAGAAATATTATGGCACCGTATAGTAATCGGGATTTGGCATCAGAACCAAGCACCCTTTTCTGTAGATCAAAAAGATAAGAAGATTGTTGATATTTTTTTTTTTCTCTTTCGATAAAAAAACATTTAATTTGCTTCTTACCTTCAACTACGATAGTGACACAACCTACAATATGTACACACTGAAGCAATGTTTCCGAGAAGTGAGGTGAACTGGTCAAAGGGGGGGTACAATTCGAAACTGGCCATGATACCTCCTGTTATATATGGCTTTGCGTCAAGAAATCTGCAATTCAGCTTTAATTACGCAAAAAAAATTATATGAGCAGTTCGCCCAGACCTGAAAAGGATTAAAAAAAAGAAATACGGAGCTCTCCCAAAGCCTGACTGATATTTCGAGATAAGGCAATGCAAAAGCGGAAAATATTTTTTGATTTACAATAAAGTATATTTTATACCTTGAAGATTCCAATAAAAGCGTGAAAGCCATGCCTCCTTGCGTACCTTACACCACACCGATCCTTATACGCGTAACTACTTGTAGCAAGTGCGGTTTATTGCGAATTGGAGCGATAAATTGTTTCTGAAAATCGCGTTGGCATCTGCAACGAACCGCCAGGTGTTCTCTCGTCTACTTCCTGCACGTGACCCGACGAAAGTTCTATATTCTCCGCAATTCGTTGCACTTCCATCCCACATATACTCACCAATAACCTAGTATTTCTTTATCAAAACACGTCTATGAAGCTCCTATCGATATGTCTTGCATGGTCGATTGCATCGGCTGCTATTGTTGGCATTGATCTAGGCCACAAGTTCACTAAGGCAATGATGGTCGCCCCAGGGATTCGGTTCGAGATAATTCCAACGGATGGGGGAAACCGAAAAGATCTTTCTGCCATCTTTGTTGACCCAAAAGTATCACAAGGGCTGCTCGAAGACGCTGAAAGAGCATATGGGTCTCAAATA
Source organism: Metschnikowia zobellii (assembly GCA_939531405.1). Taxonomy (NCBI): domain Eukaryota; kingdom Fungi; phylum Ascomycota; class Pichiomycetes; order Serinales; family Metschnikowiaceae; genus Metschnikowia; species Metschnikowia zobellii. The sequence goes on along the minus strand of OW618031.1, from coordinate 195,435 downwards.
GGCTCTCTTTGCTCGAGATCACCGGAATCGTGTGCCGCAAATTTGAAGTCTTTGCTTGGCAAAAGTACCAACGATTCGTGGGTCGAGGCCTACTTGGAACAAAATCCCCACTTTAAAATTGTTCCAAATAGCAATCGTTCCAACGCAATTTCATTCGAGTTGGGTAGCTCCGGAGAATCTTTCATTTTCTCAGCCGAGGAGCTCGCGGCTATGTCACTTGCTGACTTGAAAGGACGCGTGCTCAAAGCTTTGAACCAGCACCCTCAAGCCAGAGCTATTGCTGAAGATGTTGCTATATCTGTTCCACCTTTCTCTAACCAGATTTCGAGGTTTGCCTTCCGCGATTCCTTGAGTTTGGCCAATTTCTCCTCAGTTTTGGGCTTGGTTGACGAAGGATGTGCAGCAGCTTTAGCTTACGTGTCGGACAAGAAATTCACCCCTGAAGAATACAATAACCAGACGGTTTACCAGATCATTTATGATATTGGTGCAGGCTCAGCTACCGCGACCTTGTTCTCATTCACTCCTTTCGAGAACAGAACCGTTTTGTTGGACGTCGAGTCCGTAGGCTTCGACGATACACTAGGTGGTGACTTATTGACTCAGCATGTTTTCGAAATTCTTTTTCGCAAGTTCCTCGAGAGTTTTGGTTTAGATGAGGATTTCGAGATGCCGTACAGAGTAGCGGCAAGATTGACCGAGTCTGCTGAAAAGGCCAAGACCATCTTATCCGCGAATACAGATTCGAAAGTTTCTTTGGAGAGCTTTTACAACGATGAAGATTTTAAAACCACAATACTGAGGCAAGAGTTCGAAGATTCGACGTCTGAATTGATTCAACGCGTGAACAAGCCTTTATTGGATGCTTTAAAAAATTCCCCAACGGGCCCAAAGGCGATCTCAGACATCGAGTCAGTCATTTTAAATGGTGGTGCTACCAGAACGCCATTTATCCAAAAGCAACTTTTGAATCTTTTGGGGGAGGGAAAACTCTCCAAGGTCCTAAACTCCGATGAAGCTTGTGCGTATGGAACAACCATAAGAGCATATCAGTTGAAAATGATGACAGGAAGCGGTACTGATATTATTTTGAAAGATCGCATTTTAAACGACTTTGAAATTTCTATTAACAACTCGGAAGAAAGGCAGACTATTTTTCCTAAAGGATCCGTCGCAGGTAGCACTAGTGTGGTAGACTTTGGGAAGGCTACTGGTGACGCAATTCTTATTGGCTTGCATGAAAATGGCAACCTCTATGGGTCATACAATGTGTCTAAAATTTCCTCACGAGCTTCTGACTTGAAATGTTCGGGCGATGAGATAAATTTATGCGGCCAATTCGTGATTGGAGAGGACAAAATCTTTGCCTTAGACAGTTTATATTTGAACTGCAGTGATATCAGGGAGCCAGAGTTGAATGAAGAAATTAGTGATGCGAACAACTCAACCAAGCCCGGTCCTACTACCAAGCAGTCTTTGAAGACTAGAGTGAAGTTGTCGATTCCTGTCGTTACCTTTAAAAATTTACGACCATACACAGTTCCTGAGAAAAAAAAGTTTTTGTCGACCTTGGGCCACTTGAAAAATTTGGAAGAAGAGAAACTTGTCTTCGAACACGAAAAAAACTTGTTGGAGAGTGCTTGCTATAGCTTGAGGTTCTATATTGATGATCACTACGATACTCTTTCAAAGGACCTTGGCGAGGCTGACCTTGATCAGTATCAGAAAGAAGCAAATGAGATGATAGAGTGGGTCGATTACGAATCGGACTCCTCGACTACCGAAGAGATCAGAAACAAATTAGGCAAAGTTCAGGAAACGAGGGAAAAGTTAGAATCTACAGTGAGAATGCAAGATGCTGACTTGAGCTTATCTGCTATCAAAGATTTGTTGGACGAGGGAAACGAACTCACACAAAAGGTTCAAGATAGTTTGTTAGGGTTTGGTACCCAGACAAAGCAAATGAGAGATACATTTGACGCAGATGGATTTGAATTTGAGCCTGAAAACGAAAAAATTATGAAGAAAATTCACGGAGGGAAACTGTCTAATGAACTCGATTTGGAGAAGCGCTTCCTGGACTTAAAGCAGGCTTTGAAAGATTTAGCAAAGATGGCCAGCCTTTCGAAGTCAAAATTTGAAAAGTTAGCCATTCAGACAAGGTTTGCAACTTGTGAGGCAGTCAACACATTGATGAATCATATTGCTAATGATATCGAAGTGCTTCAAAAACAGCACGAGCAACGTTTGTTTTTATTGGACAATAGATTGGGGAAATTGAAGGAGAGGAAGAGGCTGAAGGAGTTGAAGGCTAAATTGAAGGCAGAAAAGGAAAAAGAGAAAGTTTCGGAAGAAGGAAAGCCTGAACTTGAAGAGTACAGCACCCCTCACAACTATACTGAATCAGACAATTCTGATTCAAAACCCCAACCGAGCGCTCAGGAGAGCAGCGTTGGTGAGAATGAGGAAGTCACAGAAGACCTTGGAAACTCGAAGGATAACACAGGCCTGCAAGAACATGACGAATTGTAAAACGAAAAAGAAGTAAATAGAATTTTTCGCTAACCAAACAAAATTAAATATTAAAGTGCTGTTTAATTCCCTGATCGATTCTCTCTGGAAAGCCAGCGCGCGGTGCGACAGTTGAGGTCTTGCAGTCAAACAAAAGGGAAGAGCAGAGCAAAGATCCCACGAGTCTCATCAAGTGACACCGAAAATTAGTGCGTCTGCAATGAGCTACAATCAAAGCTCATATCCAAGAGAAAATAGACTTCATGACTCATCGACTGAGTCTCCCCTGGAATCACAAGGGCAGTCTGGGCATCGGGTCACAATGGCCAGAGAGAGAGAAACGAGAGGATCGGATCTGCGATTTAGAAAAGAATGGAATGGGGGCGGACGCGAACGTGGAAGCGAGTACAAAGGCAGATCTTATAACACTGACTCTATAAGAAGACAGACGAATGATAGAAGACCATACAGGTACGAGAACGAACGGGGATCTCGCGAGACAAGAAGAGAAACTACCATACGGGAACCTCCTGTTGATATGGACGCCAAATTATCAAAAGATGAATTGATAGCAAAGTATGAACGTCGATTAATTGGACTACTACGTGTGCCTACCCTCGACAAATTTCCAGTTTTGGGGAGTCAGTGGGGAATTAAACCCAAGGGGTTTGAAAACGTGACGGCGCAAAGAGCCAAGCTTTCGGGCCTTTTTCCTTTACCAGGATCGCCTCGGCCTGTGGATGTGACAAAATTGGATGGTCTTCTTAAAGATGGGTGCACGGAAAACGGTATACTATTATCATCTTCTAAGATTGACCCTTTGGATTCCCGAAATTCATGTATTGTTATTATCGAAGGTGTGGACTTTCTGAAAGTGGATCACTTGATTATTGCAGATTATGTAAACAAATTCATTGGCTCCGCTGACATCAAAGGTGTCTCTATCGGAAACAATATCGAGAGAAAACGCAAGACAAAGGACGATAGCAAGCTAATTATCGAGTTCAAGACTAGTACTGCAGCAACGCTAGCTCTTACATTAGACGGTCAATACTTGCCCACGCATTGCCTTGGGACAAATTTAGAAGTCGCTTTGCGAATTTCAAGACCCGGTGAGTACGTCGTGCAATGCTTACCACCTTACAAGAGCCCAAAAGATGACATTGAAGAAGAGGTCATAGATAGCCCCAGAAAGTTAACACTCAATGTGGACAAAGCTGTAAGTGAGTCTTTTTTGATTGAATCGCTCACCAAAGTGGCACCCATAAAAGCATTTCAATACATCCGGGAGGTAGGAACAAAGCTGCCTTTGGGAATATTATTTTTGGAGTTTTACATTGATCCCAAAAAATATCCCAACACTAAGAGTGCTCTTAAGCAGACAATGCACTACTTGAAACAGGCCGAAGAATTGGACATGATAACCCGTGCCCGCTTTTCTTGCTTGAGATTGTCTGACGAAAACGTGATTGAAACTAGTATACAAGATTGTCCTATTGAACTCAAAACTTTAAAGGGGTTGGTGCGCAATGAATACGTTGCATATCACCCAAAACTGAAGGTCATTCAGCTCATAAATGCGGTCATAGCAGCTGACTTGACAGACGAAGAGACCTTCAAGTTCATTGAGCAAGATATTCGACAAGAAGCAAGCTTGTTTGGCAAAGTTGTGTCCATGAATATTCCAAGACCCCCACATGATTATTCAGCAGGCATTCTGCAGCTCACTCAGCCTGGAATAGGCAAAATATACATAGAGTTCGAAACAGAGCAAGTTGCTCTTAGTGCTCTTATGAGTATGGCCGGTCGCTCTTACAACGACAGAACCGTTCTCTGCGCATTTTATAGCCATGATGACTACCGCAACGGCTTGTTCTAGAGTTTGTGAGCTTTGATGAAGCCTGCTAGCTCTCTTGGTACACTCAGGTCAAATCCGTGGCGTGTGATCATGTCATATAGTTGTTTTGGGAGCTCTGGAATGAAACTTAGACTTAGCTTGATAATGTTGTTTTCATCCAAACCGGGAAAGGTTCTCAATTCTTTCATTGGCTGCAGAGATTTTAGAAGCGTAGAGCGATTTCTTATGAGCTGAGCAACAACGAAAAGAATATTCATATGTGTTCCATACGCAAAAAGAAAATCCCACATCTTGATAAGCGACTGAAGCGGAGGTGTACAAGCACAAAGAGTTAGCACAGAAGGAAAAGCATATATCTCTGCTTTGAGGAACTTCGAATCAAGGAACTCACTAAGGACGGGATCGATGATTTTGAGAACAATGTCTACCAACTTTAGGCCAGTATGGACACCGTCTAAATTTGGGGTGATGTACAATGGTATTTGCTTTGTAATCAAATGATGAAGGATTGCAAATGCTTGTGGCTCGCTTTTGTAGCAAGTATATGCAATGGGTGCAAGAAGAACATTCAAGCCCTGAACATATCCCACCTTGTTCTCTGGAATTGAAGTTGCAATGGCACCAAGAATTCTCATTAGAGAATCTTCTGAAACTCTAGAATGAAAGGCCCGATCGTTCATAAGAGTTCTGAAAGTATCGTTCTTAATTTTCTGATACACTTCGGGCGAGAGATTTTTCTGGATGGCGGAGACTATCTTTTCATACTTATAAGCTGGGTACACGGGAACTTTACATAGGATTGACCAAACATAACCCCTATATGGACATTGTTCGTAGCCTTCAGGAATCGAGAGACCCTCTATTAGAATCATATACCTTAGCTGGGAGAGCCCGTTATCCACAAGAATTTGCGGCAGCTCGATGAACTGTTCTATAGAGTCTTTTTTTCTGCCTTTGACTTCCATTTTGCACCGGGATCAAGAGCTAGGAACTGAAGCCCAAGAAGGCCTACTACAGGTAAACAAAGGTGCGAAGCGGGTGGGAGCCGCACCTGGCCATCGTTAAGAACGTGCTTCAACTTGAAAAGCCAGCCAGCCGCCAGACATAAGATGCAAACCACAAACAAATTTGAAAGACGAAAATGCGAGATAGTTGCAAAACCTTTCTATGACAGAATCAGTTTTTGGAGATTAAGGCACGAGGTACGTGAAAGTTTGATGCGGCTCTTAAACCGCCGGCAGCTCGCGCATCAATTCTTTCCTGAGAGCTTCTGCGCACTCTGAGCTCATCAGGCTCGAAAAAATATGTTGGTTAAGGAGCTCATAAAGAAAAGACGTGAAAATAGATATGGCTGGAATCTCCGAAATAAAAGGATTCCAAGTCTTGAAAGCTAGACTACCGGAAGGCGATGGTACACACTACATGTATTTTCGAAAGCACGAGGTGAAGGGCAGCCAAGGTGCACAGAACATCAGTGGTCGACTGCTTTTCATCTTCAACACTCCAATAGAAACAAGTGTTGCTGTCTTGCGAAAATACTTTCAGCAGGTTGCTATTGGTGCAACTGTTGAAAACTACATTGCAAGTCCTTTGGACGATATGGAGGAGGATGTTTATATTGACCTCACAAAGTTCACGAGTGATTTGCAGTACGATGTCGTCGATGGGGACACTAAAGAAATAGCACTGAAACTCCCAAAAAACTGTTGCATTGTTACTTTCATTGACAAGGCTTCCTTTCAGCTTGCGTTCAATGCTTTGAAGAAGTTATCAGCAGAGAAGAAGAGTACAAACTGGCCAGTGCCATCTTTGGGAACGCAATTTCTTTTGGACAAACTTAAAGCCAGAGTTCTTGACCCGAATGAGCTTGCGCAAGACGTTTCAAAAGCATTGGAGATGTTTAACAGAGCTGAACAAGAATCTAGAGAGGTTTTGCAGAAGCAGACTGAAATAGTGGACGAAGATGGATTTACATTGGTGGTCGGATCACACACGAAAACCAAAGCTGGTATGATGGGTAAACAAAAGCTTTTGCAAACAAAGGAGCTCGAGAAGTCGAAAAAGAAACTGAAGAGAAAAGAAAAAGATGACTTTTACAGATTCCAATTGAGAGAGAAGAAAAAAGCGGAAATGAACGATTTGTTGCACAAGTTCAAACAAGACCAAGAAAGAGTCAAATTAATGAAGGAAAGGAAGAGGTTTAGACCGTATTAATAGCTATAGAACGTGTTGGCCAAACAAACAAGACACAAAGTTCCCCGAAGAAGTGCCATGATTTTGGTAAAACCGGTCCAGCTCAGCCTATTTACTTGTCAGCTTTCACATCAATGCATGTCCCTAGTAGATATTCTCACAAGTTCATTCATTGTCAATGTAATCAATAGGGCGTTCGACTGTTTCTATTGCTGGTCGTGTCACACGCAATGCCTACCTATTTTGAAGTATCTTTCCGCGCTGTTCATTTGTTTCATAATAGTTATGCTGATCATAGCTTCAACAGATCATGAACACAAACATTAGACTTGATTTACCAACATACAAAGAATTTCTCGATGAGTCAGGCAAAAGAAATCAATTTGTCACTGATGTGCCTTTTGAGCTCTTATCTACTATACGCTACGATCCTTTTCTAAGCGAGATCCCGCCGAAGACCCCGCAAGACGTCACAAAAGATAATTTCTTTTTGTTCCCTGAGCACATAAATCGAATGAAGTTCACACTCGATTTTTTCAGTCAGCTTGATAACAATGCATTCACGACTGAAAATTCCTTATTCTTAGCTGAGGAGAATCACATATTGAGCAAGCTCAAAGAAGCTATTGAGCAATCCAAGGCTGATATCGAAAAACCGTTGAGAATACGGCTACTTATAAGTAAAGATGGCAAAGCTAGAATAGAATTATACGAGACGGCCGAAAGGGCAAATCTTCTTGATGGACTTCTCGAAGACTATCCTGAGTCTCAAAGATTCGATGTGTATGTTGACAAAACCCCAGTTCTTGCCTCGCCATTCACATCATTCAAAACCACGCACAGAGCTGTCTACAATGAAGCAAGATCCAGAGCGCTTGTGGGGAAATCACCCCGCGAAGAAGTAATACTAGTTAATACAACCTCAGAGGTCATGGAGGGGTCTATTACCAGCATTGCGATCAAGAGTAAACAAGGTGTCTGGATTACACCTAAACTCACGTCTGGATGTCTATGCGGAATAACGAGACATTTTTTACTCAAGAAAAACCTCATACAAGAAGGTGACATCCCCGTGGATATGCTCAGAACGGGACGCGATGTTTTGCTAATGAATGGGGTGATGGGATGCGTTCGGGGTACCATCAGGGGTGGTGCAGAATAGTGAGCTGCGTATATACCTTACGTTTCCGGAAAAAAAAAAGAGTTAAAGAAGCGAGGTTTGACGTTTATACTAGCTAGTTCTATGAATGAATGGTATCGGCGGTATATCTGGTGTCTCAGTTGAGAAGGCTGGCAATTTCCAAATCGTTATACCCCATGATGTATAATACGTCTTGTAGAGACTCGGAGTTTAAGCAGCTGGGTGCTTCTTTTTGCACCTTTGGCTTCGCATTCCAGGCCACACCCCAACCCCCCGTGCTCATCATTTTCAAATCATTGGCACCATCTCCAACGGCAACGGCGGTTTTGGGATCAATGTTGTGACTGGATGCTATTTCGAGTAAGAGCTCTGCCTTCTTTTCACCGTTCACAATGTATCCTCTTGTCGTACCGTCAAGCCTTGATTGCTCATCCACACCGAGAGTATTCGCAAAAGCATAGTCTAATCCGAGAACTTCTTTCACGTGGGAAGCCAAAGGAATGAATCCTCCGGAGCAAACAGCCATTACAACACCGAGTTTTTTTAAGGCTTTGCAAAGTTCAGAAGCTCCCTTGGTGATCTTGATTTTCTCTTTCAATTCTTCCCAGAGATTAGAAGCATCGATACCCTTGAGCAAAAGTACTCTTTCTCTCAAAGATTCATTGAAGTCAAGCTCTCCATTCATAGCTCTTTCAGTGATTTCAGCCACTTTGTCCTCGATGTCAGCGTACGCAGCGATCAACTCTATCACTTCCTGATAAATTAAAGTGGAGTCCATATCGAAGATGAACAATTTTTTGTTTTTTCTCTCAGCTGTAACTTGAAATATGATATCATATCCCTGATTCTCTGCTTCTTTTTTGATCAATGCAGAGACAATCTCTGGCACGCTCGTGTCGACCTGAAAATCAATCACCCTGTTCGGAGAAAGCTGTGTCTTTGTCAAAACAGTCACTTGCAATTTCGCCGTGACAAACTCTTCAATACAGCAGTCATCTCCTTCAGCAAATTGCAGCCCATGTGCAATGAATGTTAATGAGTACATAACTGTTTTCACCAATTTGGAGAAGCTTTGTCATGTTCGCTTCGAAGCAGTGATGCGCGCACACTAATTTGATGTGACTCAGAATCACTGACCTGACTTGAGGACGGCTTTCGAGGGGCATTAACGTTCCACAAGACAGGCGATTTGTATAACATACATTTGGACTCAAGCACATGAGAAAAGAGTGGTTTACTGTCTAGCTTTTAGTTTGCAATCATTTTATCAATATACATTATATAAAGCATAGCTCTTTTCACATATCCGGGTTGCAAAATCATGTCTTCATACGAATAGAACCTCTCTATGGATCACAAACCTTTTTTAAGATCAAATTCGCTGAGACCAACTTTCCCTCCAAGCTTTGAGAAATTTTCACGCACGACAGCTGCCTTTTTATCTGCAATTTCGTTCATGATTGGCCAGTACACGTCATGCACGTACTCAAAATCCAACATACCATTAAACTCTTTGTCCAATTGCTCTCTGGGGACAAAATTCTCAAAGGGTTGGTCGTAAATGGTCTTCAGCCTTGTATAAGGGTCTATAAAAGGACCGACAACTTTGAAGAATGTATAACCGATCCACGGGATATTTGTAAAAAGTCCTCGACCCAACCTCTCTGGGTAGTGGTTTTGTAATATATGAAGGACTTGCTTGGAGATACTAAGAGACGGAAACTTTGCGGAGAGATTCAAATGCGCTGGCGCAGCCTTAAAATCAATGAGCAAGGCTAAAGTGTCCTGTCCAGGAGGCATGAATTGTATCACTCTCTCGAGCATAAACACTAGATGCTGCACTTGTCTAATCGAAGCTGACGTGTTTTGGTAACCGTTTCGGAGGTACAAGCATGGTCGATTATCGATATCATAGCCCAATATAAGGTTTTTGCCTGTGATATTCTCGGGCTCAACCATTTCCGGTGTTACTATTTTCTTAGAGTCGGTGTGACCTTCGATATTGACAACTCCAAACGTGCGTCTCCAGACTATCGTGTCTTCGATTCTTTTGATGGTCGGTCCGACTTTCCATTTGGTGGCTCTTAAATATCTGAGAAAACACTCTTTTGTGAGCCAAGCTTTCTCTTCGTCGGTCAATGGGTGAGTGGCTGCTCCAGTGCTATCATTTACTGGCACGTCAGCAGTCTTGGCGTATTCTTGAAAGTGTTCTAGAACTTCATCGTAGCAGGCCTGTTCGTGCTCTGAAAGTTTAAAATCTGGAGGCTTTGTCGCATTGAGAGGCTCCTCAAACGGTTTCTGGCATTTTATTAGGCCCTTTTTTGACGTGCTAGAGGATATCGAGGTTACACGAGAGGTGACAGACGAGGCATCATTCTCTGATGCGCTTCCATTTGCCTTCGGATCTTTAGACTTCTTTTTGAAAAACTCCATGACTTCTTTTATGTAAAACTTTCAGTTTCACAAGTTCCTGCTATGATAATACAGGTGAACTCCATGTATTGTGAAGAAGATTGAATTACAGTAAGTTTCCCATCGCGTCTGTATTTGTAAACCGCAGCGGCTTCGGCGCTCGAAAAAAAAGACCCGAGCCGGGCTGTGGCAATAAACGCAGTCACTGTAGGAAATGCAGCGATAAGCCATGTCGGCTCAGTTCATCAGCCTTGTAGCAAAAAAATAGCTTTATGGCAAGTCCGCAAATAATCTTGAGAATAGAAGTAGATTTGTTTGGGGCCCCAAATAGGCTGGTGGGATAATGGGGATATGTATCTCGAAGGTATAGTAGTACGCATTCACCTGAGTTCCGATCTCCCCGAAATCGCGGGCCGACAAATTCCCCCACATCTGCACCGACCTACACTTTTAGACGACCCATAAATGTCCATACTGATATTTAATGCGACACAGACTAGTCAAGGTCCTGTGAGCGCCGATGAGCTCAAGGCAATTATTTCACTCGAAGAAGACGCATTGCAAGATTCTAAGGAAACTGCACGGAAAATTGCACAAAAGTTGAGTACCAAGAGCTCAAAGCACAAATTCTTAGTTCTGATCACCAAGATCGATGAGCATTCGAAGGAAGAACTGGGTATGACAATTAATTCTGTTATTGGTGCAGTCTGGGATGAGCAAAAAGATGGATACATGTCGTTTCGTGTCGATGGCGCATCCATACACATCATAACAGTGTACTGGATCCACGTTGGGTGAGTTTATCTCTAGGGAGAATTTTCAGCGAAGACTTTAACTGAAAGTGTCGCATGTATAGCTGACGCTCAATAATGTCCAACTGATCACAAAGGCTGAGTAGTTCATGCCTGCGAGTATCAAGCTTTGAGACTTCGTCATGAAGCCCGTCCAAAAGCGACTTCAAATCATCGTCTTCATCAGGATCGAAATGTGCCACAGAGGAAAGAGTAGGTTTGAAGGAAAGCAGCTCTTGAGCTAGGTTTATATCAAATATATTCTTATCCAGTGTGTCTAAATGAAGCTCTCTTGCAGTTTTGGTTTTCTCTTGCGACATCTGTCCTTGCAATGCCGATGTGGTTTTCTTGAAGTCGTTGAGATACTCAAGATCCAGTTCGTATGTGTTCTGGAGAGAACTTCGATAGGATTCCAAACCCTCAAGTTGCTTTAGCTCCGCCAGAAGATAAGTTTCGAAGACAGTTTTTCGAAGTTGGACTTGATCGGTATTTAGCGGGTCGAAATTTTTGCCTCTATCTCCTTTCATTCTCACAACTAGAGATCTCAAAGGAGGTAATTTAGTCACTCTCAAGCGTGCATTAAAAGACTTAGGTAGCTTGCTACTGAGCCAATGCTGTGTCAAGATTCGCTGTGTTTCTTCCACCTTTGAGTGGTTCTGCTTCGAGTGCTTAAATCTCTCAACTACACTGTTCATTGATATCGCACATAGTGCTTCGAATGACTTTAAGGATTCGCTCTCAAACGTGACCCATTGCTTCTCTATTGCCTTTCCTGTGACTCGTTTTCGGTGAGTCTCTTTTATAGCCAAAGGGGGACGGGCCGTAGCCTGTGCATTTCCGTCTGCTTCATCCCTTGTAATAATTGCTTGATCAGTGTTCAAAGAGAAGCTCACCTTAGAGTTTCGGCCTCCATCATTCTCTGAGCATGGGGACTCGGGAGCCAGATCTGTATACGACAACGCAGTTTCATCAAGAGTGTCTGGGCTCGGTTCCCTCGAAATTTCCAAGCCAGGTTCCAATACGAGATCATCTTGTGTCGGAATATCCGGCGAAACTTCTTCGTTCACATGATAATTAGCCTCCTTTAAGATAGCACCATCCTTAGTGAGGTGCTCAATTCGTGGTGATTCTTTTTTATCGCTCATTTCTGTCCAAACGAGCTGGCAGGATGCTTGCAAGGCCCAATGTTTGTGTATTTAGAAACGCGCATCAGAATCATCGATGGGCCCCGCACTTTTGATGGGTCACAGGAAACGAACAAGAAAATACGCAACTCAAATTGGGAATTTAGGGCTTCTCAGAGATTTGCTTCGATTTGGAAGTCTCCTGAAATTTATGCATATCTCATCAAACGTCAGGCAATTGTGCCAACGCTTAATTCTGGACCCCTTTATTGAAGCTAACCGAATAGTTTGTCATGGAAGATATATCGTACATAAACTTTTGAGCTGAGTACATTGTGTGATTATATTGATAAGTGTTGACTATTTTTGAACCACTATAGATAAGAGGGCAATGAAAAACCAGATCCGTAGAAATCCCAATGGCGAATACGATTCTCACGACTGAAGATCGACTTAGTTCTGGGTTTATCGCGGTTATCACTTAAGCTTTTGCCGGAGATTACCGTCTATCTTCTCATACACGCTTCGAAGCGTTGAGTACTTGATACCGTATTTGATGCAAAGATATTGCGCAATGTATGATTCGATCTGCGCTCTCTCAGTGGGGCATAAGTCATTTCTTACTATTCGAAATGGAGATTTCTTTTGTTTTTTCTCAGGCGACATCTGGTTTGTGGTATACTCAAATATCTTGTTTATCTTTTTATCCATAATCGAGAGGTCGTCTGTTTCGGTGCCTTTATATCGCGAGGGAATTATATTATCGTGGACCCAGTCGAGATACGTCGAAACTTGCTGATCTGTGAGGTTTGTGATTTTGTCTAATGGCATGTGATGATTGCGATTAGAAAAACAAGGAAGATCTTTGTCATCCTGCAACCAATCAATCCACTGTTCTGTGTCCAAAATGTCGTCTGAGCCAGTAAGGTATAGATGGATCACGTACTGAGCTAACCCCACGATTTGTAACTCGGGCACCGAAAAAATGGAATAAGAGTTTTGCTGTTTAAGGACATTGAGTGTATATTCCAGAGCAAGTTCGTGGTATATTGCAAGCAATTGTGGGGCATGCGGTAGACGAAGATCAGTCAATATCTTGAAGACAATGGGATAAGAGTAGTCGAGAGGCGTGGCACACACATTGCGGAGATCGAGGTCGGTTGACCATTTCGCCAACAACATGTAAAATGCGTCCTCCACTAGAACCTTGGATGGCGAAAACACCGCGGCTGAACTCACCGGCAATAGGTTTCTCATATGTAGAGGAAGAAGTGAAAGGGCGTTGAGCACGGGAACCTTGTTTTGCGACATCATCGCAATATATTGGTCGACGTAAACTGGGTAGCGGTTCAATTGACGAAGTGCCAAATAAATGAGCACGTACAACTCACTGACGCTTGGGGTAACATTGGAAAATGTTTGTTTCACAAAACGAACCCAGAAGAGTTTTATGATGGGCTCCACTGAAGAAATAAGCGACTTTACCGTGGGTTCTCCAAAATCAACATAGAGATGCCGTATCACCTTTGGTGTGACATCCTGCAATATGTACTGGAGGCACTTGTATTGCTGGACAAGTCCATCTGTACCATAAAGCCTCCGATCGCCCTTGTTTGCCAGGATGCCTGCATCGGTTGTGGCTCTCGATGTGGCTTGTGAGCCAAAGCCCGTGTCGGTAAAGTGAATGTTTAAACGTTTCGTCTGGGTATATGATTCTCCGTCCTCATCATCGATGTCGAGGTCACCCTCGGCTATGTGACCGAACTGGCAAAACTTTCTTCCCGCATCTCGCCTATAAAGACGGGAGCGACAATTGTCGATGCCACAGATCGGGCCTCTAATCCATTTTGTCTGGGACATGGGGTTTTTGGCTAGTAGCTACGGTCTGTGATGGATGTGCAGGAGCCTTCACTTGAGAAGAGATGGCGGAGCCGCACGCCCCAGCGCGCCCACGGCATTAAGGGGAGTGAGCTTTGGGAGGGCCAGTGATGAAGGTGAAAAATCAAATCTGGGCTTTAAAAGCCTCTTCATCAATTTTTTTTTATTTTTTTGAGCCACAACACCCCGCTAAATGATTACATGTAAGAATCCGTTTGTGCTGCATGAACAGACATTTTTAGGTATGTGTCTTGGAAAGATAGAATATTCTAGTCGGACGCTGGCAGTGGAAGCTCTGGCGAAGTCTTGCGATAGACTACCCTCTAAAGTCCGTGGCTTTGTCGAATTGTGGGGCGGAGCTAACACAGGTCAAATGGTCCTCCGCTCATTCCCCTTAGCGGCCTTATGTCCGAGGTCCAGTCAGCGGTGCCCCATGGCCTCTGGGCCGGTCCACGGTTTCGCCTTGCGCGCTAACGCCGGCTTTATATCCAGTACTTTGTGGGGATAATACTCCGCTAGCGCCGCCGTCAATTTTATGCGGGTGAATTAAACTTGAACAACTCATTCAATTCTTGTTTTTTGGAGTGGTCCACGCCGCTGGCCCGGCATTGCACGATCAAACGTGCAGCTGAATAATGGTGGCAAATGTTTTGGATTTGCTAACAAAAAAAAGCATGCTTGTTTGAGGGCTCGAGTATGTCCGCGGCACTTGACCTTTTGTTGGAGCCAATGAGGGGAACGTGACCGCTGTGAATTCGGCTACGGAAGATTAAAAAATGTGCTGACGGCTATTGGAGATTGACGTTTTTGATAGATTCCTCTCTCTTTTCAACATTCTCACCTTCCACAGCCACTGGTGAGATCTACAAGACGTGAAACTAAAATTCAGCATTCTCCTTTGCCAGTCTCAAGTGATATTCCGGAGCGTGAGGCCAGATGCAACGGAATGGGTGATTGGGAGATGTGAGGTGCGGGTGCTCGAGGTTGCGAGGCTAAAGGCCGAAGCTGTGCACGCGTGTCGGCTCTATATTCAGTCCGGCTCGGGTTTTGGAGCAACTCGCGCAGCTCAACACGTAAACATGCTCAACGATGAGGGGACGAATGAAAGGGCTGAGCCGGCTCCGCTCAACTTTAAGGGGTCTATTGGGAAGTATATAATACAATTGGCTTTCGCTCTCAAACCATTTTTTTTCTTTCCTTTATATCATACAAAAAGGTCTTATCGTCAAAATGATCAAGTCAGCTACCCTCAAAGCATTGCCAGCCAGAGCGATCGCTCCTGCGATGGCGAGATTCTACTCGAACTTGCCTTTGTCGGTGCCCATCACCCTCCCCAACGGACTCAAGTACGAGCAGCCCACTGGTTTATTTATCAACAATGAGTTTGTCGCGCCGGCTCAAAAAAAGTCCTTTGCTGTCATTTCCCCTTCGACTGAGGAAGAGGTTGCCCATGTCTACGAGGCGTTGGAGGAGGACGTGGACGCTGCAGTCAAGGCTGCTCAGGCTGCGTTCGAAGGCGGCTGGTCCGCTGCCGACCCATCTGTCAGAGCTACCGCGTTGAACAAAATTGCCGACATTATCGAGGAAAATGCCGAACTTTTCGCTTCCATCGAGGCTCTCGATAACGGTAAGTCCATTTCAAATGCCAGAGGCGACGTTGCCTTGGCTATCGGCTGCTTCAGAAGCACCGCTGGCTGGGCTGACAAGATCACCGGCTCAGTGATTGAGACGGGAGAGTCTCATTTCAACTTTACAAGAAGAGAGCCATTGGGTGTCTGCGGCCAGATCATCCCATGGAACTTTCCTTTATTGATGTTCACCTGGAAGGTTGCGCCTGCACTTGCCACCAACAACACGATTGTGTTGAAGACATCTGAAACCACCCCATTGTCCGCTTTGTACCTCTGTAAGTTATTGCAAGAAAAGGAAGTTCTCCCAGCCGGTGTTTTGAATGTTGTCAATGGCTTTGGTAAGACCACCGGCAATGCCATTACTGACCACCCAACGATTAGAAAAGTTGCATTCACAGGATCCACTGCAACCGGAAAAATGATTATGAAGAAATGCTCGGCCACCTTGAAGAAGGTCACGTTGGAGTTGGGAGGAAAGTCCCCTCACATCATTTTTGCCGATGCTGACCTTGATGTTGCTGTCCAAAATGTGATTACTGGAATTTTCTACAACTCCGGAGAAGTTTGCTGCGCTGGTTCCCGTCTCTACATTCAGGAGGGGATCTACGAGGAGTTTGTCCAGAAGTTTGTTGCTGCTGCCGAAGCAGTCAAGGTCGGAAACCCATTCGACGAGGAAGTCATGCAGGGTGCCCAGAACTCTCAGAACCAATTAGACAAGATCTTGGGCTACATTCAATCTGGTAAAGACGAGGGTGCCACCTTGTTGAGTGGTGGCGGAAGATCAGAAGGCAAGGGCTTCTTTGTCAAGCCTACCATTTTTGGCGATGTCAACGACTCGATGAAGATTGTCAGAGAAGAGATTTTCGGTCCTGTTATTACAGTGCACAAGTTCAAGACCACGGACGAGGTGGTTAAGATGGCTAACAACAGTGAGTACGGCTTGGCTGCTGGTATCCAGTCCACCAACGTCAACACCTGTATCGACGTCTCCAGAAGAATCAAAGCGGGTACCATCTGGGTCAACACTTACAATGACTTCCACCCTATGGTGCCTTTCGGTGGTTTTGGGAGCTCTGGTATTGGCAGAGAGATGGGCTCGGCTGTGTTGGACAACTACACCCAAGTCAAGGCCGTGAGAATGGCTCTCCACTAAGCGGAAATTGTTCGTCGTAGCTAGATACCATATTTTTGTATGTGTTTAAAATACATTCGGGTTTTTTATTCTTGCTCGAAGTAAAGCTTCTAGCACTTTTGGAATCAATGTCCGTGCGCATGTCCTCCTTCTTTCGCACCTCAGTAGCATCTTATTACTTGTGCCTGGAGCATTGGCTTTGGACAACATAATTACCTCGCATTAGATGGCAAGGCCATTCGAAAAAGCATCAGCACTCCAGAGATTACAAATACTATTAATCTTAAGGCATGCATGTGTAAGCCATTTACCCCAAAACCCAAATTTCCCCGCTTGATTGCTTATTATTAACCCATTCCCTCAGTGTCTAGAATATGCGCCGCTCCCACCCTCCGCGATTATGCGGCGGAATCTTGTGCTCCAGGTAGACCGCGCATCGCTCACGTGAGCAATGTGACTGTGTTCTACTTCTTTTCTGGTAATCCAGTCCTGCATTTCAGCTCCTCACGCTCGCTCACTCCCAGGAAAATTCAAAAACTTTTTACCAAAATTTTTCGTTCCACCGTCCTAACTAACTTCCACCAATATTGACAAGATGGTATGTGCCCTCCAAATGCAGATATCTGCCACAGACAAAACCTTCTGAAAAACAACGCTGCCCATGAAAGAGATTAGTAGATTTCGAGACTACCCAAGAGTCTATCCTCCTTCGAATGACCTTGATTCAATATGAGGGCTTCTGAACGAAGCCTGTCAGCAAAACATACACATACAATATGTATATGTACCAAGGAAAAGGAGCTACATGCACGTTTTGATCCCATCTCCAAGGTTGGAAAAATTCGTTCGGGTCACATTATAACTCGTACATATTCTCGTCTGAATCCCATTTCAGTCTGTGGCTGCATTTTATTTCAAGCGCATTCTTACTAACTTCAATAGAGTGACTCCGTTACTATCAGAACTAGAAAGGTTATCACCAACCCTTTGTTGGCTAGAAGACAATTCGTCATTGACGTCTTGCACCCAAACAGAGCCAACGTCTCCAAGGACGAGTTGAGAGAGAGATTGTCTGAGGTTTACAAGGCTGACAAGGACGCTGTCTCTGTCTTCGGCTTCAGAACCCAGTTTGGTGGTGGAAAGTCTACCGGTTTCGGTTTGATCTACCAGTCTGTCGCTGACGCCAAGAGATTTGAGCCAGCTTACAGATTGGTCAGATACGGCTTGGCTGAGAAGGTCGATAAGGCTTCTAGACAACAAAGAAAGCAGAAGAAGAACAGAGATAAGAAGATCTTCGGTACCCAAACAACCCACGCCAAGAAGGTTGCTAAGAGAAACGCCGAGTAAGTTTCTCTTTGATGCCTTGACGACCCTAAAAGAATTTTTGTCCCCCGATAATAATCCTTTGATTTTTGTTAATTAAATAGTATCATTGTGGTATTATTTCTTTAGGGATGCATATACTATTTACTAAATAAAGAATCAACACTGTATTTTTATAGAACCAGAATATTTGGAACTAGGATTTGGAAACAGAATAGCTTTCTGCATTAAAAATCGACAATGTTTACTCTGATATTCCTTCCTCTTCACTTTCAATCGGATACTCGATATCAAATGGATCATTCTCATGTTCAGCGAGTCCAGCAATCGCTTCATCTGCAAAGATTCGTGGCCAGTCGTATCTTTTGTCACACTCGCCAAATGCTTCCGTGTCGTCGAAATTCTTTCCCGAAACAATCTTGAAGATTTGTTTGTAGTAACATATAAGTGACCTCAATCCTCTGAGATAACCCATGTCTGGGAGTGAAGGATGCGCAGGTGGCCTTCTATAACTGCTCGTATCATCTCCAATGACACTCTGAGCAAAATCAATGATGTGAACTTTGATGTTTTTGTCCGCCAGTTGAGCTGCGCCATCGTACATAAGAAGAATAGAGGAGCCATACATTCGATAACCAATTAGTTCTTGGAATGATGTGTACAATTCTTCCAACTGTTCAATTATGAACGGTATCTTCTTCACTATGGAGAGCGTACTGATGCCATCAAAGAGAAACTTGGCCAAGATTTTCGCAAATGGCCTTCCCTTTTCTAGTTTTCTGCCAAAGTACTTATCTTTCATGTAATATGACTCCGTGGCTCTATTCCAAACTTGTATGCCACACATTCGAACACCGAGTTTCCTCGACGTCGTAGAGGCACATTTCTTGCGCTGTGACATTTGTTTGGAATCACTTGCCTCGACTCCGTATTGTCGAGTTCCCATTTTCAAGTCCAACGCACACGGCTTTTTCATGTCTGCGGTCAAGTCTTCAAGCAAGATAAAGCGTTCAAATCGAGTGTGCTTCCGCATAATAGGGTTCAGCATATTCTTCGAATCCATTATACCTGCCAGTTTATGTATCGTGTCACTGTCTGTCTGTACATTTTCGACATCATCCATCAGAAATACTTCTTCAGATTTCCTTCTTTGTGGTACGAACACCTCCTGAATAACTTGTGCCTGCAAGTCCCTATTCACTGAAGTGGAACCGATGCTAAAGTTTTGAGCATCGTTCAAATCTGGTGATGTCGTCGGGTGCAATTCAGGAGAATTTGCAAAGTCATCTATCGAAGATGAGCTAGGTGCGCTGCTCGAGAATTGCTTCCACAAAAGCTCAGGAATCATGTGACGATTGTCATCGAGAGATACTTCCGGAAGGAGGTCATCTTTGGAATACGACCTGCTTGCTGGTTTAGCATTGGCATATAGAGTGGTTCCGCCCTTATGGATATCTGGCGACAAGTGGTTGACTAAATTGGGTCCAGAGTCTTCCCTCCCATGCAGATCTTGAAAGGGAGCCCTTTCGTTGAGCGGTGAGTTGCGTGGTTCTAATTGAGGAGACAATTCTTCCTCGCGCACTATGCTCGAGTATCGTACATTGAGCACGCCGATATATTTAGGCATGAATTTCCATAGTCCTAGATGCTTGTGTTCAACAGCTTCGTACCATAAATTTTCTCGGTTCATCAAAGCTTTACAGACCGCCTTCTCGCTGAAGCGAAAGATGGCCGTGTGTCCGCCGACTTTGTTCTTGAAGGGCCGTAGTTCAACTGACAAAGGATAGATTTCGTTCTCGAGAGATGGTTGATGTTGCTCAGATGAAAGCGGGTTTTCTCTGATGTCTAGACCAGTTGCATTATTCGATTTCAAATGAAGTTCAACGTCGTCACGCGAATGCTTTTTTATTTTTGTGAGTTCTCCATGGGATCCCCGATCAAACTCCAAGTCAGCCATCAAATGCTGAAGATGGTCTACTTCCGGGTCATCATGTTGTGGCAAGTGGGCTTCAGATTGAGCCTCCGCATGGTCCTTCATTGGCGTATGAGGAAAGTAAGTTGCAGACGATACTGGCTCCAACATGGACGGAAGCTGCTCATGACTTGATCCTCCGTGTCCCACTGACAACTTTGTAGACAGATTTTCATGAGGGGACATCCTGGGGCATTCACACTGCTGCTCGTCGGTATCAATAAGGGCATCTAGATTGAGTGTGTCCCCACAAAATAATTTTAACGAACGGGCCGCCTTTCTTCCTGTGACAACAGGAACGCTGTTGTCGAGCAACGATGGGTTTTCACTTGGTGGCGCCATTGTTACACACGGTACATATGATAAACTAGAAGTGGCTCATGAGGAGAATGCGGGTCAGGCTCTTTGCTCCCGAGTAGAACAAATAAGAGGCTCCCTTGGGGTGATGACGGTTTTGGCGTTTGACTCAAGCGATGGCGAGAGTGTTGGGGGCCAAAAGCGGAAAGGTGCAGCAGCCAAGTATGAGAGTTGGGTATGCTGTGTGGAGGCAAAAGAGAAGGCTTGCCCAAGCTCCAATGAGAATAAGCTGCGATCACGTCTGGAGATCTGACTGAAATGAAGCGGTGTGTGCGGAATTCTTCAGTCGAACTCGATCAAGACAAGCGTTTAGAGAGGAAGTATACCGGGGTTTTGCCTCGCTTTTTTCTGAGTAGATAGCCGTGCTGTGCGCACGCTTTTTGTAGGTAGGACATCATCTGTGACGCGAATCTGTGCGGGCTTGTGTCAAAGTAATTGAGCCGCCCCATTGTCCTGATTTCTCGCCTCGAATTCGCCAACGCCC
The DNA here is from genome assembly GCA_939531405.1 of Metschnikowia zobellii. Lineage (NCBI taxonomy): Eukaryota > Fungi > Ascomycota > Pichiomycetes > Serinales > Metschnikowiaceae > Metschnikowia > Metschnikowia zobellii. The sequence goes on along the minus strand of OW618031.1, from coordinate 174,628 downwards.
GTCAAGCGCATCGAGGATTTATGGCCTGCTTCCTTTTATTTCTTCTTATTAGCTCGGCACGTTCCGGGGGCTGCAAAGAGTGCGAGCCCCGTGTATTTTCATTATTCACCTTGCTGTTCCCAACTGATAATAAAAGGCACTTGCGCCCCCCGCGCGGCAATACGCACGTTGGCAACGTGGGATACCATGCCCTTATACACTAGCGATATTTCCCATTCCAGACAGTTTCCGAGAATAGGTGCCTCAACAACGTATTTTTAGCGAACGAAAAAAAAAACAAAAAAAAAGCTTCTTGATGTGGAAATGCACATGAAGACTAGCATGAGGGCAAATAATAATAAGCATCTTGAGAATTCAGCGGTGTACTTAAAAGCGTCTTGAGGGGTTCAGTCTGCTGGTTCTCTGAGAGATTGTGGGGGTTTTCCACATGTACTTCCTGGCTGGACTCAAGCAGGCGCCTAGCTGCGCACTTTTCCAGTCCAAGTGTTTGTCGCATACACTTTTGGGTATCAAAGCGCTCACGAGGGCTCGAGCGAAAAGGTATTTCCCATTATATTGTGGAATTGAACCACAATGAGCCCACAATCACTTGCGGTGACGTGTCACGCCACCCAAAAAAAATTACTGAGGTTGGAGCGAGTTGGGGGCGTGTTTGCAATAGACTCGTTGCGGGCCAGCCTGCTGGCGCATGTTTGAACAGTGTCGGCACCGTTCGCTCAACTTATTCTTCCGCACACGAGAAAGATATACATATATATATATATATCTTGGGAAGGCGCACTTGTTGATCGCCTACTCCATTCGTTTCGTAATAATGGCGCGAGTGCTCTACGTGAGAAAAGAATCCTCACATATCTCCAGTGTTGCGCCCTCTCGTTGTTTCGCGCGGGCTAAAAATAGAATGGATAGTCGTGCTCCCCACTCCAAGGCGATGGCGAGTCGTCTCGGACTTCGAGCAATGGCAATCTGTCAGATCTGGAGCGGCACTTCCCTGGCTGCCTCTGTCGGCCTCTTGCTTTTCTCCCTACTTTTTCGCGATCAAAAGCAGGCAATCGTATTTTGACATGTACGAGAGTTCCCGCATTTGACTGCGAGCGAAGCCGCGGATCTTTCCGCAAATGGAAAGACTTATCGGAAGCATATATGTACATTCTGGCATCGTGTGCCCATGCAAGTACCCATATCCCCCCGGTCAAAAGGCCTTTTGAGGCTTGTGGAAATCAGGTAGACTATCTAAATATTTGCTCACCGAGCTAGTCGGACTCGGTCGGGCCTAGAAGACGCGTTGATTTTCCAGTTGTCTGCAGTCGATTGCTTAATCGTAAATTTTCCCGTTTCACTTATTTTCGGCATTCGTCCTTTTCTCCATAGGCATTAAGGCGGCTTCTGAACGTGAAATTTAGTTTCTGTTCTTTTCCGGCCACGTCAAAAACCTCACATACCCGTTGCAAAATTTTGGCCAACGACGTCTCGCATTTCGTGGAAACCGACAAACAGCGCGGAAGCAAAACTTGGAAAATATAATTATAAGCGCAGAAGTCAAATAATTGGCAAACTCTTTAGACACTAAGTCCCGAACAGAAAAGCTTATCTGGCCGGCTCATTCGGAACCCGCCAAGTATACTTTATTTGGCCTGCCGATTTGGAAGGAGCAAGATTTTATTGATTTACAGTCCCAGTCGCCATCTCATTGGTTCGACACAACATCTACAGTTCTTTTTGTGATACTTGTGTGATCAACCAAAGATTATATAGTTTTCACTTCCTCCGCCGACACTCGTCATCTACAGCATACATGAGACTCGTCAAAAACTGTGTCCTTCGCCTTCGGCTACAACGAAGGCGCCACAAAAGTCACACCATCATGGCAGCAACTCTACTATTGTTGATTGTGTTTTCGCTTCTCTACCTCTGGCGGGATTTTGATGAGGCTGGCTTGTCTCGTGTGAAAAATCCTGATACTGGGTGTGATAAGCTTCCCTCAATTTTGTGCAACTGGAAGTCTGCTTTTGGCTTCGCCGTTCCAGACGTGGGCGAGCCATTTAATCCACGTTTATCGGCATTGCCCAATAGTGATAGAGAAAAGGTCAATGGAGAAAAGAGCACTGGGAAAGAAAAGTCAGGAAAGGATCAGAAGAAAAAGCTGGCTGTCAAACTCACCGAAGCTGAGAAGGTCAAACTCGGGCACATCAAAACGTTTAATGGAGACATCGGTTCAGAAAGATTGGCCATAGCGCACGCGTTTTACAAAACTATCTTCAAGGCTTTGATTGAAGCAAAGCCTAAGATTGAGGGCAAGTTGGAAAGATACAAGAATGGCGAATACTGTACTTCGGAGAGATACGACGACGGAAAATATGATCCACTTTTCTCAGAGAAATATCTCTCCTCCTTTCTTCAGTTGAGCGATACCGAGGTAGAAGCCTTGACCGTTTCTCACGACTTCATAATCAATCATCTACCCGAAAAAGCACCCATGGGTTTGTACAAAGGCAATGGCATTGTTTACGTCGGGGGTGGGAAGTTCAACTGGCTCACATTGCTATCAATTAGAAGTCTAAGAGGAGTCGGATGTGAGCTACCTGTTGAAATTTTGATCCCTACCTTGGAAGAATACGACCTTGAGCTATGTACAAAAGTCTTTCCTGCAATGAATGCCAAATGCTTATTCCTCCCGTCAGAGCTATATGGAGATGACCTTGAGTTTGCTTCCCATTTGTCATTCAAGGGATACCAATACAAATCTCTTGCGATTCTTCTTTCAAGCTTTGAAAATGTCTTGTTATTGGACAGTGACAACATAGCAGCATATTCTCCCGAGCATTTATTCAAAAATGAACCATTTTTGACATCTGGCTTTGTTGTGTGGCCCGACTACTGGCGAAGATCTACATCGCCTAGCTTTTATCAAATAGCTGGTGAAAAAATTAGTGACAAGGAGCTTTTGCCGAAGTATATCGAAAGGTTCGGATTCTATCAAGAACAATCGGTGTCTAGCAAGATGGATTGGTTCAAAGAAGTGCCGTACCATGAGCGTGCAGGTGCGATTCCGGACCCATCATCAGAGTCAGGCCAGCTTATGGTCTCTAAGAAGACCCACCTCAAGGCCACACTTCTTGCTCTTTACTACAACTCTTACGGCCCAAACTTTTTCTACCCGATATTTTCCCAAGGAACACCGGGAGAGGGAGATAAGGAAACATTTCTCGCCGCGACAGTGGTTCTTAAAAAGCCATTCTATCAAATCCGAAAGTTTTTGTCATCGCAAGGAAATATCAAGAATGGCGATTACAAAGGACATGCCATGGGCCAATATGATCCAGTGGAAGACTATGAAAAAAACTTGGAGAAATCTCGACTATCTGCTAGTCTAAAGGGTGATGAACTAGAAAAAGCTTTAAGTAAAATTGGGGATCCTAAAATGTTGTTTCTTCATGCAAACTATCCAAAATTAGATCCATGGGCTCTTAGGGAAGCTGGAGAAACACTTGACAAGGATGGCAGACACAGATTATACGGCTGGAGTTTAAGGTGGCGCACAGGAACAGATTTGGAGATGGATATTTGGAAGCGAATGGATGAAATTTTGTGCAAAGAAAATTTGGATATCGACCATTTTAAAAATGTCAACCGGAAATTTCTATGCGCAGAAATCTCTGCTCAAATTAGGCATTTGACGAACACGGCTTATAAATTGGAGTAAGAACTTTTTGCATGCGAGTATCACTTATTTATTAATATAACAGTTGCTCAGCCGAAACTTTAAATGAGTTTCATTAAGTTAGACTGATGTTCCTTTCAGCCAAAAAGAAGCGTAGCACATTTTTATCATTTCAAGACATATCTTGAAACTGTATTTCGAGTGCAAACTCACCTGTGTAAGAGCTCCTGTACATGCATGAGCACAGTCTTGAAATATCGAGGGGATAAAGTGAGAAACATTCATGTCATTCACCCTGCGCATAACAATCACATTTTCAAGACAAGAATCAACTATTTTGAGATTTAACTCGTGAAACTATGGCTATCTCATTTACACTCTTATTGTCTAGACAGGGGAAGGTCCGGTTGTCCAGATGGTATCATGCAAGCAGTCAAAAGGAAAAGGCTAAGATCACTAGAGAGCTAACCACAATCATCTTATCTCGGAGAGCTAAGATGTGCAACATTCTTGAATATAAGGATATGAAGATCGTGTACCGTAGATATGCTTCATTGTTCTTTGTCATGGGCATTGATGCGTCGGACAACGGATTGCTAGCACTTGAAGTAATTCATAGATACGTGGAGCAAATGGACAAATTGTACGGCAACGTCTGCGAGTTGGACATCATTTTTGGTTTTTCTAAAGCATACCATATACTCGACGAATTGATACTTGATGGACACGTCGTTGAATCTTCGAAGCGCGAAGTAGTGAAGAAGGTAACTCAACAGGATGAATTGGAGAACATGGACGAATTTGAGACCATCATGACCTAAATGTTTCCTTTTTTTTCTTACTCGGGACAGAGAAGACACAATGGATTGCCACATATTATTTGACAGCTTTCGCGTTAGAACGAGAATAGTGACATTGCTAGTCGGGTTATTTACCGCCCTCTTGTTCTGGGCTCCCAGAAGTCCAATCTGGCAGTCATCAAGTCTTTCAAAAGACGAGCTACGGGAACGCCGGCTGCCCGAGAGTTTAGAAGTTTGCGATGTTGCTCAGCCCAGGAAGATGAAAGATTCCATAGATATCGAAAACGGCACGAGCACTGTATGATCCAGAAAATCATGTCGATGTATACAAGTTTAAAAAACCAAGAAGTGAAGAACTACATATCAGCTTCAGTTTAGTATGAAACTAGGAAGTAGAAATCCAAGCGTCGGCACATTGAGTGGAACATAGCTTTGCAATATGCATCAAGACAACAAGGCAATCAAATCTTCTCGAGGCCCAAAAGCTCTAAATTATCACAAATCATCACAGTGAGATACCTGTCCATGAGATTTAACAAAATGCAACTTCTGGACCTTAAATCTTTCATCCGTAAGGTCTAAAGCCCGTTGTCTTCACAAGCACCCCATGCCGTACTGCATATCGCCGTGGTTTATGCGATGCTCTTTGATATTTCGCAGGTTTGAGTTTTTCAGAAAGTACAGTCCCCGACAATATAACCCCAATAGGAAAATGTCAGACGACGAACGTTTTGACATCGCTGGGTCTCTTGCCCTTGCCGCGAAAAATGAAGACTCAGACTCGGGGTTCAGCTCCGATTCAGGGTCAGACTCAGATGCTTTCTCAGATAATGAGGAACTTCAAGACATCATCAGCGATGCTGAGGATGACCGGGAAAATCAGCTCCCTGCTAAGAAAAAGCAGAAGGTTTCCAAAGCCGCTGAACCATTGGCTATGCCATCCATGGAGCTTTCCGACGACGAGGAGCTGGGGAAAAAGGACTCGCAAGACATCGCGTCTTACTTTGCCGTGAATAACCCTACTGCCAAGAAGGCCAAAGCAGGAACGTTTGCCTCTTTTGGGCTTTCAAAATTCATCTTGGGTAATATTGCTCGGAAGGGATACAAACAGCCCACACCTATCCAGAGGAAAACAATTCCTTTGATCATGGAGAACAGAGATGTGGTGGGCATGGCTAGGACTGGTTCAGGTAAGACTGCTGCATTCACTTTACCCGTGATTGAGAAATTAAAGGCTCACAATGCCAAGGTCGGGGCTCGAGCTGTCATTCTCTCGCCTTCGAGAGAGTTGGCTTTGCAGACTTTTAAGCAGGTCAAAGAGTTCAGTAAGGGGACAGACTTGCGATCCGTAGTCCTTATCGGTGGTGATGCAATGGAGGAACAATTCACATCTATGATGTCAAACCCAGATATCATTGTCGCTACCCCAGGTAGGTTCTTACACTTGAAAGTTGAAATGGACTTGGATTTGAGAACGGTGGAATACATCGTCTTTGACGAAGCCGACAGATTGTTTGAAATGGGTTTTGCTGAACAGCTCAATGAGCTTTTGGCTGCTCTTCCACTGAACCGCCAATCGCTTTTATTCTCTGCTACGCTTCCGCGCTCCCTCATTGACTTTGCCAAGGCCGGATTAACGAATCCCGTTTTGATCAGGCTCGATGCCGAAACCAAGATTTCAGAGCTCTTACAAATGGGTTTTTTCTCAGTCAAAAAAACCGAGAGAGAAGCTGCCTTGTTGTGCATTATTCAAAATGTAATCAAGATTCCTTTGCCATCTCCAGAAGAACTAGCCCGCATCAAGAAGGAGAGTAAAAGAGCAGACGATGTCACTGATGATGAAGATGACAATCAGGACGCGTCTAAAAAGAGAAAAAAATTCAAGAAGGAAAGGCTTCCACCTGCAAACGTCTTGCCGTCCCCGCATTCCACGATTGTTTTTGTTCCTACTAAACATCATGTCGAATTTGTCACGCAATTGTTGAGAGAAGCAGGATTCCTTGTCTCGTATATCTACGGCTCATTAGATCAGCGTGCTAGACGTGAGCAGTTGTACAGATTCAGAATTGGACTCACAAACTTGTTGGTCGTGACTGATGTAGCTGCACGTGGTATCGACATTCCTGTCTTGGCTAATGTTATCAATTTCACGTTACCAGCTTCTTCCAAAATCTTTATCCACAGAGTTGGTAGAACTGCAAGAGCTGGAAACAAGGGCTGGGCATATTCGATCGTCAGTGAAAGCGAGTTGCCATATTTGCTTGATATCGAATTGTTCCTAGGAAAGAAAATATTGCTCACCTCTATGCATGAGAAAAAGTGTGAACTTCTCAAAGCATCCAAAGGGGATGATTATGTGGAGCCGAAAATATCCTACACAGATAGAATGGTTCTCGGTGCCCTTCCAAGAGATCAATTGGAACCAGTCGAGGAGATGTACAACACCTTGATCAAAAGCAAATACGACTTGAAAGTCATAAAAGATGTTGCAGTAAAGGGAGAAAGGCTTTACTACCGCACCCGCCAAGCCGCGTCTCCGGAGTCGGTTAAAAGGTCCAAAGAACTCTTACAAACCGGTTCTTGGGATGAACAACATCTACTTTTTGGGCCGAACATGGAAAAGGAGAAAGATAATTTCCTTGCTCAGCTACAAAATAGAAGAGTAAAGGAAACAGTATTTGAGTTCACCAAGAAAGGAAAAGAGAAGGAAGAAGACTCCATGGTTAACTTGATGAACAGAAGAAGACGCCAGTTAGCGCCAATTCAGAGAAAGGCCAAAGAGAGAAGAGAACTCTTAGAGCAGGAGAGATTGGCTGGTTTGAGTCATACCGTTCAAGATGAAATTTTGAAAGGCGACTCAGGAGAAGTGGGTTATAATGTAATGAGCATAGAAGCGGACGATGATGAATTGGCAGATGCTTTCGAAGATGGCGACAATGTTTTAAGTCAAAAGCAAAAACAAAGAAAGAAATCTTACAGAGATCCTCAGTTTTTTATCAGTCATCATGCACCTGCTTCAGAAATACAGGATCAACAGTTTTCTGTCCCTAACTCTTTCGCAAATGATGCTGCAAAGGCCACTTTTGATTTGGAGAATGATGACAAATTGCAAAGAAACTCTCAAATCATGAAGTGGGATAAGAAGAAAGGAAAATATATCAACAGTCAATCTGTGGAAGGTAAGAAGTACATCATTGGCGAGAGTGGCCAGAGAATACCCGCGACATTCAAATCTGGGAAGTTTGATCAATGGAAGAAACAAAGAAACATTGGTTCATTCGGTGCTGCTGTTTCCGAGGAACAAAATAAAGAGTCTGGAAACAAGAGATTCAAGCATAAGAAGGTTGAAGCTCCAAGAGCGCCAGACAAGTACAGAGACGATTATCACAAGCAAAAGATGAAGGTTGACAAAGCTGTGGATTCCGGAAGAAGAGTCAAGGGTTTCAACAAGCCTGGTCAGAGACAGGAATTGAGATCTAACGAGGAGATCAGGAAGTCCAGGCAATTGAAAGAGAAGAGACAGGCCAAGAATGGACGCGGAGGCAAGGGTGGTGGTAAAAGAAGATAAAATGTATTGGACTAGTTCTAGCAAAAAAAATATAATGAGCCTGGAATCCTTTTACAGATAATGCTGATGTGAATAGACTATTTTTTCCCTTCAGATTCACGTACACTTCAAAATAATATACCTAGATTTTCATTTGCAGTAACTATCGTGTTTCTTTTAAAAAAACATTTTTTGAGAGACCATCTTCAATGGGTGAAAACCGAGCTTTTTTGCCAGGGGTGTTGTAGATCATCTTCTACTTCCACGGCCATATGGATGATATCCACCTTTTTTGTAGCCGCTTCTGCTTCCCTTACTGCCACTCCCACCGTTGGAACCGTTTCCGCCTCTTCTAGGACCTTTTGGGAGGTTGAGTCGGCGATTATTCCCATCGCTGTCACTGTCAAGGCGGTCTCTACGGCCGCCCCCACGAGATCCATCAGAACGAGAAGCAGCAGGACCTTCTGGAAGCCTAGGAATAACACTGGAGATGGAACTGGCTCCAGCTGGCTCTTTGGGGGTGTCACCTCCCGCGCCTTGCTGCTGAGGATTTAATGGTTGTTGGTTGGGATGTTCACCTGATTGATCGTCACCATTCTGCAGAGCTGACACGCCTGCTTGCTGTTGTTGGAACATATACCATTGCATTCTTTGCCAGTACTCTTGCATCATTTCAGGAGTAGCACCCGCAAAGTTTGGCTGATTTTGGCCGAATTGCATCTGGTATTGACCATAAGCATTTCCATATGGGTTGTTGTACTGAGTTTGTTGTTGCTGTTGTTGTTGTTGATTTTGATTTTGTTGATGTTGACCTCTGGGCTCGGCACGTTTGACCTCCATTGCTTTGCCCTTCAATGTCAAATACTTGTTAAGACAAACCTTATCTACGGCCTCTGGTGAATCGTATGTGATAAATCCGAATCCCCTAGATCTGCCCGTGTCCTTATCGATCATGAGTTGGGCATCAATAATACGGCCGAACTGGGAGAAAAAATCGTTGAAGTCTTTTTCATTAACTAAGGGATCGATACCTCCGACAAAAATTTTTCCAACTTTATCTTGCTCCTCTCTGGCAATGGCTCTTTTAGGATCAATTAGTTTACCATCTAAAATGTGATCTTTTTTGATAACCTCATCAACGGCACGCGGGTCTTTAAAAGTCAAGAAACCAAATCCACGAGATCTACCTGTGTTGGAATCCTTCATAATGGTATAGTCAAGAATTTCCCCGTACTTCGAGAAGTATGCGACCATTCCGTCCTCTGTAGTATCCCAGTTGAGCCCTCCAATGAACATCTTTCCGCTGTCCTTTCCTAAGTTCGAAGGAGGTTGACTATTGAATGACTTCTGGCCATATTGTTGTTGTGGCTGGCCATATTGTGACTGCTGTTGGCCATATTGTGGTTGAGTTTGGCCGTACTGACCTTGTGGCTGTTGGCCATACTGACCTTGTGGCTGTTGACCATAAGCCAGAAATTGCTGTCCTTGGGTATTCTCAGGACCCTGAGGAGGGGGTGGAGGAATTCCGTACTGCTGATTCGGAAACTGAGGGTTTTGCTCTGAAGATGTACCTGAAAAAGTTTGAGCATTTCCGGATGCACCAAAGTCCATCTGGGTAGTTGGTTTTGCCGAAGGAGCAGCATTCTCCGTTCCACTTGAAGGAGTAATCGTAGCGGTCGATGCCGCTGTTTCAGCATCGGGCTTATCAGAGTCCTCTTTCAAAGAATCTATAGCAGGAGCTTCTGTCTCCGCACCTTTGGTCGATGGCTTCGTCTCCGTCTTAGAATCGTCATCGTAAAGATCTTCGAAGAGTGCTTCATCATCATCAAAAGATGACATTTTTCTGTACTGAATTTGTGTTTGTCTAGACTTCTTAACGAATCGATGAGAAATGTTTCAGAAGAGAGTGAGAAGTATTACACGGACAAGCCTGGGCAGTCTATTTCGTAGTCGGTTGAACACTTGGTCGTCTTTGCCCATAACTTCATACGACTGCGCATTTATGAAAGAAAAAAAGTCGTGCACGTGATTAAATCGTTCCGCCGATGAAAAAATATTGGACGAGTCCGGATTTGAACCGGAGACCTTTCCCATGCTAAGGGAACGCGCTACCAACTGCGCCACACGCCCGGAAATGGTCCCTAGCAGGATCGAACTGCTGATCTTGGCGTTATTAGCACCACGCCTTAACCAACTGGGCCAAGGGACCTCTTCTGTGACTGATTAGAACTGTCATTCTTTATATTTGCTATACTAAAGGATTATCATCACATTTATTTTCACTTTTCATCTCAGTCTGAATTTTATTGACAAACTTACATTATAACTTCTTAATATAGTTACTGGCTATATCCACCAAAATGTTACACCAGTGATTTAGATCATCACATCTGTTATTGCATAATATGTCCAGGTTAAATCACTCAGCTCATAGTTCGAGCCAATGCATACGAATTTGGCCCAATTTTACTCAGTTGCAATTTGGGAATTATACAATTTACTGATGCATACGCAGATTTACGCTGATTTAGTCGCTCTATAGACCTAATAGGTTGAGCAAAGAGATGCGGGTGATTTTGAGGGCCAAAAGAGAAACCTTCGGTTTTGAGAACGTGGTTCTACTACAACCTTAGTCAACTTTCGTAATTGGCAGTGTAAGAATATCCAGATCGAAATAAGTGTATTCATTCGAAGCACTATCTGGTTTAAATTACCCAAATATACATTTTGATATCCCTCATTGATCGCTCGGAAGCTATTGAGTTCCCTTTGACCATTAGTCTATCCAAGGCGAGAATGTTAGATCTGTTTGATGTACTGTCTCTGTTTCCAACTCTTGATTAACGGTCTTAATCAAAATTTGAGTTTTAGAGAAAATGGAAAAATATTGTGTGTGTTTAAGGAAATATTCGCCTCTTTTCCTTGTATTCCTTGGGATATTGCGAATACGAGCAACAGTTGTAAGTTAAAAACAATGTATCAAAAATCCAAGACAGAATATTTACCTTAGTTGACTGGCTATATTTATCCCACAAAGAGTCCTAAATTGCCAGAATGAGGTTTCAGAAGCATATCATGACAATAAAGCATTTTTTTTACGATGCTAGGTTTACACCTAGACGCCCTCACGGCGCTGCATATTTTGACTCTCATCTTCACCTTTTGGTGCGCTCTTCTCAGGTAAATCACATTGATACATGTCAAGCTTTGCCTAAAATGAAAAAATATGTCATATGTTTTGCAAATTCGTTCCCCAGTTTCAGGGTTCCAGAACTAGAGTCTCTTTCGGATATGTTTGGGGTGAAAGTTGATCTTAGCGGCCACAGTGAGAAAAGCCCTTTCATGATCGTGCAACTAGAGAGCGATGAGGCTGCCCTGGACCTCATTAAACGGTCTATTTTGGCTAAGGGGATCTATGAACTTTGGGGCCAGGGTAAAGATTTAAATGAATTACATCAAAGTGTTCAGGAAAATTCGACAGATAAGTTTGGTATCTACAAAAGAAACACTTTCAAGTTTGATTTCGTGAGTTTTATGGGTGCCAAAAGCACTGAGGAAAAGATAAACACAATTGAAACATTCAGATACTTGGGTTTTGAGGGAAAAATTAGGCTCAAGAATCCAGAGGTTGTCTTTGCTGTGCTAGAGGAATATTCAGTTAGTGGGATGGAAAAGGCAGACGAACCAGAATACCTTTGGTTTGGACGAGAAATTCAACTAAGCGCCCGAGCTTCTGGTGCAGTTGAAGAATACGACCTCAAAAAGAGAAGATATATCGGGACGACCTCTTTCGAAGCGGAGTTATCTCTCATTAGTTGTAATATTGGTCAAGTCTCACCAGGAAAACTTATCTATGACCCATTCACGGGTACGGGATCTTTTCTTGTCGCGGGTGCATATTTTGGTGCTTATCCACTAGGCACCGATATCGATCCACGCGCCATCAGAGGAAAAGGGCAGCAGTGCAATTTGAAAAGCAATTTCAAGCAATACCACACAACTTCTCAGTTTGTGGATACTTTCGTAATGGACTTTACTAATAACTCTTTCAGGTCAGACCTCGTGATAGATTCTATCGTTTGTGATCCGCCCTATGGAGTGAGGGAAGGGCTCAAAGTCTGTGGGGCCAAGAACCCAGAGAAAGCAATGGGAAGAGAAAACAATGTGGTTGAAGGCGAACTAGGTCACTTTAGAAGAGACTTTATTGCACCAAAAAAACCGTACGAGCTTGCAAACTTGCTTGAAGATCTACTCAACTTTGCAGCTGAAAGGCTTCCAGTTGGGGGCAGATTAGCCTTTTGGATGCCGACTGCCAATGACGAATTTATCGAGCATCACATACCTCAGCATGAAAAGTTAGAAAACTTGTATGCGTTGGAGCAGGAATTTAACAAATGGTCACGAAGATTAGTAGTTTATGTGAAGAGGGATGATACCTATCAAGGCCTCACCAGAAATGGCATGTTAGAGGAAGGGGTGACGAGTTTCAGAAAGAGATATTTCAAAAGCTTTAACGAGAAAAGCAAGCAAGGCAATTAATTTTTATGATCTCTTCAAAAGGCTGAATATGCGCCTACAAGGCTATTAAATGCGGGTTTAATCCACGCACTCGAACGCTGATAAAGTCATTTGCATTGGATGGTGATATATGCCGGAATTGCATGGTTGTCACTACGCAGTTATTCCATATATCTTGTGTGGAATCACACACAACTATCATAACAATTATGGAGGGTAGAGACTTGCTCCCAAAAAGACAAATTTACATTTATAACTAGATTCTCTAGAATAAATCAGGCTATAAACGTATAGAAACAAGAAGGCAACTGTGATGGGGTATATTTATTGCTTAATTGCAGCCAGGAAATGCAGTTAGAAGTCAGGGAATTGCGGTTTTTTTTGAAAGGGACATCATGCATACCAAAGAAAACCAAACTTTATATTAATGGGAACTCCAAGGTATATAAAGAGATGGAAAGCCCATGGTCAACATGATCCACTCCGCATATCAATCCAAAATGACACCTCCCACTATGGTTTACAATACTCATATCCCAGCCACTACGGCTACTGAACTGATTCTCCGTCTTCAGTCAAACGTTCAAAATACTGAAGTCAACTTTGCCGATTGGGAATCTTTTAAATTTGCTCCTATCAGGGAATCAACAGTGTCAAGGGCCATGACCAAAAGATATTTTGCGGACTTGGATAAGTATACCGAGTCAGACGTTGTGATTGTGGGTGCTGGAAGTGCCGGATTATCTGCAGCTTATGTTTTAGCTAAGAATAGACCCGACCTTAAGATTGCCATCATTGAAGCTTCTGTCTCACCTGGTGGAGGCTGTTGGTTGGGTGGACAATTGTTCTCAGCAATGGTTTTGAGGAAACCTGCCCACCTATTCTTAGATGAGATTGAGGTAGCCTACGAGGATGAAGGTGACTATGTTGTTGTGAAACATGCAGCTTTGTTTATGTCCACATTGATGTCTAAAGTCTTGAATTTCCCAAATGTGAAGTTATTCAATGCCACTGCGGTGGAGGACTTAATTACTCGTCGTGACGAGTCAAGCGGAGAGTTGCGCATCGCTGGAGTCGTCACAAACTGGACCTTGGTAGCGTTGAATCATGATACCCAATCATGCATGGACCCCAACACAATCAACGCGAATGTGATTCTCTCCACTACGGGGCACGATGGTCCATTCGGTGCGTTCTCTGCCAAAAGATTGCAAAGTTTGAAGCCAGCCACTCTGGATGAAGCATTTGCGTTAGGTGGGATGAGAGGTCTCGATATGAACAAAGCAGAGGATGCCATCGTTAAAGGCACACGAGAAGTTGCGCCAGGTTTAGTTATCGCTGGTATGGAGCTCGCTGAGGTTGATGGAAGCAACAGAATGGGGCCTACCTTTGGAGCAATGGCTCTTTCGGGAGTCAAGGCCGCTGAAGCTGTCTTAAACGTGTTTGATTTGAGAAAGAAACAGAATGAAACATGCTACGGAGGCTCTCTCCACAAGTGAGAACATGCTTGAACTGTCAATATATATCCATTAAACGCCAGCACAGATGATGGTTAAGCTGAGTCAAACTCGTTTTGTGAAAACCGGCACGTCTATATTTAAAATACAAAAAAAAAATTACGCTTGTTCAGACGCTTCGGTTTGACATTAAGATATATAACTCTTTTGCCTTTGTAGATGTGAGCCCATGCTTGTTCAAGAACGGAACCCTCAGCCTTTTTTCGGAGGCCGGCATGGTAAACATTTGCTCATGCTCGCGCGCTCACATCTCAAATTTGTTTCTGGTGCATGCTTCCGCTCTGAAACCAAAATCACGATGACGACAGATAATTCCACCGCTGACGACTCAGACAACTTCAGATTCTTTGGTCTAGGAGGATGTAATGAAGTGGGCCGCTCATGCCATATAATCGAGTATAAAAACAAGGTGATCATGTTGGATTCGGGTGTTCACCCCGGGCTTAGCGGTATGAATTCCTTGCCATTCTTCGATGAGTACGACTTATCGAAAGTTGACATCTTATTGATAAGTCACTTTCACTTGGATCACGCGGCGTCCTTGCCTTATGTCATGCAGCAGACCAATTTCAAGGGGCGTGTTTTCATGACGCATGCGACGAAGGCTATCTATCGATGGTTGTTGTCCGATTTCGTGCGAGTTACTTCCATGGCAGGGGGCGGCGATGAAGCTCGTCAAATGGACAGCTCGCAACATAACAGTGGGGGCTCAGCCAACTTATACACAAATGAAGACTTGATGAGTTCCTTTGAGAAGATTGAGACCATTGACTATCATTCAACGATCGAAGTCGAGGGGATCAGGTTCACTGCGTACCATGCTGGTCATGTTTTGGGTGCATGTATGTACTTTCTCGAGATAGGAGGTGTCAAAATCTTGTTCACCGGAGATTATTCAAGAGAAGAGGATCGTCACTTAAAGGTTGCAGAAGTTCCTCCACAAAGACCAGATATACTCATTACAGAGTCTACATTTGGGACAGCAACACACGAACCAAGACTAGAAAAAGAAAGTAGGATGATGAAAAACATCCACTCCACTATTTTGAAGGGCGGTCGCGTTTTGATGCCGGTCTTCGCATTAGGAAGGGCCCAAGAACTTTTATTGATCCTCGAAGAATACTGGTCAATGAACGAAGACATTCAATCTGTAAATATATATTATGCATCTGATCTTGCCAGAAAATGTATGGCTGTTTATCAAACATACACCAGCATCATGAACGAAAAAATCAGACTCAGTGCCTCTACATCGGCAAAATCCAATCCTTTTCAGTTCAAGTTTATCAAATCCATCAGAAGCATTGATAAGGTCTACGATATGGGACCCTGTGTTGTCGTGGCCTCCCCCGGTATGTTACAAAGCGGAGTTTCCCGCCAACTCCTCGAAAGATGGGCCCCTGACCCCAAAAATGCGGTGATTATGACAGGATATGCGGTAGAGGGAACCATGGCCAAGGAGATTCTTACAGAGCCACACGCTATTCCTTCTATATCAAATCCGGACGTTTCGATTCCTCGCAGACTCTCTGTGGATGAGATATCATTCGCCGCCCATGTTGATTTCCAACAAAATGCAGGTTTCATCGAAGAGGTCGCTCCAAAAAAAATTATATTGGTCCATGGAGATAGTAACCCAATGGGAAGGTTGAAGTCTGCCTTATTGAGCAGATATTCATCTCGTAAAGGAACAGAGGAGGAAGTCAGAGTTTTCAATCCTCGCAATTGTGAAGATCTTCAAATTGGTATTGCGAGTGCTAAAATTGCCAAGGTTGTTGGATCACTTGCAGAATCCGAATCCAAGCTCATAAAAGACTTCATGAGCAAAAACATTGTCAAAGGCAAAGTATCAGAGATTCAAGATGAAAAGATCAAGCAGGAAGAGGAAAACGTCAAAATAGAGGGGGATACGCTCGAGGATGAGCATGATTCCCGAGAATTGGTATCTAAAAAGCCAACAAATCTCAAGAAAACAGATGAGCAGGTGGAAGACAAACTCATAAAATCGGGAATAGTGGTGTCAGGTGTTTTGATTTCCAAAGACTTTGACCTAAACTTGTTACAATTGGATGATCTTCATGAATTCACCCAACTAACGACTTCCGTTGTGAAGTCTAACATTAAATTGAAAATCGAAGCCAACGTGTCATTGGTTTCATGGCATCTCGAACAAATGTTTGGATTTATAAATGTCATTGATGATTCGGAAGAGGCTTGGGAGTGCTTGATCATGGATATGATATATATCACAGCTAAAAAGTCCACAGAGTCGAATGGGCTAGAAGTGACAGTCGAATGGATTAATAACAACACAATGGCAGATTCATTGGCAGATAGCGTCGTGGCGATTCTTTACAATGTGGATTCATCGCCTGCTTCTGTAAAGCTTACTTCAAAACCACACTCACATGGACACGTGAAAGAAGAGTTAGACGAAGAATTAGCAAGGGAGCAGGAAGCCACAAAAGGGCATGGAATCAATGATATCGAAACTCGAATTCACAGACTTTCAACGTTATTAAAGGCTCAGTTTGGGGACTCAATTTCCGAAATTGACTCAAAAGGTGCTAAGATCAAGATAGGAAAGGCCGAGGCGCAAGTTGATTTTCGAACGTTGGAGGTAGCATGCGCGTCTCGTGTATTGAAGGATCGGATTGAAAGCATAGTAAAAAGAGGGTGCAAGCTAGCAGCGCCTCTTGCGTACAAGCCCAAAGTTGTCTAAGTGTCTCTGACTTCGTGAGCTCGTTGTATCAATGATTAATAAATGTCTCCTGAATATCTTGAGCTTAAACCTCGGAATGGTCCCGTTTGAGAATATCAATGTTCGGAAACTTATTGCAGACAAAATCGTCGGCCTACATGGCAAGAGATCATGTTTTTGTTGAATTTATAATTATATAAGAAAATTATTAAGCTTTTAATTTGCAGAAGAATGAGAGTTTTAGGTCTTGACAGTAAGAATAGCGTTCTACTGTACTATTTTAAAGTACAAATTCGCTTCATGCAGTTCCAACCAGAGCCCTTCGCGAGATGTCTATTATTCTCAAGCGTACAGATATCTCACTGAACAAACTTGGTGAACAACATCACCTCTGTTTGATATTATACACTAAATTATCATGGCGTATGTAAAACACATAATATTTTCTGCACTTTGAAAAACAATACTAACAAATCAGCGAACTAATAGATCGCGTGCGCTCAGAACTCACGGAGGTTGAGCTTCAACAACTTGAAGAGTTTGAGTTTAAACATGGACCCATGTCACTTATACAGAATGCCATGAACGAGGAAAGCCCTGTCATGATTTATTGTCGGAACAATCATAAACTTCTCGCGAAAGTGAAAGCCTTTGATAGACACTGTAATTTAATCCTTGAAGACGTTAAGGAATTATGGACGGAAACATTGAGAAATAGCAAGGGAAAGGTCATAAAGACAGTGTCGAAAGAAAGGTTCATTGCGAAACTTTTTTTGAGAGGTGACTCGGTCATCATTGTCTTGAAAGTGTGAGGACGAACTTTCGTAGCGGACAAAGGCGCACGAGCTTTGAATTTCAGACAGTGAATGAAGCAGATTGATTCACGATATAGTTTCCAGAAAATGATTTTCAGATGAGTTGAATGGGCTGAAATGGGAGAGGCAGCTCAAAATTTTCGACATACGAGAATCTGACATGCCAGCGATTCAGCAAACATGCAACGCTGATCTTTGATTTCTTTCCGAATAACATAATATCAAACCTACTGAATCTAATAATTTAATTTCAATATATTTGTCATAAATTGTAGAAGGCTTTTCATATCATTTTGCTTGGATAGTTGTAGCAGCTTCTCCGTAATAGCAACGCGCACCATGCACGAGGCTAAGAAAAGAAGACAACCGTTTGAATTCAACAATGAAGCTCAAACTCGAGACTGAAAGCTCGGAAATCTTAAGGAAATGTTTCTCATTGATCAACACCTTACGCAAAGGGATCATTTTGCGATTTAGTCCGGAACAACTCTTGGCAATACTGATCAATAATTCGTCGTTGAACCAAGAACCACAAATCTGGTGTAAGTTTCCCATGAGCAGTATCTTCCTGAAAATCGAAATCCAAAGTCTCCGAGACAATGTGATACTGCTTGAAATAAACATAGAGCTTTTTCTCCAAGCATTGCGGAACTTCGACAAGGCTAGCAGCACTGAGTTAAAGATACGACTCCAGAAGAAGGAGGGGCAGAAAAGCTCTGGGGGTGCGTACTTAGCCATTCAATACTCTGATTTGTCTGAGAATGCAAGCAACATAAATCACGTGTTCAGAATTCCTGTGAAATTACTCAAGGAAGCAACTGTTAGCTTGAAGGAACCTGTGCTTCCCAAGGTAGACCTCATGATGAAGCTTCCGAATGAGTTTTCTGCTACGTACCGTCGCCTAGAAAAGTTCAAGAATGCATCGTCACACGAAAAGATGACGATTAGCGCGAGTCAAAGAAATGGGGGCTCGTTGAGGTTTCTTCTCCAAGAAGAAGATAGCTGTGGCACCACCATCAGATGGAATGATAGGCTCGACATCCAAGCGCCACTTTCACATTCTGATTATGACAGCATGAGGTCTGCGGCACTACAAGAGAGCCCGAGCAAAGCCAACCAGGACGCCTCTGCGATAGACGTGAATGTAACGGTGAATCTAAAAGAGTGGTGTCTGGCAGCTAAAATAGTGAGCACATGCCAAACTGTGATATTGTTTTTGTGTGAGAACCACGCTTGTGCAATTCACTGTCTACTTGATGAAACAGACGATGCTGAGATTATATATTACGTAAGTGGGATCCGCCAAGCTGAACTTTATTCCGAGTGACCCAAAGACCGCCCCTTGCAAACCGGAAGTATTATTTCATTTTTGAGCCCAAATTTCAACATCGCGTGGAACAGTTTTTCTTCAAGTCTCGGGTTTCTACTTTGGAGTTCGCTTTTGCTTACGAATATCACGAATTACTCTGCGTCTCAATATAAACCCGTGACTCGTGCCGTTAGTCAGAGGTAATTTCGCGCACTCCATCATGTAGAGTCACTAGCTACCTTTTTCTTTGACTTTGCAAATGAATACCTTAGAACGTGAAGAGCCCCACTATTTTGGCGCCGGCCCAGCTTTGTTACCTTCAGATGTATTGAAGCAAGCTGCGTTGGACTTGTTGACATACGATGGAGACAACTTGGGGGTGGGAGAGATTTCTCACCGTTCCAAGACTGCAATCCAAATCATTGATGACACGAAGGCCAACTTCACAAAATTGTTGAATATTCCAGACACTCACGAAGTGTTTTTTATGCAAGGAGGCGGCACTTTGGGTTTCTCGTCTGTGGCTTACAACTTGTTCGCTAACTACGCCAAGAGAACAGGCAAGAAAGGCAAAGCTGCGTATGCCGTGACTGGTGGTTGGTCCAAGAAAGCTGCCGAGGAGGCCAAGAGATTGGGCTTTGAAGTTGACGTTGTGATTGACACAAAGGCTTCAAAATTTGACCACATTCCCCCATACAGTGAATGGGCATCTATTGACAAGGAGAATACTGCTTATTTGTACGTGTGTGACAACGAAACTGTTCATGGAAACGAATTCAGAGGTACTCCAGGCCCAGAGTACTTACCAGAGAATGTTGAGCTAGTTACCGATATGTCCTCGAATATCTTGTCCAAAAAGCTTGATATTTCGAAATACGGACTCATCATGGCCGGGGCACAAAAGAACGTTGGATTAGCTGGCTTGACTGTTTACATAGTCAAGAAGTCTTTGCTTGAACAGAGCTCCGATGATGAATTGAAGGAATTGGGCATTCCTTTGACACCAATTGCCTTTCACTTTCCTACTGTTGTAGCCAACAATTCTGCCTACAACACAATCCCAATTTTCACGTGCCACATCTTGAAATTAGTCACTGAAAAATTGTTGGAACTGGGCGGAATCGAAGCCATGGAAGCTATCAACAAGAAAAAAGCAAAATCTTTATACAGTGTTTTGGAAAAATTCCCTCAATTGTACAAGTTGCCTGTTGAGAAAAACTCTCGGTCTAACATGAATGTTGTGTTCACTCTCCCAAGTGACGACTTGGAATCCAAATTCTTGAAGGGGGCGGCAGATGAGAAATTGACAGGCTTGAAGGGTCATAGATCCGTTGGTGGAATTAGGGCATCTCTTTACAATGCTGTGACTGAGGAGAGCACTGAGAAGTTAGTCAAGTACGTCGAAAAATTTGCCAAAGACAATATTTAGACAGTCAACAAGCAATTGAATAAGAAAATAAATTGATGATCAAATCGGTCCCAATGAATGAGGAAGAGGCTGTATTATAAAACCTTGCGGCCTAAGATGCACACATTTTTTTTTAATTGTCTTTGGTTGAACCTTTTTTTTCATACATAGATGGTAAGAATGCAAATCTTTTCACTGACCCACTGATGCAAAATTGCTGACGTTTGTCAATGATTAGCTAGTTCAGTCAGCCTTAGTCTGGATGCAAATACTGTGCGAATAAATTTTGCTCGCGTCAAGCAGCTTGACGAGGCTATTCCCTAACATGTATATTTCACCACATGTCGTTCGACATGCTCTTAAAAACCTCCCAAGAAGTCGAAACCTCTCAACAGTCCAGCTGCTTCTAGCAGCAGCGAACAAAACTGTTGCTCAACGAGACATAAGAGTGAGTCTAGACAAAGAATCTCATATCAAGGCCATCGAAGAGAGAATAGAAAAGATCCCAATGAAAAATTACAGAAACTTCAGCATTGTGGCACATGTGGACCATGGTAAATCTACGCTATCTGACAGGCTACTAGAACTAACAGGTGTCATAAAGCCCGGCGATGCAAACAAGCAAGTGCTAGATAAGTTGGATGTTGAACGAGAGCGGGGTATTACTGTCAAGGCCCAGACATGTACTATGTTTTACAATGATCCCAAATCAGGCGAAGACTATCTTTTGCACCTTGTGGATACCCCTGGTCACGTTGATTTTCGTGCAGAAGTCTCAAGATCATATGCATCTTGTGGAGGTGCCCTTTTATTGGTGGACGCTGCTCAAGGCGTACAAGCCCAAACTGTTGCCAACTTTTACTTGGCTTATAGTTTGGGTCTCAAGTTGATACCAATTATCAATAAAATTGACTTGGATGCAGCTGATATACCTCGGGCAATGGAGCAAGTTGAAACAACTTTTGAGTTGGATTCAAATGATTGCATTCCAGTGAGTGCCAAGACAGGCCTTAACGTGGAGAAAATTATCCCAAAAATCATAAAGGATATACCAGCTCCATCAGGAGATATCGAGAAGCCATTAAAAGCCTTGCTCGTGGACTCTTGGCATGACCCATATGTGGGCGTGGTGATGCTTGTCTTCGTGGTGGATGGAAAAATAAGAAAAGGAATGAAATTGCTTTCTGCTCACAGTGATAAAAAGTATGACGTGAAAGAGGTGGGTGTTATGTACCCTGATAAGACGCCTATGAACTTCATCAGAGCTGGCCAAGTGGGCTATATTATTCCTGGAATGCGAAACCCCAAAGAAGCCATGATTGGTGATACGTTTTTCCAGAATGGAAATAGTACTGGCCTTGAGCCACTTCCAGGATTCGAGGAGCCAAAGCCCATGGTATTTGTGGGCGCTTTTCCTGCCGATGGGGGTGAGTTTAAAGTTATGAATGATCATATGGAGCATTTGGTGTTGAATGATAGGTCAGTTACGCTAGAAAAAGAGACCTCCTCAGCTTTGGGGTTGGGCTGGAGATTGGGATTTTTGGGCTCGCTCCATGCGTCCGTCTTCAAAGAGCGTTTAGAAAATGAGTATGGAGCGAAAATAATTTTGACTGCCCCAACCGTGCCATATAAGATTGTATACAAAAATGGCATGGAGAAAATCGTTACTAACCCAGACGATTTTCCAGGCTCTGACTATCGCTCACATGATATTGACATGTTCATGGAGCCTTATGTGGATGCTATCATGACTATACCCGATGAGTATATTGGGACGGTCATGTCGATTTGTGAAGCAAACAGAGGCTTGCAAAAAGAGATGGAATATCTCACCACTGGACAAGTCCTTCTCAAATATGAAATACCCATGGCACAGCTCGTGGAAGATTTTTTTGGTAAACTAAAAGGCGCTACGAAAGGCTATGCTTCTTTGGACTATGAAGATTCGGGCTACAAAAAATCTGACGTCGTGAAGATGGAACTCTGTGTTAGTGGCGAGGCTCAGGATGCCTTATCACAGGTCATGCATAGGTCTCAAGTTCAGACAAGAGGCAGAGAATACGTGTCACGGTTTAGAGAGTACTTAAAGTCTCAGCTTTTTGAGGTTGCCATTCAAGCAAAGGTAAACAATAAAGTGGTTGCTAGAGAAACCATCAAAGCAAGGAGAAAAGATGTCACTCAGAAGTTGCACGCTGCTGATATTTCCAGACGAAAAAAGTTACTCGAGAGACAAAAGGAGGGCAAGAAGCAGATGAAGGCTACGGGACGCGTGACAATCAATAATGAGGCGTATCAAGCATTCTTGCGTCGGGCAGATTAGTGAAGCGGATAGAAATAATCAATTCATACTGCCAATGTATATATAATTTAGTATTTACAGACTGAAATCAGAATAGCCTTGCAAACATTTTGTCAGATGTCGCCCATGAATATGATCAACAAAATGTAAATGATGATCACTTCAAGAACTTTTGATAGACAACGTTTTCAGTTTCATCAATGTACTTGTAGCCCAATTTGTTCAAAAAATCATAGAATTCAGATTCATTTGATTCTTCAGGGATCACAAAGCCGCACAACACCTTGCCCACATCATTGCCATGGTTTCTGTAGTTAAAAAGAGTGATGTCCCAGTTGTCTTTCAATTCTTGCAAGAATCTTGTCAATGCCCCTGGTCTCTCAGGGAATTCGAAAGTAAACAACTTTTCTCTCTGGGTGACGTGTGTGGATGTGCATTTCCCTCCAACTAAATAGCGACCGTGTGTCTTTGCTAGTTCGTTGTTTGAGATGTCAACAACTTCATACTTATGTTCATCATTTGTCATTGTCTCCATTATAGAGGCCACTTCCTTCTCCTTGTTGAGAACATTGAACGAAACGTAAATATTGGCGGGGTCGCTTCCGGAGTATCTGTAAGAGAACTCGGTGATCAGTCTTGGGTGAATGATTTGTTGAAGCTTCGAGAATTCACCTGGCTTTTCAGGAATAGAGACCACAAATGAAACTTCTTTGCCTTCGCCCAACACAGCTCTTTCACTGACGAATCTCAACCTATCAAAGTTCATGTTTGCGCCCGATAAGATAGGAATATAGGTTTTGTTGCGGTGGTCTATTCCCTTTTTGGTTTGGTGAATGTATTTTTTCATTCCAGCAACACCAAGCGCCCCGGAAGGCTCGACAATCAGTCTCGTGTCCTCAAAAATATCTTTTATCGCAGCGCATGTCTCGTCAGTGGTGACCCTTACGACTTCATCGACGTATTGGAGGCAAAGTCTCCATGTCTCGTCGCCGACAACTTTAACCGCCGTTCCGTCGGCAAAAACACCCACCAGACCAAGCCGTACTCTCTCCTTGTCTTTCAAAGACTGATACAAGGCATCTGCATCGAAAGTCTCCACACCAATGATTTTCACATGAGGTGCAACTTGCTTGAGATAGGTGGCCACACCAGCGATCAAGCCACCTCCTCCAACTGGAATGAAAACCGCATCTAAGTCATCAAGAATCAACTGCCTTGTCAATTCTAGAGCGACAGTCCCCTGTCCTGCGATAACGTAAGGGTGATCGAAAGGCGGAATGTCAGTCAAGTTCTCCAAACTACTTAAGCGGGCACATTCTTGCTTAGCAGAGTCGAAGTCTTCGCCATACAAGACAACTTGGGAGCCCAACCTGCTCACGTTAGAATACTTGATAGAGGGTGTGGCCGTGGGCATGACAATGGTCGACGGAATCTTAAGTTTTGCAGCCGAAAATGCTACACCTTGTGCGTGGTTGCCAGCAGAACAGGCAATGACTCCGTTGAGGGGCGTCTTGGAATGGAGTTTCGAGATCATATTGTACGCTCCACGCAATTTGAAGGAAAACACAGGCAACAAGTCCTCTCTTTTCAAGTGAATATTGGCATTGCATTTGTGGGAAAGATTGATAGCATGAGTAAGCGGGGATCCTGCATTATCTACAACGTCGTAAACTCTGGAAGTAAGAATCAACTTGAGGTAGTTGGGCTCACCAGTGGCAGAGAAGTCAGCCGCAGAAAGCTCTGGGTATTTTTCCGCGAGGGTGGATTGGTTCCTGGGGCGAAACGGCTTTGCAGCTACACGGGCGCGACACGTTAATAGTGGCAGGCGCTGAACTCGTTTAAGCATTGAGGTGTGTAGTCCAAGTGAGAAGGTTTGAGGATATTTTCATCCATTTGAGGTATCGCGATAAAAGTGACTCAGTCATGTGAGCGCGCGATCGCGATACCCAACGCCATATAAAATATTTGTATAAAACATAGAAAGGAGAAAACAAGAAGGCCTGGGTATTAAAATCCAAGTCTGACAGTCAATGCTATTTCAAAGGCAAAGTTGCCGTGAAACCCTAAAAAAGTACTCTTCGATCTTTGCCGCAAGAGAGAACGGCCACCTCCAAAGAAATGGCCTAACTTCAGTCTATGTCAAGTTGCTTATTTCTAATAAAAAGTCCAGGTAGTCAATGGTAGCAACGCCAGTGAGCAGCTTGTCGTATTGTTTGAAAATATCAGTGAGTTTGCGTAGATAGACGAGCAACTCAATGAATGCGTCGAATTTGAGCTTGCCAACGGCCACGGAACCGTCATCGTGCGCCTCCTTATTCGCAAATTTCTGAAACAAATGTAGCACTAAGTCAACGTTGAGTTTGTAGCCAATCTGCTCGATGATTCGCTGAAATTCGCCAAACGAGATGTCGCCAGACTTATTGACATCGGCCACCACAAATAATTTTTTGTAGGCGGTCAAGTACTTCCATAGGGAAACGAACTGATCAAAGTTTAAGCCGGAAGAAGCGCCAGTCGCTGGACTGGAGAAAAGTTTGATCATGAGGCGGACTGTTGAGTGTTGAAATCCGGTGTTGTCGAAATTGACTAAAGCTGCGGAGAGCTCACGCGCGGAGATCTTCCCCGAGTGATTGGCGTCAACACGATCAAAAGTCGAGCGAAGTTCGGCCTCAAGACGGTGTTTGCTGGAATGTTTGGGGATATCATCGAGACTTTCGCGAGACCGGCTGGCAGGAACTTTTTTGGAAGGCGCGTGGATGCGGCCAGACATCTGTGGAGTCGTGGGGGAGTGCACCGCCGGCGGCGACTGCGTGGGCACCGGTGGGTGAGCATACTGTTGCTGCGGATGCGGTTGCTGCGGTTGCTGCTGATGCTGCGGATGCTGCGGATTCTGCTGCTGGTAGTGGTTGCCCTGGTGGAAGCTGGAGGGCTGCAGGGCAGAGCCATAGTGACTCAGAGAGGATGATGAGACACGCGGTGCAGGCACTGCTGGGGGCGGGGGTGCACCGTTCAGATAGTATTGCTGATTTGCTACCGGAGGCGGCCTGTGCTGCTGCAGGGCCGGGCTTTGTGCGTAGCTGCTGCCTTGGTAGACGTTTTGGTGCAGGTACTGGCTGCCATTGGCAGGCGGCGGTGGGGCGGCGGAGGAGGAGGGAGGCGGCTGATAATACTGCGGCTGCTGTTGGACTTGAGAAGGCGGCTGGTATGGTCGCGAGTGCTGATATGGATAGTCTTGGGCCAGCGGCGGCGCCGCAGCATTGGCGTGGCTGGCGAAAGCGCCCAGCAGATGTGACGAAGCAGGAGGAACGGTGTTGTTGGCCGCGTACTGTTTTGGTTTTGCAGGTCTGCGCAGCGCCAGCTGAGCCGGGGGCAAGGAGTACGTAGCCTGCTGGGGCGTCGGGTAGATGGGCAAGTCGTCGGAGTTCATGTCGAGGAAATGCACCGGGTCTGGGCAACGGTTTTGGTTTGGCCGTGGAGCGCGAACAGTTGGGGCAGACGTCGTGCAGATACCATTAATGGCGCGTTGCTGGCTGGGGCAGGGATTGCGCGGCGCGCCGCGCGCGCGGCAGTCGTTGGCGCCAGATTCGTGGTTGATCCTATAAGGCCCTGGGGCCCTAGCCTTGCTGAGAATCACCCACGCAGGCCAACCTCGTCAGACTGGCGTTGCACTCTCAAAAGCGGAAAGCGCCGAGAGTTCCCATTAGGAAGGAGCGGACCGGGCGATAGTATCGCCGCTGTAATCATTCATTTTACACATCTTTGTTGATGGGCGATTTGTGGAGTCCAAGTGGATTTTGTGAAGAGCCGCAAACGCAGTTGTCCAGGTGGCTTGCTCACCAGCAAATGGGATTTATTGACGTCTGGCTCTGGGAGTTCTCGTGGAGGGAAGGTCGCGCTGCACGTGTTGGCGCGGCCGCAATTTCGCAGTGCACCTGCTACTTGAGTAGCTCGGGCGGGAAGGGGGCCAAATACAAATGGCCTCTTTGAAATCCAAACAGAGTTCGTAAATGGGGGACGGATTCCAGACACGTCTATGCCTGAGACTTGAATATGAAGAGCGACGCACGCCCAAATTGCATGCTTTTTTCACATGTCAAAGGCGTCTGAAAGAAGGCATACGTGGGACCAGTTCTGCTTTTTGGGTGTCGCAACTTTTGCAGTGACGTTGCGTGCGAACGTTTCGTCCATGGAGCCGCACCGCAGTTTGCCAGTGCAAAGTCGCGCCAATGGCCTTGCAATTTGTCCGGGGTCGTCGAGCAGGGATTTTTACCGAGAAGGAAAAGCAAATTCCGGCTTTTTGCATGGAGAAGCATCTTTCATGCAAACCTGATGCTTGACATACAAATCGTGGGGGTTCCGGGCGTGTCTCGTCATGTCCTATTGGAATACCCCGCTGGCTTGTTCTTGCAGCGGTAACTAACCAATGGAGATGGGCCTTTTTTCGTGCCTAGCTTCGGCGATTGGTGTTTCGGTGATTGGTGTTTCGGCATAAGTCATTGCGTGCCCCTGGGTCGCACTCTCTTCTTAAGAATAGCACTCGTTGTCAACTTTGCGGGTCCGGCCAAATGTACCTTGTCATCTTTCCAAGAACCAGATACGTTCGACGCGACACGCACATCACCACCTACATCTACTCATGAATCCACGTCCAAGTAAATCCTATACCATCTTTCAACTATATCTTTATTAAAGAAGGTACGTATACACTCAAAAATTAAACCACCTGAGAAAAGCGGGAATAACTTAATCTCTGGCTCTTCTTCTGTAAGAGTCACCACCGAATCTACCTTGTGGGCCTCTGGAAGAAGGTCCTTGTCTTTGAGCTGGAGCACCCTTCAATCTGGTCATTGGCAAGATTCCCTCTGGGATGTTCAACTCCTGTCTGAGGTAGTCCACACCTTCGTCAGTCAAGGTGTAGTAGTAGTATTGCCACGAGAACTGAGTGGTGACAAAACCCTTGGAGGTCAAAGACTGCAAGGCCTTGATGACGAACAAGTTCTTGGTGTCAATGTCCTCGTGAGCTGGCTGGTCAAAGTCCTTCTTGGCGACAACAACACCCTCTAAAAACTGTTAGTAAACTGGTTATTAATACAATAGTCGAACGCCGCTGGTTTCCATATGTCATTCCATGGTTCCATGGTTTTGATTCATTGTACCGGACCATGCCGTATCGACATGTGGCATACAAATCAATGGGTCTTGACTCCACCCGAGCTTTTGGCTTTTTGACACAGCAAATGGTATAAAGTATGGCTCTGAGAATAGGCAAAGATAATGATGAAAATGCAGGGAATGATCATGAAAGACGGTGGGATGCGTATGAAGCGAGGAGTGGAACAGTCGCTTGAATGCTCATTGTTACATACCTTGGAAGAGGTATTGGTGAATCTTTTTTCTGTCCTCCTTTGGAATCAACATATTGAATTCTACTTATTTGGCGTCAAACAGTTCTAGGTAGGAGAAAGGGAAAACGAAAAAATAGGTTGTGCCAGTAGGAATTTTTTTCGCCTGAACCGCGTATGTGTGCAGGCAGTCTGTGACTATTTGGGGTGCGACGGGAGGTGAGCTGCCACGTGCGCGCTTATACATCTAGGGCATCAACCCTGAACGGTCGCATTTACTTTCTCGAAATGCATCGACAGACTAGGATGCGAAACGTCATTTCAGTCTAAGCAATTGAGTAATAAGTCGAATCGTGCACCAACATCTTCTCTAGCTTCAGAAATTTTTTTTTTTAAAAGAAAGATTACATTCACCACAATACTTCAGAACAACTATCCTTCGGTCTAAGGCATACTGGCAAAAGGAGCTTGACGTACTCTCAAGCCATTTCTATACTCAATTGTATATCGGATGACCGCAGCTTGTTGGGACTGATTTTTGAGAAAACCCAGTAGAGAGTAAATGATCGGTATATTTGAATCATATTGCGTGGAATGTCTCAGGTTTCAATCTGCCAAAAACCTGACCCTATCTTTCGGTTGAAAACTAAAAATATGAAAATCAGCTGAGCGGCTCACTTCAGATTGTCTATTAATTCAGGCCTAGGAGTAGTGGGCACATTCCACTTTTATTTCGTCAATACCAGATTGATTGTTAAGAGAATCTCGAGGGTTAACCGTACTGCATATCTTTGCAGAGCTTGGGTGTTTCTGCTATCGTCACTGTCGGATTATTCACACCTGCTTGTCGCTGATGAATCATGAATCATTGGATAAATCAGGAGAAGAGATTCACGCGACTTGCTGGTCCCTTCTTCTCCTCTTAAAAAAAAGGAGACAGAAAAGGGTATATACTCGACCCAATATTAGTATGTACCATTGAGAGATTCACTTGCGGCTTTATCTACCTCGCGGTAAAGAGGCGCGCGCCGATAAGTATAGCTAAACGATGAGATTTTATTATCCATGAACATATGCTTCAGTGACACAAATAACAAAAAGCGCTTGAAATCTCATAAGCACGTGGTACGATTTCTTTGCGGAACCTTTGCAATACCACGCATTACTCCAGAATGCGGTCGATCTTGAAGTCTCACAAACGCACCGGTTCATCTGCCTCTGACTCAAGCGCTCAGCCAGATCCACCTTTCAATAAGGCAACTATGCCGAGATCCCATGGTTCTCCCATTCAACACCAGACATTGGAATTGACACCTCCAATGAACGCTTCTGGCTTTCATCAACTGGCGATGAGCTCACCAAAAAAACTTTTGACTCCGATCAAGAAAATGTTTGGGCACCATTCAAGACCCACACTTGCCCCACGGACAACAGAACAACTCCAGTCTATAATTCTGGGCAATGTTGAGACCCAGGAGTATCAAAATTCCGGCCGCACGAAAAACATCCCTCCTCTGAGCTTGGCGGAACGACGTACCTCAGACTTCGAAGCATCTCAGATGTCTTCATTGCATTCATCTGGCAGCGGCCTTAATCCAAACACAGTGCCCATTGATACTGAAATTTCGGGTGGCTCTATGAGTGGCTTGGATTTATTGCCACAGATCAATGTGGAGATGAGACAAAGCCTGACTTTGGACAGAGAACCGAGCACTATTTTCAATTCTTCTGACATCTCGATAAAAACATCACAAAACAGTTTGCTATTGGCTCCTAGCTCAGAAATCATACACAGAGTAAATATTGAAAGGGAGGTCTTGTCCGGAGCCGATGACGATCTGAGAGATTCCGACGATTCATCTCAATTCTCGTTTGTTAAGGATATCCGCGGAGGGCGAAATACATCAGTGAAGTACTATAAAACAAAAGTCGAAAAGGGTGTGAGTGAAGAGGCGAACCCGCAGAATTTCTTCGGTATCGATGACATGGGATTCGAGGCCGACGCGCTTTCTGACTATGATTTTGAGAACAATGGTCTCAGCGACGATGGTGTTTTTGATGATGAGATCCCAGGAGGCGCCGATCGCTATGGTGATTTTCTTTCTCCCAACGCGTCTCATAAGGCGTCTGAAGTTATCGAAGCGAGTTTGTTGTCGTCTTCCCCAAAGTTTGATAAATATGCGAACTCTATGAGCGCTGGTGACCCAATAAGCCAAGAGAGAGAAAGTTCTGAGAGTTTACCGATGTCACTTTTGAAATCTCCAGATTATGCAGGCGATTTTTTCGATACTTACCTCGAGTCAAGACTGCCTGTGAACATTCTATCTTCGACAAAAAATGGGATTGATACTCATGGCAACGGATCAAGCATAAACAATAGCCAAATTAGCATAGGATTGGGCATCGCTTTACTGGACACAAACTCAGATGATGCTCCCAGCAGACACTCAGGCACAAATATCATGGATGCACTCCGGAAGTTGGAGGGCGACTCAGCTCACGAGGACGCATTGGCTTTCCCGAGCCCATCTTTCGGAAATGCATTTTCTCAAAGGCTTATTCGGAACCAAGATGATCAAAAAAGCTTTGACCTCTCGGAATCTGATCAAGATTCTAGAAAGAGAATCGATGAAAAGCAGCGGGAATCGGTCGCGGACATGATGGCCACTCTTACACTATTAAGCAATCCTTATGAAGAGCAACAAAGTAAAAATCCTACAAAGAAAGAATTAACAAGGTACACTGCCCACCCAAAACGGAAAAGGTACTCGTGGTACAGTAATGATGACTATCTTGAGCAAAGTGAGTTGATTAACACTTCAGTTTCACTAGATTCAACCGAAAGAGGAACTTTTGACGATGATCTTCTTGATGAAGTCAATCTCGTCCCTGAAAATCTTGACTTTGAAGAAATGGAGGATCGCTCTTTGGAGGATTCCAGAACTCCAAACTTTCTAAGATCCAACTCATACAAAAAAAAACCACAAAAAATTGTGACGAATAACAATTTCCAAGAAACAAAAATTGACTTACAAAATAAAATTGTTACATTTTACAGGTCTAAAAGTCTTGATAATAAAGATTTTCTCCGAACAAAAACCCCTGCGAGAGTTGCTTCAGTTAGATCAATTACCTCATTCAATGATGAAGATATAATGGAATGCGATGAAAACGAATATTTAACTTTGAAACCACCATCAAAATCACGAATTGATAATAATTTCTGTTCTCCACCAGAATTGCACCCGGTGAGATCATTGAGTCTTGAGCCAATATCAGAGTTCGAGACAAAAACAAAAGCTAATATTTCGAAAAGACGTGTTTCGAAGAGATGAGAATTTAGCTCATTTGAACCAACGGTCAATTACCACCAGCATCCAGGCTACATGAAAGCTTGTGTTTCACCTTTACGTGCTCGAAGACCAAGATTATTCTAAATCTGAAAAAAATACATACTTTCTATCGCTCGGACTGCTGCTTCATGTACGAATTGAAGTCATAAGCATTTTTTGACGAGTAATCAAAATGATTTGTGTCGCGGGAGTTCAAAGTGTTGCTCTTGGTAGTTGCTTTCCATGCGAGAGAGGGAATAGGCGGATTCGGCTTCTTTGTCAATTTTGTCATATAGGCTTGTTCTCTCCTGACAGACGCTATAGATTTGACATGAAAATTTGACTCAGAAGAGGCTGCCCAGCTTTGCGCCAGAGTGTTGCTAGATTCTGATGCAACCGAACGTATCGATGATTCTCGACCTATATCAGAAGCAATAGGAATAGTGCGATTTTGGTGACTGGATTTCATAGGTCTTTCACCCCAGCTAGTCAAGTATGTGGAATAGATACTCAGTAAATCATCCCTTTCCTCCATGATATCTCTGAAATCTGCTTGATTTGATTCCTCGTCCTCTTCGACAAGCACAACCTCCACATTCCTTCCATCCTTGGTTTTTTCAGTCGTTGATTTATAAGAAGTTGTGGAGTCATTCCGATTGACTACACAGACATTGTACTTTTCCTCAGTCAAGTCTATGATTATATTGGCCGGTTCAGTTGGCGCAGTAGACTCAGTACCAGTACTAGTCTTGCTGGATCGATAACTTGACGCATCTTGAGAATATCCAGGCGTGCATTGACTCAAGGAAGAATGGGACAACAGTTTTTGGGATCTTTTAACGCAGGGGTAGAAACTATGAGAAATAGGTTGTGTGTCGAAGGATACGTTTGGATTAGGAAGTGCATCACCAGCCTTGAAATCAACTGCATATGAGACTCGCTTGGGTGGTTCGTTCACCGTGATATCCAAGTCTTCGAAGTTACCAATCAAGTCCTGC
Source organism: Metschnikowia zobellii (assembly GCA_939531405.1). Lineage (NCBI taxonomy): Eukaryota > Fungi > Ascomycota > Pichiomycetes > Serinales > Metschnikowiaceae > Metschnikowia > Metschnikowia zobellii. The sequence continues at coordinate 142,381 of OW618031.1, read as the reverse complement.
TTCTTTGTGGATTCATACGAGTCAATAACGTTATCAGGCCTATAAGAACCACACCGCCGCGAATGCTGAGGCGCATACGCTAAACGGGAACTAGTAAGTGACCGAGAATCAACATAAGCATTTGATTTCGAGCGATGATGATTTTTTTGAGGACTCTTTATGCTTCGACAATCGAAATCGATATTGTACATTGATCGGTGGCGGGAATGGCGAACTGGTGAGGTGATTGTTGATGGAACACATGGGGGATTATTGAGAGAAGGATTTTTCATCGTCTTATTCTGGGAATTTAGCTTTGAAAATTGAGAATTGAATGAAGAATCACTGTCAGAGTCAAACGACCGATCTTTCAAGATTGTTTTTGAATTCTTTCTGATTGCCGGCGGGGAAACATTCAGCACTTCTAGTTTATTCAGTGCTCTTTGATTTTGGCCCGTGTAGAGGTCACTTTTCCAGAAAGCCTCATCATCTAAATCGGGAATTTCGATTTTTCCATCCGAGAAAATACTGCTCCGGGCAGAATCTCGTGTTCGCTGTCTTTGCACCCGCACTTTACTTTTGACCATATTGCTATTTGTAGCATTCGAAATGTTATTTGGAAAATGGAATCCAATACCAGCTCCTATGTTATCATCTGGAACTTTTTCAGTCTCTTTGTCAGGCTTAAATTTCTGAATGACAAGAGGAGCTGTATCGATTTCTTCATCTGGTGTTGTGGGTCTTAAATCATGCGAACTTATACAAGATTCATTCCTGGCTTTTGACTTTGAATCTGGGGTTTCAGGAGCACCAATCAGGTTTCCAGAACCGAATCTGAATCCTTTCGGAGGACCGTCGTATGCATCTTTATCAGATTCAGTGACAGTTACGAGCGATTGCGAGTCCTGATTTTGGTTCGAAAGAAATGAGGAAGAGTGCATCAATTCGGAAGATGTTGCCTCCCTCTCATTGCCAGAGTTTCCCATAATCATGGAGTCGACGAGGTGCTTGGAGACCCGCACGTCGCCTTTGGAATTAGGACTCAGCATATACACATGTCTGAAGCCGAATACATCGCCCATGGAACCGAGCGAGCTCACTGAAGAAACTTTTGATTCGTTGGAAAACTCCCGCCGATCAGATTTCTTACCCTGAGGGCTGAAATTGTCTGGTAGTTTGCTCTGATGTTCCCCAGTTGCGGTATTGGTGATATCCTTCGACGGCATCATCTTGGTAGAAATATCTCGCTGCGGAAAGTGCTTATGTAATGTACATTTTGATAGCGAGTTGAAGATGGCCGTCGAACTGTCATGATTTTCAGTAATTAGATGCTCACCAGGAGCCTCACAATCATAAGGCAAGTGAATACCATTTTTCGACAGACCAGTGTCTGACAGTATAGTGCTTGCCCTTGAGAAGCCTGCAAGCACCAACTTGGATGAGTCTGTCAATAATGGCTCATTCGGCTTCAGACTTTGTGTTAAAAAAGCAAGACCCAAAGCATTTGACTCAGGGGGAATCGGGAGGTCCTTTGATTCGTGGCTCAGGCTTCTGCAATTTTCAGTAGTTGCCATCTCCTCAATCATGCTGAGCTGATCTTGGGCATCGGATTGCGTATTTTTGACGAAAGCAGAAACCTTTTTTCTGCTCGCAATCACTGATGGCGGTTTCTCGGGGCTTGGAGGTCTCGATATAGTGAATTCTTGCTCGAATTTGGGGCTCACGGCTATTCTGGGAGACACAGGCTCATATGACAGACCCGTGAAAATGAGCTTTGGCGGTGCGTCCGCGCTTAGTAAGCCTTCCGGATTTTCGAGTGAAGTTGGGGGTTTCCTCAAACGAGGAGGAAAATGAATTTGAAACGGTATGGGTATAGCATAGCCTGATTTGCTGATGTGCAAACGTTCAGAGATATCCGAGTTCGAGAATTGTATCAATTGGTCGTGGCTGAGAGACGTTGTTGAAAATAGCTTATCAAGAGACCCATCAGCCGAGCGGGCCAACGAAGACCAGTCTTGCGTATGCCGCCTCTGCTTCACCGGCGAAGATGATCTGGCGCGCTTTTCTAGAGGCTCCATCAGTCGAAAGTCCAAGTTGATGTCATCGACTGACTGACGAGATAAAACCATGAGAGTCAGATCAACAGTTGACTTGAATTGATCGGAAAATGGTGGATGACGATATGATACCTTGGAGAAGCACAAATAAAGGGTATCCTAAAAATAACTCGAAATGAACTGTGTCTTTTTGATCAACCTGGCTTATTGTTCTGAAGACGTGTTTCGCTTAGGTATGAGGCAATAAAAAGGTTAACCAGGTGGTATAAAGTTTGGGATTAAGAGCCGGTAAAAGAGCGGATGGATGGATGGATAAACGAATGAAAAAATGCCTTTCTTCAGGACTTTGGATGGTACAATAAAATCTTGAGGAGCAACGAGCAAGATGGTGGTCATGTATCTACAATTAGAAGTGCCAAATCTCAGCAGAGCCCAGCGTGCATATCGCGAAGGAAGGTGTTTATCTTGAGTCCGAGTTAGGAAAAATGCGAGAAAGCTTATTGGAAATCAGACGAAGTAGGCGGCTTTGGCACCCAGTTTTATGTCTTGAAGCACCATAGGTCATGCAAGAGGCTCAAAGCGTATACTGTTTGTCTCAAAAAATGTTTTTAGGAATTCTCGGATGCTAGTATGGGCACATGTTTTGTGATTTTGTTCGTTTCTTTCTCGAGACCGCAGAAATAGGGTTCGCACGAGCTGGGGGCTTCTAGTGAACGCGTGCAACACGTTTTTCTTTTCCAACACCTTGTCATGTACTTGATTGCTCTGTGCAAGTTCAAGGTTACGGATTTGTTTGGGCTTTCGAGCTTAGCGCCTGCCACACTGATAATGTTTTCATAAGCGAATGGCTTTATCCTTCAAGAATGTTCGTGCATATTTCCGCTTTTTCCCGATCTATGAAAATTAACTAAGAAGCGCATGTTTCTCGAAAAGCGCATTTGGGCTCCTTTTGTTCAAATGAAGTTGCCAAGAACAACTTGATAAGCAGCAAGTGATCCCTAAATGCTTGACTTGGAAGGAAATACTACGAAGTAAAACAGGGTGTACACGAGAAATTGATTCTTCTATCAATGAGGAATTGATCATAAGGTGGAAGGAATAGAATTGCACCTAGTTGAGGAAGACGTCTGCGTGGGGGAGGGGGAGGGGGAGATGAATTTCTAAAGTGTACTCATAGCTTATGTCATTTTTTTTTCTTGAATAAGAGTATTCATATATGGCCCCGGATTGGGTTCAGTGTTTCGGCCTTCGATTCGTTAATCTCGTTTGAGCCTTGATTATGTCGCATTCTCAAAATTCTCAGGTTTGATTTACACAATTCCTCAATAAGTTTGTGATCTCGCGGCTGCTCTTTTCGCACCCATTTTCTCAGGGAGACCTTTTGTGTCTATTCTTTCTTTCCCACCAATCTATTTACTCTTCTTTAATTTACAAGCTAACAAAAAAAAAGAGAAAAGGGTCCATTTATCGATGACAAGAGCAACATCCGAGAGTCACGCAAAAGCTGCGGGTCCGAATAATGCACCGGCGGGGGCCGCCCCCACTTCGTCTCAGTCGGCTGCAAATACTCAAACTCCTGAGCCAGCAGCGGCTAATAGTGCCAACACCTTGACCACCCCGAGAAAGAATTTAAAAAAGGCGATCATAGACCGAGTGCCTCAGCTGAGACTCTCTTCCAATAAAGTAGGGCTTTCCAATTTACCTGTGCAAAAGGAAATGTGGTGCAAGAGGAAGGGGGCTCACTTCAACATGGTTCTCGCTGGATGCAGAGGCACAGGTAAAACCACGTTTCTTAACACGCTCATTGGCGAAGAATTAGACAGTGACTTGCCTGGCTGCGAGCCCATGCAAGTTCGTAACCGGAAGTATTATCTTCAGGAAGACAAGTTTGATATGGATTTGACCGTCGTGGATATGCCCGACTTTGGTGCAAACATCGACAACCAAAACACTTGGCTTCCCCTTGTCAAGTATATTGAGTACCAGTACCGGTCATACTTGATTCAGGAAGAGCAGCCTCTCCGCCACCAATTGAGAGATAACCGTGTTCATGTTTGTGTTTACTTTATCAATCCTACCAACACTGAATTGAGTTCTTTAGATATTGAGTCCATGAGAGAGATTTCAAAGAGAGTGAGTCTCATTCCAGTGATTGCCCGAAGCGATACATTAAACAAAGATGAATTACACAGCTTCAAAAACATCATCACGAAGACCTTGAGACAGAATGAGATTGAGGTGTGCAAATACGTCACCGATAGTTTTGCGAATGAGAAGATTAGCGCACATTCACCATATGCGATAATTGGCTCTAATGTGCTTTACACTAACCCTGACGGGAAGCTCGTTCGGGCTAGGAAGTATGGCTGGGGTATGGTTGAAGTTGAGAATTCCGATCATTGTGATTTTGTTCATATTCGCGACTTGCTTATGTCTGAACATCTTCTTGACTTAATCAGCGCTATGGAGACCCATTATATTCTGTTCAGACAACGTTTCTTGAGACAAAGATTGAACAGCACCAAGGCAGCTTTTAGTCAAAATGAACCATTCCTGCAGAACGTGATCAATGGAGAAGAGGATGGGCTTGCCTCCTATGTCATGTACAAAAAAACCTTGGGCCTTGACGACATGGTAATGCTCGAGAAGTACAGTGGTGAAGAGGAGCAACTTCAACAAGAAGCCAGGATTCATTTAGATGACATCATTCGGAAGCAGGAGGGTAAATTTAGAGAGCACAAGGCGGCGCTATACACGAAACAAAAAATCTACAATAATGATTTGGAAGATACTCACCAAATAGTGAGGCAATTGGAGAAGGAGATTGAGAGATTGAGCCCCGAGGACAAGGATGTGATTAAGGAGATTGCCCTGAAAGTCGGCTTGCCCGCCGGCGCTACTCACGCTCCTGCACAATCTGATGATAGCACCCTCGCGACGGGCTTCACAATCATGTTTTGAAGTTGTAACCCTAAGCTCCAGTTGACGCGAGTTTTCGCACCCGTACCGCCGAGAAAAAAGTACAAATGTCAAGCGAGGAGAGAGAAAATTTGCGCCTACTTCTTTATCACTGGATCGAGGTATCTTCATCTTGATCATGTCCACGCCATTTCGTTGAATGCGGTTAAAACCGAGAGGCTATATTGATTTTGCTATTTACTTTAGTTCCGAATGGTATGTTTTTCACTAATTGTTTATCTTCAATGCTCGGTGTCAACAGGATGAATTTTTTACACATATGTTTTTTCTGGCATCTCTAATGTTAGGGCTTCTCGCTCGATGAATAGAACTTTTGTTAATTATCTGATGTGTGTATTGGGCATTGACTTTATCACCTGAGTCCTTGAGTACTAACTCCCCCAGCTCAATCTACCCAGCCATCGTCGCTATTTGCACCTGTGACCCTGCTTGCTGCTTTTATCTTATTTTCTGCTCGGTTTTCTTATTCTTATGTATTTCCTTTTTTGTTCTCTCACCTGCTCTCTCCCGGCAAGCTTCGACAATCAGTGTTTTGAATGTCGGAACCGCTGGATTCGTTCGATGTAGTGTTCCAGTTTATCGAAGCGAAACGCCTCGAAAGGATGCCTGAGCATTGGAGTACTTCTTTGCACTCTGATCTAGGCTTTTGTTATTTCAATTTTTCTTCTTCTCATAGATGTAGGTTCCCCAGATATATGTATTTTGAGGAATCACCGGGCGGCCCCGATCTGCTTTGGACGTGTGAAGGTCTTGGTGCAGCACCTTGTGACATGCCCTTGCACCCAGGAAAATTTACGCGAACTACTCATTTCCTACACCCACCCACCATCATCTATGGAGACAAGCACTGATACTCCGCCAATGGACCCGGATGTCGCGAACGAAAAATTGGAAGGATTTGCAGAGCCTCAAGCAGGTGAAAAGATAGAGCCAGCATTGGCGGTCGACCCAGTGAGAACAGCCAACTTCATTTTAGACCCATCTGCCTTCACCTTGGGTTTGGGCAACATCGAGCGATGGTTTGACCAGGAGTACTTCCAGGCCCAGGTCAAAGACAAGCACGAAAGCATTGCGTTGAATCTTTACGTGCCCACATATACGTTGCATGAGCTTGACTACCAGAGGAGAGGCCCCATTGTGGGCTCTACCAGAGCCCTGGAGGCGCTCAAATTCATCGACCGGATGCTTGAGACTGACGACGGCTTGGGCGATGTTGACGGGGACTTGGAAGGCCCCACCCCTCTGAAAAGCGAAAGCCTGCCGGACCGGTTTCAGCACAACTTGTTTCTTGAGTACCGCACACCGCAGTTCCCCCAATGGGGAGCGTGTGCCAAGTTCCAGATCAGAGACCCAAGCTCGCTGGAGTTACCCAGTCATGGAAAGTACTCCCTCTACGACGAAATCAACCACGTGGGCGGCGACGCAGATGAGCGTTTGGACGAAGGGAAAGGTGTTCCTACACGCTTGCGGCATTTGATTCGGTCTGCGGTTTACCTCACCAGGATGAAGCACAACGGCCCCCCGGACATCACGGGCAGTATGTGGAAGTTAGTTACGGAGGACGCGGTCACGAGGGTGTGGGCCAGCTGCTTCGGCGTGGACTGTTTGAACATCAACGAGGCGGAACTATTGCTTTTTCACGGTAAGGACTTGGCGCAGTTTGAAATCAAAACGGAGGGCGCGGACTTCAATTCTGGCCACGACATGTACCAGACCGAGGCTCCTGGCACTTTGCACAAGAAAGTGAATACTACTTCCTACAACTACACCGACTACAAGGCATTCGAGCGCGGCAACACAAGCAAGCGCGCGAGCGGCAAGAAGAGTCTAAGAAAGGCCCAGAAGGGTGTGCCAGCAGCTGCTGTCGAAGAGCCGCACGTTGTGAGGAGCGAGGACGGCGTCATCACCGAGGACTTCAACATGATCAACTTTGCACCAAGGGAGCAGTCGTCGAAGCTCGTCACGTCCAAGTTGTTTGCGAAGGAACACAAGCCCACCAGCAAACCAAAAAAGAAGACCAGCCATAAGACCAGCCATAAGACCATGCCCGAGCAGAGCATACTGCCTGGCACCGCCTCGGGAGCCATGTCTAGCCAGGAGGCCAGCACAGAAAAGAAGAAGCCCGCAAGGAAAAAGCCTACTAAGAAGAAGACCCCCACTGACCATCAGCAGCAAGCCGGTGCCGCGGCCGCGAGCGGAGCTGACGTGGGTTCACCATTAACAGACGGGGAGCAGTCAAAGCTGGCCAAGAAGGTGAAGAGGAGACTGGCCGCTTCCAAGAAAGGTACCGCAAAAGAGAAAAGCCCAAATGGTGACGTGGAGCTCGAGCCCGTGGTTCGCGGTGCTTCTCCTGTCGACACGTAAGCAAAGCAAAAGTGGAAAGGGGACGCGGTAAGTGGCATTATGGTGAAGTGATGCGGCAGGTCGAATGCGAAGACCTGGTGTTGGCTGTTGAGGTGGGGCCTGACACCGACACGTGGAATTGGCTGGGGACCGGGCGTGTCAGAAGAATATGGGTTTGATCTTTTCTTCTTCCTTTTCTTCTTCTTCATCCTCTTTTTCTTTTTCTTTTTCTTTGGTTTTTTTTTCTTTTTTCGTGAAAAACAAAGAAAAGGAAAAAAAGAGCTCAAAAAATCTCCCCCCCCACAAAATTTCCTGCTGGAGTGCAAAGAAACAATTGGGAAGGCGGAGGCGGGCTTGCCTGGCTGTGGATCTGTTTATTGCAGATTGAGGCCAAGCGCGTCGGTGACATTGGCGCATGGCGTCGGCACGCGGTGCGCTCGTCGCGAGGCACCAATCTTAGTGCGGCAAGCAAACACGCTGTCTAAGGCACCATACAACGCAGCTAGAGAATATCTAAATGAATTTTTTTTTCGCATGAAGCAAAACATGATTGTAACACTACTCGCTGACCAGCCAACCTGGTATCTTCTGTTTCTTTTTTTGTTTTTGGCGCTGAGAGAAGTCCAGGCACCAGCTCTCGCCGCCTTTTATGGGCCGCGCACGACTCTTGGAACCAAAGCACATAATTTTTGAGGGTAAGCACCAAGACCAAACACGATATCCTCGGTCTGTCCTACGCCGGCACCACGCAATGAACAGACAGCCGACACGCGAGGAAGTGCAGCGCTACATCCAGAGATGGCATCAGCTCAAGGCGCAGTACGGTGCTGATGCCGTCAACGTTCCGGAGTACAACAAATTGAACAAGCTTGTCAGGTTTATACAGGCACAGGCGCTCCAGAGACAGCAGCAAATCCAGGCGCAGCAGCAGCAAATACCCCAGCAGCCGGCGGCGCCGCCAAACCCAGCCATTCTGCAGGGCCCCCAGCCGTTTGTGCTGCCCCAGCTCCAGCAGCGGCAGGCCCTGGGGCTTGCGATGAACTCCAACGGCATGCCTTTCCAGCAGCCGCCACGGGCCCCGCAGACGTACCAGCAGATGCAGCAGAAGACAAACCCAGGCTTCCAGCAGCAGTACCAGAAGCAGCAGTTCATGCCGATGGCCGGCATGGGCAGCCCTGGTGTGGTGCCCAGCGCCATGACTGAGGCGGGCATGCCAAGTTCCGGGAGCGCTGCAGGCACGCCCGTGATGAACAACATGAACGTCAATCCCATGAGCGGCGCCATGAGCGGCTCTATGGGTGGGCCCATGGGCGGGTCTATGGGCGGACCCATGGCAATGGGTGCCCCCTCGCCGCAGCACATGGGTCCTATGAATGTGGTCCCGCAGCTGCTCAATCCGGAATACTCACGCGGCTTGGTCACGGAGAGCATGGGCGTCGTGCCCTCCAGCAACAACGGCGCATTTGCGGGCACAACTACCCCGTTCTCGGGCCTGCAAATGGAGGTTCTCAAGCTGCAGCACCAGGCAGCAAAGTTCTTGTTTCGCAACCTGGGCGTGTTTGCGCCAATTCCCCAAGACCTCATCGACCTTGCCACCAACGAGCGCATGATCTTTGCGCAGGGCACGGCACCCGCGGCCCAGTCGCAGCAACCAAGTGCTGCGGGCATGCGTGTTCAGGGCACGCCCGTGCCCCAGGCCCCGGGCTCCAGCAGCCAACTGCCCCAAGTCCTGTTCCAGCATCCGCCTGGTCTTTCTACGATACCGCGACAGGGCCTGTTGCCGATTCAACAGGTCCCAGGACTGCACCCAGAATCACATCAGCAGTTCGCCATGAGCCAGCAGACCTTGGAGCAGAAAAGGTTAGCGGCGAAACGGACCGCGTTGCAGCAAAAGTCGGCGTCCGCAACCCCAAAAACAACTTCCGCGCCGGACCCGAATCAAATTCAGCCCGTGCCAAGGCCAGCCGAGGTCCCTGTTCCGTTTGAGGACTTCTCAAAAAAAGAGGACCTAGCCAACCAGCTCGTGATTCCGGTGTCCAAACCAAACGCACAAGTAGACACATATGTCTTGCCCAAAATCACAGACTCAAATGAGAATATAGAGGTTCCTTTCAGTTCCATCTATTCTCCGCAGAGCAAAACTCACTATCCTTCATTATTTCCGTACGGAATAAGCTTCAATGAGATTGCTAGCTCTCGTGAGAACTACATCAGCTTAGAGATCAGTATGAGAATCTCCCAATTGGAAAATCAGTTGACGACGACTATAGATGAGAGCGAAAAGGATTCTTTGACTATCGAGTTGACGCAACTTAAGTTGCTCCCGCGCCAGAAAGAGATGAGAGGGCGGGTGCTTTCTCAAATGTGGTTTAGCAGGTCCTTGCTTCCCAACTCCCACCCCAACTTTCTTGCAAAATTCCCGGAGCTTCTGGTGGAAAATGTTCTTGGTACAGAGCTGCTATATAAACAGCAGCTCTACTCTGTGGTGCAGGCGAAGAACAAAAAGCATCATGACACTGTAACAAAGATCCTTTCCTTCACTACGAAAAAGAAAGAGAAGCAAAATGACTCTAGAGAAAGGCTCGAGCGTTTGGCCATCAAGGTAAACAGCTTTCATATTCAATCCGCCAAGGAGGAGCAAAAGAAATCAGAGCGAATGGCTAAACAACGTTTGCAGGCTTTGAAGCTGAATGACGAGGAAGCCTACTTAAAATTGCTTGATCATACCAAAGACACAAGAATTACCCATTTGTTGAAACAGACAGATCAGTTTTTAGACACCTTGGCACAGGCAGTTCAAACCCTACAACGCGAATCTGCTTCAAAGGTACCGAATCCGGAAGTCGAGGATGTTACCGAGGACACTTTATCAGATGAGGTCAAACGCGAAAAAGTGGATTACTATCAAGTAGCTCATCGCATCACTGAAGAGGTTAACAAGCAACCAAGCCTTCTTGTTGGTGGCCAGCTAAAGGAATATCAGCTTAAAGGCTTACAGTGGATGGTCTCTCTTTACAATAATCACTTGAATGGTATCTTGGCAGATGAGATGGGACTCGGTAAGACAATCCAAACCATATCTCTCATTGCATACTTGATCGAAACAAAGAACGTTCCGGGCCCATTCTTGGTCATCGTGCCACTTTCAACATTGACAAATTGGAATATAGAGTTCGAGAAGTGGGCACCTGCTATACAAAAGATTACCTACAAAGGGACACCCACGCAGAGAAAGGTCATGCAAAACGATATCAAGCATAATAATTTCCAGGTTTTGTTAACAACCTTTGAATACATCATCAAAGATAAAGGGCTTTTGGCAAAAACGAAATGGGTTCACATGATCATCGATGAGGGCCACAGAATGAAGAATGCGCAATCGAAATTATCTGAAACTTTGACTCATTTGTATCATAGCGATTACAGGCTTATTTTGACTGGTACTCCTCTACAAAACAACTTACCAGAACTTTGGGCGCTTCTTAATTTTGTCTTGCCGAAGATCTTCAATTCTGTTAAATCGTTTGACGAATGGTTTAATACACCTTTTGCAAATACCGGTGGTCAAGACAAGATCGAGTTAAGCGAAGAAGAAACTTTATTGGTTATTCGAAGATTACATAAAGTTTTGCGTCCTTTCTTGTTAAGACGGTTGAAAAAGGATGTCGAAAAGGATTTGCCTAATAAGGTGGAAAAGGTTGTTAAGTGTAAAATGTCTTCACTTCAATCGAAATTGTATCAAATGATGTTGAAATATAATGCCTTGATCGCGGGTGATTCTCGAAATGGTAAGAAGGCATCTACCATTAAAAATGCCAACAATCAGCTCATGCAATTAAGAAAGATTTGCAATCACCCATTTGTTTATGAAGAAGTCGAGAATCTAATCAATCCAAATCTGGAAACAAATGATGTAATTTGGAGGACAGCAGGAAAGTTCGAGTTGCTTGACCGCATTTTACCCAAGTTCAAAGAAACAGGTCACCGAGTTCTCATCTTTTTCCAGATGACCCAGATTATGGACATCATGGAAGATTTCTTGCGTTTGCGTGAAATGAAGTACATGAGATTAGACGGAGGAACTAAGTCGGATGACAGGACCACCTTGTTGAAGCTTTTCAATGCACCAGGCTCAGACTATTTTTGTTTCTTGCTTTCGACAAGGGCAGGTGGTTTGGGCTTAAATTTGCAATCTGCAGATACAGTTATTATATTTGATTCTGATTGGAATCCCCACCAAGATTTGCAAGCTCAGGATAGAGCACACAGGATTGGTCAGAAGAATGAGGTCAGAATTTTGCGGCTTATAACTGAAGATTCAATCGAGGAGATGATATTGGAAAGAGCAGTTGCCAAATTGGAAATCGACGGGAAAGTAATTCAAGCAGGAAAGTTTGACAACAAATCAACGTCTGAAGAACAGGAAGCCTTATTAAGGGCATTGTTGGAGAAAGAAGAAGAAAGGCGCCAAAAAATTAATGAAGAAGATCAAGATTTGGACGATGACGAACTAAACCAAATCATTGCTAGGAATACAAATGAGCTAGACGTTTTCCGAGAGTTGGATACCAAGAGAGCAAATGCTCTAAGGAACGCCGACTATCCATCTCGTCTTTTTACAGAGCTGGAACTTCCTGAGATTTATCAAAAGGATCCTCGAGCAATGTACAAATCCGAGGAGCAGTTGATTGAAGAATACGGAAGAGGGAATCGCGAACGAAAAACCGCTATTTATGATGATAACTTGACTGAAGAGGAATGGCTTAAACGAATCGAAGGTACAATGTCTGATGATTCATCAGAGGAAGTGGTGATTAGAAGGAAAGGTCGGCCTAGAAAGATCGATGTTGAAAAACGTAAGATGCTTAGCCCGGATGATGAAGCTCAAGTCAAAAGATCAAGATTGTCTACTCCCTCCACAAGGGGTAGAAGAGGCAGAGTTGGAAGACCCAGGTTAAAGACTGCTTCTAACCGAAGTACCCCTTCGATTGACGTGCTTGCGCCAGAAGCACGAGCAGTCCTTCAAGAAAGAATGGAAAAAATCACAAACGCTCTTCTTGATTACTCAGATGGAGAGCGCAGGGCGAGTGACTTGTTTTTGGTCAAACCTTCAAAAAAGTTGTATCCAGATTACTATATTTCGATCAAGCACCCTATTGCGTTTGATGTCATTAGGAAACGAATTGGAAACAAAACCTATATGCAAATGCGAGACTTCCTTGAGGATATTCACCTCCTTTTCAGCAATGCAAGAATGTACAATGAGGAAGGATCAATCGTCTTTCAAGATGCCTTGACGCTAGAAAACTTGGCGATTGAGCTATACAAACAAGAATGCCCGGAGGAAATGAGTCAATGGGATTCCATCCTCGATTTCACAAGTTTTGACGAGATACATCAATTCAAACCGTTGACCGCGGGCGGAATTGCAACCAAACAACCGGTTGCAGAAAATAACGTGAATTATGTGCCACTTCCATGAATTTTCCCGATTGAAATGCAATCATACCAATGGCAAGAAAAAAAACAAATCGATTATCTACGATGACGTAAACACAGTACAGATAACGAATTAATAAGGTGCAGACTTTAATTGATCGTAGGTTTCCAAGCAATTTTAGAAACATCCACGACGAGATATAGACTTGCTGTATGATTCATATTTCGGAATATCTAGGAAGCTCCTCATCAATGTGAGAATTATTCACTGTGTCATTAAGTGCGCGGTCCACGGCGGCAATGAATTCAAATAACCCTCCATCATTGAAAGATACTTGACCCCTGAACCACTCTGATTTAGGAAAACCGTCGCAAGTGGAGTCTGGAGAGCTGAAAAATAAAAACAGCCAATAATTTGGACCAAACCATGGCGACTTCAAAGTATGTGAAAATTGACAAGCAGGACCCGAGCAGAACTCAAAAGTGAATGATTCGACGTCTCCTTGAACCTCGGTGATGTAAACAAACCTCTGAGAGGTTACGTAAATACGCCCGCTGGTCAGCGAGATGCTGAGTTTGACGGGGGCTTCCGGATCTTGCAGCTTAATTGAGAACGACTGTCTTCCAGTGGGCGATATATATGATAGTATCTCACAATCCCTCAATTCAAAAGGTATGTTCAGATGATTACTTGCTTTCAGGATAGCAATTGTATTAATCGACATGGTGGGATTTGGGCTTGAGAGTGGCAATGAGTAGACGTTTCCGGCTTTAAACTGTTATTGGGAAGAGAATGCAGCTGAATTCAGGATCGGACGTCTTGTTCATGGGCTGTTTTGAGTTCTTCTGTGCGGGCTACAGTTCCCTTTATGCCCACATATTTCTGTTATATGATTCGGGGGGGTTGAGGTCTTTCGGTGAAGCGCACTATATTGAGATGGCACTCAGCTGACGGCCAAATATGGAGGCTTTTGGAAGAATCACAGAAAGAGTTACAAGAGAATTAGACAGGTAAAATCACTGGCTCGATAGCGCTAACGGAAATCAGTAGGGCAACTAATTATTACGTGCCAGGGAATTTTGAAAAAAAAGTTAGACACCTGGTGCAAGTCGATAAATTCTCTTTTTTTAAGAAAAAAGAAAAAAAAAAAAACTCAACTGAAAAGTGAGCTATTCCAATTATCTCCCACAAGAAGTCCCAATCGAGATATAAATGACATTCGGTGAACGGGTCATCAACTCAAGATCTCCAGAAAAAGAGACTGCCAACTACATTTCGTCTAAACCTCCAGGCGTGTGCGCACATGCGCATCGAGTGCGAATTGATAGATTGATCATTGATGGCACCAGGTAAGAGGCCAATAGGATGAAACTTCCGTCATTTAACCCAAAACTTTTGGCAAATTTTGCTGCGGTACCATCTTCAAGTCATCAATATGGGTTCAAAAATCTCAGCAATGCAGATGTCTGTCAACGGATCTTAGACAAAATAAACCTAAAGCAGAAGTACCCAAGTTCGAAAGGCAAGCTCGATGTCATAGATGTCTTCTCTGGCTACGGTATATTGTCAACCATGCTTAACTACGAGCTCAAGCCTCGAAATCACATAATTATTGACAACACCAAAGACAATAAACGTGTTTGGGAAAATCGAATCTCTTTCCTTGAGACTGAAACAGGAAATGCGGAGAATTTCAAGTATTTTGACTTGGATGGCCACTCATGGGAGAGTTATAACACTCTTTTACACGAAATGAAAGTGATCACGCCTTCTTTCCAACCGAGAACTCAGATACATGATGAATTACTCATCGTGGGAAATTTGACTTCCACAAAGGTGGGCGAAAGTCTTTTCGCTCAATGGCTTCAGTGCTGTGCTTGTGAAAATTGGCTACAAAAGTACGGACGAGTGAGAATGTTGCTCTTGGTGCGAGAGTCTACATCCGTCAAGTTTTTGTCAGGCCCTGGGTTTCTGAAGAGAAACAGGTCTGCAATCAAGAGAGATGCATACACGGAGTCAAAGTTGATAGCCATCTCTGATACTGTGGTTGGGGAGACTGAGATTGCAGGTGAGTTATTCGACCCAAATGTGTTGGTAAAAGACCAGCCTTTGATTATGCCAACATCTGCCATTTTACCTGCTGGGGGCGATCTCTCAGTTGTTGAGGTTCTTCCTAGGGCTGACTTGCATAGACTCGACATCAACGCGATGGACTACCTTGCTCAGATATTGATGTACAGATCTCTTACTACAGTCAAGGAAGGGTTGGCCGCAATTGCTCCCGGAGCAGCAGAGGATTTGGCTCCAAAGCTACCGCAGGAAATACTTGACAAATTTGCCCGTCAACTAACTAGAGAAGACATGATTAAAATTCATGATGTCTATAACGCCTGGGCATTTAAACCATCACACGAAGAAACATTGAATTTCTTTGCCGAAGATACTCGCAGCTTTTAAGGTCAAAGTAAGCTTGAGAAAAGACAACTTTATTGTATATACAAACCGTACAAGCTTCCCAGAATACAACCAATCTTTCGCTAGTGCGATGTCATTTTGTATGGAAATATGCTCAGTTTTCACTAGGAAACTCAATATTTGCAAACAACTGAACAAGTTTCCCACTATCAAACACGTGCTCTGGGGGTGGCCCGAAATATCCAGCATTTGGCAAGTATTGAAGCAACTCATAAATCTTATTTCCGACAAATCCGTGCAGATGTGACACTTGCTTTTTGTTCTGAGAACTTGTCATCTGGCCATTCGAAGATGAAGATCCTTTTCCGGAACTCGCAGCTTCGGGTGAGTAGTTGTCCCTTGATTTTGTTTTTCTGCGTTTATTTGGCTGCATTTCCTCTGCATCTTCGTCTTCGTCTTCGCCTGCTTTCGTGGTGAATGCATTTTTATCGTTTAAGTCGTACCTTGCAACAACGTCGAGATTGTCCATTTTGTATCTATCTGCAAACAAGGCCATCTGATCACTCTCGGGGAAGTATTGAAGGAAACGTTTCTCAAGACTCAAAACAGTGTTCAACTCCAAAAATCTAGCTGCGAAATCAATATATTTTCGAACAATTTTTTTCATGTAATACTCATTCTGTTTGAGTGTCCGCAGCCGATGCCTTTGTTCCAAGATATTAATTGTTGAAACCTGCAAAGCTTCCTTATCGCTATCAATTTTCTTAAGAAGGTTTATGACGGCAACTTCAAAAAATACTTTCAAGCTCTCTATACCATTAGTGAGAATCAAATAGTCCAAATATCGGTATAAGAAAGCACCATTTTGACCATATGTCTTCATGGCCAAGTCAAAAATTTTGTCTGCGGTCTTCTTGTTGTCAGAGTAGAACTCAATAAGTGCGTTCTCAACATAAAGCTCGTATCCCATGGACTTAAAGTTTTTACGCTGCTTGAATACAGATCGGACCTCTTTGATGCCTTGCGATCTTTTACACAAGCCCATTAACTTTACATAAACTAGAGTCACTGAATTGCTCAATTCCTGTAACTTGTCTTCCAATTTCAATATGGCGAGCGCGTCGGCCTCTTTGTATTGAACAACGGGTTGAAAATCTTCTTCTTCATCATCGCTCACAGATTTCGCTTCTGAAGAATCAACCTTTTGAGAATTGGCTCCCTTCTTGTTGAGAGCTTTATTCTTGATACTGTCGATTTCCTCTTGGATAGCGGTATGCTTGTCTGTGAGTCTTGAGATCAAGGTATCATACAGCTTTTGCGCCTTGGTGAAGGCGTTTTCTTTTTCAAGAAGCTCAGCTAATTGGAAGGTCAATAAATAGCTTTCAGGGTTAAGCACCAAAGAATCATTTAGTAGTTGGATGCAAGCGTCACGATTGGCATCATCATTCAGTTGCAAATAAAACTGGATGTATCGGAACCACAACTCTGGAACGAAAGGAAGTATAGATGTGGCCCGTTTGTAAACGTATTCAATTCTGGCTTGAAGCTCGGCCGGAGGCAAATTTAAACTGTTTTTTTTTTCTAAATCGATCCACAGGTACCACAAGGTGATTTGGTCCTCGATGATATTAGCGGCATCATTGAGTGGCGAGCTGGAGACAAGCTTTCTGCGAAGAGAGTTTTTCGTAACATTGTGCCACTCTGTATTCCAGGATCTGGCTTCCATATAAGCAGTCGAAAGGTCAGCAATGAACTTACTTGCAGAATTAGGGGTTGATACGTCATTTTCCCACTTGGTGTATTCGGACCATAAGGTCTCAATTTTTGATGTCGGAATAACGAGACATCGTCTATATAGTTTTCGTATCAAGTCGGTTTTCTGCTGCTGTTCCCAGCTGGAGCTCGGTGTCCAACTTTTGAAGAAATCCAAATAGTCTTTCCACAAGTCATAGCTCTCTAGGTCACCTCCTACTTTGTTTGTAGCAAAGTCGAAAGCCAGGACAACTGTACTTCTGGCTTTTTCTCCCCCAGTGATAACATCATTTACACGACGCACATACAGTACATATGTTCGGCAGATGTCGACGTCTGTAGTGATTGGAAGGCATCGAGCAAAAAGGGATTCAACTTTGGAAAAGTCGCCTCTGTTGAGTTCGAAGTTAATGTAGTTCGACCATTGTTTGGCCTGCGATGTTAGTATGGTGCGCAAGATTTAGAAAAAGGTTTGATTTCGAATACACATACGTCAAATTTGAATATAGACAAATATTTATCGAAAGTCAAGCGGACTTGTTCCTCTTTATCTTTCAAGACAACCTGATCGATCAATTTAGACCACAGAGCATAGTTCCATGGCTGAGCTTCTACCACCTCTTCGAGTTGCCCAATGACGTCCAACGACTTTCTGTTCTTTGGATCGGCAAGGACCATTCTTATCGATTTGTATCCAAGCGAGATCGATTTGACGAGGAAACGAGCAAAGCAACGTGTAAGGAAAGGATGATGTCAAACAAGTATTGAGAGAAGCTAGAGGCGACAACGCAAGATTCTGAGACTTGATGCTCGCCGGTTGAGCACGGTAGTGCAGGTAACACATGTGGTGTGCACTGGGTAGAACCGGCAACGCCAAAGTATTAGAAAGTTTTAGTAATGAATATAATAATACATGATCTGTTTAATCTAATGGATGAAGGATTTATACTTAAAAACCAGGGGCGCCGCTTTATTTGCCGAATAAAATGATCGAAGTCCACAGATTTTTTGACGTTCCCGGCGCCATATTTGGCTGTGCGTGAAATGTCGCTGCGCAAACCTTTCTCAAACATGGTCTTCTCAACAGTCTAAATCTAAACCACGCGTTTGCATTCAGAACCAAGCAAAACCAGGGGCATAACGTGCAAAGAATTATAATAGAAAATCTGCATTTGTTTGTTTAGTTCTACCCCCGATTCCATCCGGCATACTATAAAGCTCAAAACAAAATGATGGATTTACATGTGTGGGGCAGATCTAGTATCTCAGTCATTGACCCAGAATCCAGGGCGGCAGCCTGGCTTTTATGTCTTCATTTAGTTCCGCAAAACATAGATTTCAAGATTGTTCCGTCGTCAAACACAAATCTAGCCGACTCCAAACAGCTACCCCTATTGATCGTGAGAACTGACGGTGAAAATACCAAGTACGAAGGATATGGCGAGATCGCCAGGTATATCTGTGATACTTATCCATCAGAGACGAAGCTCATTCCTGACAGCAAGCTAACCTCTTTTGAGCTGATGGTAAATCTTACATTCACTGCTTACCTTACGAGATCCTTCCATTATGTGAACCAATACAATCTCTACGTAAACTCAGAGAACTATGAGTTATACACCAGAAAACTTTTTCGGAATTATTTGCCATTTCCCATGATGTACAACCAGCCTCTCAAATTTTACGAAAATGCCTGCGAACAGGTCCAAGTCGCTGGTCTAGGTGTCAACAATACGTCGCTTTTCAGCTTCAAGGCAAAGAAACAAGTTGCAGAGACAGAATTGATCAATGACGATAGCGATAGTGAAGATGATAGCGCAGCTTTAAGTGCATTGCATGAAAAAACAATCCTCGCGAAGGAGAAAACCAAGGCTCTGTTGAAAGAGACCAAGAACTCGCTTCGATGCTTGAATCTCTTGAGCAAGTACATCTCTCACGTCATTGGCGTGTTCAAAGAGCTCCATCCTGAATCGCCAGTTGAGTTTGCTCATTTTTTCCGCGCCAAAAAAATCAGCTCTTGCGAGCTTCTTCTCTACTCCTATTTTTATTCCTTGACCAGTGCTGCTCTCCCCGATAGATTCATTGCAAAATACTTGGAAAATAAGCTCCCGGTTTTTTTCAGCTTTGCCACCACAATTACCGAGGCTTTGAATCTGACTTTAGACAAGGGCAATTTTCGCTCGGCCCAAGGTAATGAGATTCCAAGCTTGTGGAATGAAATAAATTATGCTCTAGGCTTACAACAAATATAGCGTGCGAGATTTGAAACCCTAGCTGTGACCGAAGGTTGCGCGTATGAGCTTAGCCTCATTCATGATTGATTCTAGATCTTCTAACACTCTTAATTTACATTACAATCTATAATCCTAGTTTACTTGTGTTCATTTGTCACTTCATTTTTCGATATTGATGTCTTCCCCGGCTGGGGTCTTGATGCGGCTCCTCGTGGCGTTCATTTATTGGTTACCCGCATCGCGTCAGACCCAGATATAAGAAGCAATGAAAAGTAACGCTTCTTTACATCCCTCATGGCAACTTCAGCATAGTTTCATCACAAATAAATCCCATACTTGTGATGATGGAATTTTCTTTGCCATAGATCAAAGGATGCGTGCCGAGAAGGCACCAGATTCTGATGATAGAATCTGGACTTTACTGTCTTTCACGGAGTCATCGACAACCCACCAGTAGATTAATGCAATTCGTGTCTGAGCGCGTGTTATTCCAAAAGCACGTCCAGCCTTTATCCAATTCAGCTCGGTAGCTTCGCCTTGCGTGCGTATCTAAAATTTTTTAGACTGACCTGGTTGTTTGTAAATTCCTCGGGTTTCCCCCATCTTGGTTTGATGTTGCCGGCCCGACGCCATGCGCGCCCTGGCATTTTCTGTATTTTGATGACGTCTCGGCTCGGATAAAGCGCGAATCTTTCATAGGCGTTGAAACACATCACTTCTTAGAATCAACCGAAGATATTTGAAAGCGAAAGTAAGTTGAAATGAAAGCGACGGGTCTCTTGACTACTCTAGCGTCCTCTTTGGTGATTGCAAGTGCTGTTTCAAACCCGATCACGACGTTGACAACTGACGGCTCCCGGACCATCGCCGAGCCGGTTTTAGAGAAGAGATATAAAGATGTTATCATTAACAAAAACTATAAGGAATTAGAGCTGTTGAGGGAGCATGGTAGTGCGTCTGTCCCCAATACCTTGAAGCCGTGGGTAAGAACGATTTACGGAAGTAAAGTTGAGATAGTCACCCCAACGGAAATAGCTGGTGTGACCATCAGTGCGAAACCACCCGCCACTACCAATGGATTGGAGCCCTGGATCTCCTTGAATAAGGACGGGTCTCCCAAAACCATCAGGCCAAAGATGAAGAATGCAGTTATCAAGGATAAGTCACCGGACTACGGCACTTACTTCCAGACAGCCACCACGGTGCGGTACACGAAGGAGGATTTGAAAGCGCATAATATGGCAGACGACGAGGTTTTCTATGAAGAAACTTTTATCGAAGAGGACTTGACTTACCGTCAGTTGAACCCAATCATGAGATGCACTCCTGAATCATACAGCAAGAAAGGCTTGGGTAAGGATAAAAGCCCCGAACCATTCTGTTTCCCAAGGGACAACTCTCGTCTTTACAAAGATCGCACTTATTTTGTGACATGGTACTACAGATTTTTTGACGATTCTGTGAAAGACGTCAAGTTGCATCTTCTGTATGTGAAAGAAAGTCTCAGATTCAAAGGCACGAAAAGGGACTTGCAAATGGAAGAGTCAGACGCGCATGGCGTGGTCAAGAGGTCAAAAATCATAGAGCAGGGAGGTTCCTTGGCTGAAAAGTCGTTTTTCACTTCGGACTGGATGCCTAAGGAGGAGGGTATGTTTCCCTTAGAAATTAACCCAGAATGGCTCCAGAAAGATTACTACAAGAAAGTTTTGATCTCGCTTCAGCCTGACAACGTCTCCGATGAAGAGTTCGACCACATGGCTAATTTTATAGTCATTGAGATCGCCCTGCCGGCTAAAGTTGCCAAGGGCTATGGCGAGGACATCAAGAAACAGGAAGAAAGACAGAGAATGAAAGCATTATACGGAGACAGCTACGACGTCGAGGAGGGACTTGACTATGAAAAGTACATAGTCATCATGACTATGCCGACTTGTGTGATGCTTGCCGCTCTCTTCATGTACCTTTTCGTGTGGTACAACAGCCGCGACCACGATTTAGCATTTTTGAAGAATGTCAAGTTTGCAAAGAAGAAACGCTCAAAGTTGCCGTTCCGGACTAAGAAGGAGCGAAAATATACGGAGCTTCCACAATGGGAAGGGCCGAAGATAGATTGAGTCGCCTGTGATGATGACAATCAAAGGAAAACCATAGATGTGTTTCAAATTCACCGCCCACTAGATGTAGCTCAAAGGGGGGAGTTTCTTTTTTTTTTTTTGCTGGCAGCAGAGGCTGTTAATGTTTATATCGATCTTTACTATTGTCCATTGGCAAAATGCGCGTAAATTAACTGGCGGCGCACTGCGTGGTTATAAGATACCTCTGAGGTTATATTGCATATAGTATGCAAGTTTATATGTCCGTCACAACGATCTTCAGGGTGTATATTCACTGCTTCACCATATTGACAGTACAACATTTGACTCCAGCCATAGTATACACAACTTTTCGCCTGTCTTTGAGTTCTCGTTCAGCCGCCACCATCACCTTTGTGGTTACTCCGCGAAAAATCGTCCCTAGTTGGCTCATTGTAATTTGTCATCACTACGCAGAGGAGCACCAGGTCTTATCTATAAAGCATAATACCAAGGCACACGCAAAACTTCGCATAATTCGATCTGCCACTTAGCGCGCGATATATCAAGCCCAGTTGCCGCCCATCACACAGATTTATCACTACAGAAGGCGCTCTGTTCACCATGTTTTTAGAGTGGTACGAAAACGCTTCTCAGGGCTGGCTACTTACGACGCTTTCGTCGCTTCTTTGTGTCGTCGGATGCTTCATCATATTTTTGGATGACTTGTACTATCTTGCTTTCCCCAAGGCTCTCACAGCCAGGTTCCCCTTTCACCTTAGGGAAAATTACGCATTCATGAATGGATCACTTGCCTTTAGCTGCGGGTGCTTACTTCTCACTGCACTTTATAGGCTCTTGCCTGAGGCGATGTCATACTTGGCGTCCTCAAACAAAGAGGACAGTGCAAACACCGTTTTGGTCGTCTCTTTTATCTGCGGTATCCTTATCTGCATCCTGTTCAACGAGGGAATGCACTTGATTACCTCGGAGTCTGTTGTGCATTGTTCCCATGATGGCGAAAACAAGATGGAGCAAATCCCATACACTGAGCCGCACCCACACTTTATTCATGAAGTACACGATCACTCTCACCATGGGAAAAGTGGGCTGCGGCCGCCTAGCTCGTCGTCCGCAAAGTCGCTTCACCATCATGATCTCGAAAGAGGTGCTGCTCCGGTAGAACATGAATACTTTGATTCTCAGCATCGCGGAAGCTCCAGCAAGTGTATGGACAGCGATGGGTCAAATATCAATGCCGTGACCTATGGCGGGCCAAAAGACCTGCAGGAGTGTGATGTACCTGAGAGACAACCTCTCTTGGCTCACAAGAAGTCAAGCGGCTTGGCTCATTTTTTGGCACATGGCTCGAAGCAGGAAGAACCATTTCTTGGGGAGTGCAAAGGCTATTCGTCTGCCGAAAGATGTGTTTACGAGCAAACGGGCGAGTTGCACTTTTGCGAAATCCCAGAGTTGGGTAACCACGTGGATGATGTTTTGGAAACCGGATTAGAGTCAAACGATATGATCAAACCTGTCACTACCCCAGCTGCCTCTCACTCTCATCACGTATCGGATGAGCACCATCATCATCATGTGAACTCTCCGTACTCCAGGCTTCTTCTCATTGGGGTGCAAACCATATTTGCCATCACGCTTCACAAATTTCCCGAGGGTTTCATTACATACATCACCTCAGAGACCAATCCTCAATTGGGGTTTTCGATCTTTCTTAGCTTGTTGATCCATAACTACACCGAGGGTTTTCTGATGTGCTTGCCATTGTATTACTCGTTTGGCAATGTCAGATGGAGAAAATTGAAAGCCGTCGGAATCAGTGCAACTCTTGGAGGGCTTTCGCAGCCCTTGGGTGCGTTTCTTGGCTACTTATTCATGAGCCACTATGGAAAGGAAAGCTTTGATGTTGAAAAGCTCAACTACGTTTTTGGAATCTCTATGGCAGTGACAAGCGGCTTTCTTGTTGTAATTGCGTTGTCTATGTACGGCTCAGCAGTGTCTTTTAGCGCGAGACCGAATTTTGTTTTGGTTTGGTGTCTAATTGGAACTTGCACCATAGGCGTTCTGACCATATTCACCAACCACTAGTAAAGAACACGTGTAAAGGCAACATGCACCGATTAAATAGATACATAAATATATTTCTTCTTTTGAGTTTGACTATCTCCAACATTTTTGAATTCACTGTTTTGTATGCCCCTCAATTATATAGTCTGAACCTTGCATTCGCTTCTATGCATTCTGTCTATTTCGTTATCTGAAAGGTTTCTGATCTGCGCGACTGGCTGGACCTTCTAATCAGCAATCAACTTAGAAATTGGTGCGCGCACTCTCTTGATCATTTCTTTTTTTTTGTCTCGGGGGTAGCAGCATGCGCTATCATACTACATCATTTCTTAGTAACCATCAACGGCTTATAGTCAACAACGCTATCTTTCTTACGTATATCCACCTTGGCGACCGATTCAGAAAAAGTAAACAAACATTTTCATATACGGTTCTTCCAACGCACGGTTCCATACCCTACATAAGAACATATAGCCACGATGATGGCCCACGAAATACCCCTTCCAGTGCACCACAAATCGTCTTCGGGAACGAAAACTAGGAAACACAAACCTGTGCATCATCCTAAATATGAGTTGCCGAACGGTCAAAAGCCCGATTTTGGAACAGCTTGCAAGGAGAAATCTCCTAAAGGGAGAACTCCCAAATTGCCCAATGGTGAAAAGCCCGATTTTGGTGGCTCCGATCACAAAAAAGATCTGAGCAGTAAGTCAAGTGGCGGAAAGAAGGCAAGGAAATCGTCTGGGAAAAAATCAGGTGCTACGTCGCCAAAAACTAGTTCTTCAAGTGATTCAAGCAAGTCAGATGGGGGAAAGGAATGCTACGCTGGGTCGTCATTTCACTCGTCGCCAGAAGCTTTGGCACTTCCCAAGCCTTCGTTTGCGAAGCTGTCTCCTGAGGTATCTTTTGCTGGCAATTCCAGTCCGCAGAATCTGTATTCTGTGAATGCCGCCTCCCACGACGTCGCTCATGTACCCCACGCTTTTGTGTACCAAGGCATGCCACCGAATGCTCCGCCACGTCATCCAGTCACGGCATATCCGCCGGCTGTTCTTCCTGGGTTCGCTTACAATGCTAGCAGGCAAGGATTTATCAATTACCTGTACCCGCCGGCAGCGATTCCCCAACCACCTTTGCCCTTGCAATCCATCCCATTTCAAAATTATCCGCCGGTGCAACCACCACAAGCACCGCTATTGAATCTGCATTATGGAGGTCAAAAAATAACATTCAATGAGTTGATGAGCTCCTCACAATGAGCCCAGAAAATGATTGTTGTTTGTGTTTTTTTAAGGTTACGCACCTTGCTCATTTCACTACATTCTACGTTGACACTTGAGAGAAACACATATGTGTATGCAATTATCGGTATTTGAACTGCTCAAACCGATAGTCCTGCTACTGTTTTTTGCTTGCTTGGCGAAATGGTTAAGCGCCGAAACATGTGGGATTTCCGCATTGTTAAACATGAGGCATCCTATATCTGTTTTCTTTTTATTTTTCATCTTTTTTTTTCCTTTTTTCTTTTTTTTTTTTTTTTTCTTTTTTCTTTTTCTTTTTTTTATGTATAGACTCTTTCACTTCTTTTAATGAACGGACTATTGTATAGCACTGGTTGCAGGGTCACAGGTTATCAGGTAAGTGGTTTTATTTCATGGTAATTGCAGTCATTTGCCGTAATTTCATGAGGTGACCTCTTTGATCTTTGCCGATAAAGACTCAAGAACAGTAGAAACTGAGTGCAAAGTTTGACTCGTTCCAATTTTACGAGACTAAAATATCAAGTGTGTAGTCTAAGAACTTTACGAAAAGTCGAAGGTTCTTTTTTCACCAAGAAATCGCCACAGGTTCCGGGGAATATAACGAACATATTTGAATCAAAAACATGACCTTTGTGTCGACAGAATATCTTCCTCGCAATGCATCGACTTGTAATTAAAATTAGCCTTCATTCTCAAATTTAAATTGTGTTATAAAAAGACAAAGTATATTGTAAAAGGAAAAACACCATGGGTAGGTTGCTGATTGAATTTTTTGATTCACACAATCATTTCTACCGAGCGTCCAAACCAAAAGCTAAGGTGATCAGACTATAGCCGTCGTCTATACATTTTTATTCAAAGGAATAGTGTTTTCAGAAATAGAATTTTGCCGATGTGAACATCGGGGGCATACATGAAAAAATTGGGGGAATGATATAGGCAGATGCGACAAAATCGCTGAGGTTCCTCTTGAAAAAAATTTCCTTACAGATTCACAAACATACGAGAAAAAGCGCTTCGGAATTTTGTCTTGAAAATTCCGCAGTAGTCATTCGTGTCATTTTTTCGGTAGCAGCGAATACATTGGGCCACACTGCCAAAACCGAGGTTCAGAGCCATTTGTTTCCCGTATAGAGCGAATCAACAAATTAGCCAGTCATCATGAAATCTAAGGAAATCAGAATCATCACCCTTTTGGTGATTGACATCTTTTTCTTCCTCTTGGAAGCCATTGTTGGCTATACAGTTCACTCATTGGCCTTGGTTGCTGATTCCTTCCATATGTTGAATGATATCATCTCTCTTTTCATTGCGTTGTGGGCTGTGAAGGTGAAAAACTCCAAGCCTGCTGATGGAAAGTATACTTATGGGTGGCAAAGGGCCGAGATTATCGGTGCTCTTATCAATGCCGTGTTTTTGTTAGCACTTTGTTTCACCATTGTTATTGAAGCCATTCAACGTTTCTTTGCGCCCCCGGAAATATCAAATCCTCAACTTATCTTGATCGTCGGATTTTTCGGCTTGTTGAGCAATGGAGTGGGACTTGTTTTGTTTCACGAGCATGGGCACTCTCATGGGCACTCTCATGGAGGTGGACCAAGCGAGCAATCCCACAGCCACAGCCATGCATCTAGTAGTCCCGAATCCCGCGATGAGGAAGGTGATATTGAATCGAGTTCATACACCGAAAATAATGGATCAAGCGCAAGCATTTCTGAGTACTTGCCACACACTGTTGTTGATAGATATGACGAGACAAGCAACCTTCTCCCCAGTGATAAGAAGAGTAAGCAGAAAAAGAAACAAAAGTCAATGAACATGGAAGGCGTCTTCTTGCATGTTCTCGGCGATGCTTTGGGAAATGTGGGTGTTATTATCACAGCCCTTTTCATCTGGAAAACTGATTATTCTTGGAGATTTTACAGTGACCCTGTGGTCTCGCTTTTCATTACGATTATCATATTTTCTTCTGCATTGCCTTTGTGCAGAAGGTCATGTAAGATTTTGTTGCAAGCCACTCCACAAAATTTGGACTCGAATGCCATAGTCGAAAAGATCATGCGGTTACCTTCAATCAAGGCTATACATGACTTTCATGTGTGGAATTTAGACGAGGAATTCTTCGTGGCTTCATTGCATATCGAGCTCAATGAGCAACCAGAATCAAGCGTCCATGACTCTATGGGAGATGGGAGAATAGACAAGAATGCCTTTGTTGAAACCGTCGCCCAAGTAAGAGAAATTCTTTTTGACTCAGGCATAAGCAGTGTAACGATTCAACCAGAGTTTGGAAACAGATTGATTAACTCCGTATATGGTGTGAACAAAACTCCATCATGCAAATGATGGCTTGAGATCTGAATAGTCTAAGCATCTATGCATGTTTTGCACGGACGTTTAATAGTGTCAAAAACGGACGCTGCTGAATATTGTTGCTAGTTTAAGTTGATTATTATGACATTAAGCTAATGTAGAATTCAGAGTTATTATTTAGTCTACAAGACGTAAGCGCATATCTTAATCCACATCATTTACTAGTAAAGTTCCAATTTTTCCATTAAATCTTGAAAACGAGGCCATATTATCACTAATGGAAGCCGACAAGAAATGAAAGCTCATTCAAGTATCTGAGGCTGTATTAGGATGAACTTACATAAATAAGTAGCTTTTATGACTTGGAGTGTGCAATAACATGTTCAAAATCCATTCGGGTATAGATGGAATACTAACAAATTACTATTCTAGTCATGTGAGCCTTAAGAGAACACTCGATCAAGGTAGGGCGCTTCCATGTGAAGGCATAATATAAATATTAGAAAATGTTATATGGCTACGCATTTTCTTCTTAGATTTGATATATGTTATGAGATGCTTTTTGTTGCATGGAAACTTGAAGTACCCGGTATCAATTTTTATTGAATTCTGTCAAGGGAAAAACAATGGAGTACTAAATTGTAGGAAACTTCATATCTTCGATTGTTTTGTAACTTTGTATTGAATATATTATGTAATCGTCAATCAAGGAAGATTATTAACTGCCAAAACCGGATTTTCGTCTGCATTGACAAATGAGTGTTTCCTAGATTGACATTTTCTGCCCAACAAAATGAAAGAAGTTTGTTGAATCATTTTCGCAGCTTAAGATCAAAAACAATAAAGAAATTCAGCCTTTTTGTGATCGAGACAGAGGTATGTGAGCTCTGTAAAAAAATGCAGTACATACCGACTTTTTGAGCGCAAAAGAAAGGCTAGAGCAAATACCTAACAAAACCAGTCAAAAAAGGTCAAAACCTTTTAATGGCGAAGAATTGGTGAACTTAAATTATGGAGTTGACTCATTCAGAGAGTAAAAGGAGTGAAAGCTCTCCTGGGACTTCAACCTTACAATTCCAGGTTGATTCACCTTGGTCTGTTCACTAGGCGTTGGGCTCTCACTAGGTTGTGAAAACAGAGGTTTATCTTCGGTTGATTTATCAACCCAGTGCTCAGCTTTCTCTAATTGCTCGTTGAAAACAATAGTGAGACGCCCGATCATATCTAAAGATTCCCTGGCGAAACAAATGGCCTGGTTCGGGGCCTTTTGGGCACCCGGAACCGTATGTGACACTTGCTTAGGTAGACTCAAGATGATCTCACGTATTGTTTTTTTCAACTTGACGTCTTCATTGGGGCTTCCAGTTACCTCATCGCCCACATTCAAAGAGCTCGGCCTAAAGTTAGATATCACATGCACTATCTTTTTCACGGTTGCGACAATCTCGTTGTTTGTCTGCAAAGTCTTTTCTGGGCTATTTGTGGAAGTTGGCGAAATCTCGCCAACGGAAAGATTGTTTTGATTGTCATTTAAAAGCTGACTCACGGGGCTGGGAGAAGTGGTGCTAGATGTTTTCAATGCCTCCGCTTCTCTCATCTTTTCCTGAAGATCGACAACTTTGGAGCTAATATTGTCATTAGCAAGCTTTAAAATATGCAAACAAAACTTTATACGTCGTTTGATCTCATGTTTCTCCTCTTTATGGTTAACCCTTCTTTTCTTCTTGGTACGTGCTTGCTCCTCAAGCTTTGCCTGATGCTTATTATTCAAGTTAACCTCGAGTTTGTTGAACATGGGCACCGCGGCTTTCTCAACAATTCCAGCAGCATAGTTAAACGTTGCATAATTTCTCTTGGATGTTTCATAGTACTTCACCGCGTTCGTGACCAAGGGTAGCTTGGATATCGTATTTACTCGCTTCACTATCGGGTGTATTTGTTGTCTTTTCCCCGGGAGCGAGGAGTCCGAAAACGGCAACACATTTTGAATAGACACATCATGTCGATCATCATGAAATGATGGTGGTGGTGGAGTTGCCGATTTGGTGAGACGAGTCAAAGCTTCAGCAGCAGACACTAAATCTTCATCCCTGGGCTCAAACTCGGCGGGAGCCTCATGAAAGTCCAGCACAGTATCTGTATATTTTTCAACTTCAGGGCGCAATGTTTCTGACAATTTTCTTTTTACTTGCTTGGTTTTCGGCATGGCGCAAGCGCAGACTTGTGGATTCGATGAGTTGATCTTTTGACTGGGAACCGCCAGCACAAGCGGACGAATAATGGAATAGCAAATAGAAAGTCTTGTACCACCAGTGTTTTTATAGCGGACAATAATATCTCTCACGTTTTCCAGAACCTAAATAGAAGTACGAAGAGACGAGTATTACTTTTGGGCTGTCTTCTCATATCGCGGTCATGTGAAAGTGAGACTCGCGGCCGCTGAGCGCGCTAATCACATGGGGACCAAAACATATCGTAACTCTAAATTTCTAAGAGAACAAGCTTTCTTGGGTAGCGGAAACCATTTCGAAATTAATTAGATCGTCCATTGATACCCTTCGTACACGGACTCTTTGCTTTCGTTGCACCAAGTTAAGCCAGTGTTTTTTTTTTTAAATACAATCAACAGCTATACTCGAAACCCAACTAACTGACAAACAAAAAGGTTTCGTATTTGCTTCATGTTTGATAACTCCTCTTTATCGTATACCCAACATAGACTCAAGGTCATGCCTGCAGCATGATGGTTATCTGACACGAAAACTTCCCCTAGATTAGGCGCGCTGTATTCCTTTTTTGCATATAAATACTTTTAACATTGGGTCAACAGACAACAAGGGGACATCCAATACAGGTAAAGCTCTAAGGTGGGTGCTTGATACGTCGCTTGTCTCTGGCTTCAGCCTTGTTACAGAACCATGGATAAGCAAACATTCTTTTGCCTGAAAGTTACGTGTTCATTGCGTAGTCTCATCACCGGTCACGAGTCGCATGCCATACGTTTCTACGTTCGCAAGCCACCCCCACCAATACGGGCAATTGGCCCCGCGGCGCAAATTCCACTTTTCGGCGTCTCAATTTGATGAGTGTAGACTCATGTCATCAAGAGTTTCCCCAGATATGTGGCTCGTTTTATGCCTCATTTTTGTGATAATATAGGCTCTCATTTTCGCCCTCCCGATCTCAGTCAAAATATTGAAGGAGGGCTTGTCATTTGAATAATCAACGGGGAGAGTATCCTCCTCTACCATGATGGACAGAACATCTAATGAGTGAATGCCGAGGGCTTTGGGGCTTGGCGGCGGAAGAGAAACTAGAAATTCAACTTCGTCTGCAGAAGACACCTGCCGCGCTTCAGAGGAGACGTCTTGACAATGGTGACTGCCAATGAATTTTGGCCGTTCACCTACTATAATATCCTGTTTTTCAGCAGCAAGCGCATTTGGGATTGCGAGCACGCTTTTTTGCGCGTTGTTGTTGTTGATTGCAATGGACGCATTTTCTTTACATCGACGGGCACACGTATTACAGTTATTGGTGTCGCCCGCTTTGCGAGCATTTGAGGTCGGGATGTCGTTCACCAAGAATAAATTTGAGCTCTTCTTCGGTCCTTCATGACTCTCTTTATCAATATTTTCTATCGCGCCGGACATATCCACCTGGTGTTTACAGGTCTCTTTCGATACTGCATTCGGGGCCAATTTTGTGTCGTGCCATTTTGCACCCAAGATTGTAGCTTGCGAAAAGGGCGGTAAAGTCAGAGTGTAAATGGTGGATTCATGACGTTTGGCGGTACAAGAAGCTTTGCGCTTTTCCAAGAGCATAACTATCCAAGTCTTGGTCCATGAAGTTGAAATTCTGCAGATGCATATAAAAATATTGGTTCCAAGGACTAGGATTTCCCATACTTTCTCATGCGTGTCTATTGGGAAAACAAAGATCAGAAGTGTTACAAGAAGAAAAGCCACGAAGGTTAACCAAGGCTCTGTTGGTCCAGATTTGGGCACATGTGGTTTTGCCAAACAGCATCCCAGACGAAAGTCGACAAAGTCGGCTGCGTGGAAACACTTTTGAATTCCGAGCATGAATGATAAATCGTGTGGATGCTGGCTCTCTACCTGTTGAAGGCACACTGTCACGAGCTGGAATGCCAAGTCGGAAAGGCTTGGTCTTGCCAGCTTCAAAAGACCCTGCGCATATTCATTCCAACATATCTCGGCTGGGTGTGTGTCCGAGCACGCCACCAAGTCTTGAAAGTGGGAAGAAGCTTCAAGCAGAAACTCTTCAGAGGACTGCAGGAATAGTATTAGCCGTATGGAGGCAATTGCTGAGAAGATTATCAAAATTGAAATGGCCTTCAGCATCATCGGTTGATTTTGCAGCTATGCTTTGTGGGATTGTTTCGAGCTTTTTTTTTTCAGTCGCAAAAATATAAACGAACTAGGAACGTATTGCTTCAGTTCTCGAGGCACGGCAAAC
Source organism: Metschnikowia zobellii (assembly GCA_939531405.1). Taxonomy (NCBI): domain Eukaryota; kingdom Fungi; phylum Ascomycota; class Pichiomycetes; order Serinales; family Metschnikowiaceae; genus Metschnikowia; species Metschnikowia zobellii. Next base: position 110,971 of record OW618031.1, on the reverse strand, counting down.
TTTAAAAAAAAACGTGTGTCACGAAATATTTTCACAAAAGAAAATACAGAACGGATCATGCGGTGGGTGCGAAAAGGCACGAGCTAAGGTTGCAACGTATTTTCCGCGCACAACCTCGCTTACAAGCAAGCACTAAAGTCTCGCGTATCTGATGCAATATTAAGCGACAATGCCAATCAAAGTCCTTTGATTCCTTAAGAGACTCAAAAGAGTTTTAGTAAAGGTTTATTTCAGGCTATGCATTTATTGTTTTACTCGAAGAAAAGACAATCAAGAACGTCTACTTTGACAACGCAGCTGGGGCTGATCGCCAGGATTATCAGATGAGTCTTCAACATCAGACGGATGACCATTCAGATGGGTGTTTCTGTTATTTTTTTTGTTGCTCAGTCTTGGCAAATATTCCGTGGTGTAGTCGATGTCTCATGAGACTGTTTTGAGCCAAAAAGAAAGAGCGTGCGATTAAATGTACTGCTTTCTTTGACACCTAGGTATGATTTGTGCATTGCCAGCCTCCAGACTACTTGGAGAAGGGCAGGAGACATATCGTACGAGTTTCTTAAAAGGAGACAAATCAGACGAGCTCAAGTTCGATCTAACGAGATATTTTGTCACCCGAACGATAGGTTTGAAATTCTTGATTCTTTTTCGCAGACCATCATTGATAGAATTATCGTGATAGAGAGATATTGGTCCCCTTCTTGTCAAGATAGTCTGATGTCAATAGTGAGCTAAGGAATGTGCACATAATCAAATCTCATTGAATAAATATCGTTCCCGAAAATGAGAAATGGAAACTCTGACCTGGCACCTCAGCCTCGGCCATACAGGCTAAGCCCAGGTGAGCGTCTCTGAAGAGGTTTGTTTTCGCAAAACAGGGCAGGAACTAAACATTTAATGTTTGCATTACCCTTCCACTCCAAATTCAGCTTTGTTGAATTTTTTTCAATGAATAGATGTTTGTCCAGTCGCGCTGAATTCAGTTTCTTTGTCTAGGAATAGCTTTCCCTCACTATTGGGGAGGCTTATAATTTTCATGCCCCGCTCAGCCACCGCTCCGCCTGCACGTGCACCCATAATCATGACGTCGCCACTGTCTAATCATTCATCACCTTTATTCTTCATCACGACAACTACGCTATCATCCGAAACAATATGGGATTGAACCCAAAAAATGACCCACTGAAAGAGCCGTCCATGCCGCCCGGATGGAGGGCGAAATTTGATGAGAAATACAAAACCTGGTTCTACGTGAACTTGGATTCGAAGAAGTCTCAATGGGAGGCTCCTGCTGGCAGCCGTTTTCCAGGGGACGACGGCGATAATATCGGACCACCACCTTACGATCCATCAAAAGGTACAAGCGATGGCACAGACCAAAGAAATGCCAATCAGAATGTGAGTCTGGCTCAAAATCAAGGCTCAACTCATGGCGCCAGTCGTCAACAAGGCTACAGCGTCTACCCACAACAGCAGCCTACCTACGGCGGCTATCCACATCAGGGATATGGTGGGCATCCACAGCAAGGTTTTGGTGGGTATCAGCAACCAGGATATGGAGGATATCCACAACCCGGTTACGGTGGGTATCCCCAGCCAGGTTATGGACAATATCCGCAGCCATATCCACAGCAATACCCACCACAGGCCCAACAACAAAAAAACAGTCGTTTTGGGGGCGGATCGGGTGTAGCAATGGGCGCAGGTGCAGGCCTCTTGGGAGGTTTGCTCATTAGCGATGCTATTCATGATTCGCAAGCGGATGCGTATGAACAAGGATATGATAACGGCTACGACAATGCAGATGCTGGCGGAGGCGACTTTGGAGGAGGCGACTTTGGAGGAGGCGAGTAGTAAAGCTCGCATGAATTGAAGCCAGCTTTCTTACGTGTACACTCACAGAGGAAGCTCAACATGTACTATTTAGAAATTCGGGCAGAATCTCAAAACCAAAATGTTTTGGCACGAGATAGACGCCGCGTAGCTCTAGTGTCGAAGAATCTGTCTCCAACTTTTAAAACAGCAGTATTTTGAGAACAAAGATTATAACTTAGTTAAATTGATGACTCAAAAAGAGAAAAGAAAAAAAAAAATCAGACCTTCACAGTCACAAAAAAAAGTAAGAATACCTTGGCCAAACAAGTTTGCTGATTGTCGCCAAGCTGTTCGCCAAACTAGCGAGCGCTCGAAGAAAGTGCACCCGTGCATCCCGTCCAACCAAGTGCAAGAGAAATTTACGCACGGGTGCGCAAGTTGGGAAGTGAACTCTGCCTAATCACCAGTTAGACGTTGATATAATGAGATACACTAGAGCTTTGAGACAGGTCCAGGAGGTGCTTGTGAAAGCGGCCTCTGGAAACCCTATAGGCTTGACTGGATACTTTCAGCACCCCAACCCAAGACCTGCGTTGGTCTCCCTCTACAACCACACCTTGCAGGTCTTGGAGAAAGAATTTCCCAAGGAATCTGTCTACAGACAATCGGTGGAGCAAATGACGAAAAACAGATTGCAAATCGTCGAGAGCAACGAAATCTCGGAGCAAATTGAAAACAAGATCGGGGGCGGCTTGATCGAGGAGATCGTGGTGCAAGCACACGAGGAGTTGACCTTAGCGAAGGAGTTGGGTCTGTTGAAGGTCTGGGAGGAGTTGCAGGAGAAGCCTTTGGACGACCAATGGGTGTACTTTGGTAAGAAGATTTGAAGCGGTAACCAATGCTTAAAAAGGACAGAGCGAGAAATTGAGTGATGGGGATACACATGCAGATGATATGATATAGACGAAATGCAAAATGCTTATCGAGTCGACTTTCCCGCTTTGCAGCTGGAATACCTGCTTTTCTGCGCATTCTGCAAAATCTATGATAACAAAATATTAGACATTATATGGAAACAGTAAAAAGAGACAACACTCTTGTCGTCAGACAAATATGTCGAGGCTTCGTCAATAGCCTTCGGTGCTGCCCACACATTTCAGCAGCAGGTGCTTGCAAGAGTACCGTTGCCTTTGGAAACATCCACGCCCCCAGTGTTCAGTTGTGGTTCCGTGTCTACGTGGTTTTCCTGGATTATGCTCGCCAATTCGTAGAAAATGGAGTCCACATTTTCGTTCGTCTTAGCAGACGCTTCCAAAAACGGAACATTCAATTTGGATGCCAACAGCTGCCCCTGTTCCCGGGAAACTTGTCGGTTTTCTTCATCATCGCTCTTGTTTCCAACCAAAAAAATCTGCGCATCTTCATTCGCGTGTTGAGTCACAGTCTCAAACCAATTCTCAACATTTTCGAAAGTACGGGCGTCTGTGACATCGTAGATCAAAACAATCCCCATGGCACCCCGGTAGTATGCAGTGGTGATAGTTCTAAATCTTTCTTGGCCAGCAGTGTCCCAGACCTGCAACTTAATCTTTTTGCCATTGCTTTCAATCGTTCTGATTTTAAAGTCAATTCCAATGGTTGTGATAAAGGATGGATTGAACTTGTCCTCCACAAAACGCAACAACAAGCAGGATTTTCCGACACCGGAATCTCCAACAAGAAGCAACTTCATTATCATGTCGTACGACCTCGATGGAACTTTGCCGCTCATCTTCTATTTTTTAGCTGTGATTGTGCTGATTTACTTAATTTTTGAGTGAAAACAAAATGAAATCTATGTAGAGCGTACTATCGATATGCTCCCCCAGGAATATTCGGAATACGGTAAGTGATGTGGAATATGTAAGAAGCTGAGTTCCGATTTGATGGGCGTGGAGGTACCGTTCCAGGGTGGAGAAGGGAGACGACGTACCTGTCAGTGCACGAAGGACGTGAGTGGTCCATAAAATACTGCACATACTTATACATTAAACAGTCGGAATGTGGATGTATCGGTGGCTTCCCTGTCCGTTATAGGAGAGTCGTATTATCGAAACAAAAGCATATTTTTATTTGCATGAACTGAGATTATCTTTCATGGCCTGTGAAGACATCCTGAGATAAAATTAATTTGTACGTTTCTTGCTATACACCCAAACTGTATTCTGAAGCGCGCATGCCCAGCTACAAGAAAACCTCGGCATTGATCTCTACAGAGGAAGCGGCATATGGAATTTCAAAGTGGTTCATGACCTCTGGGTGCAAAACACCAATCGCACCGATATGCTTGGGGTCCGCATTCTCAGAGCTTCTGAAAAACACCTTGGCGCCTCTCCCCGGGAAGAATGTCGCGTTGTCTTTGTCCTCCTCAATCCAGTAACCTCTTCTTTTGTCCTCAGTTGGTTTTTCAATCCATGGAGTTCTCAATGTTTGCATGATTTTACCCAACAAGCCTTGAACGTACTCGAAACCGGAGGCTTTACCAGCGTAGATAGCAGACCAGTTTCTCTGGTTGAAGGCCCCCCTCTCTAGCTCAGGGTTTTTGAAGACAACGTCTCCACACTCGAATACCTTGATGGGCAAAGAGTGCTTTCTGTTTTCCTTGATAGTCTTGAGAATACCTGGAAGTAAGGTTGTTCTGACGACCTGGTACTCGATGGTTTTGGGGTTCTCCAACTTTACCGCTTGCGTGTTGTCGTCAACTTGTCTCAAGTACTTGAAGTTCTCGTCATGGGAGCATAAAGTCAAAGGCAAAACCTCCAAGTATCCAGCTTGCGCGGATGCAATTCTGAGGATGTCACCGACTTTGTTGATAGGCAATGGAGCAGCAACAAGAGAGTCACTTTGGGCCTTGGTTTTCTTCAAATTGTTGAAGCCGTATCCAATGGCCGCATCTTCCATGATGTCACATTGATGCAAAATGTCAGATCTGGTGATAGGAACCTCGACAGAAAGATGCTTATCATCGGAGGTCGATGCTTTCAAAGACATCTTCTTTAAAAGCTTGGCAATATCTTCACCCGAGTACTTCAAGCCCAAGCAAGAGTTGATGTATTCGATGTCTGCCTCGAACTTTCTTGGCGCAATGTTAGGGCTGACTCTATCTTGCGCATTGTGTGGCGACAAGATTTCAACTGGCTCAATCTCGAATTTGGTGGCGGAGTAAGTAGAGAACATGGCCACCATTTGATTAATAACAATATCGGTTTTAGTTCTATCCGTGCCAGTAACTTCTATGAAGATATTTTTGGTGTCCAAGGAGATTTTTGAATGATTTGAGTTAATGATGGGGGGCAAAGAACAAACTGTTCTCTTGGAGTCGAAGATAACAGGATACACTGGGGAATCCCTGATAATGTGTAAGTACTTGCCCAAGTTCTTGTCTTTATCGTAAAATTCCATTAATTCCAATCCAGTCATGCATTTCTCTTGGTTCAAAGGAATGAAGCTAATATCCTGAGGGGGTAACGCCTCGTAGGTAAATGGGGGTGTCAACTTATCCAAGTCATGCGTGCCGATAGCCACTAATGTTCTGTTGCGGCACAAATTCGTGTGCAATTTATCTTGCAAAGCAATAAAAGAGGCATAGCGCCTGTCGTCAAATGTGACGCCTTTCAAAATGGCCGCTGCAGCATAGGGTCTGATTTGTTCCGTGGACTTTTCGATGGTCAATTTAACACTGGGAGTCTCTGGTTTCAAGGTGAAATTAGCAGCGTCCGCTTTACCCAAGAACTCATTCAAAGCTTGCGCGATACCCTCAATGCACAACATGTCGTACCTATTAGCTGGAATCTCGATTTTGAGTTGTGGTCTCTCATCTCCTTGGCATTCCTCAGTGGTATCCTCATCCAACTCGATTCCGAAATCAAAACACAACTCATCGAACTCCTCTGTAGTGTACTCTCTACCTAAGAGTTCATAAAGATCGGCTTTGTCCACGGGGATAGTTGGCATTTTGAATGGTGATATAGATCCCTGATCGCAGATCGAAAAACTTTAGGAAAAATTTAGTCACCAACATTAATACTCTAATTTACGCGCGCGTAGATACTCCGGGCAAACCAATGCGTAAATATGAGAATGATGTATATAAAATTCAATCCAGATGGATGCAAATTCTCTGGCTTTAGGAGGTTTATTGCAACTGGAAACCGATTTTATCGAACCAGCTTTAAGAATATCCCAATAATACAGTTTTCATTAAAAGTATTTAAATATTTATCATCACTGGTGGCTCATAGAACTCTTGAGTGACCTCAATTTGCTTCCTAGGTTCTTGAACACCTTTGATTGTTGTTCAGCCTCTTCCTCGACATCTTCGTTCACAACGTGGTTTGTATCTTGATCAGTAGTATCTTTTCGAATTGCCTGCAAAGTTTCAGTGCTAGCTTCTTGTCCTATCTTCTCAATGTCTTGCACCTCTTTGACAAGCGCATTTACATCGAAGATATTTTCTCGTGAGGCATTCCCTACTGTATCTTTTTTTGCGTCTGGTATGTTTTGAGAATTCAGCTCGACATACTCTTCATATCCATCGCCAGAGGGTTTCACTTCGTTTTGTTCGGCCTCATCATAAAGCTCCCACCAATTTTTCTGCTTCGGTTTAAACCAGTTCTTCCAGGACTTTTGTTTGGTTCTTTCTTCTTTTGCCTCTTTTTCCATTTTTGCTCTTGCTTCATCGAATTCGTCAAGTAGTTTTCTCTGTCTTTCTCTTTGCTCAATATCTGGTTCTTCAATTTCTGCAAATTCTTCACTGAGAATTTCCCAATCGAGGGCTTTTAAAATCGTTGGCATTGCTTTTCTGTATGACATGTGTCCTTCAACAAACAGTGAGCAATCAAAGTTTTCCACTCCAGGTATGTTTTTGATGGGTGAGATTCCACTCACTGTCAGCAATCCTCCACCTGTCGCCCTGAACAAATACCCCAAAATCCAATCATTACGCGTGTAGCCGTTGATAAATTTGCCACTCACGACAGATCTTGCCAACGTAATTTGATCATATTTTACCGTTGCCGGGTTTCCAAGGAGGATCACATTGTCAATCAAGCCAAATCCTCCACGATTTGCTAATTCTATCAAGCAAGAGTAGATTAAGCGTGAACCAAGAGAGAACCCGACCAAGGTAATGGGACGTACGCCCATATTTCCAGAAATGAGGGTATCTGCCAAAATTTTACCAGCTTTCCAGGCTCTGTCAAGCGAGACATTCCAAGGATTGTCCAACAAATATGAAAGCTTCGAGAGCAACATTGGTAATTGAATAGCAGACATCAAGGCAGTAAGGATAGTTGCTCCGAGAATTTGCTGAATGGACGTGCTTAAAGCTTCGGACGCAAGAATTCCAATTGTCTGACCCATTGACCTCAACATCTCTGGCTCCCACAACAAGGAAAACATGTCACCCATGACAGGATCCACTGTGGAAAATGGAAGTCTAACATCATCCATTTCACCGTTCATCCATCCCGAAACAGTGATTATTAAATTTGAGCGCTTGTTGTTATGAAGCGGTTTCATTTCGAAAGTATTCACGTCTCCCATTCTTCTTGTCCCAGCTTTATTACCTACCTTAGCACCGATAGCGACGCCACCTGTAGTGATAGCGACGCTTCCTCCCACGCCTGCAAGAAAACCGCTAGTTCCAGAAATACCAACTGTTGTTAAACCGGCAGCCAAACCAGCACCAATCACTGGCGCTAGCAAGCCTGCAGAAAGCCCGATGGCCAACGATCCACCTAAAGTGGCCAAGCCAATGTATGCCAACTTTTTACGTTGGTTCTTCTGAATGTGCTTTTCGATGAACAGCCTGTCGGTCAACTTATCATCTCTGTTTTCAATGGTCTTGTGACTTGTATCCATCTCCAAGCTCTCTATAAGTCTTCTCTCGAATTGTCTCACCTCGAGATCCAACAAATTCAAGTTGGAGGAGAACCTGAACAAAAGAGTCCGGGAACGACTGTCATAGTAGCCATCACTCAACAATAACAAGAACAAATCGCATGTGAGCACCCAGCGGAGATCAAAACCGTCGACTTCTTTCTCCAACTTTGCGTTCTTTAAATCCAGCAGAAGCAAGCTGCTCATGAGATCACTGGTCTCGACACCATGAATGCTCAAATTAGATATCATGTGCTGTTCCGCTGGTGACACTTGGAGGTGATCGAAGAGTTTGCCCATAATGTACATCGTCCAGTTTGCAAAGTTCTTCTGCCCAAGATTGAGCTTCTTTGCAACTTTGCTTGTGGTTTTCTGATTGAGCAAAGCCAAGTCCGTGGCCATTTCCACGGTAATGAGTTTAATGATTCCAACGTATGCAAATTTCTGCGAGTCAGTCAACATGCCACGAGTGCCAGCGAGAGTCTCCTCAGAATACACATTTTCAGTCTCGTCGTTAAAGAGCTCTTCGGCGTCTTCAGACAGGCGCAGGTTGATGTTAGGTGAGGAGTGGCTCCTGAACAAGAAGTCAGTTTGAGTATCTAGGCTTGCATATTTGATCAATTGCTCCTCAGTATCAATTTTCGTATATTCTCGGCGGCTGTTGCCTTGAAAAGCACAAAATTCCTGGTCCTTGGTGAATTCGAGATTCCCCATCTCATCGTAATAGTTGTCGGTAGCTACCTTCTTCATGGGGTTCCAAGCCGCAGAATCGGAAGTGAAGAAGTCATCTTCTTTTGCGGGCTCCAGCTCATGCTTTGGCTGCAGAACCGGCTGAACGTTCGAAAGCTCATCCTCTTGCGGGGCCGGTACGGCTGGAGACCGCGAGGACACGTTCATTTGTTTCCAAACTTCGGTGGAGCTATTGTTTTTGCTCCCCAAATCAAACTCAATATACCCCTGGCCCTCTTCTTCGCCAGACCCGTTTCCGGGCTCATATTCGGCCAGCGTCATTAAACTGTCACAATTGCCGGAAGAGACGCTATCGTACCGTGCAGTGCCCGGAGACGGCAACAGCGGTAGTTGCCCCAAGCCTGATTTTCCGTAGGCGCGAGATTCTGAGCGCGAAGATGTTCTTGCTTGGCCAAGCACGGAGCTTTCGCCTGGCAGTATGAATGATTTGCTCATATTTAATTGTATAGAAATGGCAGATGGAGGGTGATGAAGGGTGGGCTAAGTATACGGGCTTTCGGCTGCGCAGCGCGCGTGCGCAACTAGATAGGGCCAATCCGTCGAAAGAGCTCTATAGATAAGGAACACGCGATGTGGGGGATGCTTGAGGGAAACAAAAAAAAAAACGAATCCAAGATTCGAGTCGTGCACTGAATCTACAATAACTCATGAAAGAAAATTGGGAATGAAAATCTGCCCCGTGGGCGTGGTGACCTATGGCGAAGTACAACATTATTACGCCTGCGGTCCGCGCATCAAACGAGAATGAGGAACCATGAGGATATAGTGGAAAACATATTTCCAAGATTTGTCGGGCACTTTGCAAGACCTTCAAGGCACACCACTGCTAGTGACCCCGTGAACTTGCAATACCAGCGCGTGTAATGATGACAAGGCACTGGTACTCTGCACATGTGTAGCATTACGAATGACTCAATGGCATGGCACCGCATCTTTGCAACGCCACCCCATGGTGGCCTCTATATTATACAGGCCCATTATCCAAATACAATAGACATGAATCATTTCAATTCCAAAACAGAAGGATAAAAAAAAAATTGGGCATTTCTAATAGCACAGGGGAACCCCATAGGCGTCTTGGTGCGCCTTCCCGGTTCCTGGGGCCGACCCCAACCACGCGCGCACAATCAGTGAAGCCAGAAAACGCGTGCCAGTCCACCTCACGACTCTTCATTCAGCCTTGCACAAAACACGCATTCCACTCGACTATGTTCGTACTGAGTGGAGACAAATCTGGCTATGGCGATCAAGTGCCCTCCCTGGGGGCTTCTCCCGGGACTGATCCCGGAGTGGTTGCCGCTGCCAATGGGCCTATTGGATCTTCGAAACGCATGTCTTTGCTTGATGATGGCTGTGGAGGAAAGAGTGCAGATCGCGCCTGCCAGAGCCCTCTTCTCGCGAGCACAGCTGAAGAGGCAGATGAAAAATTGCGCTTGGAGGGCTTGCGTGGTACATGGAAAGCCATGCTCGACGTGGTCCCGCAGGATGGAGATGCATCATACTTGGTTCCTGCGCTGTTCTTGAACCGGGTCCTCGAAGCAAAAGATGTCTCTTCAATCCCCGAGCTTGTCAGTGTGGCCGGAAAGTTGGACTGCTCGTCTATAGTCGACCAGAATGGCGCGTTGCCCGAGCACGGGGACGTTGACGCGCTCACTCAAATCCTGCCCGAGCTATTTCACCAGCTCGTATCGGTATTTGGACTCAGAGGTAATCCTGTGATCCGGAACATTGCAATCCATGACGATGGAACTGCAGTGTTGGAAAGAAACCCGCCGCTCTTCGTTGTGCATTCCCTCACGGAGTCGTCGCATCAGTCTAAATACCAAAATTCTCTTTGTGGTACAAACCAGCAGTACCTGTGCTCCTTTTCGTTGTCGCAATCTAAACTGTTCCATCACTTGGTGGACGCGATCAAAACTTGTATGTTTAAATCAAAGAACATCGAGATCAGGGTTTGGTTTGTGAATTCGACGAACGCAGAGGAGTTGCCGCGGGCAATTCCCGTTTCTATGTTCATCAACGATATCGATGAAAAAAGACTCATTGGACCCATGATCATGGATCAAACGTTGATCTCACAGGGAATCACCTCATCCAGGTACCACGTTGTTGCTGAATGTTTAAATCGGGCAACGCTCAAGTTCCCAGTGGATCTGGCCATTATGCATTGCGAGCCGTCTTCTCTTGATGCTGCCTTGGTTCTTAAGTCCGGCGGCAATTTAGGATTGACTAACCTCGGAAATACTTGCTACATGAACTCTGCGTTGCAATGCCTTGTACATCTTCCAGAAGTCAACTCCTACTTTTTTTTCGACTTGTTCAAGCGGGAACTAAATAAAACCAATCCTCTAGGAAACAAGGGCGAGGTGGCTCTTGCTTTTTCCAGCTTGTTGCACAAACTTTTTGGTATGAACAACGCAAGTTCTTCTCACGTCACACCTCGAGAATTCAAATACACCATAGGAAGGTACTCTTCTATGTTTCACGGTTATCAGCAGCAGGACTCCCAAGAGTTTCTAAGCTGGCTCTTGGATGCTCTTCACGAAGACCTCAATCGTATTTACGACAAACCATACCTCGAAAAGCCGGAGCTTAGAGACGAAGATGTGGGCAATCATGCAGCCATACTGGCACTTGCAAACACTTGTTGGGCGCAGCATAAGCAAAGGAACGACTCAATCATCGTAGATTTGTTCACAGGACTTTATCAATCTACGCTCATCTGCCCGGATTGCTCTAAACAATCCATAACCTTTGACCCATTTAATGATTTGACCCTTCCATTACCCGTGAGCAAAAAGTGGTATCATACCTTTACCATTGTTGATCTTTCGAATGACACAGAGAGAGATCCCATTCTGAAGCTCGAAGTTGAGCTAACTAAGGCATCAAATTTCGAAGATTTGGTAGCTCATTTAAGCGAATTTCTTCGCGTTCCTGTTGAGCAGTTGTTCTTATTTGAAGTGTTTCGCCACTTTTTTTACAAGGATTTTCAAAACAATAGTGCGGCACACAGGTTCTTGCCCGTCAGTGAGTTGATTGGTGAGGATGACATCATCATTGTTTATATCATTCCGCACGATGCATCAAAAGACTTGATTGTTCCTGTTGTGAATGTTGCTCGTGACGAAGATAAATCGTATAACATGTCTGAGCCTTTTGGTATTCCTTTGTTCGTTGTTCTTGATAAAACATCCGAAACAAGCAGTTTTGGCACCATAAGGAGAAAAGTAGAACAAACTGTGAAGCTTCTCTCCCGCCTGAATCTTGAGTCTAGATTCGAAGAAATGAAAAACATTTCAAAGAAAGAATTTTACTCGCGCGCAGACTTCCCTCTCTTGGCACCTCTGATGGCCCAAGAAGATATTTTGATGGTTGATGTCAATCACAATAGTCAAATGGTTGAAGAGAATGGCTACGACTCGGATGTTTCATTAGCAGATCCAAACATAAGTGCATCTTTTGGATTCGAAATGAGGGTTCACGAGGAAAGGCCACGGCCCAGTGTACTGCTGAGATATGATCAAAATAGAAAAACCCAGAACTCGCGAATCCTGAATTGTTTAAGAATTCCCCGCGGCAGACCGCAGTTTGCTAACTTGCCGTTATTGGCGGAGAAGCTCAGCGAGAAGAAACGAAACTATTATCACTACGTGGAATATGCGGAACAGCGTCGTCATAAGGAAATGCGAAACAGGCCTAAAAGCCCGAGTGTATCACTTAACGAACACATGGATCAGTTGTATTCTGAATCCCCTCCTTCTTCGGAAACAGAAAGACACAGTTATGTGATGGTAGATAAAGAAACGTGTAATTCAGAGAAAGGTGGAGGATTTGAAGAAACCAAAGAGCCGGATTCTGAGACAGTTGAAGAAATTATAGATGATGAGGATATCGATAGTGATACAAACTATGACCATGTCAGCTCACTTTTCACATCCGTCGACAGCTTCGGGGGACCACCTAAACTTTCGTTCGAGAATGAGTCAATCGCAACGGAGGCGCCCGAATCTATGGAGCAAGAAGCTACTGGTATATCTAAGGATCGTCCTGTATTGGTTTCTGGAGCAAGCACGCTTGTCGTTGAATGGGATCCTATGATTTACGCTCAATTTTTCACGGAATTGCAGCATCAAGCCTGGATGCAACCCACCCCAATACCCAACCCAAGGCTAGATGAAAATAAGCGTCTTTTGAAAAAACAGCAGAATTCAAAAATCTCGCTTTATGATTGCTTAAAAAACTTCAGCACTCCCGAAGTACTTGGTGAGCAAGATTTGTGGTACTGTCCTCGTTGCAAGGATCATAAACGAGCCACAAAAACAATTCAGCTTTGGTCCACAGGAGACCTTTTGACTATACACTTAAAAAGATTCCAAAGCGCTCGACACTTTAGCGACAAGATAGACATGGTTGTTGACTTTCCAATTGAAGGCTTAGACGTGAGTAATTTTGTCAGTTCAGGGGAAGGCATGTTATATGACTTGGTAGCTGTTGACGAGCATTACGGAGGTTTAGGCGGCGGTCATTACACGGCTTCGGCAAAGAACTTCAGAGACGGAAAATGGTACAAATTCAACGATAGCAGAGTGACCTCGATTCTGGACCCAAAGGACTGCGTTACAAGCGCTGCTTACTTGCTTTTTTACAAAAAGAGAACTTCTGCATCATTTTCAGGTGGCGATGGTGTCGAGACCCTTTTGAAATCTGGTCAATCTGAATTTGAAACCAAAATGGATGGTCTAAGAAGTCGTCGGGATCAGATTGCTCGGGAAATTGAATCCTTCAATCAGCAATTGCAGATGGCAGAAGAAATTCAACAAACAAGAGACGAAGAAGACATTAGCTCGGAAGCAAGTCATGACAAGGAAATAGACGAGAAGGAAAACGGCGAATCAGGCAATGAAGAGGAGGAGGATTTGTACGCTGATAGCGACCTGAACCAGGGCTCGTTGATCCCGAGTACAAACAGTCTGACTTCAAATAAGAAATTGAGATCGCCTGTGGCTGAACAATTGATGAAATTTGAGTTTGAAAACCAGCGCAAGCAAAGACTAATTTCAAGAGGCTCAGGTCTGTCGCGATCAGTGAATATCAACATGGGATACTCGTCGTCAGCGTCGAATTTGGCCTCTCCCGAAGAAGGATCAACCGATGAAGATACCACATAGAATTCCCCAAAGCAAAGGCTTGACGAAAGAGGCGCGTCTTTTTTAGTGGTTAGAGGGTAATAAAATAAATTACAAATGAGATGACAAAAGTCTACATCATAAGATTTGGAATGTGAGCAACATGGTTTTACTCAAACGATAATTAGTCAAATGACTTTCGCAGAGTACAGGAATATGTTGCCACGAGCCATAATGGCCGAGCTGCAACCCAGAGCCACGTGTTGCCACGTAATCCCAGGTGAGCTCAAGACCGGCCCGCTTGCTCTATAACCTGTCGACGGAGCTACTCTGTTCCAATGCCCGGAGGCATCGCTGATGTTAGCGCAGCACACGACACAACCAGCACCTAGTAAGGCAACACAAATCCGCTCAACCCCGAAGAGGACCAGATCCACGATGCCTCACGTTAAAACAGTGCGAGCTGTTGCCCACCAAAGGACTGTCGAGTAAAGAGCTTGAAACATCAGACATTAAACTTGCTTCACGAGCGCCGATCTGCTAGGAAATTTCCCACAGCAGCAACAAAACAACCGCGGAGGTTTAGTTTCGCTACGCGCTGGGTTCTTCCCCTAACACAGGTTAATGTGAAAAGAAGAAGAGACAGGACAAGGGAGGCGCGCGGGCCCGGTATTTATATAGCACAAAGTGAAAATGAGTGCGTGCACCGATTGTTACTGCCCATCGCCGCGTCGCATATTACCCGCGCTTACATGCCCTACCAGTCCCAGGTAGGGCAGAAGCGATGAGCAATATCTGCCCTGTACATTCGTTCCGAGCATCCAAATTCACAACAGTATTGGATTTGATTCTTTGTCTTTTAGCCAATATACTTTAGACAATTCTTGTATTGCCAGCTGTTGATCGAAATGAGTCTCAGAGCCCTGAACTATGACCCGCGGCCTCAGAAGAGGGGCAGCACAATGGCTTCCACGAATGACAATATACCGTTTCATCATACAAACACGCTTGCACCTTTCAAAGTGATAGACTTGTTTTTGGAGCAATTCCAGCATGTTTTGGCTGCAGAAGATCTTTCTGAGATGATTCAGGTAGTGAAGGCCCAACTTTATCAACGAGACTATCTCGCTGCGTTTGACTGTGACGACAAGCGCCTCGCATATGCCGCACGGTGGACACCAGCGAGATCATTAGCATATGCGTCATTATTTGCTAGCTGTCCAGAAATCTCCGAATTGTTCTCGGATCCCAACAAGCAAAGCCGGGTCTTGTGCGTAGGTGGTGGTGCCGCGTCGGAATTGGTGGGGTTGGCCTCCGTATTTTGCCAGCTTAAAATTCCAAACGGAGACACGCCGTCTTCTCTTCACATGGATGTGATTGATATCGCTGATTGGTCGCTCATTGTCAATAACGTCACTTCATACATACAGAACAAATGGCTCTACAGTCCTTCTAAATTGAATGCGCAGTTTAGATTGGGTGATGTGTTGACACAGACTCCAGAGCAATTGCGCCTCTCTGAATTGGACTTGGTCACGCTCCTCTTCACTACGAACGAATTGTTTTGCGAAAAAAGGACGGAAACTATCAAATTCTTGCAATCCCTCAGCACTCATTGCCACAGGGGGTCTTTGCTTCTAATTACAGAGAGTGCAGGGTCCTACTCTCACATCACTGTGGGCCTGAAGCAATTCCCTGTCCAGTTCCTTATCGACACAATATTGGAAGGAAAGCCTGGGACTGGAAATGGACCCTGGGAAATCGTTAATCAAAGCGAGAGTTGCTGGTACAGAATAAACGATAGAGAAATATCGTACCCCATCAAGCTAGAGAATATGAGATTTTTCTATCGTTTGTATAGAAAAAAGTGATCGGCGAGATCAAATCGAAAGCTTTTCCAACCCACTTTCTAGGGTTTGAGCCAAATGTTCACATTCCTCAGCTGCATTGAGGTTGCCGTCTTTCTTGGAGGGCTCTTCTGACGAAGCTTCCCCGTTAGCTACTGAAGCGAAATCTTTAGATTTCAACTTAGCATCGAATTTTATTTTCTCCTCCGCAATTAGGTCCAGTAGCCGTTGTTCCCAACCTAATTGTTTGGCCAAGGTTTCTGCCACAGTATCACAATCATTTTTCAATACAACATCAGATTTTCTCTGTTTAGTCTTAAAGTCGCCAACAACTTCATTATTTACCAAAACTCTCAACGAAGCTCTGCCGCATTCGGCGGGTAATCCAGCAAATGGGTACACTGTGAGAGAGGTTCCAGCCACAACAGCTATCTCAACATTATCACAGTCTTCATCCCACAAATCAAAGAAACGGACCGGCAAAGCTTCCCCAAAGAAGACGATATCCGGTTTCACGTATCCTTCGCATTTACGGCACTGGGGAATGCCATCATTGAGTGACTTATTACTCATAAGCTTGATCAAATCCTCTGTTTCCATTGGCTCCGCGCATTCAATGCAGTGATTAGTGGCAAAAGAGCCGTGGGCTGCAACGATTTTATCTGGGTGTATACCCACAATGCTCTCCATTGTATCTATGTTCTGTGTGTATACTCTTGTCAAGAGATTGTCATCGTGCAAGAGTTTTAAAAGAAAATGAAATTTGGATGGAAAGAACTTCCCTGGATACAACTCCTCACATAAAGTGTAAAATGCCTTGGGATCTTTTCTGAAATACTCGATATCAAACACGGCCTCTGGATATGGGAGATTTAGTCTCTTGAGATTAGCGTAAAGCCCGGTCTTTGGGCTTCTAAAGTCTGGGATTCCGCAAGACGTAGAAATACCCGCACCTAAGAAAAATGTCACCTTTCTTTTTTCTTGTAATGCTTTGACAAGAGGCGCTATTTGCTGATCAAGGGTTTGTGGCATAACTGGAGACAAGAGTGATACAGTGAGTTGTTTTAGATAAGAATCGCATTAATTTTAGGCACGATGCGAAACTAGGCGCGACTCAGATTATCTGTCAGCTTAATATGACATGTTTCATTAGGGGCTGTACAATATCAGACTGTGTTGTAAGTCTTGTCATATTTACTATATTCTTACTGAATTATGATCACGAGTGGAACACACTCTTTCTATTTTTGAAGTAACTATCACTCCTCGTCTCTTGTAGGAGAAAACCCAAAATCTCTACCAAAAGAGAGGTGAAATGCAGTTAGTTCTTAGTTCAATGGTATTTTCGAGCCTTCTTGAGATAATAGTCTGACTTTTAGTCTCCAAATAAGTGTCGCCTGCAATCGATGAATACAATTATTCCATTGATGAAAACTCTTCCGCTTTATCTAGCTGCCAGACACTTTCACCAGTGTTTGAGACCCCAGAAGTGACCGAATTACCAATTTAAAGTATTTTAGAAACGTCTAACAATTTCAGTTGCTTGGATAAATAAATAATATAATAATCTTTGTTTGTCTGAGAAATGAATTTTTCAAGAAAACGTAGATTGCCCAAAAGATGTGTGGCTCTCCAGAGGTCGCGAAGGCAAGCAAGAAAAAGAGCGGCACTACGAATGCGATCGACTCGTCGTGCGTGCTGGACATTTGCCTTCTGAACTCTCCGTTTTTCACTCCTCTTCTACAGATTTCATAGTAATGAAAGTACGCCAATTTTTTCTTGAGACCTTTTTCTAAAAGCCTTTAAACTAACCTGTATAGCAAAGAATCACTTCGTTGGACCTTCGTATCATCACAGGTGAGCTTCAGGAAAATATCACCAACTACAGATTGCAAAATATCTATAATGTTATCGGGTCCTCCAGGCAGTATGTGTTGAAATTTTCAGTGCCGGACTCTAAAAAGAGTGTGGTGATTGATTGTGGTAATAAGATTCACTTATCCGACTTCGAGAGACCAACCGCCCCAGCGCCGTCGAATTTTGTCACGAAGTTGAGGAAACATTTGAAAGCCCGAAGAATGAGTCTGGTTAAGCAGGCAGGAAACGATCGTGTACTTGTATTTCAGTTTTCAGATGGGCTTTTTTATTTGGTCTTGGAGTTTTTCTCAGCGGGAAACATCTTTCTATTGGATCATGACAAAAAGATTTTGGCCCTACACAGATTGGTGAATGATTTGGGTCCAGAGAACGATAGATATGCTGTTAATGAAATTTACAACATGTTTGATGTCTCCTTGTTCACTGATGATGAAATTGCTTCGCCCGAGTCGATCACCGCTTCCCAAATTGTTGGGTGGGTTGCCGATCATAAGAGCAAAATAGCAGATGCAACCTCCGATAAGAGAAGAAAGATTTTCTCGATTCACAAACTTTTGTTTGTAAACGCCAGCTTTTTGTCAAGTGACTTGATCTTGAAAGCTCTTGCTGATAATTCGTTAGACGCCTCTCAGTCTTGTCTTATCTTAGAAAATGATACAGACATTTTGAGTCAAACCGTGAAAGCACTCGAAATGGCTCAATTACATTATAGAGAGCTAATTTATAATGCAAAGAGAGGATTATCGGAAGGAACGATCGTCGAAAAGAAAAACCCTCTTTATAATTCAGAAGATGGAGACTCGCTCGAATACACATTCGATGAATTTCACCCATTTCCCCCTCACAAGACGAAACTGGGTCTTCGTTTCAAATCAGTAAGAGGTTACAATCAGACACTTGACACTTTTTTTTCCACAATCGAGTCCACCAAGCATGCTTTGCGTATAGAAAGTCAGAAGCAGCATGCGGAGAAACGGTTGAACAATGCCAAGAGTGAACGTGATAAGCAAATTCAAATGTTACTCACACAACAGGAAATCAATGAAAAAAAAGGAAACACCATCATACACCATGCTCTGCTTGTTGAAGAATGTAAGGAATACTTGCAAGCCATGATCAACAAGCAAATGGACTGGACAGACATCGAAAACATCATCAAGTTTGATGCTGCTAAAAAAAAGGGAAAGGCAGAATACTTCCGGTTGCCCCTCAACCTTTTGCAAAACAAGGTCAAATTAGCATTGCCAGACCCTGAGGAGATACCTGACACTTCTGAAAATGCAGATACCAGCACAGATTCTTCGAGCTCAGAACTGGAATGCTCGGACTCCGACTCCGACTCACTCAGCTCAGAGTCAGAATCAGATTTGGAATCCGATGCGGATTCGGTTGAAAGTTTCGAACTGCAAAAGGCTAAAAAGAAGTCTCCATTAAAGACCAGACAGCTGCATGTGCCAACAATTACTGTGGACATAGATCTAACGCTTTCATCCTTCGCCAACGCGCGTCTTTACTTTGATTCTAAGAAAGTGGCTGTTAGTAAGCAAACCAAGGTAGAAAAGAGCTCCGGCGTGGCTTTGAAAAATGCCGAGAAAAAAATTCAAAGAGATCTCGCCAAAAATCTCAAAAGTGAAAATGATGCCCTTCGCTCAATACGTCCAAAGTACTGGTTCGAGAAATACTACTGGTTTGTGACCTCAGATAACTATTTATGTTTGGCTGGTCGTGACGATCCTCAGTTGGATATGATCTACTACAGACACTTCAGTGACAATGATTACTTCGTCTCTTCAGATATGGAGAACTCGTTAAGTGTATTCATTCTTAACCCTTTTCCGGGCGAAGATGTATCCCCCACTGCTTTATTTCAGGCAGGAATTTTTGCAATGCTGACATCGCACGCATGGAATAATAAAGTTAGCGCATCTGCGTGGTGGCTTAAAGGAAATGAGATCACAAAAAATCAATTTGACAACTCATTGTTGGGTCCAGGGCGCCTCAACTTTAATGGGAAGAAAAATTTTATGCCTCCAGCGCAATTAGTAATGGGATTCGGATTATATTGGCTTGGAGACGAAGAGACATCTGCAAAGTACTCCAAAGCTAGAATAGACCGCCAAGACGAACATGGTTTGAAGGTGGAGATTACAAATAAGAAAAGGGCCTTAGAAAACATTACCATTTCGAAATTAAAAGAAGCAACCGATGACGATTTGGCACTGAAAGATAACTTGGAGGTTGAAAGTGAAACAAGTGAAAATGTGTCGCCAGGCTTCACACCCGAAAATCCCAAGGAATCCTTCAAAGGGACTAAAAACTCAGGAAAAGCCGTACGTGGTAGGAAAGGAAAAATGAAAAAGATAAACGAGAAGTATGCCGACCAGGATGAAGAAGAAAGAAATTTGAGAATGGAGGCATTAGGAACACTCAAACAGATGAAAGACTTTGAAAAGTATAAACTTGAGGAAGCTGAGCGTCAAGCTGAACTTGAGCGCAAGAAGTACGCGGCTTCCAAGAGAGGTGCAGAAAGAGAACAGAAAGCTGAGGAAAGAGAATTACAAAAGTACTTTGACGGCGTTGATGAAGACGAAGCAGTTACTTACATGGAAATGCTCGATTCTCTCATACCCAAGCCAGGAAAAACGGACGCAATTGCTACAGCAGTTCCAGTCTTTGCTCCATGGTCTGCGTTGAGCAAGTTCAAGTATAAGGTCAAGATTCAGCCTGGAATGGCAAAGAAAGGCAAGTGTGTGACGGAATCGTTGAGTTATTTCGCAAACAGAAAAGTCGACGTGTTGAAAGAAGACCTCGACGTTGACTGGCCCGAGGAACACGAGATTATCAAATCACTAAAGTCTAACGACTTGATTGGAGTTGTTTCAGTCAATAAATTGAAATTGGTATTGCCCGGTGGCAATGCATCTGACAACAAAAACAAAAAAGGTACCAAAAAGGGGAAAAGGTAAATCTGCAACGCGCGAATTCTTGCTTTTTTTTTTGACAGCTGTCAAAGATGTTCAAAAAATTGACCTGCAAATATGAAGATAGACAAATTCTATAGCCAATTTCAACCGAAAAACGCTCACATAAACTCCTCGAAAGCGCATACCCGAGCCGCAGGCGTGAAAAATATTTGAGCAATTCCTTGTCCTGTTAGCCTTTCTCCACTACCACCCCCCCCCCCCCTCACTTATAAATATTCGCTACGTGTCAAAGTGAGTTCTATTTTGTAAACAATTTGCATGTGTCTACTCTGAAAAATGGGTTAAAAAGCATTCATTATTTGAGGGTTAAGCTATATACCTTCATGTCAACGCGTATTTTTTGCTCATGCCTGTCGATTTTTTATACGCCCCATGCGCCCCCAGATACAATAGCCCCACATTTTCATTTGTTTCTATAAACCTTTCAAGTAGGTCAAAACCATCCCGGATAAGATATAATTCTAGGTCCGTGGTCATAGATTCAGCTAATAAAGTTTAATAAATAAAGACTGTTTGATTTCAATTTTAAACTTAAACTTTTTGAGCTGGCGGCGCATCGCAATTTGCGGCAAATCTTGCATTAATTAGTGCATATTCAAAATGTCCATCTGACTCCATCCATCTCCAACATACCCGAGGCTTGGGTGTGGCTAATTTATAAATATAGAAATGTATTCCCAGATCATTTACTGGGTCTGATATTTCCATAACGTGTATAGAGAAAAAACAAGATTGATTGATTTCTTTCTGTTACGTGGAATATGGTTGCAATCTCCAAGCTCATCAATAATGGGCTACTTCTTGTGGGTCAGCTGTTCTATCGCGACTTGGCGTCACCTGAGCAGGCTTCGGTGGAATCTTACAACGTTGTGAGATTCTTAGGTGGATCTGGGCCATACGTCCAGCATCCTGGTTTTGGAATTTCTACGGATATCCCAGCAAACTGTACCTTGGAGCAGGTTCATTTGATGTCCAGACATGGCGAAAGATATCCGTCTCTGAGTGCTGGAGAAAAATTTGAAGAAATCATGAAGAAAGTAGAAACTCATAATGAGACTTTCAATGGTGAGTTGGAGTTTTTCAACAAGTATACTTACTTCGTCGAGAATGAAGAATACTACGAGGCCGAAACGACCTCCATTAACTCTGAGGGCACATTTTCAGGTACAAGCGATGCAATGAAACATGGCTTATCTTTTAGAGCCAAATACAACAGTTTGTTCAATGCGTCTGCTGAAACGCTCAAGGTTTTCACTGCCAATTCTGCAAGAGTGCATCAAACAAGCAACTACTTCGCTAGAGGTTTCATGGGAGACGAATATTCTGAAGACTTAGTCAATTACTACGTGTTGGACGAGGGTGCCAGTATGGGTGCTAATTCAATGACTCCGAGCTACGGTTGTCTAGATTATCAGTGGGATATCAACGAGGATATTGTTGCACAATATAACGAGTCGTATCTAGAGGGCGCTAGAAGAAGATTGTTGGAAGGTAATGAGAAATTTAACTTAACAACATCTGATGTCAAGAATATGTTTCAGTGGTGTGCCTACGAAATTAATGTCCGCGGTTCCTCACAAATTTGCGATTTGTTCACAAACGAGGAGTACGTCCGCTATTCATACTTTCAGGATTTGAACAACTATTACGCAAACTCTAATGGAAACAATCTAAGCGCCACCGTCTCTTCCTCGTGGCTAAATGCCACCAAAAAGTTTTTGATGGATGAGAGTCCTGAATACCGTGTACTTTTGAGTTTCACGCACGATAATGAAATCGAAACATTTCACGCAGCTCTTGGACTTTTTGAGCCTAGTGAAGATTTGCCTACCGACCATATTCCCTTTCCAATTCCGTATTCACATGTTCAGGTCACACCCCAGGGAGCGAGGACCATCACTGAGAAGTTTAGCTGTGATGGCAAGTCCTACGTGAGATACATCGTGAATGACGCCGTTATCCCTATCAAAACATGTCAAGATGGGCCTGGCTTCTCCTGTGAGATCTCCAAATTTGAAAAATATATTGATCAAAGACTCGAGGGAAAAAACTACGGACTTCAGTGTGGTATTAACTCCACGGTCCCATCAAGCGTCACATTCCTTTGGGATTTCGCGGAAAAAAATTACACTGCTTCGGATGGCGATTTTTAGTGTTGAAAATGAAACTAATATTACATAATTAACAGTCGATAGCGTTGACCCTCAACAAAGGCCATAACTTTCAAAGGCTAGTTTGCACAACTCCTGACATTTCAACGAGCAAGAGGCGACCTGTTGCATCTACATTCCCCCACATGTGGATTGGTCATGATTTCATGAAAGTATCGTAGATTTTTTTTTTTGGTTCATCAACATCGACGTTCATTGCAGCCGTGATGCGCAAGTTTGAAGAAGAGTCCGAGAACACAGTAGATCAATCGCCTCGCAAAGCACGCACAACAGCTGGACGTCTCATCATGTACTTGGTCCATTTGTAGACCTCAGGAAATTCAACCTTGAGGTTGATGCCGATGCGATCAACTACATTGTTCCATGGGACAAAAGACAAATCAGCAATTGTAGCACGGTCACCCACAAGCCATACCGGGTATTCAAAGTATCTAGACGAACTGAGTGGAGTTGTGCCTGCGGAATATGCCGCGGCATTGTCCGTATCCAAGTCCATGATCAAGGCCTCTCTTCGTTCGGCCAAAGCCATCTCTATGACACCATATACGCGTCTGACCTCATCGATATATCTATCCACTGCAGATGGAACCGCACAAGAGTGGAAGTATCTGAAATGCAAAGCCTGGCCAATCATGGGCGCATGTCCGGATGTTTGGAAAAAGAGCCACGACGAGATCTGAGATTGTTCCACGAGGTTGTTGGACCAAAGCGGGCAATCGCCGTGCTCCTTCAAGTACTTCGACACCAAGTACAATATTATGGCGCCCGACTCCCAGATGGAGGTGTTCTCGTTATAGTGGTCTATCAAAGCCGGGACACGAGCGTTAGGGTTAATCGAGACAAACTCTGGGGCTCTCTGTTCGCCCGAATTGAAGTCCAAGAAGATGGTATTGAACGGAGAGTTGAGCTCCAGTAAGATGATGGCGACTTTGAACCCGTTGGGTGCTGACCGGTGGGAGAAGAGCGTATATCCTTCCGTGGGCTGGTTGGCGAAGAACTGGCTGATTCTGGACTGCAGGACCGGGCAATCTGAGGTTTCGTTATGGAGGTGTTGCTGTAGCAAGTTCAAATTGACAGTGTTTTGCTGCTGGTCGCTGAGAGAGACCGACTTCAAGCCTGCACTGAGGTTTGAGATAGGTGCTCCATTGGTCGGATTTCCTGAGCCAGGCTCCGTGGCGTCGGCCCTCTGAATTCCTTCCATCTTTTGTTCTTTTGTTCTTTTGAAGACAAAAAAATAAGTAAAAGAAAACTGTTGTTCAACGAAGGATTTGGCGGGCCCAAACAGTGTATGTGGTGACGTGTAGTGGTACTTGGATTCGCAAGGATGTGGTCCGAAAACCCCCGGTGTGTTTTGACCGTCGGTGTGTTTTAGCCGTGCAATGTACGGGCTCCTGGGGAAATAGAGGTCTGGCCAAAATGGGATGGGTTTATTTCCAAAGAGCAATGGTCACAACTCGCAGCAGCAAGGAAATTAACTTGAATTGGCGTGCGCCTGAAGGATGTACGGGAGGGCTGAGTACTTGAAGGTCGCTTCCGCCCGTCTTTTTCCCGTGCCAGCCTAATGGTGCAGGTGCGTGCTCGTGGTGGGGCCTGGCACGACAGGTGGGAAAAAATCGGCCCGTGCGCGGGTCCACCCATGCATGCCACTGGCGCCCTGACGCTGAGCGGCGGGGCCTATTTTGTGAGGTGTGGCCGGCCCCGCCGCGCGGCCGGCCCCACTGCTGACTGCGAGCTGGGCGCCGGTGCTCTGAGAAGAACAATCGAAAAGAGCGGCGGTGGGCCTTCGAAAAACAAACCACGCGGGGGCAAGAAGCCTTGCAGAGACACTGGCGGCTGTGCTGCTAGCCTCCAATAATTGTGTACACGCGAAAGTTTTTTTTTTCTTCCCTTTTTCTTTTTTCTTTTCTTCCTTCACATTCCGAATTGCCGTCGTCTAGAAATTCCGCAACAGTAAGCATAAACTCCCAGGCGCGGCCCGGTGCCGAAAGTAGTCGGCGCGCAGAATGTCTCTGAGCGGGCCCGGCCCCATGCGCGGCGCCAGCCTCGATTGGCGAGCGGATCAGAGATAGGCAATAGTCCGAGGAAAAAAAACGAATCGTCAAAACCCGCCACCTGCGGCCCTGTTGAGCCTCCTTTTTTTTTTTTCCTTCTTCTGCCTGCTACCTCCTCGGCCCTTGTCTCTCTTTTCTTTCTTTCTTTCTTTCTTTCTTTTGCTCCCCAGGTCTCTAAGAGATGGAATCGCACGTGGCTGTGCTCGTTTTAGATACTCCCATCAAGGGAGTCGCCGAGATTTTTGGCGATTTCGGAGACAATGCCATCTCGCTCCTAAGAGAAAGCAACCACCGCTTCGTCAAATACCAAATCGCCTTCGATGTTACGAAGACAGACGAGGCCGAGGAAAACGCACAATCGTGTCAGCGCATCTTTGCCGCCCTTTCGGCTAGAGTCAAGGACGGGGTGATCAAAGGGGCCATATTGACAGGCTCCAGAACCGACTCGTTTTTGGAAAACCACCCTTGGGTCAGCCAGCTCGACAAGTTCATCCAAGAAACCCTCTTCAACACGCCAAACTTCCCGGTCGTGGGATTGTGCTTCGGACACCAGATCTTGGCCAAGAACTTGGGCTGTAAGGTGAACAGAAACTCTGCCGAAAACGGCTGGGAGGCTGGAACAATGACCATCGCCTTGAACAAAAGTATCTTGGACATCCAGCAATCGCCTTTTCGGTCTGCCTTGACGACAGACGACGGGAAAATCTTGGAGCACATCAACCTAGTCGAGTTCCATAGAGACATTGTTTATGGAATGCCGCCAGCCTCAACACATTCATTACTATCCGCCACTTCTTTCCAGAACCTTGGTAGTACTGCCAAATGTTCCATCCAAGGACTCATTACAGAGTCTGGCCCGGTCAAAGTGCTTACCTTCCAGGGTCACCCTGAATTCTCTACCCAGGAGTCTTTGAAGATGCTTGAGCTTATGGCAGATGAGGATAAAATCGATAAGGCAGTCTTTGAACGCCTGACCTACAATACCAACAACTTGGAAAACCAAGGCCCTATTATTGGGAAAGTCATACGAGAATTTATAGAATCACATACATAATTTGAACTCATCAAAATAAATTGTTCAAAGAGGGCCCGGTCATGTCGGAAAAATTAGTCGTCAAAAAGCTTTTTAGAGGGCGCAATAATGGAAAATCCTTGTAACTTGCCACCCAGGCCACCCGTGTGATTGGAAGCTCCAATAGAATTCGCAGGCTTCTCCATTCTCTTGCTCAACTTGGAGTTGATAGAGTTTACTTTTTCTAGCTTTGTTTCCAAAACCTTGATCTTCTCTTGAGCCACCTTGAGCTCAAAATTTTGTGACGACGTTAACTTTGTAATCATTTCCCTCAATTCGTCCCTTTGATTCTTCAAAGACATGATTTGAGCCTGGTCGAAATCGTGGTAAAAATAGTCAGCCTCCAGGTTTGCTTCTCCACTAGAAGCTCCAAAGGTTGTTTTCGCCACAGCTTCGCTTTTTTCCAATTTCGCTTTGAGATCCGCGTTTTCCTTCAAAAGATCGTTAAACTTGGACACTAGGTCGTTTCCTGAATTTTTATTCTCAGCGGCTGCTATTTCGTCAAGTTTATCTTGTAATTGAATAACCAAGTCATTCTTGGCCAACAATTGATTGTAGATTTCATTCTTCTCATAGTCAAGTTTGAGTGCGCTTGGTGTTTGACCATGTTCGGCGAGAATCGCATGCTCCTCACTGATGAACCTCAACTTTCTCTCTTTGTTCAATTTTTCTTGCAAATCACTGATAACTCTTGCTCTCTCTAATTCTTTATTGAGTGACTTCTTTGATTCGGGACCTTCTTGGAACCCCGATTTAGATTTGATCTGAGCTTCCAAAGCTATTTCTCGCTTGATAGAAGTTGCAAGCTCACTTGTTACCAATTGAAGCTCACTCTGTAGCTCTTGGTTACATGTCATGATAGCAAGCTCTTCCTTTGTGAACGCTAGAGGCCTGAATTGGTTTTGCGTTGATGATGATGATGATGGTATTCTTTTGCTCAGATCCTGCTCTTCATTCTCAGTATCATCGGCTGCCACTCTTCTTGAATTTGAAAAAGAAAATCTTTTCATCAAGTTCACAGACTTCAGGGATATGGTCTTTTTCACGTCCTTTTTGTCTTGATCAAAGAAAGGTACGCTATTTTCAACCGCGTTAGCGTGAAGAAGAGCACTTTTTGGGACAAGACCTTTCATTTTGAGTTCCGAATTAGATCTTGACATGGACGATATCCGCTTTACAGTCGAAGGCTGGAATGCCAAACCGCTGGCTGAGCTAGAATCTAAATCGACTGATCGGTTGTTGACAGCACTTCGAGATCCCTGTTCTTGCTGGTCATAGGCGGTCGCCTGTGTCCCGCCATGCACTTTCAGATCAGAGAAGCGATCATGAATAGAGCTGATTGAGTCTTGGGTCGTGTTAGTCTCAGTTTGCTTGGGAGAATCTGTACTGTAACTTGAAAAATTGCTTCGTGATTCGCTGAAACCATGATCACGAGAGTCACCCATACGCCGCTCAGGGTCTGCAGAGACTTCTCCAGACAGGGTTTCTGCTGCTCTTTCCAATGTATTATCGAGTACACTTGAGGCAGGAGACTGATCCAATTTCTCTTGAGACATCGCAGAAGATTTTCGAAACATTCGATAGACGGTATTTTTGGTCAAGCTTTTGAGTTTGATAGGGTCTTGCTTGTGTGAAGACTCTGAGGCGATGTTGCTATCATTTGACTCTGTCGCTGTGACTTCGGTAGGCTCAGAGTCAGGAAGACTGCCAGGAGCTATTTCCCTTAACCCGGCATCCGAAGGCTCATCTTCACCATCGACGGCGTTATCGGAAATGCTGTAAAGACTTCTCGAGTTCTTAAATTTGGACAGCTCATTGTTTCCGTGTGGCGAACTTTTAGAAAAGGTATCATCATGTATTGAACCCGGATCAAGCGAGCCCTTCGACTGTGTATTAAAAAGATCAAGCTTTCTAACACGCATAGAATTCGATTTTTTGACAGTGGACTTTCGAGAAATCTGTGGGCTATCCTGATCATCAAAGGTGTACACATGATCGTCGTCCGAGTTCAGATCCGATAAGGGCAAGGACGTATTTGCTGAAGTGCCAAGAGTAAAGCGGGACTGGCTTGACTTCTGATTGAGCAACCCCTTGCCCAAATCTTCGTCCTCTTCCTCCTCCAAGACATTCATCAACGAGTCCGTCGACGTTTCTGTAGCTGTCAGAATTTGATTTCGTTGCGCAGGTATGTTTTGTGGCTGTCCAGAGCCATTAAGCTGATGTCGAGGGCCATTGTTTTGCTGGTGAAATGCTGGTGACATACCTGGAACGTACCCGGAGTTCATTTGGTTGACATGCAGATACGTGGAATTGTTCATGGGATGTGTGCTGGTTCCATACATTCCTTGAGCTGGGGCCATGGACATGCCGTTGAATGAGTTGGACCTTGGATCATGTGGGCCGTTTCTATAATTTGGCGAAGCGCCTGTCCGCAAGGACAGTGTGTGGGGATTCCCCAGGAAATTTTGCGGGCTTCCTGGCCCGTTCATCTGCATCTGTGGTGAGACGTGACCACCTTGGCGCCCCCCAAAAGAGCCAAGGTGCTGGCCGTTTGGTGAAGGGCGGCTCGGAACCGGGCCATTTTGGAACTGGCCGTTTTGAAACAGGCCATTTTGGGGTTGCATGTATTGCCCATTCATGCGCTGCCCGCCAGGTGGACCGTACCCTGGGGCAGCCATGGGTGGGCCTCTGAACATGGCGTTTGAATTGAGCGACATAGCCCTGAAGTTGGGCCCGCCCATTCCGTTCATGGAAGTGCCCAATGAGTTGGTCCGGGAGTTTGGAGCGTTAGTGAACGACATCGACCGGGGGTCCTGCTGCATCATGGGGTTCCCGCCACCCGCAAGAGAGTTTGCCCTGGCACTTTGCGCCAAGTTGAGTTTCTTTTGATGGTTCATATACTTCCGGTACTGGACGTTGTTCAAGCTCTTGGCACTTGCGGACCCCGGCGCCCCCACCACAGGGATGATCGGCGCGGTGTCTAGATTGCCCATCGCGGAGGTGTTGTACCTGCCCGCGCCGCGTAGATGGGCGATGTCATTGAAGGACATTTCGGCGTTGGAAATGTCGCCAATGTCCGCCCCGGTATCTTCA
Organism: Metschnikowia zobellii; assembly: GCA_939531405.1. NCBI lineage: Eukaryota > Fungi > Ascomycota > Pichiomycetes > Serinales > Metschnikowiaceae > Metschnikowia > Metschnikowia zobellii. The sequence continues at coordinate 82,262 of OW618031.1, read as the reverse complement.
TCGAAGTTGCCTCCCAGCGTGCCCTTTCTGCGAAACAACCTCTGCATGGACATCGAGTTCATCGAGGCTTTCCGCGACGACGCCCCGCTTGGGTGAGCCGACTGGAGCACGGGGGTGATCAAATCATGGTTCGAGTACGCGGCGGTATTTTGCGGGCCCATGGGCATGCTATTTGGGCTGTAATGTTGTGGGGGCATGCCAGGGTGTTGCATGCGGCTTTGGGCGGCGAACGCCGACATTGTGTTCACGTCGGGGCTTTCAGGAAGCCCCGTCTCGCTGGCTAAAAGTTGCAGCCTGAGCTGTACTTTGGAGGATTCCATGCTCGTCTGGGTCAGACCAAAAAAAAGAAGAAGAAAAAATTATCTGTGGGGCTGGGCCCGATGTTTGTGGTCGGCAGATCCGTGTGGCCGGGTGGTGGTAATATTGTGTGCTTAGAAAGCGTACAGAAACCGAGCAGCAGTGGTTTGTCCTGCTCTGCTTTAAAGAAATGGGGTATGCCAATGGCCCCGGGCGTTGGGTACTAAGCAGACGCGAGAAGCGGGCGCGCGGGAGGTGCAGTCTGCTGGGATGCACTTGGGGCGTAATATTCAGGGCGCAGGCCTGGGGTATATGGGATTCGAGAAAACCCCGTTTTGGGCCAGGCAATGGAGAATAAAAGGCGGGTGGCGAAGGCGCTTGAGTGGCAGGGCCGGCAAATCATGTGGTGGCGGGTCACGTGCGCATCTCATTGGTGTCTATTTTTACTTTCGTCTTTTTTTTTTTTTACATTGTGACTTTTCTTCACTGGGTTTCGTTTATTCTCGGCTATAATTTTTTCGCCCCGGCTTCTCTCGGTCGTTTGCTGCTGGACTCCGTCGCGCGGGGCTGTACAGGCAGGGAATGCTGGGCCTTACTTCACACCATGTATCCTCAGCCCCAACCGTCGGGCACTGAAATCATGACACCTGCGGGGTCCGCCGCAGCTCGAATAGGCCGTTATTGTTTTGGAGCAAAAAGAGAAAAAAAAAAAAAAAGAAAAAAAAAGGTGTAAAGAAAGAAAGACGCATTCCTTTCTCTGCGTTTTCACCGGCCAGGTTCCGGGCTGGAGATGCGGCACGGTTTAGCCATTGGCGCGCTTAAAAACGGCGCAACCCATTGGGCGCGGCCCCATGCACTATAAACGTGCGCCCTCCATTTTGGGCACTGGCGCAGCGGCCCGACGACCTGGCTTTTTGTATTGCCGGCCCCAATGCAGCCACGCCCGCGGGCGTATCTTGCCACACATCAAGCAGCGGGGTCCCCGGGCGTGTCGGCACTGGGCGTCCATCCCAAGTCGTACCTGCGTAGCTGGTTGTCCACCACGACACCCACAATCTTGTAGCGCCTTCTAAAAAACACCACCCACTTGTCGAGCGTCTGGTGCTGCTTTTCGGTGAAGTCGCTGGTATCCCATTCCTTCACGCTGCTGGGCCCGTGCTTTTGCAGCTCCTCGCCGGGCTTGAGCTCGAGCTTGTTGGTGCCCAAAAGCCTGCTGACGTCCTTGCCCACTAGCTTGTGGTAGCTGCTTCCTGCACCGTAGCTGCGTCTGTTGCTGGTGACGTCGTAGATGTGCCCCTTGATGGCAACGTATATTTGGGGCTTGTCCTGGCCATTGTACTGCCGGAGCTGTGCACGTGTGTAGAACGGTAGCGTGAGAATGTCGACTTGCGAGTTGTACGCTTCGAGTTCTCGCTGCGACTCCTCCGACGGCTTTTCCATGGGTTCCTAAAGAGGGCGAGACCGTGGCAGTGGGGAGGCCAGAATGCGTGTCTGCAACGTGGCGGTGTATGAGTAGAGGTGAACTGGCAGGGAGGGCACCTGGAAGCGAGCGGTCTCATAGACCCATGGAGCCGGGGCCTACGCGGCTGGTGCAGGAACCGGCCCTCTATCCGTCTGGCTACAAACACGGCCTGCGCCGGTGCTTCTTTTTTTTTTCATAATTTGCATACGGCCGGCTTTTTGTGTCCTTCGTTCCATGTACATTTCTGATTCGCGAAACGACATGGATAGGTTGCTGATAAGTGTATCGGCTGGGTCCTGAGTACGGAAAAAGTCCAATATATTAAAACAGCGCTGGAGCGGCACCGCGACCCAGGGCGCGCGCGCACAGGTTTATATACCCATCTCCGCGCCCGCACTAGGCTTTCGGCTGGACCCTGATGCACATTTGCTAGGAAACACACACAATGGTATGTGCTGGCAACATCTTGCCCTGCCGCCGCCCCCCTATCCCCCTCTCCCCCTCCTACCTTGCGTGGGGTTTGGGGCGTTGGATTTGTCAATACACCCACCCCATGTCTCATCATACTAACATCCAGGCGGACGAAAGCGAAAAGTACCCACCCAAGATACAGAAGCTCTTTGCCCCAAGACTACCTCTTCTATATAAAACGCCGGTCGATCATCCCCCCGAGAAGAGAGCGTCCCATCGCATCTCGCTGCTGAGGCAGTGGAAACTGCAGATTGAGCAGTACAAGGAGCAACACGGCCGGTCCGCGCCGAGGCCCGCACCGGAAGTCTCTGCAAAGGAGCAGCTTGCCGAGTCCCGCCGGCGCCAGCTTCATGAGTGGGAGGACACAGAGGCGTTTGCCGAAAACAAGTTTTTGAAGGACCCGTACCGCACAGTCTTCGTGGCACGCCTATACTACTCCATGACCGAGCTTGACCTCTCAAAGGCGTTCTCCCCTTACGGCAGCATAGACTCTGTGAGAATCGTCAGGCACATCGAGACGGGAGCGTCCCGCGGTTATGGCTTTGTCGTGTTCGAGCGAGAGGCAGACGCAAAACACTGCATCCAGGAGTTGGCGCCCACGGGCTTGGCTGTGGATCCTCCCGAAGGAGCCATCACAAGACGGAAATTGCTCGTGGATATGGAGCGCGGGCGTTTGATTCGCAGCTGGCGTCCTCGTAGATTGGACGGCGGACTAGGTGGACGCCACTATACCCTGCCGAGCGCTCTCCACTCGAGACACGCGTCTGCTGCTGCCTCGGGAAGGAGGTTCAATCTCCTGCAGAACCCCTACCAGCTGCCTGCGCCTCAGTCGAGGTTCCAAAAGAGACCTTGTCCTGATACTTACACATCCGGCACTACTGCCAAAAGACCCGCGACAAACTCTGACCACTACCACTCCAGTGCCCTGCGGCTTCCAGCTGTCGCTGCATACTCATCGACCACCCAAACGCCGTCGTTGTCTAGTGCAAGGGCTGCCGACACTTCTGTGAGAGACAAGTACGCAAAATACCAAAGCTTCGGCTCTCAGACTGCCTCTTCAGCAAGATCCATAAGATCCATACGTGAACGTGACTGAGCTTATCGAAGATAGCGATGATCGAGTTATTACTTGGTAGTATATATGTGTCGTACTGTGCTACCTACCCCTGCCTCTCGTCTCGAATTCTAGACAGCTTCATCCACTTGTCCAACATGTGGAGCGTATCTCGTATTATTGTGCGAATATCTGCATCATCTTTCTCCAAGCGAGCCTGTATGTCTCCAATCAAGCCTCGTAATTTTTCCAATGCAAGATTCATGGACGCAAGGGTAGACGCCTCGTCTTTTTCCTGGATCCTGATCCTTTTGGTTATGATTTTCTCGATGTAGCGACACTGGTGGTATATGTATGGGCTGAGGGTTATGCCATCAATCGGAAACTTCTCGATTTCTTTCACGCATCCCTCAAAATCTCTCTTGAATATATTGTTTCGTAGCTTGAGGTTGAGACTTATCATCCGTCTGCCATCCGTCATGTCCACATTCTCCAACGAGTTTAGGAGAAGCGAAGTTGTCTCAAAGTCGTAGCTGTTCATGCTCCTCCGCGCTAACAACAACTTATTGCTCGTGTTTAATTTGTCTTTGATATCTTCGTAGAATCTGGAATAGTCATTCTTTTGTGGATATCCCAACAAAAAGTGATGAATTCGCAATCTGGTTGCACTGCCTTGCATTCTCATGTCCGATAGGGTCCCCAATATTCCCAGACGCAACGATGCATTCAGATTCTTTAGCGTGCTTTCGATGATATGATAATCAGGCCGGATTCCTTTTTCCATCACGCCCCGTATTCCCTCATTCATCCTGAATTGTATCTGATGCTGTTTTTGAACTTTGGCGATGGAATTCCTTTTTGATTGTCGAATAGCGGACCATTCTGACAGCTGGTACTTTTTGTGATTCTCTAGACTCGACCTTTTTAATGCGCAAGGCGTCATGTTTGACCCACCGGTAGTTATTTGACATTCTTTTGCAATCGCGAGCTTCTCGTTTCTCGAAAGGGTGAGATGTTTCTCGAGCCATGTATGAAAAATGTTTGAAAATTCTTCGCCATGATAAGGATACGTTTTGACGAATGCTTCAAAAATGTGCTTCGCATAAATAGGCTCAAAGCGGATGTATTCCGAAACGAATCGGTCCATGAAGCGAGAAAGTTGCACAAATTTGGAGTTCGAGACATAGTGCCGCATGATTGAATCATATGCAAACTTAGAAATGGGAATTTCATCTTTTTTCATTTCCTTGAGAATTAACTGCATCATTGTCATGGTGCAGAATTTTCCAAAAAATTGAATGTAAGACTCATAATATACCTTCAAAGCGTGCTTTGAGTTCCCTAGAGTGTTCCTCACTCGTAAAATTTGATTCACGTCATCGGCAGTCAAGCTCTTTTTTTGATTGTAATCTCTGCGTATGATGGTCGACTGATGTCTGGCCATTTGGACTAAAGAGTTATTGTTGTAGTCCAATGCTTCGCATAGTTTATCGATGAGACTAACTTCGTTTTCAGTACCATATTTATACGTTTGCTCAACAAGTAATGCAATGGTTTTGGGATAGGGGCTTTCGCAATTATCTGAAGTAAGCCATAGATGAGACACCTCTTTAAGAGTATCGTAAAGAGCGCCAACATTAACAAATGACACGAGCGTTGATGATATGAGAGCCTCTGAAAGCGGCTTGTTCATTGCAACAACGCTGTCAAATAAATTTTTTGCAAAGTTCACATCATAATTGTAAACAAATGCGTTGATCACATAACTCAATGTACGTGAGTCATAACTTGGATACTTGAGGTAGAGATAAAGTAACTTCTGAAGAGTTTGTAAATCCCCATCATGATAACAGAGCCAGATGTAGTGCAGCAAAAACTTCTCATTGCCAAGTCCAGCTGACTCGTAGAGTTGGAAACTCTTGTGAAGGTAGGTCAAGCCAGGCAGAATATCTGTGAATACTTTTGAGTATCGTAGTTTGTCTTCCAAGTAAAATGCTGGTAGCTCTATAACTGATTGGAGTAAATAAGAGTCCACAGTATTTCCAGGCATGGTGCTGTACATCCGTGAGGCCATCTCGTTGAGAAGTTCTGTTGGGACGACAAATCCTTGATTTTTGTATTCCTTTAGTTTGGCATACATCTGAGAAAAGTCTCCCAGCCGAAACAAACGAACTATTTCTATTTCCTCCGGAGATATCACTGGTATTGTAGTCTCATTAGCTAAACTTGTTTTCTCTGAGGATTTCCGAGATGAAGAAGAAGCGGGTACAATTATCCCCGGAATTCCAGACTGATTTTCCGAGATGTGTGTTGGGTGATTGCTGGATGTGTTTGGCTTCTTCACCAATATTTTTTGCCGGAAGTCTCTGGCTGTTTCTTCGAACCAATGCGCATACGACACATCACGAAGTTGAGTGTTAGTACAAAAAGGATGCCGAGATGCTTTGAAAGGCGGCCTTTTTGTGGCTGGTTGATAGTGTTTGATGTTCCATACCAAGTAGTTTAAACTTCGTTTTAAGGGAAATTGGCGAGTCATGCTGAAAGCTCATGGGTATATACAATGGTTTAGAGCTTTGCAGATTGCGTGTGTTATGTATGGTGCCGACAGTTGGCTTAAATTGTATGTCAGCGATGAATATAAATATGACTGGATGCGTTATTTGTGTTCCTGGTGTGCCGTGTTCATTGAGTTTTTAAATGAATATAGATGATTCCTGTGATGTTCAAAATCATTAACGTGCGATTTTTTTTTTCGCCTCAAAATTAACGCGCCACTCTTTCATGGGGCTCAATTGGCCATCACCACATGAGCGAGGGTGTTGATTTTCCTCATAATCAAAAATGTACCTACTGTACATGATTTTTTTTACAGCGCATGGGAATTCAAGAATACCAAGCATTTAGCTGATACGATTTTGTGTAAGATTTCAGCTTAGTGATAATACGAACTATTGCCGATGAACCGAAGCGTAGTTCGCACCAAAATAGAAACTGGCGTCTGGCCAAACACAACAGTGCCAGAATTTTATACTATTGATTCACCGTATGAGCCAAATATTCAGGTTCTCTTGAGGTAGCTTCTCCTCTATACTTCCCATCGCAATATATCAGGCAAAATGCCTCTCCCTCCAGAAAACGACATTTCAGTTGATATGCCATATCGAAATGGTTGGATAAGATCCCTGAAACTAATACAAAAAGAATCGGCGATATGGAAACCAATGTATCATTGCCCCCAGCTTTTCAGGCCACAAATTATTGGTACTTTGGCGAGTTCTAGCAGGCTAATTCTCTCCATACAGTTTTCAAGTTTCGGTTCGCGTTTACCGCGACCTCCGTCATGATTCTCTCCACAATTTGCCCGAAGTCTTCCGGCACCATATCTTTGAGTTGCAAGCTCGGGCGCAACCTCTGTCATGAACACTTATCCACATCATCTGCTGAAGCCGCTGGAGCTCGACCATTTAATCAACACTTTACGTATACCTGGTCCGACAATATCCGTGCATAATGTCTTGGGATATCTTTATAATTACTTACCTTATGTGAAGCATGAGCACAACTTGAAAATGGTGATTGCAAGTTTCTTAAACAGTCCTGTATGTTTTGGGACCAAAGTGCCGTCGTTTGTTGATAATTACTTAATTATTGAGGTATTCAAGCTCATTACAGAAAAAAAACTCAAGGTTTCCCAGCCGACGTTGCCTATCAAAACCTTTTATCGAGTTTTGGAGAAAGAGCTTCGCCACTTTGTGCTCTTTAATCCACTCAAAAACAGTTGGAAGGTGTTACCGATTATCACTGGTATTTCACTCGCCAACGCCTGTCGAGATCAACTCTTACCGAGCGTGCTTGAGCATGGCTGGTTTTTCTCTAATTTCGATCTGTCGATGCGCTCGCTTTTCGCCAGATGCTTTCAAAGTACCATGTCAAATACTACACATGTGGACATTGTCGACCTTTCTTTGATTAGTTTATCCTTAATGTATCATCCTAAGGAAAATTTGGGGGAATATATTGGTGATATTGATTCCAGGTTGATCATTCGAAGAATAACGTATCTTTTGTATGGGAAAAGCGGTGGTGCCGGGCTATACGCGGTGTTTGCAAATCGCAGCCCTGGAGATAGTGACCTTGAGCAATACATCACACATAATGTATTGCAACACCCAACTGCAAAGCATTTGAATCGCTTGTCTTTTTTGTTAGAGAATCTTTTCGAACATCTAGATGGAGCACCCAAATCACACGAGCTTATACTTGAGTCCACTTCCATGCTATTGTCATTTAATCGAAAGTTGTATGCATTCACTGAATCCGAACACCTTCTTAATACTGGAACGCGGGAAGTGAAGCAGAATGATTTTTACGAGCAGCAATACTGGTATTTGATGAAGAGCATCTTATTTTCGCAAGTTTTGATTTTTCAGGGCGTACTTTCAAGGTTCATGGCACTGAAGAATAAATATCTTTCCTTACATTTTTCCACCTCGAAGAAACATGTATCAAAGATAGAATGTGACTACAGGGAAATTTGCCAACATATTCTTCATTGTCTATACTACGTCAACTTCATATTGATAGCAATTGGCCAGGGAGGTTTTGATGGGTATAATTTTGTTTACTACGTGAGCCTTGACATTGTATTGCAAAACAACAATCCGAGTAGATTTGAGTACTTCTCTCGTTTGTTGATTGGTGATTATGAAGTCAATTTGCATCCGCAGAATCTTAACCAGAACTACGGGGCAAGATGCAAAGTTCTTTTCGTGCTTGGAATGTGGGAGAACTACTTACAGCAATCTCCAGTCAAGGAAATCGAGCTTTTACAATACATATACGCAATCACCTTCGATTTGGTGAAAGATCCGCATATATTAGATGATGCTCTTCGTGAAGCAGGCCATTCTGTGTTATTGTCTTACTTCTCTGGAATCGATAATGACCGTGGAAAGTTGATTCAAGTTTCACAATACTTTGAGCTCCTCGTGCAGCTGTTTCCACTGAAACTCTCCGCACATCAACTAAGCATTGCGGTCGAAACTTTGGGGAAAAAAATAATGACTCACCCTATCAATTACAATAATTCTTACTATCAAAACAGCATCGATGAATTCCTAACATTCGTTTACAATAAATGTTTTGACACAGTTTCTGGTCAGAAAATCAAAAGTTCTAGGGTCGTCTTATTAAATTCAGCACAGCCTGTCTCCGAAATCGAAGCTTCCTCGACAATGTCCCAACTAAAAGAACATGTGGGCAGCACAGATATCATTGATGACAACAAGGTCGAGAAACCAAAAGAGCTTACCAATATTGACTTGTTTTCTACAGCGAGAAGTGATCCCACTGACACTTTTGGAATCAGAGAAACGCCTCACACATCAAGGGAAGGTATCATCATGGCTTTATTCAATGTTATACCCTACATTCCCATGAGTGTTTTCACCCATTGGCTCAACAAGATATGGTTTCTTATTGTCGGTAGCAACAAGGAAGAGCAGAATTTTTTGGTTAGAAAGTTTTGGAAAAGCCTTAGTGAGAATCTAGATCTCAATAGGTGTCAAGTTGCGTACGACTGGTGGTACGAGACAATGGAAGCTGCGGAATTGAATTTTAGACAACAGTCAAGTTTGTTCAAGTTGTGAGATTCCTTCGATTTAGATTCTAAAAATCGGTACTACTGTGTTTGAAGATGCAATTTTTTTTAGTCTCTTGTTGGTCTAGCATTGAAATCATTAATACAAAGTACGTGTTACACTTCCAAACCATCTTAGGTTTTAAATTTAGATGGGCCAGGAGTTCACTAGAATTAGACATGGAGCTCCTTAGAATTCTTTAATGTACACATACTAATGCACTTAGCATCTGAATTGGGCGTTCCGAGGTTTTTGGAGTGTCCCCTCTTACGATTTTCTCCGGTTTTTGAATGCCTTTTTTTTTTCGCATGTTGTCTCATTTCTTCGTGCATGGATATTCTGAGCGAGCTCTTCGCGCCATGCACAGTAGGAATGATCGCGATGAGGTGAACCAACTTTTAGTATTTCCCACCAAATAATTCAAGCATGCCAAGAAAGAAGTCAGCCACAAAAAAAGTGCAAGAGCAGTCTGCTAAGCCAGAGAAGCAAGAAATCAAGAGTGTTGTCGTTGATGCGCGAAATGACTCTGCATCAGGGTCTGAGTCTTCCGATTCGGAAATTGAGGATGACTATGGGGAGTTATTGACGGAAAATGTGGAGAAGCTGATTCAGCAGGTTATGGAGACGCTTAAAAAGGATCCTAAGAAGCTTTTGGATCCAAACACCAAGTTCTTCGACGACAACAATACTTCCATTGAGAAAAAGTCTGGGGAAAAGCCCATATACTTGAAAGATTATCATAGGATGAATTTATTATCTGGAGATTATAAGAATGAGGCCGAAAATGAGTATGGAACTGTTGATGGAGAAAAGCCATATGCCGTTGTTGAAAAAGAGGAGAGGGACAAGCTTCTTGCCGACATCAACGATGCGTTTGAGGATGAGGACGAGGATGACTTCATTACGAAGAAAGAAAAAAAACTGGCCAGCTCGGAGGAGGCCCCCATCCAGTTGCCCGATCTGAAAGCACACCCCGAAGACTTCTTGCTGTCCTTTCTCAGCAATGAAGCGTGGATTCCAAAGAAAAATGATAAGGTTATTGACTTGGATGAGATAGACAAAGACGATGAGCAAGATTTTGATGATGCTGTTGAAGATTTTGAAAAAGCCTTCAACTTCAGATACGAGGACCCAAACTCCGCAGAGATTGTTTCTTACGCGCGTACTCAAGCTTCGTTGAGAAGAGGGAAGACTAATTCTAGAAAAAGAGCTAGAGACAAAAAAATTGCACTCAAGGAGCAAGAAAAGTTTGAGATCGAACAAGCTTTACAAAAAAAGAAGAATAACAAGGTCAATAAGGTCATGGACCGGTTGAAGAAGATCAAAGAAGCGGTTGGAGATGAGATCAGTGACGAGGTGATTGAGAAGGTTTTCGGAGACTCCTTATTGAATGATGATTTTGACGATGCGGATTGGGATAGTCGAATGGCTGAGATCTTTAATGAACAATACTACGGTTCTGAAATCACCAAGCCTGAATGGAGTGATGACGATGAAATCATGGCCGAATATCATGCTCAAAAAGAGGAGAACGACGACGATGAATTCGATGATGATAAGGATGAGATACAGGGTGCCGGTAAAAGTTTCGACAATGATGACGAACCTACTGAACATCTCGAAGGACCTAAGACTAAAAAAGACAAAATCAAAGAAAAGAATCTTGTCAAGAAAGACAAAAAGTCTTTGAAAGAGAAAGCTCAGAAACTTGTCGAAGCAAACACACTCAGAATAAGAGAAGAAATCGAAGAAGAAAGAGGTCGTGGCAAAGAGTCAGATGTGAAGTTCAGATACAGAGAGGTTTCTCCAGAGAGTTTCGGGTTGTCAACGCGAGAGATCTTTTTGGCAAACGACCTGGATCTAAACAAGTTTATCAGTATCAAGAAGTTTGCGCCGTACAAGCCAAAAGAAGCTGCATTGAAGGACAAAAGGAAGTTCACAAAGAAAAAGCACTTGCAGCAATGGAGACATGAAGTTTTCAAGAGCAGAGACGGGCCTGTGAAACAAGAGAATGAGAAAGACGACGAGATTTGGATTCCAAATGAGGAACAATCCGAAGAGCCACCCAGGAAAAAGAGCAAAACCACCAAGAAAGGTAAATACTGAATACTGTTAATCTCCTCGAGGGTGAGTGTTTTGTTGTGAATTTTCACTTAAGATACAAAATTAATACAATGCATTTGAATAGATAAATTTGAATAGATATACTTCAGCTTAATCATATCTGTTGGGAAAGCTTAAAATGGACTTGGCTGCCTCCCTTTTCCTGTTTTTTAAACTGAAACTCTTGATGGACTTCTTGGATGTTTCTTTGTCCACTTCCTGCGCTTCCATTTTACGCAACCAGATCTTTACACCAACAAACGATGTTACCATCAAAAACACCATGAAGCCAATTATACCCCAAAACCAGCCTCCTTCTCCTTCTCCTAAAACCTTCACGTTCATGCCGAATAATCCTGTAATCACATTTAGAGGAAGAAACATCGTACCAATCATGGTAACATTCCCCAAAATCTTGGTCACAGTCAAGTTTGAGTTGAAAGACTCAACTTGTAATTGCGCCAAATAATTGGCATGAGACCTGCTAAAAATCTTTTCGTATGCTGACAAATTCTGGAACATTGTGACAACGTGATCCTGAATGTCACCTAAATATAAGGCAATATCGGCTCTGGGTTGAACACGGCCAAAATAAGGATTGATCTGAGACATCATGCTTGTGGGAGCACCAGGCGGTGGTCCAAAATTAATGCCACTCGTAGGCGGAGGGGGCGATGCAGTGGAACTTGCGTCTAGTGGTGCCGCCATACCTGCCAAATTGACACGTGAAGTGACATTATTAGGAGGCATTGCCCATGCTTCATCCTGACATCTTTTAGCAAACATTCTGATGACATCGGCTTTATTGGAAAGAAGCCTCATCAAAGTCATGACCTTCCGTCTTGACTCTCCGATTTTTCTCAACATCGAGCTGAAGTTGATAGAAAGGGCTTCAAACACAGAGTCCTCTATAGCATCTGCTTCGTACTCAATGGCGGTGATCACAGGAGCAAATCCATCTGTGATGTCGTCAATCATCGCATAGCCAATCCAGTCAGCGCTGACATCAACATAGTCACGCAATTGCCTGACTCTCCGCCTAACGTTTGCTGGATGCAACACCGGGGAGAAGTGAAATGTCAAAACACCTTCTCTGAACACGACGATGTAAACATAGATTGGCTCTAAGTAATCCTCGGACTCCTTGTCAGGCTCGAATGTATGGAAACAGACGAAGTAATAATTTCTGAAAAGTTCAACCTTTTCTCTCGACTCTTGCATCCTGATATCCTCGGCGGTTAAGGGATGAATGCCAAACGCCTTGGCCAAAGTCTTCATCTCGGCATCAGTCGGGCACGTGCAATCCAACCACCACGTTCCCTCCCCGTTTTTAAAGAGCTCCCTTGCGGTTGTTCCCGGGGAGACTAAAGATGGAAGGTCGGGCGAATGGACGGTCTCCTCATTGTCCGAGTGAAAAAACGAAAATCTATCGGGAAGCTCCAACTCGCCGTCGTTGATGCGGGTGCCGCCGAACTTGACATTGTCTGAGGAGGTGTCGTCGTTCTTCTCGTCGACAAACGCTTCCTCAGATGAGTCCGAGGCCTTGCGATTACATGAGACGTCGTAGGCGGCGTCGGTAGACGAGCCCCGCAGTTTCTTGGAGAACGCGTGCGACGTTTTCAAAAGGATGTTCTTTGGCGAGTACTTGATCGCGTTCTTGCTTCTAAGGCTCGCGGCTCCAGCAAGAGAGCCGCTTGTTTGGGCGATGCCGGAAGGCGAGGTCTGGTCTGCAAGAGCAGCCTCTTGATGCTTCACGTACTGCTGACTCTCGCGCTCCTCGTTGATGAAGTCCTCAATCTCGTCAAAGTCGATGCCGTTGATGCGCACGTGCTCGCGTAACATTGGAAAACAGACATCCTCCTCGGTCTCCTGCGAGGACCGCGACGCGTGCGAGTCTGCCTCCAGGTCCATCGAACCCCGCGACGGCCGGCGCTCACGCTTCGCGTAGTGGGAGCGGGCATTGCCTTCGGCGGACGCCAGCGAGTCGCCCGACCGGGTCTTCGACATGCGCGGCAAGTCGGCCCTGCTGGACCTGGCCTTACGTGATTTCTTGAATGGCCGCAGGTCGTCTAGGGGATCGCACACGGAGTGAGAGCGCGAGCCCCTGCGGTGCACCGGGGGCTCCGTGGCGGCCTTGGACCGCGGCGCCGAGTCGCTGGAGCCGGCGTTGGGCGTCTCCTCTGGCGGAGGAAGCGTCTCGCGCTGATGGCGGTGGTCGTTGAGCACCTCGTCGGTGCGCTGCTGGGCGACGGAGTCGGAGCGGATCCTGGACGACGAGGCCGAACATTCAGAGTCAGACATGGCGGCAAGAGAGAGCGCGCGTTGTGTTTGTGTCTGTGTGCGTTGCGTGCGTGTGATGTGATTTGCGTGGCTGGAAAATTTTAAAAAAAAAGCCCAGCGGGAAACAGCGGGTTGCTTGTTATGTGCGGTCTAAAAGGACGGCGATGCGCTCCACTCAGAACTGGGCAGGCGGCGGGGGAGGGTCGTGTGTTATTCAAGGGCGCCGGTCCAATAATCTTACCATAGCTGGGAAAGATCAGTACAAAGCTGCTTATGACGGCTTCATATATATGGGGGAATAAGGAGGGGTGTTCTGGTGAAAGCGCAGAGAAAGAATGGTGGGTCCGGGAAAAAAAAAATGCCCTCCGCAGCCGGGGCATAGGCGCGGGAAAAAAAAAATAGATGTATATATATATCGCGGCTGCCTAAGATTGGGTATGGCCCGACGGAATCGGTGCGGCGCCACAGGCGCAACAACGGTAAGAGAAAAGCTATAAAGGGCATCGTGGCGAGCGCCATGGCGGGAAGAGACGCGTCCAGGATGCGTACTGCGTTTCCTGCGCTTGCCTGGCTCGCCTGGCGCTTGGATCTGGGGGTTTTTTTCAATTTTTTTTCTGTTTCTTTGCTGTTTTTTCTTCTCTTTGTTCTTTTGTTTTCTTGCGGTAGTGGGCACGTTTCTGGAAGAATTAGGGCCTAATTCAAGCCGCGCGATGCGGCACAAGTCCGAGGCTGCCGCGGGCCAAATCAGCAGGTGGCAGATGTCGGCGAGACAAGATAAGCTTGGGGTTTTTCTTTTGGTGCTTCGTCACCATATACATTTTCGTTTCTCTTTTTATTTCTCCCTTTTTTTGTTTTTTTTTGTCTTTTTTTTGTCTTTTCTTCTTGCCTGGGGGGAGGGGGGGCAGGAACACCCTGCTGCCTCGGTGGTGAACCATGCCACTGGCTCCGGCATACAGTGGGCCCATGGCCCATGCGAAGGGCCCCCGCACGTAATGGTCCTCTCGTTGCTACGGGGCCGTGCGGCTCATGAGCTGCTACCTAATTATAGGAAGCCCACGGATCCTCGAAATCTCGCCCTGCTCTGCAGAATATCGATTGGCTCATGCACCGCGTGGCTGGAATGCTACATTGGGGTGTACGAGGAGTTTTTTTTGGTTTGTTTTGGTTCGTTTTGGTTTTGTTTTTTTTCTGTTTTTTTTCTGTTGTTGTTTTCTTCCTTCTGACCATTTGGCACGACACGTGGGGCATCTGATGTACAGGTGGTGGTGCTTTGCTAAGCACCCAGCCCCCAGGCTCAAGTATTTCGCTGCAAACTCACATTTGCCATGGGCTGGGCACCATCCTCACGGACGTGCCGGGCTCCGAGAGGTTTCCTCTCTGATTTCTTTTACATTTATTTTTATTATGAAAAAAATTCTACTCCTTTTCTTCTTGTTCCTGGCCACGGCCAGACGTAGCTAGCACAATGCTCTTCCTTGGGCGAACCCAGAACAAACAAGAACCTGGTTCACCCACAGAATACATGTGTGTATACACCCCGGCTCGCTTCTCGTGGCTGAATCTCGGCGTGGGCTATTGCGAGCCATGAAGGCGTGTGCCCACAACAAAACACAGGCGCTGTGACTACAATCTCAAGGGCACATTTTCAAGCATAAGCGACTGTGTGCAGATGGTCTGTGTCAAGAGCGTGGGGCGGCGGTTGTCACAGAGTGCCAAGGCGGGCCACGCAGTACCCCACCCCGTGATCGGGCTCCGTTCAAGAGAGGGAGGCTTGTATGAAAGCATTGCAAGTATATATAACGTATCGAGCTGGCGCCTCAGACCCAGTCGACTGGCTCCTTCAACACCTTGACGATCTTCTCCTCTTCGCTGCCTGGCTCCGGATGGTGGTCGTACACCCAGCTTGCAGTCGACGGAAGCGACATCAAGATACTTTCGACGCGCGACCCCGGCGTCTGCAACCCGAACTGGGTACCTCTGTCCAACACCAAGTTGAACTCGACATAGCGCCCTCTGCGTATCTGCTGCCAGTTCTTCTGCTCCGGGGTGTACGTGTCGTTCTTGTGCTTCTCCACCAACGGAATGTACGCGGGAATGAACGCGTCAAAGCACGACTCGACGATGCGGAGCACCTCGTTAGGGTCCTTCTCGTCAAAGTCGTCGAAGAAAATGCCGCCGACGCCACGCGTCTCCTGGCGATGCTTGATGTAGAAGTACTTGTCGCACCACTTCTTCCATTTCGGGTACAACAGCGCGTCGTGCTTGTCCAACGCCTGCTTGTGTGTCGCGTGAAAGTGCACGGCGTCGTCTACGTCCAAGTACGCGGGCGTCAAGTCCGCGCCGCCGCCGAACCACCACGCGGTGACGGCGCCCGTTTCGGGGTCCGTGGTCTCGAAGTACCGGTAGTTCAAGTGCGTCGTCGGCGCAAACGGGTTGTGCGGGTGGATCACCAACAGCAAGCCGCACGCAAAGAAGCTCACCAGCCCGTCGCTGCTGCCCTGGAGGTTCTTGTGGTCGGCCCGCATCCGCTGGACGGCCTGCGGGGGCAACGTGCCGTGCACCACCGAGATGTTGACGCCGCCCTTCTCAAAGGTCTGGCCGTTCTGTAGCACCATGGACTGGCCGCCGCCACCCTCGGCGCGCTCCCAGGTGTCCGTGTGGAAGCCGACGCAGTCGGCGGCCTTGACGGCATCGGTGATTTCCCGCTGCTTCAATCTCACGAGCGCCTCCATCCGCTCACGCATAGACCGGGTCGTGTCGTGGATAATGCTGCCGCTGGACATGTTGTGTTTGTGGCTGGTTGCTGAAACGAGTGGCTCGTGCTGCCGATTTGTGGTACTGCCCGATTTGTGGTGCTGCCGATTGCGCCTTGGTGGTGTTGGAACGGCTAGTGGTTCGATTATATAGACTTGGTCTCGCGCTGAACGAGACCTGCATGGGGCGCCCGCGTGGGGTGATGTCGCCGCCAGGGTCCGTTTAAGAGCATGGCTCGGAATAGCCCAATGACTCAATGGAGCCAGGGGCGGTGGCATTTGCCGCAGTTTCCGTGGCCTCGAACAACACGGGCTTCTGCACGAGCGCTCTGTTGTTTTACTTCTATTTTTTGTCTCCCGGTTTTTTTTTTGTTTTTTTTTTTTTTTTTCTTCAGGATGGTGTTTGGCACCTGCTCGTTTGAAACTTAAACTTGGGTGACGGATCACCCGCGCATTTCAACCCAGTTCAGCAGTGCAATACCAAATGTGACGTGCGTCGAGAGAATTAATGCATGGCGGCTCCTCGGGTGTGCATTACATAAACAAAGTCAAATCCAGACCCCAAGTGATATACCAAAACCGGGGGGGTACCATTTGGTTCAATGTCTTCCCCCTCTCCCTCTTTGCTCCATGGCTGGTGCCTTGGATGGATGACGCGTTTGATGCCCGGGCTCAGCTATCACGTGACAGAGCCCTCGTCCAAGCACATAGCGCTTCCATTGCCACGGATTCTCAAGGCCCTGGGGACAGCGACGGCGGTATACGTTCACTATTCCTCTTTCCTTCTCTTTTTTTTCTCTTTTTTTCTGTTTTTTTTCTTCTACATCACGACTTTTCACCCAACAATAAGCCGCCGCAGCGGTTCCAGGAACAACACGAGGCCCGTGCACCCGCCCATTGTCGCGCTAGTGCCGTGCCATTCAGCATTGCGAGAACCAATAATTGATTGGAGGCGGGCCCTTCGCCCGGCGGGCCTGGGCACGCGAATCTGCTACTCGAAATTGGAACCGCCTAGAGCGGGGCGCCACTGCACACGGTCACGGGCCCCCTCTAGCGACTATCATCTTGAGTGGCGGGCCGGGGGAGGCGCCGAAACAACAGCACCCCTATCGGCCGCCGCAAGGCTTCTTGTAGTGTCTGGCTTGTAGTGCGTGGCATTGCAAACTGTATGTAATTGCAGCTCGGCTCGCCGTCAGCCGAGGGTCACAAACACGTCCGGCGCCCGGGTGTTTTCCATCACGTAAAGAGCGTTCTGCCAGTCCAGCCCGTCACATCGCTCGACAGCATCCTCGTAGCTGCTGGCAACCTTGCTGATCAAGTGCCGCTGGATGAGCCGCTCTCTTACCAACGCCGTGTCCTCCTTGATCATCCACAAGCGGTCGGTCACGGCGGCCAACTGCGCCCAGGGTTCCTCCTTCAACCCCACGTAGTTGCCCTCTACAAACACCACTTGCACCTCGGGCCCGATCTCGATTGCGTGTTCCACCGGGTCTTTCTGCTCGTGGTCAAACAGCGGCGCAATTACGGTCGTGGCGCTGCGCAACTGGCGGACGGTGTCCACGAACGCCAGGGTATTGAACGTGAACGCGGCGCCCCGCCGTCTGAATGCCTCCTGGGGATTTTCAAACTGCTCCAACTCCCTCCGGTAGAAGTGGAACCCGTCCTGGGGGAGTGCCTTTGCGACGATGTTCCTTTTGCGGAGCTCGCCGACGATTTTGCTCACGATGGTCAGTTTGCCTGCACCAGGAACCCCGGCGATGCACACGAGCAAGCGAGTTTTTCCCGCCAAGTCGCTCTGGACGAGATCCGCCAATTCCCCGACACTTTTGATATGGACGCTCATTCTTTTGTCTGCCCGCCTAGTTATGGTTTGCCGGTCGTATGGAGCCACGTGTCGATAGGAAATAAGGCGTACATGTTTGGCCTCGCTCGCTTCGCACTGTACGTCTTCTACGTCACCGATATGGTCCTGGTGTGGGCCGACGCGCCCACCACAAAGGACATATACCGAGCCGCCAAAGAGCGCGGGGTCATTGGGTTCGACGAGGAAAAGCTCCGGGTCTTAGTGGCAAATTTGGCCGCCGCCACCACCGAGAGGCCCCTGGAAATCAACTTCTCATGCTCGTCTCTGCAGACAATCTCTGCCGCAGTGAAGGTGAGCGAAAGCTTGTCGTGGTCGTTCGAGGCAAAACTCTGCGGGCCACAGGCGCTTGCTGATTTCTTCCGGGGCCTCTGCCGCCAGAGCCTTGCCAACCAGGGCCTTTCGCTCTACAGGCAAACACAGTTGGAGAACATGGTTCGCGCTCGTGACGAGTACATCCTTTACTTGGAAGAAAACTATAAGACTGTGAACGGCACCGAGCTCATGGCCAAGTACCGCAGACAGCACCCTGGTTCCGCGGAGGCTTTGCTGGCCCACTCCAAGGACGCATTTGTTGCCACGACCGGGGCGCTGTACGCAGACTATCTCAAGAACAAAGTCCCAGATGTTGACGCGCGTGCATGGAGAGACTTCGCTCTCATGGCTCTGCACCAGAGGCAATGGGCAGAGGTCGCTGAAGGGAACCGCGGGGCCCAGGGCGTCCATGGCTTGGATCGAGCCGCTGATACGAGCGGCCATAAACGCGGCAGGAGCCCGTCCGCAGATGAATTCGAGCGTAGTCTGCGCATCAAGCTCGAGCCCATAGCCTGCGACACGCCCACATTGTCCCAGTCGCCATCTCCATCCAAGAAAATCTCGCCTCTGAAGAGAAAACGTCTTGGTTTGATTGGGAAACGCTAGTATAAACACCTGCGTACCGGGGTCCTTTTTGCATATCGCAAGCTTCCTTCAATCAAGCTTGGCTGCTGCCGAATGCGCTAGGTCCCTCCAGCGCAGGGCGTGCTTCTGGATCGCCTCGAGCCCCTCGAGCCTGCTGTTGCCCTCGTATAGCTTGAGCAAAAGATGCACCCAAAAGTCGACGAAGCTCAGCAACTCGCGACCCGGCAGCGGAATATCCACCATGATTGGCACGCTTCGATTGTGATGCTGTGTGAAGGGCTCGCACCCTCTTAGACTCGGCGAGAACACGGACCGCCAGAAGCGGATGATCACCATCACTGCGTCGTCTAGGCCCACGGTGAGCCTGCTATCGTAGTCCCGAAGTAGATCAATGTCATCGCCGTACTCAGCCCGCATGTAGAGCCCCACGACGTGGCAAACAATTTTCAGAACCTCGTCGTATATAGTGGCGCAAATTCGCTCGGGGTTTTGCACATGCAACAGGCACGGCACCTCCACCTCCACCTCAACACTGGCCACGGAATTTGGGTCAATGTAGCCAAACCGCATCACGTTTTCCTGATAAATATTCTCTGCAATTAACTGCGCACTCATATCTTTTTGATACGATATCGTAAGCACTTCATTCAGCAATGCCTTCAGGCACAAATTCTTGTCGTTGGAGAAAAGAATCTGAAGCGTAAGTTTATGCTGCTCCTTGTAATAAAGACAGCAGTCTAGAATCGCATCATCTTTGGTAGCAAACTTATCGAGCCTTTCCTTGAGGCCCTGGCCTTTGACTGTGGGGCATCGTTGCGCCAAGCAGGTGAATATCCACTCGTTGGCTTTGCGGGCCAATTTCCCAATATCCAGCAGGCTGCCCAGCTCGCTGGGTCTTCTGTTTTCAGACCCCTTCAATCCATCCAACTCCCTCACAACTTGTATCGGTATGACAATGACGATTCCGTATCGCTCTCCGATACTCTTCAACTCCTCCAAAATCAGAAGCTGCGAAATGATGAAGTTCGTATCGATGATGAGGTACGACACATTTCCCTGAAGTGCCACAGAAGATGTTTGCAACATGCAGCGGTCGAGTTCCATATCTTCTGATGCTGCATATTCAAGTTCGTTCCTGGATGAGGCGACGATATCCGAAATGAGTTGGGTCTCCTCCACGTCATCTATGGCCATCATCTCGACGTCGGGATCTGGCACATGCGTTGCGCTATATAGATCCGGCGCTTCAGCCGCGACATCTCGCTGAGCTCTTACAGTGATTGCTCTTTTTTGATCTTCTTTGGAGAGCCCATTGGGCGCGTGAATAGAGGGAAGGTTCATTTGAGCGTTTGAAGTATGGCGCATCGGTGCGCGCATCATCACATGGAGCATAATCCGGCTAGTAGCGAATGGAAAAAATGTGGTACATCGTGGATTTAAAAAAATAAAGCTATTCCATATGGAGAGGGCTGGAGAAACTACATGATTCAAGGTTCAGAATATAAAAAAGAAGAACGGTGAAGATAAAACTCGTAAATGTGAGAATGAAGTATTTCTGGAGTGACTATATTCCAGGGCTTCCACGGCCCTGGGTAATGCTAGAGAGTGGTGCGTATAACCAGTATACTACAACTAGAATACCTCGAGGAAGAACTCAAAGACGCTAACGCCAAGGCTTATGAAGATTATGACAATGATCATCATAGAGATCCTGGTGGTGCTGGATTCGTTGATGCTGTCGCTGATGATGTTCAGGAACTCTAAGAATACCTTGCACCTGTCGTTAAGCACCTGCACCCGCTGCTCAATTTCGAGGTACTCGCGTAATGCGGAGTAGAGCGGGTGCAAAGCCGGCTCCATGGACCAAAAAAAGTCCGGCGTGTCCAAGATGGAGCTCAGGAGGTTTACGTCGACGCGCAACTTGAATAACTTACCCGACTTCTTGAGGAGCTGCTGCCGGGTGAGGCCTAGGCGGCCTGTCAAGGCTAGCTTGCGGGGCAAGCGCGAGATCAGCTGGAGACTGTGCACCATTCTGCTTTCAAAAAGCCCTAGCTTGGTCAGCTGCGCGATCGCATGGGACATGGTCAACTTGATCAAGTGGTCGCCACTGCGCAACGTGATCATATCATTGTAGATACGCGGGCGGTGCAATTGTGGATCGTAGTCAAAATGGAACTCTTCGGTCTCGATGTCCTGCTCGCTAATAGGGTGCACTAAAAGTGGCTCGGGCACCCCTGAAGCAAACGCAAGATCTGCTAGAATGTTCTTCTCGTGGGTTTCTGAGAGGTTCCAAAATACCACGATTCCGTATTGCAACACAAACATCTCCGCGTGGTACTTGAGAAGCTCTGCGTGGTCTTCGCCAGTTGGAGACGGCTCTTTGTGAGAGAGCTTGTTCTGCGCAGGCTGGCCGTGAGAGCCCTGCGCTCTCGGCGCGGTCTGGCTGTTTACTGTCACGTCTGGGCCCTGCTCTTCACCGAACTCGCCCGAATCTGAAACCACAGGCGGCGCAAAGAACTGTGGCTCGGATGGGTCAAAAGGCCCGTTCTCCGTGCCGGCCTCGGGGTCCATCGAGTAGTTGTGTGCGTCCTCTGGAGTCTCTACTCCAGAATAGTACTCGTAAAGATGGTCTGTCTGCTCGGACCGCGCAATCATTTTCTCCATGTACCGCGTGTTCGGTAGTGCCTTTGCAGAATCGTTCAGACGCACACGGAGCCCATCAGTGCCGGGAAGAAGCGGGAGCGTGTATGGCACGTAGAGCGCCTCTTCATAACTCCGTGGTTGAACATTGTGGTGCTCTGAGAGGTACGCCATGAGCGCAGGCAAACGAAACTCCTCACAGATATAATACGCCGTGACTCGGCTGAGCTCCTTCTCTCGCCCCTCTTTTGGCATGAGCTCCGCACGGCTGCGCTGAAGCTGATCTGGCGGGTACGGCCCACGAGTTTCAAAGCCCGCCGCGGGCGTGCCGCCAGCGTCCGGAATCAACACGAGCCGCTGCGAGTTTTTGGATGTGCGCGCAGGG
This sequence comes from Metschnikowia zobellii, assembly GCA_939531405.1. Taxonomy (NCBI): domain Eukaryota; kingdom Fungi; phylum Ascomycota; class Pichiomycetes; order Serinales; family Metschnikowiaceae; genus Metschnikowia; species Metschnikowia zobellii. Next base: position 60,417 of record OW618031.1, on the reverse strand, counting down.
AGATGCTGTGCAAGCACGTTACGCCGGCGCTGCGCAGCAGCAGTTCCGGGGGCCTGTACAGGCGGCAGCATACTCCGCGTGGGTACCGCGAGCAGAGGGTGTCGACTCTGGCCAGACGGAATGTCGCTCAGATTGCTGAGAAGCTTGTCGACAGAGATATCTGTGTACTTGTTTGCACGCGCTGCAAGCCGAGGCACGCTCGAAAAGCTGCGGCCAGATCGTGGCTGATGTCCGCTGCCCGTGGTATGTTGCTGCTGCTGTGGCGGCTGCTGTTTTTGCTGCTGTTGTTTACGGAAGTTCTGCCCTGCGAATGGAGCACGCGTACCGCGAATGGTGTCGGTTCGTGCATCCGTGACGAGGATCAGTGGCAGTCGCTTGGCCGTGGGGCGCTCAGAGGCGCTCGCGCCAATGGACATGTTGCGGTTATGGATTGCCGCAGAAAGACTCTGTGATTGAATGAGAGAGTGGTTTATGTGAGTTTAAACGATGGTGATGCGTGGTGCACGGGTGTAGCGGCGGGCAAAGCGGCGGTCGTGGTTGTGGGCGAAAATCTTGTACCAGAAAGCAATGTCGCTTCATCTTGGATAGGGCGGCGGAAGACCAAGCAGCTTCTACGGAAAAGAGGCAATTTGGTATGCAAATCCATACTCTGTTGATGGGGAAAATTGTTGATGATGATGCGCACCCTTACTATGGATCTGGTGCCACGGGCTCTTGGGTCAGCTGAATAAGTATGAGCTTGGGCGATGAATCAGCTCTAGCCTGATTATGATCTGAGTTCGATTCTGGGGTATAATCGTCGTTTGTTGTAGTGATTGTGGAGGGCCAGCGTCTCGTATCTTCGAGGCCATGGTTGATCGAACCCGCATTCCGTATGAAGCAAAGCAACTGGAGTACGATTGCAAGATTTCAAGATTCGGTTAGAAATAAAATTTACAAGACCACTTCAACATTCTTGCCCAAAAGCTGCACTTGCTCTCTCGATGCCAGTCCTTTGCAGCAACGTAGTGGGTGCAAAAACCGAGCCCTATAGTCGGGAACGAGAGCTGGTGCACAATTCTTATTTTTTTTTTTCTTTTTTGGACTAGGCCGTGGACTCCCAATCCCAAGAGTCGCCATAAATACTGCTGGTGGTATGCCCTCTTCTCATACACAACCTGCATCCGTTGCTACATCTGCCAATTTCTCTTCTGCAGCGGATACTGAGCCTGCGCTTCCGCTACGCTGTGTCACGTGATCATTGTGCTCACGGAAATTTTCTCTCGTCCCTCCACCCTGCAACTTTGGCTTCACCACCATCTTTCCAACAATGCCAAGCTTGACTGTCGCCGCCAAGGCGCCATTTCTTGCGTACGCCTCGATCATCGCCACGAACTTTGTGAAGGCCGAGTCTGGCCCCGCGGTCGCCATCGGATTCGTCGACGAGAAATCGGCGTCTGCCTCCTCAGACGTGTCTGCTGCCCTCGAAAATGACGGCCAAATCAGCACCGGCGAGGCTGAAGTTTTGCAAGTGCTCGCATCGTTGGCCCCCTCCCTTTCCACTACCGCCGCTGACTCCGCCTCGTGGGTCGAGTTTGCGTTGCGCCAGTTGGCGAACAAGAACTTCAAGGCATTGGCCACAGACTTAGAGAAGTTGGACGCACACCTCACCTTCCGCTCGTTCGTGCTCGGCCACCGCGTCTCACTTGCTGATGTCGCTGTGTGGGGCGTCTTGCGTGCCAATGCTGTGATGGGCTCTGTGCTTAAGAACGAGGTGTACATCAACATCTCCAGATGGTACAACTTCATGGCCACGGACGCCCGCTTTGACGTCGCGGACAGCACCACAAAGGCTGTGAACGAGATGCGCAAGGCTGCAAAGGCTGCGGGCATCGCGCCGGGCGCAAAGAAGGAGACCCACAAGGCCAACTTCGCCATTGACTTGCCCAATGCGGAAATGGGCAAGGTTGTCACGCGTTTCCCGCCCGAGCCCTCGGGATACTTGCACATTGGCCACGTTAAGGCCGCAATCTTGAACGAGTACTTTGCACACGCGTACAAGGGCAAGTTGATCATCCGCTTCGACGACACAAACCCTTCCAAGGAGAAGACCGAGTTCGAGGACGCCATCATCGAAGACTTGGCGCTCTTGGGCATTAAGGGCGACATGGTCACTCACCTGTCGGACTACTTCGACCAAATGTACGATTTGGCCGTGCGCTTGATCGAGGACGGCAAAGCCTACTGCGACGACACACCGATGGAGCAGATGCGCGAGGAGAGAATGGTGGGCGACGCGTCCGCGAGAAGAGACCGCACTGTTGCTGAGAACTTGCAGGTGTTCACCGAAGAAATGAAGAACGGCACCGAGTCGGGCCTCAAGCACTGCTTGCGTGCGAAGATCGACTACACCAACCCAAACAAGGCGTTGCGTGACCCCGTGATCTACCGTTGTAACCTCACACCGCACCACAGAACGGGCTCTAAGTGGAAAATCTACCCCACTTACGACTTCTGCGTGCCTGTCGTGGACTCAATCGAGGGTGTTACGCACTCGTTGAGAACAAACGAGTACAGGGACCGCAACCCGCAATACGACTGGATCCAGACCGCGTTGCTGTTGCGCCACGTCGACATCTGGGACTTTGGCAGAGTCAACTTCATGCGCACTTTGTTGTCCAAGAGAAAGTTGCAGTGGTTCGTGGACAAGGGCCACGTGGGCAACTGGGACGATCCCAGATTCCCCACAGTGAGGGGTGTCAGAAGAAGGGGTATGACAGTCGAGGGATTGCGCAACTTTATTCTCTCGCAGGGACCCTCCAAGAACATCATTAACTTGGAGTGGTCTGCCATCTGGGCGATGAACAAAAAGATCATCGACCCTGTGGCGCCCAGACACACTGCCATCGACGCCAAGGACGTGGTCCCCGTCACCATTGCCAAGGGCCCGGAGTCGGTCGTGAGCGAAGACAAGCCTAAGCACAAGAAAAACCCAGATGTAGGCTTGAAAAAAGTCTTGTTCTCGAACAAGGCTTTGGTTGAGCAGGCCGACGCCGCCTCGTTTGCTGAGGGCGAAGAGGTCACGTTCATGGACTGGGGCAACGTCATCATTAAGAAGATCCACAAGGAGGGTGATCTTGTCAAGGCGATCGACGCCGAGTTGCACTTAGAGGGCGACTTCCGCAAGACCGAGAAAAAGGTCACCTGGTTGGCGGATACCGAGGACAGAGCCCGCGTTGAGTTGGTTGACTTTGACCACTTGATCACCAAGGACAAGTTGGAAGAGACTGACAACTTTGAGGACTTCCTCACGCCCGTGACCGAGTTCAAGGGCGAGGCGTTTGCTGATATTAACGTCAAGGCGTTGAAAAAGGGCGATGTCATCCAATTCGAGAGAAAGGGCTACTACAAGCTCGAGTCCGACCTTTCAGAGGGCGACAAAATGGTGTTCTACACTATTCCAGATGGCAAGACTGCTTCTAAGAAGAAGTAGTTCTGTGGCAATAGGTTTAGGCTCGATGCTACTTTACGATCAGCAAGACGCTGGTGGTGTATGAGCAAATTGCTTATTAAATACTCGATGCTAGAATTTGTCGTAAACAATCTATGTTCATTACTACGTGAGGCGTAGATTCTTGTATCTCTTGAGAAGCACTTCGTGGAAATTGACGATACAGCTTGGGCTCGAACCACGCGAGAGGTAAAATTTCATCTTGATTTCTCAGAAATTAGAAATTTTATGTTACAGTGATGCCGAATAGAGAGCTTGTAAAGTCTTTGTGTCAAGATATAAATGTTTTTCTTGTCCCGTTTAATTCAAGTTTTATTTTGGACATGTTTGAGTGGCGATCTTTATTCACGGAAATCTTGAAATTGGCCACAATTTTGATGTGAAGGATTCGAACTAATAACGGCCTTAATACAAGATCATGTTGTCTCCCTTGCTAAAAGCCAACAAAATCTATACCTGAACTCTTAATTTCAAAAAACTTTTTATTCTGTCCTCATCCAAATACACAATAGTACACTTTGTTTGTATGCCTTCATGTTCTCAATGAAAAAAAAAAAATCATCTTCAATTCTAAAGCCTAACAAAACCATGAAACGCAACAAAATCGGTTTTCTCAACATTCTTCCCGTTGACACATACAGCGCCTGCATTAAAAATCTTTTGCAACCATTGTTTAAAGTAGACGAGCCTAGGCAAGGCTGAGCCCATGCTTGAAGCTAATTTATTGATTTTAATTAGACATAAACAAAGCTGGGCTTTTTTTCTCATTTCCGAGAAGCCGCCATGCTTTTCTTTCCTATCCATCTATGTTCTTCTTATGATGGAGAGTGCGGGTTTATATATTTCGCTCGTTTATCCATATTTTCTCTCTTGCGTACTTTAACATCGCGACTTACACCTTTTGTGCCCGACGTTTTCTCTTCACATTTATCACTGACAATTATGCTTCTCTTGAATATCGTCTTTTATGTTCCAGCTGCACTAGCCTCGATTCATCCGATCACCGTCGTTGGCAAAAGTTTCGTTGACACAGTTACACAACAACCCGTATGTGTTTGCAATCATTTCTCGAGATACCTACCATTGGCGTTTTACTAACAAATGAAGTTCTTTATCAAGGGTGTGGATTACCAACCGGGGGGATCTTCTGCAGCTCTACAGGCGTTTGACCCCTTGTCAGATCCACAAGTGTGTGCACGAGATATCGCTCTCTTTCAAAAAATGAAACTCAACGTACGTCCAATTTCGCGTCCTTCTTCAGTAAAATCCGCTTTTCACTAACCAAAGACCATCCGAGTTTACAATATTGACAGTAGCTTAAACCATGATGCATGCATGACAATGCTTGCAGCTGCAGGTATATACTTGGTTTTGGACGTCAACTCTCCCCTTCCAAACCATCATCTCAACCGGTACGAACCGTGGTCAACTTACACAAAGGATTATCTAAAGAACGTGTTTCTGGTAGTCCACCAATTCAGCACTTACAACAACACCTTGGCTTTTTTTGCTGGTAACGAAATTGTAAATGATGACTTGTCCGCCTCAAAATCTCCCGTTTACGTCAAAGCGGTGGTCAGGGATATAAAGCAGTACATTCGATCCAATTCCCCCAGAATCATTCCCGTGGGGTATTCGGCAGCCGACGATCTTAATTATCGAATTCCATTGACACGATACTTGGAGTGCGCTACAAAAGATTCTATTGAAGCAATAGACTTTTATGGAGTCAACTCCTATCAATGGTGCGGGGAACAAACCTTCTACACAAGTGGATACAGTGTGCTTGTGGATGCATACATCAACTTCTCGAAGCCAGTTTTTTTTTCTGAGTATGTTTGATATCTCTTTTTTGATGACACTGCTGATTCCGAATATATACTAATTTCCAGGTACGGCTGCAATACTGTTCAGCCTCGCAGATTTGGGGAAATGAGGTCACTTTATTCAGAAGATATGAATCGCGTATTTAGCGGGGGCTTGATTTATGAGTTCACACAAGAGCCAAACAACTATGGGCTCGTGCAGATTCTTCCGAACAAAGATGTACAGCTTCTTCCCGACTTTCACCAAGCCAAAAGGCAGTTTGCCTCGGTAGCGGAAATAAAAGCAAATTCTGTTACCAGGCACAATCCACGCATGAAAAATAAGGTCAACTCAAGTCCTCCAAAATGCGAGGTAAGCTACGCCAGCATCCACACCACAAAAATCCTCCCGCCGTGTCCAGCATTAGATCTCATTCACAAGGGAGTAAAAATAAAAGAAGGGGCCTATGTGAGGCTCACAGATTCCATGCTCAAGTCACCTTTCAGAGTATTGGATGTTGATGGAAAGCTGATCTACATTGACTCTCCAAAAGTGGAGATTCAAGGTGGTTCCTTGCCCGAGTGGGATTATCAAAATGGTATGTATAAAACTGATCTCTTTGATGAAGTCGAAAGAGAGAGAGTACCATGCGGTGATTCTGGCGATAGCATGTGTGAAGATCCGAAGGAACTGAGCAAAGCAACATATACCAGTCAGGACTCCGAAAAAAAGAAACCCGAGCAGCCAAATTTGCTAGATGCGTTTCTTCAAAAATTCAATTCGATTCTTGCGTACTTGTTTGATGCAGAATCTACTTAGCATAGTCTCTAGAGTTGGGGGAATAATCCGTCTCTCTGCCTGTTGAAAAATAAAGTGGTACTAACAAGATTTAAAGTAGCGGCTCGTGTTTTGGAAAATCACATAATTGTATTTTATGCTGTCATCTTGTTTATCATGAGTCTTTTTGTTTCTATCATCACATAAGTTTAATCCATATGTCTTCTTGAAAAGAGAGTTTGCAAGTTGTGGTCGTAGACAACTAAAGAGCAACTTTTATTCGACAAGATAGGTTCAAGAATGATACACCACTCATCACGACGTAGGCTTGAAATTTTCTTGGTTTCTTCATTGATTGTAAAGCCACACTTTTTGCAAGTACACACGACTTTCGGAGCCTCCTTCACAACTATGGTCAAATAGGGAATTGCTGATAAATGCCTCAAGAATCCCTCGAATGTGTTCGAAGGGGGCTCCGGCAAGTCTGACTCTTCTTCCTGTATGACGCTAAGAGGAACCTTGTCGTGCTGATGGGAGAATGTGTGAAAAAGATCAAAATTGGTCAATACAATCTCCTTGAGGTTGGAGTAGCCACCTGCACCAGAGCAAATCAACTTGAAGAGATTGTTATATTTGGCGAAGTTGAACTTAGATTTGTTGTCTTCCGAGTCCACGTGGTAAAAAATGGCCGAGCTGATGTCAATGCTCAACCTGGAAAGCTTTTCGTTTGCCTTAACGAGGTCGATGAGAGAAAGGTCTGCGCCATGTTGCATTTGGGCCATTTCAAGCGACGAGGTGTTTGCAAAAAGACCGACGCACTTCCTCTTTATGCTTTTCTTTGGCTCCGCGTAAATGCATGCAAAGAGCTCCAAAGAATCTATGGAAGAATGGAGCGAGGAAGAGTCCGAGACAAGCTTCTGTTCGTTGATGACGAAGTTGTTAAGGTGCAAGACTGCAACTCTCAGGAACACGCTCGTGAATAGCGAGACGTGACTTACTTTGAACGGAATCGTCCAGCCGGACTGAGCAGACAAGACGAGTTTCTCGAGGCAACGGGAGGGCCTGTGCGTTTTGAAGCGAGACTTGAGGCCCAGCGGTGAAGCGTCCACGAACTCTGCCGCGAAATCGAACTGGGGCGAGATCTCCGAGAGACGTACTTCCTTCAAACCAAACGCCTCGTTGAGTAGAGATTGCAAGCTCTTGACAAAAGAGCGATATTCCGAGGTATCAGACTTCAGGGTGTCGACCGCATAGCTGCCGGCGATATTGGTCTGCGCATTGAAGTTGCTGTATGTGGGCGGGTTGACAAAGTGCACCGATGTGATAAAGTTGATTTTGGCGCTTGGCTCGCTGGAGATGAACCGCCGGGCCAAAGACGAGATCCGATGTGGAAGATGTGCCTGGGAGAAATGGGCGAACCTCGCCGGCGACAGGAACCGGAGCTTGCGATACAAGAAGTGCTTCAGAATCACGGTGTTTAGCCTGGAGCATGTCAAGGCTAGCATGAGCAAGTCGTTTGTATTGAGCTGCACATACGCCAAGATCTGAAGAAGCACTTCGAACGGGAGCAGGCAGATGTGGAGCGGAGGGTACGCGCCGTCCGCGCGGCGGTTGAAGGCGACTTTTTTGCGCCCAATCAACTGGTACTTTTTCATGCTCTGTCAAAGAAGATCTGCAAATGAGTGAAGCAGCCGCCAATGGTGGTTCTGTGGTGTTGCTAACCAGCAAGTTTGGTGCACTGCGAGGCACTTCTCCACACTCTAGGTGACGTGCGCACTCGACGGCGCGCGAAGCCATCGGGGCCCTATGCACGGTGAACTGGGCGCCTGCTTATACCGTTGGCCATAATCGAGACAAGCAAGCCAGAGCCCTCGCCCGAGCCTGAACCTTGCGTCGCCTAATAAAAAAAAAAAAAGAAAATTCATTCTGTCACACACGCACGATGGCCGATGACCAGCGCAGGCTCTTGGAGCAGCTCATGGGCAAGGAAGCCCTCGACTCATTTCAAGTGAGGAGGAAGGAGGTCGAGATGACCAATCCGCGGGTGTGCAAGGCGTTTCTCGTGGGCACGTGTCCGCATGATCTCTTTGCGGGCACCAAGCTTAACATTGGCCAGTGCCCGTCGTTGCACCTGGAAAAGCACAAGCTCGAGTACGAGTATCGCACCAAGAAAAAAAACGAGACGTTCGCCAGCTTCGAGCACGAGTACTTCAGGATGCTCCAGAAGTACATTGACGAGATCGACTTCACCATTGCCACGGCGCTCAAGCGCTTGGAGCACACCCCGGAGGAGAAGGCGAAAATCGCCGCCGTAACGAAGGACTTGGACGTGCTAGATACGAAGATCGGGCTCATGACCTCGGAGATCCGGTACTTGGCCGCGGAGGGCGAGATCCAGAAGGTCTTTGAGCACAGCGCCTCCTTGGAAAAGGTGCTCCAGCAGCGAGACGTGCTCGCGGACCAGGCCCGGCTCATTGCCGAGAACATCGGGCAGTCTGCACAGCAAAAACTACAGGTGTGTGAGGTCTGCGGTGCCTACCTCTCGCGGCTCGATAGCGACCGGCGCTTGGCCGACCACTTCATCGGCAAGATCCACTTGGGCTATGCCCAGATGCGGGCCGCGTTCGAGGAGTTGAAGAAACGCTACGGCTGAGCTCTCTTTTGCTCGTAGATTCGAAATACATACGCGCTCACTTTTCTGCAATGGCCTCGACGTCCAACTTCACGTCTCCGATCTTCTCCTTGGACACGTACCCGAGGGCACTCAAGCGGTCTGCCAAGATCGGGTGCGAATGGTTGTACGCCGAGTACAACCAGTCAGTGTTCAACGAGCCCAAGTTCTTGGTCGAGAGCTTGATCAACGAGGCAGCCAAGTTGTCGGTGTAGCCCTGGTCTTTTGCGTACTCGTCTGCCTGGTACTCGTTCTTACGCGACAAGATATTCATCAATACCTGTGTGATGCAGTTCATCGGCGCGCTCACGTACCCAAACAAGCTGAAAGCAATGAATGCCGGGTAGACGTGGGTGAACCCAAAAGAGTGAAACAAGGACCTGTTCTCGAGGAACGCCGAGAATAAGACAAACGTGGTGGCAACCGTTGCTTGTGTTGCGAGCAACATCTGCGGCAAGTGGTTCAACTTCCAGTGGCCAATTTCGTGCGCCAAAACCGCCACAGTTTCCTCGGTGGAGTTATGCTCGATCAAGGTGTCGTAGAGCACAATCTTCTTGCTCCAGGGCAACCCCACGAAGAAGGCGTTTGAGTGGGCGCTTCTGGTGGAGCCGTCAATCACAAACAACTTGGTGAGCGGAAAGCCGTTTCTCTTGGCCAAGGCCTCGATCTCGGTCTTCAACTCGCCATCCTCGAGCGCAGTGAACTTGTAAAAGAGCGGGAGGACCAAGCTGGGGATGATGGTCATAAAGAAGAGCTGCGCTGCCAAAACAAACACGCACGCGTAGGAGACAAAAGACACGCCGTAGTGGTCGATGATGCGCAAGAACCCGTACACAAAAGGCGAGCCCAATACCACCGTGAGGGCCAAGGATTTGGCGGTGTCACTGAGCCACACTCTGACGGTAGACTTGTTGAACCCGTACTTCTCCTCCAACACAAAGTTCTTGTAGTACGACAAAGGCAATGCCTCGACTGTGGAGAGCGCCGTGGTGATTGCGAAGAACACAAGACTCTGCGACATCACCGATGCGCCGAAGAAACGGCCAATCACAGACACGTGGGACAAGCGCATTGACACCGTGCTAGCGAGCGCCCACATGCGAGGCAAGAAGTCGAGCTTGATGGCGACGAGGTCCTTCGCAAGTTCGATGGCGTTGCTGACGAAGGCGAACCGCGACTTGGCCCGCGAGTACTCCTGCGACTTCAAGAACACATCCTGCGCAACCTCCTTCTTTATCGACGCGGGCGGCTCGGTCCGCCGGTACACCTGGTGCTGTCTATAGTCGATGTAGGACTCGAAGGCGTACTTCCCAAGCAAGAGGGTCGTGACGACTGATTTCCAGTCAATGCTGGGGTTGTCCAAAAAAGACAAGGACTGCGTGTGAGTTAGTATGCATGGGTCTGCCGAGGCCTCGTCGCCGCCGGGGAGGCGGCGTGGGTGTGCGTACGTACACTGGCTATATTGAACATGACTCTGGTGAAGAAATATGGGAGCGCCAGTGTTTGGTGTGCGCGGTTTCTGCTGGGGCCACGTCAAGACCAGTGCACGCGAAACGCACCCGGGCATTCGCGCGCGGAGCCAACGCCTGGATGCAAGGCCTGCTTTTGGCCAGCGAAACTGGAGTCGCCCCACGGGACGCGAAGCAATGGGGTGGCAAATCTGCAGACATGCGGCGTATACTGCCGCACGTGATTTTCGGGGCTGTGGGTATGGCACTGGTCGCTGCGGCAAATGGCGCGGCTTCTATGGCGCTGGCAAGGTTCCCCATGCGAGCTCCAAAGTGAGGCCCTGAAAATGGCCGCGCACAGCGTTCGCCTGGAACCCAGGGCCCGGCCGCCACCATTGACATGGAAAAACAATACCCGTAATGCGCTCGGCCATGCAGACCGCAGCAGTCCTTCCGATGACCTGGTATATTCTGCAGGACCGCCGTGCCTTTCTGGCCCTTTTGCTTTCTTCGTTGAATACCGAAAGTGGTATCTAGTGATGGGTGGAGCATAAACAGCGTGCAGCCAACCAGTGCGACCTGGAGGTCCGGGCTAGGTTTAGCGAGACGGGGCCGCGCGGCCTTCCTGTGGAGCCAAAAAAAAAAAAATATGTATATGAAAAATAAAACATTATAAAACGATTAAAAAAGAAAAGGTCCATGGACCCCGTCTTTCGGGGTTACGGAGCTCGGCCCTTCGAAAAAGGCCAGCCATCTTTCACACAGCATGAACCAAAGGCTGGCGTGCTGCTGGTTGCAGACCTGCCGCAAAAAAAAAAAAAAAATAAAATAAAATAAAAGACAAAAAACGGTACCTCGACTCGTCTACTAGAACGCCCCTATTCCACACTTCCCGAGCTGCGTATGCATTGGAATGAATGGCGGTCCGGCTTTCCCGCATACCTTTTGGAATAGTGCCTAATGGCGCTGGTGCGTCCCAGAAACATGCCGCTGGTTTGTTCAAATAATGTAACTATCGCCACACGTGTCAGTTATATGTTCCAGTCAGGTTGGGTGTTTCACTCAACGCACCGTGTATCCAGATGGGGGCTCAGAACCGACAGCGGCGCAGGTGCAGGCCGAAAGCTCGACAACGCATCATGAAATTTTTACTCGCCAGCACAGGTTTCCCTGCAGATACTTCATTCTGACGTGGTTTCCGGCGCCCACAACAAACCCACCCACGCCATTGTTGATCCGACATCAACAATAAAGCCTTGTTCCTTGCTCGTGCCTCTTTTTTTTTTTTCGAATCCGCTCATTACGCTTCCGATAGAATTTGGGTGCTACTACTCGATACCTCCACGCTGCTGCTTCGAAGTCTGTCAATACGACATCTATCGGTTCTGTGCTTTTCACTTGTGATTTGAAACCAATCGCCCCTCTATTTAGCAATGGCTGAATCGTCAAGAACAATCAATCACAAGCTTAACGAGCTCTTGAGCGAAGGCACTGTCTCAAAGGGAAAGCTCGATGCCCATTCTGCCCAAGAATACTCACAGATCTTGAGGCTGAACATCTTGGGCAAAGACAAGCAGGAGAAAGTCAATTCCATAGTCGTGTTTGCCAAGCTCTTGGACTGCGTGTCTGCGCCCGGCTCGGAATCCGCCTCGCCTGAGTTCCAACTGGTCTTGGACGAACGCTTATTCGATGCGTTGTTCTCGATCGTTTCCATGAAAATGTCCGCGGAAACGTACCGTGCAATATTGAAAATTGCGCTCTTGACTATTTCCGGTGGCCCATATCCGTCTCGCTTTGGCGAGTCATCCATCGACATCTTTTTGCCCGTCTTCCAGAGTCTCGTGACCTACTTGGACGTGATTGATGTCATAACTGCTAAGTTGTACACCTCAGAAACGAAGGTCGTGTTGAGCTCCATCTATTTGGTTCACGAGCTCATTGAGAAGGCATTGCGTTTCAACTACGATCGCATCATCACGCTCAGTGGCCGTCTCAAGCACGTGAAGTTTTTTTTTACCATCGCCACATTGGATGAACTCGAGGACACTCACATGCGGACCGCCATATCCGCGTTGGAAGAATCCTACTTCAGATTAAACGAGTACTTGAGCAGAACGCACTTCGACATGTCCCTTGCCTCTCATCAAGTGATGCTTACCAACCTTTTTATCTTCTTGGACGTGTCTTTGAATGAGTTTGGAACCCCTGCATCTACAGAGGAGTACGTCAAGGCAGGCTTCACTGCAGACCCGAAAGGGTTTGTGGTTGATAATTTTACCATCTTACTTGCAATGGACTTGAAAGTCTTCTTGAAAGATCCAAACATGACTTTCAAGAAGAAGTTTCACGAGGAATTGATAATGAGTGATCACAACCGCACTTTTCCCTTGTATTTATTCATATCCGAGTGCATAAGTTTGTGGCTTGAGATATTTTATAACAAAGGCACTTATCCAAACATCGCCAAGAACATCCTTTCCTGGGAGTTGATGATTTACTACTCGATGAACAACTGTTTGGCTTTGTGGCAGGAAACGAACTCCCAATTAGATAGTCCTTCGGATATCAAGGGAATTATTGAGCTTCTTCGCATCAATATCTCAACCCTAGAGAGATCTCTCGCAGGCGAGGGCAACATTGAAGAAATCTTAGAAGACTTCACAAGCAAGTCCACAGAAGACATCAGGCGTGAGCAATTCAATGAAATAAAAACTAAGCATGCTCTGAAGTGGTCTCCCAGATTCAACGATTTTAATAAAACACTAGCCAAGGAAACCATTGATTTTGTTTGCGAACAAAGGGTCATGCAACTTCTCAAAGGCTCATGGGTTCATACCGAGTCTCATGCAGACAGGCTCTTTGATGGTAAAGTCAAAAAGTCGATGTCTTCGAATTACTACTTCATCATGCTAAGCCCCAACAGAAAACTTCTCCATTTTAAAGAGTACAATGAAATCACTACCTTGAAGCCGACTTTAGAGGAGATGGAATCGCAGTCTATTACTTTGAGGGACATCGCCGATTTCAAATCAACAAAAATCGGTAGTCTGATTGGAGAGAGTGATAAAACGAAAAGCATGTCTTTGATATCGTTGAAAGGGACCATTTCCTATGAGAAGATTATCTTGTTGGATAGGCAAGGAAAAGCACTTCTTAGTTTCTACACCAATTCAGAGGACAATAAGGCAGTGTGGCTAGATGGATTGAAAATGTTAAAGGGATTAGCAGATGAAAAAGATCTTTCTGCTGAAACCACGCAGCAATTAGCATCATTGCAAGAAATCAGAAAAAATACTCAATTGCTTGTTTTGGAGAGTACCAATTTTGAGGATGTGGCTCCAAAAAATGACATTGATAGTGATGACAGCGAGGAGTATAATGATGTGAGCGAGTTGGCAAGCATCTGTAATGGTTTTCACTATGAGTAAGTACCGTATTATTAGTTCATATTAATGTTTATGGAGTCCCCAAGTAATACTAAAGACTGCCTTATTGTAAGTCTTGTGCGCAGAGTAGCATCATCGATACTATGTGCCGGCCGCTGCGTCTGCGCCATCTCAGAAAAAAAGGCCCATCTCATTCGAGTGCACGCGCAGGCCTAAATTTTTAACTTACCAAGAACAATTCGAAATTAAGATGGGGAAAAAAAGCAGATCGAAGGTCTCCAAAGAGGATTTGATTTTGACAATTGACAGTGATTCCGAAGGCGATGCCCCCGTTATCGAAAGCGACTCCGATGCTGAGCTAGATGAGAAGAAGCCTGATGCCGAGGATGAGGATTTAAACCCGGATTTCAAGTTCTCGTTAGACGGCTTCCAGACCACCAGTACCACGGACGGCTGGGAGTTTAGGGTTATTGAGGATGAAAGCACTACCAAGAGAAAAGATGTTAATCTCGACGAAATTTTAAGAAGAAAAGGCGGCTTGACGGGGCTAGTAGAGGGTGAGGTCCCGGCCATAACTGAAGATGGTAGCGAAAGTCCTGTCTCCAGCGAGTCTGCTGATGAGTCCATGAGTAAAGACCCGGCGCAGGATGCTCAAGGGTCAGATGCCGAAGTGCAAGATGACGATGATGAGCTTGCCATGGATGGCTTTGGAATGGGATTTCTGGAAGACGTTGACAAGGATGCAGCAGATGATGATGAGAAAATTGAGGAGGAGGAGGAAGAATACATGGAGGAAGGCCCCAACGAGAGCGACTCAGACAAAGATGAGGACTCCGCTGATGCAATTGCTGATTTTTATGAGAAGGCTGATGATGCCGAAGACCCCCACAACACATTTCAGTCCCTAGATCTTTCGCGTCCAGTATTGAAAGGTTTGTCCAACTTGGGCTACACCAAGCCTTCGCCCATCCAGGCCTCCTCTATCCCCATTGCACTCATGGGTAAAGATATCGTTGCGGGTGCTGTGACAGGCTCCGGTAAAACCGCCGCCTACATGATTCCCATCATCGAAAGATTGCTTTTTAAGCCAACCAAGATTGCATCGACCAGAGTCATTGTCTTGACTCCCACGAGAGAATTAGCAATCCAGGTCTGCGATGTTGGAAAAAAATTGGGTCGTTTCATCAACAATCTCACCTTCGGTTTGGCTGTGGGTGGCTTAAATCTCAGGCAACAGGAGCAGCAATTGAAAACGAGACCCGATATTGTTGTCGCTACCCCGGGTAGATTGATTGATCACATCAGAAACTCTGCATCTTTCTCAATTGATAACTTGGAAATTCTTGTCATGGATGAGGCTGATAGGATGTTAGAGGAAGGTTTCCAGGCAGAGCTCACGGAGATCTTGACATTAATCCCCAAGCACAAACGTCAGACAATGCTTTACTCCGCCACGATGAACACGAAGATTCAAGATTTGATTCAGTTGTCGTTAAACAAGCCCGTGCGTATAATGATTGATCCTCCAAAAGCAGCTGCTTCAAGATTAGTCCAGGAATTTGTTCGTATCCGTAAAAAGGATGCAATGAAGCCTGCGCTTTTATATCAGCTTCTAAAAAGCTATGACCCTCAACAACAGAGCCGAATTGTGGTGTTTGTTTCAAGAAAAGAAACTGCCCACAGATTAAGGATCATTCTTGGTCTCTTGGGTATGAGAGTCTCTGAGTTACATGGATCTTTGTCACAGGAACAGCGTCTCAACAATGTCAACGATTTCAAGAACTTGACAGTTCCCGTCTTGATTTGTACGGATTTAGCAGCAAGAGGTTTGGATATCCCTAAAATCGAGATGGTCATCAACTACGATATGCCAAAGTCGCATGAGATTTACTTGCATAGAGTTGGAAGAACAGCCAGAGCAGGTAGGGATGGCCGTTCCGTCACCTTAGTAGGTGAGGCGGCCGCTGATAGAAACATTGTCAAAGCAGCAATCAAGTCGTTGGAGACGAGCGAGTCTCAGCAAAAAGCCATCTCAAGACTGGTTGAGTGGTCTGAAATCGAAGCAGTGCATAAGATTATTGAAGAAAAAAGTACTCTTATAGAAGAGGTTTTGGATGAAGAAAAACTGGCTAAAGAACTTCTCGCAGCCGAGATGGAAATGAGCAAGGCGGAAAACCTCTTGAAGCATGGAAAGGAAATTTACTCAAAACCAAAGAGAACCTGGTTTGAGTCTGAGGCTGACAAAAGAAAAAACCTGGCGCTACAGGAATTGACTAAAAGCAAGAACAAGCCCAATTCCAAGAAGAGGAAGCAGATAGAGACGCAAAAGGAAAGTGGCAGATCTTACAAGAAGACAAAGGTTGAAAGGATGAAAACCCAGGGTAAGGCGCGTAATAATAAAGGAGGCAAGAAGAACAGCAAGAAGTGATGTTGCTGCTGGTTAGTCCCGCCCTTTAGGATCTATTGGAAAGTATGTATGATGAGAAAGACTTTTTTTTAGCTTGCTTGACTCCTTTTCATGAAAGGAGGAAGTCTTGTGACGGGTTTCCGCATGCTGAGCGCAATGCCGGCATATGCCCAGGGTTCAATGGAAAAGCCTACCGTACACTATTGTCTTATTTTCCTGTTGACCTGAACGATTTTGAAGCAGAAGACCTTCGGCCAAATGCATTCTGTGGGACAAAACATAGAGTAATTATTTTTATCCGATTAGCATGTTTTTTCAATTTTTAAAGGACGTGTGTTTTCGTTATATTTTGCTCCTTTTGCAGTAATATTTCCACGATTATTCTTTTTAACCTTTTTTCTTTGTGAAATGAAAAAGAAATAAGATGAAATTTAAACTCAACTTTTCAAGCCCATCATGCTAACATCAACGATGAATAGGTCTTATATTCAGTCAGTGCCTGGACAACGTCGGGAAAGGGCCCAGTGGACAACTATATCTCCCATCCCATCACGTGATCACTTGATTTGTATTGCAGCATCTTGCGGCACAAGGGCGCATGTCGAGAAGGGGCCACGCATACAAATCATCTAATGTCCTGGTTCAAAGCCGAATACCAATCCGTTGCCTCCAAAGAAAATGGTGTACATACACCACTACGAATAGCCGCTCAGATATTGCTTCTACAGTGCTTCTATTATCTAGCTGCATTAGTGGTTTTCTATTTGGTGTCTCTGCTCAATGGGTACGACTTTAGCATGAGCTGGGTGTTCTCATGGGAACTAGTGCAATCAGATAATGCTATGGGACTCATCCTTTTTGCACTATGGCTATTCGACTCGCTTCTTTGCGTCTTGTTTGTTACTCTAATCGTGGGGAGATCAAAGCTTGCATGGGATTTCGCGGTTACGGTTCATATCCTCAATGTTGGCGTGGTCTGGCTCTACACGGGAAAATTTCCCGCATCATTGCTATGGTGGTGCTTGCAAATAATGTCTGGTGTCATCTTGGTTACGTTGTCAACGTACTCCACAAGATGGAAGGAGTTGCGCACGACGTTTTTTGATGAGATGTTGGAGCAGCAAGAGCTCGGTGAAGTGAGACATGAAGGAGAATCGATTCCAATGAGAGACATTCCTCATAGCTCAAGTCAGGATGAGAGATAAAAGAAGGAGAGGTGCTTTGCCCAGGAAATTACAACATCAGGAATCGGACGTCATTGCACTCTGGCGCAATAGTCTCTTCATCGCCGAATGAAAACGATATTAATTGGTCATCAGATTAATTCAAAGATCCCACTACAGGTTTTCTGATTTTTTCGTCCTCCACATATAGTTTCCAAATGCTGTTTTGGAATTCAACCTCACTTTGGTTTCTCAAGCCTGAGTTTTTTCAATACTCGTTTACGTCGTTTCTTGCATGCGCCTACGAGACTCACCGTCAATTAATTTTCAGTGGTAAAATATAGATAAAATTTTTAGAGTTCGGACTCTTCGTGAAAGCCAAATACCAGAGACGTGTTCAACGGACTCAGTGTGCGGGTTCCCCAAAGACTTGCAATTTGATCTGCCTCATCACGCTGGGGTGTGGAGAGAATAAAACATCATTTCCATGCTGGGCAGGCCAAGCGAGAAGAAAAAGACCGTTTACAGGAACCAGGAGGCCGTCTGCCCATATCAGCATTAAGCCTTCGGTTTTTGTAGGGGACTCGCAATGTAGCCCAAATTAAAATGGAGTAGACTGGTCGTTCCCGGCTCCAAAAAAATGTGCCAAATTTAAGCCTTCACGAGGATTTATGAGTCTTTCACTAAAAATGTGCATCATCGCTGAGGGCGAACTATTATTCTTCAAGGGGCAAGTGGCTGGTTGCATGCTCAGAGGCCTTTCTTCTTGACTCATAAAATCGATAAAGAAAGCCTCATTGACCTTCTGTTCCGCGTTTTAGGTTTGTCAGAGTCATTATAAAATAGTGAAAGCAGGTGGGGGCCGCAGCCTATTGTTCCCTAATCACACCGGCCAACTGATCATGTATGATGGGACACCTAGCTTTGTGTAGCAATTCTTTTCTTGATTGTAGACAAAACATCGAGCTCACGACATTTGAGTCATTAATGATCGATCAAACCATAAATGCACAAGATGCTAATTGGCTAAGGCTACTTATGTTAAACTCAGAATTTTGCTTAACATCAGAAGCTACTGCGGAAGGAGGGATGCATCGAAAATTAAATGTGGGGCAGATCAGAGGTAGACCAACCAATTTGCAATATGTGAATCCGCGATGGAAGACAGAGGATTGTGTCCTTTCCAAATTCAATTCTGGGGGATTATCACACCGTGTGCATGTGAGACGGGAAGAGATGCGGCTTTAGTCGCGGTGATTAAATTTTTCCAAGGAGGAAGCCCATTGTTGCGCGGTTCATTGCATTGTCAAGATTGGACGAAATATGAGGACCGAATTTCATGGCCAACTTTATTTTTTGAATGAACTGCCCCAAATCGTACGGCATTAACAAATATTGTGGGAATTAAAAAATTACCATATACGGCTTTTCATGATAGATGATTGCTACTTTTAGTGTCACTCATTGCCGAAGGTACTGATGCGCAAATATGAATCTGCGCTCCTTTGATAGATGATTTATCGCGCACTTATCTCAAGTTATCAAAATCACTTGTATTTTCAGTTATCAATTTATTGATTACCCAGCCAATCAGAAATGGCGAATGATGCGGTGAGCAATACTCCATTCTGTCATAAAAGCGAAACGGTCAGCATAATTATTCGTCTAAAGTTTTACTGAGCCGGTCATGCAGGGCTGATAAGACTTAACACACACTCCCCTTTAATCGGATCTTTTTTTATCCAAAGGCAAATTTTTCTGATTGAATCCAAAGGTCAATTAGACCCTTAGCCTTAAAAATATTCTAGTTCGATCACGCTATTATGCTTAAGAATTGGAAGTGCTTCTTATAATGACCCTTTCGGAAAACCCCTGGCAGATTGTTATACGAGACAGAAAATTTGAAAATGAAGCCGCTCCAGAGTTTTTTAAAACCCTAATATTTCTTACAAATTTCTTTGAATGTACGTCATAGAGTCTCGACTGGCGCTAACTATAGAATATTCATTTAAAGCCTCTTATCTACTAGTTACTGCGTTGCGGGCACGTCGAAGCCTGTTTTGGGGCTAATGTATTTCTTAAGTGGGCTGAGCAGTTCGTAAAGTCAGTAAAAATAACTATTTCCGCAATGCCAAATATCTCTTTAGAATACTAACCCATTGGTAATTAAAAATTTCAAGATTCTTGGAAGTAACAATGTCAAATGCTTGTTCGTGCACAGGCATTCCTTACAATCTCTTCTAGTTCTAAAATCTCAATTTGGGTGTTTAATTTCTTGTTTTCACCAATAGGAATTACATTGCTCAACGAAGTCATGCTTGCCAGCACAATCAGTCGCGTCTTCGTATATTTTCTTTATTTTACTTGCGGGATAGGGTGTGTCTGACACAAATGTGCTGACCAGTAGGTTAAATTTAGACTCAAGTTGATAGCCCAATGACAAAGTTTCTTTTGTTGTAGGGTTCGTCAAGGTTCAAATCTTGATTTAGTAAATAACATATCTTTTCTTTTGCAGAGAGGACAATTATGTTTCCACATTTGTGTCTGCAAATTGAGCATGAGGAAAGACTTGCAATCTTTGGAAAGAAGACTTTTTCCGCATGGATAAATTGTTGAAGGCATATTCAGATTCACACTACGTAGCTTGCACTTCCATACTACGAATGTCATCTATTAATAACGGACTCAAGACTGGAATGTGTAATGTAACGAAAAAAAAAAAATAATGAAAATTACACATGTATTACACGGAAACAATCGGGATGATGAGCCCGAGAAATCTCCTTTACCGCAAGTCTAGTACGATAGATAGGGTTTCAAAATCTCATTTTAAGAAAAATATTTGCTCAAAAAAAAAAACCAAAATTCCCGGCATGTTTAAAGTTTCTCACGTCGCCACTAAAATTCTTAATTCAGTGTCTTTTTTCGGTGAGTCATGACAATCTTAATTTTTGGAAAAGAATGAGAAGTACAACTGCTCAATGTGTTATAAATATTTGAAGCATCATCGCATTGATTGTGTAAATGTCAAGTTGCACTGTCTTAGCATCATGTTACTTTTGGGAAATATACAAGTCATTCCTCCCATTCCCCTTTCATATGGTGCTTTCGCCACAACAGACAGTCTCATTCTGATGAAATTTTTTCTTTCAACCTTTTAGCGTTTAAATTTAATCATATTCAATCTATGTTGAAGAAGAATTTCTCACTTCCATCGATATATTAAGATGAGTTTGAGATTTGTCAAATCAGTATGTGTTTCTCTTTAATAATATTCTTTAGTTTTATTATTCCGCCTCGTATTGTCCTTCTTGTGTCATCGTGCATTCATTTTTGCGACGCGATTTCTGGAAAGGTGTTTGACTCCAAAAATTCCGCTTGTTCCAATTGTCTCTTGATTAATAAATGATAAAGCCGACAAAAGGCCTCACTTTGTTAAAGGCTGACATGGATAACGGGATTATAGAGGCTTTGTAGGATATCATGAGATATGTTTCACCCCTCACAATACATTTAGCGCAGTAGTATAGCACCACGGAAGTCGTTCATATGGCCAGGCTTCTTCCGTATCTTGCTAGGTCTCATATATATATATATATATATATCAGGCTGGGCGAGAAATACGTTCGAAGATATCGGGAGGTGGTCAGCGTGTAATTCTCTTTCCTTTGTGCTATGATGTCGTCAAGCTTGTAAGTTGCGTGTCACAGGGACACAGGTAGCCCTTTTTTATGAGCCGTATTCAGCATTCACTTAGAAGTTTTACTTCATACTGGACACACAAAGAAGTCAGATCACATATCATCCACTCGAAATCTTTCCGAATTCTACCATAATTTGGTGTTCAAAAGGAGCAAGCCAAACCTCATGATTGATTAACTATAAAATTGTCCTCATTGACTTTTTGCAGCATTATTTGCTCAATTGACATTGTCATGTTTGTTGTATTTTCGGTAGAAATAACTGAACTTTTTATTTTGCGAAATCCCAGTAATGAAACGTAGATAATTGAAATGTAATTTGGGAGAGTTCTGATTGAAAAAAAGTCATGAGTATATCTGTCTATAAATGACATCAAGACTTCTTGAACTCATGGTGTAACTTCTGTTTCTAGGTCATAAAGGCCACAAGTTTCCTTCACGCGACAAGCTTATCAGTATATATGAAAAGCCAACCTGTATGAGACTCGTCCCTCTTACCACATCCGTGAGTCCATGACTGATTTTTTTATGTGTGAGTATGATAAAACAATGTGCTTAATGAAACTATCAAGTCCTTCCAGTTGATATTCATACGGTCATTGTCTATCGCTTTTTCCAAGCAGTTTTCACCTAAACAGAGTCAAACACGGTTTTAAACTATGTGAATTGGTACTTTCATATAACCGACATATGATTTCCAGAAAGTTTTGTGTATGAAGTCCACAAGCATTGCCAGAAACTACGCCGATAGGAATTCTTGACATGCATCAAGATTATACGACTTGAATTAGCACCCGCCAAGCAGAAGGGAAGTACTTTGCAAATTAATTCTTTAATAGAAGATGACTTGTATCCGCATACACTAATCGAGAAAGGATATATGGGAGCTCATTGTCTTTTAATTTAATGACGAATTTGAAAGCTTTGTTAGATCGTGTTAGCCTCTTCAAAGGCTTCCTCAACTTTTCTTAATACGATACCTGAAATACTGCATAATGACTCGAGGAGAAGTTGAGCTATCTTCTCCATTCATATCAGACATTCACTAAATATTCAATTCCATATATGCCCGGGCAAAACACCTGATCGTTATGTTGTTGGGTGGATTGATGATAGCCTGTAGGCTTTATTTGGTCAATGGTGACTAGAAAGTAGCAATAGAAGTATGCTATCTAAACAAGGCTACAATTTATCAACACGCGTCACGGAAAACTCAATTGTATATTGATGTCATATCCATTGTTGCATACTCAGCCGAGAAGCTAAATCCAGAATTTGGTTGAGAAGAAAAATGCGAAATTGGCACCGTGCTCAAGTCGAAGGAGCTCGAGATTTTGCGGGTTAATCACACTTCTTTTTTATTAGACTGTTTTCGCTTTACAGACTCAAAAAGGCCAGAGTTAAGAGACATTCCAGCCACATAAGTGTTTTCTCCTTTCAACAATCATAGAGATTGGGGCTTTCATTTTGTTTTTCTTGGCGCAAAATTGTCGCAGAAGTGGGTGGTGCTAAATCATTGGAAAAATTGATTGGGAACGCCTCGTGCGATCCCGTTTCTCCGAGACCAGAAAAAATAAAAACTGTATACACGCTAGTTTGTTGCTAGTGCGGAGATTCCAAGAAATTTGCGAAATGTTGACGAGCGTGGTTTAGAGCCCTGCGATACAATCAATGATGGTTAATTATGATATCCATACATTTTGAACTATGTTTTAGAAAAGGGCTGTCAGAGTATGGGGATATTGATTTTGTGCCATGCAAAAAAAAACCTGAAGTTAATTCGGTTTGTGCTGCTGAGTGAACAAGCAGGGTCGTCTTGTGAAATAAGGTTTAAACGCACGCCTCAAAAAGCCATCTATGTGCACTGCCTGCGATGTACCCACAGTTTGATGCGCGATCGGCAATAAGTTCAGATCTTGACAACTGGAAACACCTATGGCCTTTACATATGAGAACATTGCAGTTCTGATAGTTTCCGAAGATCCTGTTTTTGTTGGAAACAGTCTTTACACTCGGTATCTTTGCCTTTTGCACTGCCAAAAAGTTTGCCTATCATCTCGTTTCGATCAAGATGCTTGCAGACGATCTAAATCAAGCCGAGGGTAGACTTGGTTGTGGCATTGGAGAATCGCAGGATTCATTTTCAAATTTTACTGACGAAGCAAGCACTTTTTCTCATATCATATTGGTGTTGATAGCGTGAGCCTAAATCTTACATCGATGCATACCTGAAGGGGTTGTGGGATGGCCGCTTGATCGAGGATAGTTTGTATCATGACTTTGAAGCGAAAGTCGCGAAGAAAGGAGTCTATTTAAACTCGTGCATAAATGCTTGGCCATGCATACAGTACTGTGGACCACCGATAGGTTTAAATAACATCAATATTTCGCTCATTATTGATGACGGTCTTTATTTGAATATACTGACAATTTCTACCATATATGAGGCAATGCCCATTGTGCATACTACATCGTAGCTCTACTAGTCGAGAAGGGGTAAAAACTACGAAAGCTAGCGAGAAATAGTATACTGTGCTGTCTACTGAAAGAAGGAGCATGACAGTGCACTGCATATTGCCACACAGATATCTTATTTCCAATTTTTCATTTGCTGCGCTGAGTTCGAGAAGCCTAACGCCCCCATGATAAGTATGATACAAAAGAACCAAGAGAGTTAAAATTACCATCCGTGGCTCTAGCGTTAAACTTGAGCATCGTCATTTATCATGAAATTTGGCGTCCGCGCGGTGGCATTTGCTATCTCGCTCCTCTTCAGCCTGGTATTGGCGGTGACAATATCTGAAAATACCGTTCAAATAACTACGGTTGGCATCACCCTTGGCGACCTCACAATTGTTGCAGGCGTCTACTATTCTATCGTGAACAGTATTCTCGTCACATTGGTAGGCTCGGTGAACAATGCGGGTGGCTTTTACCTCACAAGCGCCAACGGCTTGGTCGCCTCCCTTGTCATGACTGGATCCTCATTCACGAATACCGGCGTGGTTGCCTTCAACTCTTTGTCTTCCTCTGTTCTTTCAACGTATGACATTGCTACTGTCGGAACTTTTCTGAACGCCGGTGACATGTACTTCGGTATTTCGGGTGCCACTCTTGTGGGAACGCCATTCACTGTTACTTCTGTATCAGTATGGTCGAACACAGGTATGATGGTTTTCCGCAGAGCTACCAGTGGAGGCCAGGGCCTTGTGGTTATGGAACAGGTCCTTGGAACAGGTGGCCTTTCCACTATCACAAATGACGGTGCAATTTGTTTGTACAATATCTACTGGTTGACAACTACAAGTATCGACGGAAGCGGATGTATAATGGTCGACACCGAATCGGAATTGCAATTGCAGATATCTTTGCTTGCAGTTGTATTTACTGTCTCTGAGTCACAGACAATCTATCTTGCGGGCTCAGGCTCTGAATTGAGTTTGCTTGGATTATCTGTCTCATTGACAACAGTTCCTACGTATAAAATCGCGGGTTTCGGAAACGGGAATAAGATTTCCGTTGACCTCGGGTTCCTGGGTTGGTCGTACCTGTCATCCACGGGCATATTGAGACTTTCCTTCTTAGGCTTGTTGAGGCTATATTTTGACATCGGTACTGGATATACCAGCTCGAACTTCAACACAGATAAAACTTTCCTTACCCTGGGAACCTACATTTCCTACTCGGGAGTACCTCCAAATGATATTCCAGCGGTCTGTTCGTGTGTGTATTCATTCCCGGATGTGACAACCACAGCCCTTCCCTCTGCGATTCCCTCGTCATCTACTACGATTGAATCCTCTTTTGTTGGAACTACGTACACGACCACGTACGACACGACCTCGACTGACGGCAGCATTGCGACCGACAGCGCCGTGGTGATTGTCACTACTGACGAGGCTGGTTCTGTGACGACGACCTCGTCGATTATTCCTCCAACTGTGTCGGTTCCTGCATCATCTTTTGTTGGAACTACGTACACGACCACGTACGACACGACCTCGACTGACGGCAGCATTGCGACCGACAGCGCTGTGGTGATTGTCACGACTGACGAGGCTGGTTCTGTGACGACGACCTCGTCGATCATTCCTCCAACTGTGTCGGTTCCTGCATCTTCCTTTGTTGGAACTACGTACACGACCACGTACGACACGACCTCGACTGACGGCAGCATTGCGACCGATAGCGCCGTGGTGATTGTCACTACTGACTCATTGGGAGCTGTGACGACGACCTCGTCGATCATTCCTCCAACTGTGTCGGTTCCTGCATCTTCATTTGTTGGAACGACGTACACGACCACGTACGACACGACCTCGACTGATGGCAGCATTGCGACCGACAGCGCTGTGGTGATTGTCACTACTGACTCAGCGGGAGCTGTGACGACGACCTCGTCGATTATTCCTCCAACTGTGTCGGTTCCTGCATCTTCATTTGTTGGAACTACGTACACGACCACGTACGACACGACCTCGACTGATGGCAGTATTGCGACCGACAGCGCTGTGGTGATTGTCACGACTGACGAGGCTGGTTCTGTGACGACGACCTCGTCGATCATTCCTCCAACTGTGTCGGTTCCTGCATCTTCTTTTGTTGGAACTACGTACACGACCACGTACGACACAACCTCGACTGATGGCAGTATTGCGACCGACAGCGCTGTGGTGATTGTCACTACTGACTCATTGGGAGCTGTGACGACGACCTCGTCGATTATTCCTCCAACTGTGTCGGTTCCTGCATCTTCTTTTGTTGGAACTACGTACACGACCACGTACGACACGACCTCGACTGACGGCAGCATTGCGACCGACAGCGCCGTGGTGATTGTCACGACTGACGAGGCTGGCTCCGTGACGACAACTTCATCGATCATTCCTCCAACTGTGTCGGTTCCTGCATCTTCTTTTGTTGGAACGACGTACACGACCACGTACGACACGACCTCGACTGATGGCAGCATTGCGACCGACAGTGCTGTGGTCATTGTCACTACTGACGAGTCTGGTTCTGTGACGACGACTTCGTCGATTATTCCTCCAACTGTGTCGGTTCCTGCATCTTCTTTTGTTGGAACTACGTACACGACCACGTACGACACGACCTCGACTGACGGCAGCATTGCGACCGACAGCGCTGTGGTGATTGTCACGACTGACGAGGCTGGTTCTGTGACGACGACCTCGTCGATTATTCCTCCAACTGTGTCGGTTCCTGCATCTTCTTTTGTTGGAACTACGTACACGACCACGTACGACACGACCTCGACTGATGGCACTATTGCGACCGACAGCGCTGTGGTGATTGTCACTACTGACGAGGCTGGCTCCGTGACGACAACTTCATCGATCATTCCTCCAACTGTGTCGGTTCCTGCATCTTCTTTTGTTGGATCGACGTACACGACCACGTACGACACGACCTCGACTGACGGCAGCATTGCGACCGACAGCGCTGTGGTGATTGTCACTACTGACTCATTGGGAGCTGTGACGACGACCTCGTCGATCATTCCTCCAACTGTGTCGGTTCCTGCATCTTCATTTGTTGGAACTACGTACACGACCACGTACGACACGACCTCGACTGATGGCAGCATTGCGACCGACAGCGCCGTGGTGATTGTCACTACTGACGAGGCTGGTTCCGTGACGACAACTTCATCAATCATTCCTCCAACTGTGTCGGTTCCTGCATCTTCTTTTGTTGGAACTACGTACACGACCACGTACGACACGACCTCGACTGATGGCAGCATTGCGACCGACAGCGCTGTGGTGATTGTCACTACTGACGAGGCTGGCTCCGTGACGACGACCTCGTCGATCATTCCTCCAACTGTGTCGGTTCCTGCATCTTCATTTGTTGGAACTACGTACACGACCACGTACGACACGACCTCGACTGATGGCAGTATTGCGACCGACAGCGCTGTGGTGATTGTCACGACTGACGAGGCTGGTTCTGTGACGACGACCTCGTCGATCATTCCTCCAACTGTGTCGGTTCCTGCATCTTCTTTTGTTGGAACTACGTACACGACCACGTACGACACAACCTCGACTGATGGCAGTATTGCGACCGACAGCGCTGTGGTGATTGTCACTACTGACTCATTGGGAGCTGTGACGACGACCTCGTCGATTATTCCTCCAACTGTGTCGGTTCCTGCATCTTCTTTTGTTGGAACTACGTACACGACCACGTACGACACGACCTCGACTGACGGCAGCATTGCGACCGACAGCGCCGTGGTGATTGTCACGACTGACGAGGCTGGCTCCGTGACGACAACTTCATCGATCATTCCTCCAACTGTGTCGGTTCCTGCATCTTCTTTTGTTGGAACGACGTACACGACCACGTACGACACGACCTCGACTGACGGCAGCATTGCGACCGACAGCGCTGTGGTGATTGTCACTACTGACTCATTGGGAGCTGTGACGACGACCTCGTCGATCATTCCTCCAACTGTGTCGGTTCCTGCATCTTCTTTTGTTGGAACTACGTACACGACCACGTACGACACGACCTCGACTGATGGCAGCATTGCGACCGACAGCGCCGTGGTGATTGTCACTACTGACGAGGCTGGCTCCGTGACGACAACTTCATCGATCATTCCTCCAACTGTGTCGGTTCCTGCATCTTCTTTTGTTGGAACGACGTACACGACCACGTACGACACGACCTCGACTGATGGCAGCATTGCGACCGACAGTGCTGTGGTCATTGTCACTACTGACGAGTCTGGTTCTGTGACGACGACTTCGTCGATTATTCCTCCAACTGTGTCGGTTCCTGCATCTTCTTTTGTTGGAACTACGTACACGACCACGTACGACACGACCTCGACTGACGGCAGCATTGCGACCGACAGCGCTGTGGTGATTGTCACTACTGACTCATTGGGAGCTGTGACGACGACCTCGTCGATTATTCCTCCAACTGTGTCGGTTCCTGCATCTTCATTTGTTGGAACTACGTACACGACCACGTACGACACGACCTCGACTGATGGCAGCATTGCGACCGACAGCGCTGTGGTGATTGTCACTACTGACGAGGCTGGTTCCGTGACGACAACTTCATCGATCATTCCTCCAACTGTGTCGGTTCCTGCATCTTCTTTTGTTGGAACTACGTACACGACCACGTACGACACGACCTCGACTGACGGCAGCATTGCGACCGACAGCGCCGTGGTGATTGTCACTACTGACGAGGCTGGCTCCGTGACGACAACTTCATCGATCATTCCTCCAACTGTGTCGGTTCCTGCATCTTCTTTTGTTGGATCGACGTACACGACCACGTACGACACGACCTCGACTGACGGCAGCATTGCGACCGACAGCGCTGTGGTGATTGTCACGACTGACGAGGCTGGTTCCGTGACGACAACTTCATCAATCATTCCTCCAACTGTGTCGGTTCCTGCATCTTCTTTTGTTGGAACTACGTACACGACCACGTACGACACGACCTCGACTGATGGCAGCATTGCGACCGACAGCGCTGTGGTGATTGTCACTACTGACGAGGCTGGCTCCGTGACGACGACCTCGTCGATCATTCCTCCAACTGTGTCGGTTCCTGCATCTTCTTTTGTTGGAACTACGTACACGACCACGTACGACACGACCTCGACTGATGGCAGCATTGCGACCGACAGCGCTGTGGTGATTGTCACGACTGACGAGGCTGGTTCTGTGACGACGACCTCGTCGATCATTCCTCCAACTGTGTCGGTTCCTGCATCTTCTTTTGTTGGAACTACGTACACGACCACGTACGACACAACCTCGACTGATGGCAGTATTGCGACCGACAGCGCTGTGGTGATTGTCACTACTGACTCATTGGGAGCTGTGACGACGACCTCGTCGATTATTCCTCCAACTGTGTCGGTTCCTGCATCTTCTTTTGTTGGAACTACGTACACGACCACGTACGACACGACCTCGACTGACGGCAGCATTGCGACCGACAGCGCCGTGGTGATTGTCACGACTGACGAGGCTGGCTCCGTGACGACAACTTCATCGATCATTCCTCCAACTGTGTCGGTTCCTGCATCTTCTTTTGTTGGAACGACGTACACGACCACGTACGACACGACCTCGACTGACGGCAGCATTGCGACCGACAGCGCTGTGGTGATTGTCACTACTGACTCATTGGGAGCTGTGACGACGACCTCGTCGATCATTCCTCCAACTGTGTCGGTTCCTGCATCTTCATTTGTTGGAACTACGTACACGACCACGTACGACACGACCTCGACTGACGGCAGCATTGCGACCGACAGCGCTGTGGTGATTGTCACGACTGACGAGGCTGGTTCTGTGACGACGACCTCGTCGATTATTCCTCCAACTGTGTCGGTTCCTGCATCTTCTTTTGTTGGAACTACGTACACGACCACGTACGACACGACCTCGACTGATGGCAGCATTGCGACCGATAGCGCTGTGGTGATTGTCACGACTGACGAGGCTGGTTCTGTGACGACGACCTCGTCGATCATTCCTCCAACTGTGTCGGTTCCTGCATCTTCTTTTGTTGGAACTACGTACACGACCACGTACGACACAACCTCGACTGATGGCAGTAATGCGACCGACAGCGCTGTGGTGATTGTCACTACTGACTCATTGGGAGCTGTGACGACGACCTCGTCGATTATTCCTCCAACTGTGTCGGTTCCTGCATCTTCTTTTGTTGGAACTACGTACACGACCACGTACGACACGACCTCGACTGATGGCAGCATTGCGACCGACAGCGCTGTGGTGATTGTCACTACTGACTCATTGGGAGCTGTGACGACGACCTCGTCGATCATTCCTCCAACTGTGTCGGTTCCTGCATCTTCATTTGTTGGAACTACGTACACGACCACGTACGACACGACCTCGACTGATGGCAGCATTGCGACCGACAGCGCTGTGGTGATTGTCACGACTGACGAGGCTGGTTCTGTGACGACGACCTCGTCGATCATTCCTCCAACTGTGTCGGTTCCTGCATCTTCTTTTGTTGGAACTACGTACACGACCACGTACGACACAACCTCGACTGATGGCAGTATTGCGACCGACAGCGCTGTGGTGATTGTCACTACTGACTCATTGGGAGCTGTGACGACGACCTCGTCGATTATTCCTCCAACTGTGTCGGTTCCTGCATCTTCTTTTGTTGGAACTACGTACACGACCACGTACGACACGACCTCGACTGACGGCAGCATTGCGACCGACAGCGCCGTGGTGATTGTCACGACTGACGAGGCTGGCTCCGTGACGACAACTTCATCGATCATTCCTCCAACTGTGTCGGTTCCTGCATCTTCTTTTGTTGGAACGACGTACACGACCACGTACGACACGACCTCGACTGACGGCAGCATTGCGACCGACAGCGCCGTGGTGATTGTCACTACTGACGAGGCTGGTTCCGTGACGACGACCTCGTCGATCATTCCTCCAACTGTGTCGGTTCCTGCATCTTCTTTTGTTGGAACTACGTACACGACCACGTACGACACAACCTCGACTGATGGCAGTATTGCGACCGACAGCGCTGTGGTGATTGTCACTACTGACTCATTGGGAGCTGTGACGACGACCTCGTCGATCATTCCTCCAACTGTGTCGGTTCCTGCATCTTCATTTGTTGGAACTACGTACACGACCACGTACGACACGACCTCGACTGATGGCAGTATTGCGACCGACAGCGCTGTGGTGATTGTCACGACTGACGAGGCTGGTTCTGTGACGACGACCTCGTCGATCATTCCTCCAACTGTGTCGGTTCCTGCATCTTCTTTTGTTGGAACTACGTACACGACCACGTACGACACAACTTCGACTGATGGCAGTATTGCGACCGACAGCGCTGTGGTGATTGTCACTACTGACTCATTGGGAGCTGTGACGACGACCTCGTCGATTATTCCTCCAACTGTGTCGGTTCCTGCATCTTCTTTTGTTGGAACTACGTACACGACCACGTACGACACGACCTCGACTGATGGCAGCATTGCGACCGACAGCGCTGTGGTGATTGTCACTACTGACTCATTGGGAGCTGTGACGACGACCTCGTCGATTATTCCTCCAACTGTGTCGGTTCCTGCATCTTCTTTTGTTGGAACTACGTACACGACCACGTACGACACGACCTCGACTGACGGCAGCATTGCGACCGACAGCGCCGTGGTGATTGTCACGACTGACGAGGCTGGCTCCGTGACGACAACTTCATCGATCATTCCTCCAACTGTGTCGGTTCCTGCATCTTCTTTTGTTGGAACGACGTACACGACCACGTACGACACGACCTCGACTGACGGCAGCATTGCGACCGACAGCGCTGTGGTGATTGTCACTACTGACTCATTGGGAGCTGTGACGACGACCTCGTCGATCATTCCTCCAACTGTGTCGGTTCCTGCATCTTCTTTTGTTGGAACTACGTACACGACCACGTACGACACGACCTCGACTGATGGCAGCATTGCGACCGACAGCGCCGTGGTGATTGTCACGACTGACGAGGCTGGTTCTGTGACGACGACCTCGTCGATTATTCCTCCAACTGTGTCGGTTCCTGCATCTTCATTTGTTGGAACTACGTACACGACCACGTACGACACGACCTCGACTGACGGCAGCATTGCGACCGACAGCGCTGTGGTGATTGTCACGACTGACGAGGCTGGTTCTGTGACGACGACCTCGTCGATTATTCCTCCAACTGTGTCGGTTCCTGCATCTTCTTTTGTTGGAACTACGTACACGACCACGTACGACACGACCTCGACTGATGGCAGCATTGCGACCGACAGCGCTGTGGTGATTGTCACTACTGACTCATTGGGAGCTGTGACGACGACCTCGTCGATTATTCCTCCAACTGTGTCGGTTCCTGCATCTTCATTTGTTGGAACTACGTACACGACCACGTACGACACGACCTCGACTGATGGCAGCATTGCGACCGATAGCGCTGTGGTGATTGTCACGACTGACGAGGCTGGTTCTGTGACGACGACCTCGTCGATCATTCCTCCAACTGTGTCGGTTCCTGCATCTTCTTTTGTTGGAACTACGTACACGACCACGTACGACACAACCTCGACTGATGGCAGTATTGCGACCGACAGCGCTGTGGTGATTGTCACTACTGACTCATTGGGAGCTGTGACGACGACCTCGTCGATTATTCCTCCAACTGTGTCGGTTCCTGCATCTTCTTTTGTTGGAACTACGTACACGACCACGTACGACACGACCTCGACTGATGGCAGCATTGCGACCGACAGTGCTGTGGTCATTGTCACTACTGACTCATTGGGAGCTGTGACGACGACCTCGTCGATTATTCCTCCAACTGTGTCGGTTCCTGCATCTTCTTTTGTTGGAACTACGTACACGACCACGTACGACACGACCTCGACTGACGGCAGCATTGCGACCGACAGCGCCGTGGTGATTGTCACTACTGACGAGGCTGGCTCCGTGACGACAACTTCATCGATCATTCCTCCAACTGTGTCGGTTCCTGCATCTTCTTTTGTTGGATCGACGTACACGACCACGTACGACACGACCTCGACTGATGGCAGCATTGCGACCGACAGCGCTGTGGTGATTGTCACTACTGACTCATTGGGAGCTGTGACGACGACCTCGTCGATCATTCCTCCAACTGTGTCGGTTCCTGCATCTTCATTTGTTGGAACTACGTACACGACCACGTACGACACGACCTCGACTGATGGCAGTATTGCGACCGACAGCGCTGTGGTGATTGTCACGACTGACGAGGCTGGTTCTGTGACGACGACCTCGTCGATCATTCCTCCAACTGTGTCGGTTCCTGCATCTTCTTTTGTTGGAACTACGTACACGACCACGTACGACACAACCTCGACTGACGGCAGCATTGCGACCGACAGCGCCGTGGTGATTGTCACGACTGACGAGGCTGGCTCCGTGACGACAACTTCATCGATCATTCCTCCAACTGTGTCGGTTCCTGCATCTTCTTTTGTTGGAACGACGTACACGACCACGTACGACACGACCTCGACTGACGGCAGCATTGCGACCGACAGCGCTGTGGTGATTGTCACTACTGACTCATTGGGAGCTGTGACGACGACCTCGTCGATCATTCCTCCAACTGTGTCGGTTCCTGCATCTTCTTTTGTTGGAACTACGTACACGACCACGTACGACACGACCTCGACTGATGGCAGCATTGCGACCGACAGCGCCGTGGTGATTGTCACTACTGACGAGGCTGGCTCCGTGACGACAACTTCATCGATCATTCCTCCAACTGTGTCGGTTCCTGCATCTTCTTTTGTTGGAACGACGTACACGACCACGTACGACACGACCTCGACTGATGGCAGCATTGCGACCAACAGTGCTGTGGTCATTGTCACTACTGACGAGTCTGGTTCTGTGACGACGACTTCGTCGATTATTCCTCCAACTGTGTCGGTTCCTGCATCTTCTTTTGTTGGATCGACGTACACGACCACGTACGACACGACCTCGACTGACGGCAGCATTGCGACCGACAGCGCTGTGGTGATTGTCACGACTGACGAGGCTGGTTCCGTGACGACAACTTCATCAATCATTCCTCCAACTGTGTCGGTTCCTGCATCTTCTTTTGTTGGAACTACGTACACGACCACGTACGACACGACCTCGACTGATGGCAGCATTGCGACCGACAGCGCTGTGGTGATTGTCACTACTGACGAGGCTGGCTCCGTGACGACGACCTCGTCGATCATTCCTCCAACTGTGTCGGTTCCTGCATCTTCATTTGTTGGAACTACGTACACGACCACGTACGACACGACCTCGACTGATGGCAGCATTGCGACCGACAGCGCTGTGGTGATTGTCACGACTGACGAGGCTGGTTCTGTGACGACGACCTCGTCGATCATTCCTCCAACTGTGTCGGTTCCTGCATCTTCTTTTGTTGGAACTACGTACACGACCACGTACGACACAACCTCGACTGATGGCAGTATTGCGACCGACAGCGCTGTGGTGATTGTCACTACTGACTCATTGGGAGCTGTGACGACGACCTCGTCGATTATTCCTCCAACTGTGTCGGTTCCTGCATCTTCTTTTGTTGGAACTACGTACACGACCACGTACGACACGACCTCGACTGACGGCAGCATTGCGACCGACAGCGCCGTGGTGATTGTCACGACTGACGAGGCTGGCTCCGTGACGACAACTTCATCGATCATTCCTCCAACTGTGTCGGTTCCTGCATCTTCTTTTGTTGGAACGACGTACACGACCACGTACGACACGACCTCGACTGACGGCAGCATTGCGACCGACAGCGCTGTGGTGATTGTCACTACTGACTCATTGGGAGCTGTGACGACGACCTCGTCGATCATTCCTCCAACTGTGTCGGTTCCTGCATCTTCTTTTGTTGGAACTACGTACACGACCACGTACGACACGACCTCGACTGATGGCAGCATTGCGACCGACAGCGCCGTGGTGATTGTCACTACTGACGAGGCTGGCTCCGTGACGACAACTTCATCGATCATTCCTCCAACTGTGTCGGTTCCTGCATCTTCATTTGTTGGAACTACGTACACGACCACGTACGACACGACCTCGACTGATGGCAGCATTGCGACCGATAGCGCTGTGGTGATTGTCACGACTGACGAGGCTGGTTCTGTGACGACGACCTCGTCGATCATTCCTCCAACTGTGTCGGTTCCTGCATCTTCTTTTGTTGGAACTACGTACACGACCACGTACGACACAACCTCGACTGATGGCAGTATTGCGACCGACAGCGCTGTGGTGATTGTCACTACTGACTCATTGGGAGCTGTGACGACGACCTCGTCGATTATTCCTCCAACTGTGTCGGTTCCTGCATCTTCTTTTGTTGGAACTACGTACACGACCACGTACGACACGACCTCGACTGATGGCAGCATTGCGACCGACAGCGCTGTGGTGATTGTCACTACTGACTCATTGGGAGCTGTGACGACGACCTCGTCGATTATTCCTCCAACTGTGTCGGTTCCTGCATCTTCTTTTGTTGGAACTACGTACACGACCACGTACGACACGACCTCGACTGACGGCAGCATTGCGACCGACAGCGCCGTGGTGATTGTCACTACTGACGAGGCTGGCTCCGTGACGACAACTTCATCGATCATTCCTCCAACTGTGTCGGTTCCTGCATCTTCTTTTGTTGGAACGACGTACACGACCACGTACGACACGACCTCGACTGACGGCAGCATTGCGACCGACAGCGCTGTGGTGATTGTCACTACTGACTCATTGGGAGCTGTGACGACGACCTCGTCGATTATTCCTCCAACTGTGTCGGTTCCTGCATCTTCATTTGTTGGAACTACGTACACGACCACGTACGACACGACCTCGACTGATGGCAGCATTGCGACCGATAGCGCTGTGGTGATTGTCACGACTGACGAGGCTGGTTCTGTGACGACGACCTCGTCGATCATTCCTCCAACTGTGTCGGTTCCTGCATCTTCTTTTGTTGGAACGACGTACACGACCACGTACGACACGACCTCGACTGACGGCAGCATTGCGACCGACAGCGCTGTGGTGATTGTCACTACTGACTCATTGGGAGCTGTGACGACGACCTCGTCGATCATTCCTCCAACTGTGTCGGTTCCTGCATCTTCTTTTGTTGGAACTACGTACACGACCACGTACGACACGACCTCGACTGATGGCAGCATTGCGACCGACAGCGCCGTGGTGATTGTCACTACTGACGAGGCTGGCTCCGTGACGACAACTTCATCGATCATTCCTCCAACTGTGTCGGTTCCTGCATCTTCTTTTGTTGGAACGACGTACACGACCACGTACGACACGACCTCGACTGATGGCAGCATTGCGACCGACAGCGCTGTGGTGATTGTCACGACTGACGAGGCTGGTTCCGTGACGACAACTTCATCAATCATTCCTCCAACTGTGTCGGTTCCTGCATCTTCTTTTGTTGGAACTACGTACACGACCACGTACGACACGACCTCGACTGACGGCAGCATTGCGACCGACAGCGCCGTGGTGATTGTCACTACTGACGAGGCTGGCTCCGTGACGACAACTTCATCGATCATTCCTCCAACTGTGTCGGTTCCTGCATCTTCTTTTGTTGGATCGACGTACACGACCACGTACGACACGACCTCGACTGATGGCAGCATTGCGACCGACAGCGCTGTGGTGATTGTCACTACTGACGAGGCTGGCTCCGTGACGACGACCTCGTCGATCATTCCTCCAACTGTGTCGGTTCCTGCATCTTCATTTGTTGGAACTACGTACACGACCACGTACGACACGACCTCGACTGATGGCAGCATTGCGACCGACAGCGCTGTGGTGATTGTCACTACTGACTCATTGGGAGCTGTGACGACGACCTCGTCGATCATTCCTCCAACTGTGTCGGTTCCTGCATCTTCTTTTGTTGGAACTACGTACACGACCACGTACGACACGACCTCGACTGATGGCAGCATTGCGACCGACAGCGCCGTGGTGATTGTCACTACTGACGAGGCTGGCTCCGTGACGACAACTTCATCGATCATTCCTCCAACTGTGTCGGTTCCTGCATCTTCTTTTGTTGGAACGACGTACACGACCACGTACGACACGACCTCGACTGATGGCAGCATTGCGACCGACAGTGCTGTGGTCATTGTCACTACTGACGAGTCTGGTTCTGTGACGACGACTTCGTCGATTATTCCTCCAACTGTGTCGGTTCCTGCATCTTCTTTTGTTGGAACTACGTACACGACCACGTACGACACGACCTCGACTGACGGCAGCATTGCGACCGACAGCGCTGTGGTGATTGTCACTACTGACTCATTGGGAGCTGTGACGACGACCTCGTCGATTATTCCTCCAACTGTGTCGGTTCCTGCATCTTCATTTGTTGGAACTACGTACACGACCACGTACGACACGACCTCGACTGATGGCAGCATTGCGACCGACAGCGCTGTGGTGATTGTCACTACTGACGAGGCTGGTTCCGTGACGACAACTTCATCGATCATTCCTCCAACTGTGTCGGTTCCTGCATCTTCTTTTGTTGGAACTACGTACACGACCACGTACGACACGACCTCGACTGACGGCAGCATTGCGACCGACAGCGCCGTGGTGATTGTCACTACTGACGAGGCTGGCTCCGTGACGACAACTTCATCGATCATTCCTCCAACTGTGTCGGTTCCTGCATCTTCTTTTGTTGGATCGACGTACACGACCACGTACGACACGACCTCGACTGACGGCAGCATTGCGACCGACAGCGCTGTGGTGATTGTCACGACTGACGAGGCTGGTTCCGTGACGACAACTTCATCAATCATTCCTCCAACTGTGTCGGTTCCTGCATCTTCTTTTGTTGGAACTACGTACACGACCACGTACGACACGACCTCGACTGATGGCAGCATTGCGACCGACAGCGCTGTGGTGATTGTCACTACTGACGAGGCTGGCTCCGTGACGACGACCTCGTCGATCATTCCTCCAACTGTGTCGGTTCCTGCATCTTCATTTGTTGGAACTACGTACACGACCACGTACGACACGACCTCGACTGATGGCAGCATTGCGACCGACAGCGCTGTGGTGATTGTCACGACTGACGAGGCTGGTTCTGTGACGACGACCTCGTCGATCATTCCTCCAACTGTGTCGGTTCCTGCATCTTCTTTTGTTGGAACTACGTACACGACCACGTACGACACAACCTCGACTGATGGCAGTATTGCGACCGACAGCGCTGTGGTGATTGTCACTACTGACTCATTGGGAGCTGTGACGACGACCTCGTCGATTATTCCTCCAACTGTGTCGGTTCCTGCATCTTCTTTTGTTGGAACTACGTACACGACCACGTACGACACGACCTCGACTGACGGCAGCATTGCGACCGACAGCGCCGTGGTGATTGTCACGACTGACGAGGCTGGCTCCGTGACGACAACTTCATCGATCATTCCTCCAACTGTGTCGGTTCCTGCATCTTCTTTTGTTGGAACGACGTACACGACCACGTACGACACGACCTCGACTGACGGCAGCATTGCGACCGACAGCGCTGTGGTGATTGTCACTACTGACTCATTGGGAGCTGTGACGACGACCTCGTCGAT
Organism: Metschnikowia zobellii; assembly: GCA_939531405.1. NCBI lineage: Eukaryota > Fungi > Ascomycota > Pichiomycetes > Serinales > Metschnikowiaceae > Metschnikowia > Metschnikowia zobellii. The sequence goes on along the minus strand of OW618031.1, from coordinate 22,284 downwards.
CATTCCTCCAACTGTGTCGGTTCCTGCATCTTCTTTTGTTGGAACTACGTACACGACCACGTACGACACGACCTCGACTGATGGCAGCATTGCGACCGACAGCGCCGTGGTGATTGTCACTACTGACGAGGCTGGCTCCGTGACGACAACTTCATCGATCATTCCTCCAACTGTGTCGGTTCCTGCATCTTCTTTTGTTGGAACGACGTACACGACCACGTACGACACGACCTCGACTGATGGCAGCATTGCGACCGACAGTGCTGTGGTCATTGTCACTACTGACGAGTCTGGTTCTGTGACGACGACTTCGTCGATTATTCCTCCAACTGTGTCGGTTCCTGCATCTTCTTTTGTTGGAACTACGTACACGACCACGTACGACACGACCTCGACTGACGGCAGCATTGCGACCGACAGCGCTGTGGTGATTGTCACTACTGACTCATTGGGAGCTGTGACGACGACCTCGTCGATTATTCCTCCAACTGTGTCGGTTCCTGCATCTTCATTTGTTGGAACTACGTACACGACCACGTACGACACGACCTCGACTGATGGCAGCATTGCGACCGACAGCGCTGTGGTGATTGTCACTACTGACGAGGCTGGTTCCGTGACGACAACTTCATCGATCATTCCTCCAACTGTGTCGGTTCCTGCATCTTCTTTTGTTGGAACTACGTACACGACCACGTACGACACGACCTCGACTGACGGCAGCATTGCGACCGACAGCGCCGTGGTGATTGTCACTACTGACGAGGCTGGCTCCGTGACGACAACTTCATCGATCATTCCTCCAACTGTGTCGGTTCCTGCATCTTCTTTTGTTGGATCGACGTACACGACCACGTACGACACGACCTCGACTGACGGCAGCATTGCGACCGACAGCGCTGTGGTGATTGTCACGACTGACGAGGCTGGTTCCGTGACGACAACTTCATCAATCATTCCTCCAACTGTGTCGGTTCCTGCATCTTCTTTTGTTGGAACTACGTACACGACCACGTACGACACGACCTCGACTGATGGCAGCATTGCGACCGACAGCGCTGTGGTGATTGTCACTACTGACGAGGCTGGCTCCGTGACGACGACCTCGTCGATCATTCCTCCAACTGTGTCGGTTCCTGCATCTTCATTTGTTGGAACTACGTACACGACCACGTACGACACGACCTCGACTGATGGCAGCATTGCGACCGACAGCGCCGTGGTGATTGTCACTACTGACGAGGCTGGCTCCGTGACGACAACTTCATCGATCATTCCTCCAACTGTGTCGGTTCCTGCATCTTCATTTGTTGGAACGACGTACACGACCACGTACGACACGACCTCGACTGACGGCAGCATTGCGACCGACAGCGCTGTGGTGATTGTCACTACTGACTCATTGGGAGCTGTGACGACGACCTCGTCGATCATTCCTCCAACTGTGTCGGTTCCTGCATCTTCATTTGTTGGAACTACGTACACGACCACGTACGACACGACCTCGACTGACGGCAGCATTGCGACCGACAGCGCTGTGGTGATTGTCACTACTGACTCATTGGGAGCTGTGACGACGACCTCGTCGATTATTCCTCCAACTGTGTCGGTTCCTGCATCTTCATTTGTTGGAACTACGTACACGACCACGTACGACACGACCTCGACTGATGGCAGCATTGCGACCGACAGCGCTGTGGTGATTGTCACTACTGACGAGGCTGGTCCCGTGACGACAACTTCATCGATCATTCCTCCAACTGTGTCGGTTCCTGCATCTTCCTTTGTTGGAACTACGTACACGACCACGTACGACACGACCTCGACTGACGGCAGCATTGCGACCGACAGTGCTGTGGTGATTGTCACTACTGACTCATTGGGAGCTGTGACGACGACCTCGTCGATCATTCCTCCAACTGTGTCGGTTCCTGCATCTTCATTTGTTGGAACTACGTACACGACCACGTACGACACGACCTCGACTGACGGCAGCATTGCGACCGACAGCGCTGTGGTGATTGTCACTACTGACGAGGCTGGTTCTGTGACGACGACTTCGTCGATTATTCCTCCAACTGTGTCGGTTCCTGCATCTGCATTTGTTGGAACTACGTACACGACCACGTACGACACGACCTCGACTGACGGCAGCATTGCGACCGATAGCGCCGTGGTGATTGTCACGACTGACGAGGCTGGCTCCGTGACGACAACTTCATCGATCATTCCTCCAACTGTGTCGGTTCCTGCATCTTCCTTTGTTGGAACGACGTACACGACCACGTACGACACGACCTCGACTGACGGCAGCATTGCGACCGACAGCGCTGTGGTGATTGTCACTACTGACTCATTGGGAGCTGTGACGACGACCTCGTCGATCATTCCTCCAACTGTGTCGGTTCCTGCATCTTCTTTTGTTGGAACTACGTACACGACCACGTACGACACGACCTCGACTGATGGCAGCATTGCGACCGACAGCGCCGTGGTGATTGTCACTACTGACGAGGCTGGCTCCGTGACGACAACTTCATCGATCATTCCTCCAACTGTGTCGGTTCCTGCATCTTCTTTTGTTGGAACGACGTACACGACCACGTACGACACGACCTCGACTGATGGCAGTATTGCGACCGACAGCGCTGTGGTGATTGTCACTACTGACTCATTGGGAGCTGTGACGACGACCTCGTCGATTATTCCTCCAACTGTGTCGGTTCCTGCATCTTCATTTGTTGGAACTACGTACACGACCACGTACGACACGACCTCGACTGATGGCAGCATTGCGACCGACAGCGCCGTGGTGATTGTGACGACTGACTCAGCGGGAGCTGTGACGACGACCTCGACTGATGGCAGCATTGCGACCGACAGCGCTGTGGTGATTGTCACTACTGACGAGGCTGGTTCTGTGACGACGACTTCATCGATCATTCCTCCAACTGTGTCGGTTCTTGCATCTTCCTTTGTTGGAACTACGTACACGACCACGTACGACACGACCTCGACTGATGGCAGCATTGCGACCGACAGTGCTGTGGTGATTGTCACGACTGACGAGGCTGGTTCTGTGACGACGACCTCGTCGATCATTCCTCCAACTGTGTCAGTTCCTGCATCTTCTTTTGTTGGAACTACGTACACGACCACGTACGACACGACCTCGACTGATGGCAGCATTGCGACCGACAGCGCTGTGGTGATTGTCACTACTGACGAGGCTGGTTCTGTGACGACAACTTCATCGATCATTCCTCCAACTGTGTCGGTTCTTGCATCTTCCTTTGTTGGAACTACGTACACGACCACGTACGACACGACCTCGACTGATGGCAGCATTGCGACCGACAGTGCTGTGGTCATTGTCACTACTGACGAGGCTGGTTCCGTGACGACAACTTCATCGATCATTCCTCCAACTGTGTCGGTTCCTGCATCTTCCTTTGTTGGAACTACGTACACGACCACGTACGACACGACCTCGACTGATGGCAGCATTGCGACCGACAGCGCTGTGGTGATTGTCACGACTGACGAGGCTGGTTCCGTGACGACAACTTCATCGATCATTCCTCCAACTGTGTCGGTTCCTGCATCTTCATTTGTTGGAACTACGTACACGACCACGTACGACACGACCTCGACTGACGGCAGCATTGCGACCGACAGCGCTGTGGTGATTGCCACTACTGACGAGGCTGGTTCTGTGACGACGACTTCATCGATCATTCCTCCAACTGTGTCGGTTCTTGCATCTTCCTTTGTTGGAACTACGTACACCACGACCTTTGAGTCTACTCTTTCTGATGGCTCTGTTGAGACCGACGGCGGTGTCGTGATTGTGACCACTGATGCTGCTGGATCTGCCACGACCACGACATCTGTGATCACGCCATCTGTGTCTGTGCCTGCATCGTCTTCTGTGATGGGAACTACCTACACCACGACCTTTGAGTCTACTCTCTCTGATGGCTCTGTTGAGACCGACAGTGGTGTCGTGATTGTGACCACTGATGTTGCTGGGTCATTGACCACTTTGACGTCATCGGTCAAGCCCACTGTTTCCGTGTCCGATTCGATGGGTCCACAGTATACGTCCACATACACGGTGACGAAGACAGACGGCTCCGTGGAGACTATTTGTGATGTTGTGATTGTGACCACTGATGCTGCTGGGTCATTGACCACTTTGACGTCATCGGTCAAGCCCACTGTTTCCGTGTGCGACTCGATGGGTCCACAGTATACGTCCACATACACGGTGACGAAGACAGACGGCTCCGTGGAGACTATTTGTGATGTTGTGATTGTGACCACTGATGCTGCTGGGTCATTGACCACTATGTCATCCGTTGTCCAAACCTCCATTGTTAAATCGGATGCTAGTACGGAATCTGTGGCACCAGTGTATACAACATTGACATTCACCACGCTTTCGACTGCTTCCGTCGGCAAGTCTGCAGGCAGCGCTACTACAGTGATTGCGACTCTGACTTCCTGTGTCAACTGTAGCGCAGGTATCTCAACATCAGCGTCCAGCGCTGAATCTTACGGTACGAGCAATACTGGATCTGGAACACTGACGTTGTCTCCAACTACGACTGCGTCAATCTTTGAAGGTGGCGCAGCCACCAACTCTATGATTCTGAGTGTGATCCTTGTTCCTTTATTGGCTTTCTTCTTCTAGTTATACCCTTTCTAAGTGTTTGAGGGTTTCTTCCCTTATGCATGCTTTTTTCGAGACTGCTACCCAGATTGATGATTTCCAAAACGCGAATCTTATTCTTATGGGACAGTGAGTGCACATGCATTTTTCGCCAGCTCCAGTGCTGAACTTTCGAATAAACATTGTTTATACTGTTCATACCCTTTAATTTTTATGATAATTTGAAACGTCTTTCCTACCCTTTGGTTTTTGTGGTAATTTTAAACCTCTTTCCCAGAAATTTTGCATTCTAACTGGCTGATATTTGCCTTTCATCATGAGCTTCGAGCAAACACATTGTATTAAAGCGTTTTTTTGGTTCTATGTTTGTCGTTTTCAAACATTGTATTTTTTTCTGTTGTAAAATTCGTTTTTGTTTGAACATGGTGGTTAGTTCTTTAGTAATATTTTGTTAGCCAGATTGGCGTTTGTTTGTTTGCTTAGGTTTACTGGAAACATTTGTTAAAACAAAAAGCTTATTTTTCATTCCCGAGACCCACAACTTAGAAAAAGTCTGCTCTGAAAATGATATGAAACAATTTGTGGAAGTATTTAACGTACCATTTATTTTGAGATGAGAGTTTCTTCGTCAATAATAGACAAAATCGAATGCGGATGTTTAGGAAACCGCGTTTTGTCTTAACGGCGTATGCATCTGCTTTATGAACCCGCTGATTGAACCTCCGAATCGCGTATTGGCCCGTGATTTTTCTTAATTTAAATTTTAGTTTTCTAGTATTTGGTTTACATACAAAGTAATTATCCCCATTGGAACTTCACCATATTGCAGCACTGTTTGAAACACTACGCCTTTTCCGGAGCAATAATATTACCGTTGACAGGTGAGTGTGAAGCGCAAAAAGATGGGTGATGTAGTGATTGCGGCTAGGTATATTTGTGCTTGATTTCAACAAAGGGATTATTTGTTAGAAACGTTGTCAGAAAGTATTGCGTGATTTCGACCCGCTCATTTATAATTTCCAGTTGATGCTATCGAAGTGCAATGTTATTTGGACTTGTTTGAGAATATTCACTGTCACTAAGTGTGATTCTAAGGATACTAAAAATACATAGCGGATGAGCATAACTATGTTAGTACATTAGGTGTATGCATACACCGAATTGTAAGCAAGAAACGGCAGCATGTATTTGATTCGTAGTAAGTTGCTAGGGGAAGCTCAAAGGAGATTTTTCTGAGACTGTTGTAATCTGGGAGATTTTGAGCATTTTGTTAGGGCAAGGCCGAAATATATTGTACATTTCGAATGTGGCCTTTGCGGAGGCTATATTGCGCTTGGTGAATAAGAATATGTTTGTACGGATCAGATTTTATTTTGTGTTTCATGCCTAAACACATTCAATGAAGCCAATTGGATTCATACTCGCGCACTGGAAAGTACGTGGCACTAGCATTGTTTTTCTGACTTAAGGCCATATGAAAAAGTTGTAGGTTGGTTTTCGAAATACCATTGATTGAAAAGCAAATTTGGGGAGCTAAAAGAATGAAACTATGATTACCATTTTCCAAAGGGTCTTTTGGCGACAAAGAATATTGCGTTTTTTGAAGGAGTCCAAGGTAGTACATAAGTGGTTGCCAAGATTTGTGTGATGAAAGCCACTACGACGTAAGCTTCTATGATAGAAGACCCGATTTTGGCTTTGTAAGATTTTAAGACGTACCTTCCGAGGGAATAAAACTCAGTCTGGTGTGGCGACTGAGTTTGAAAATGACTTTATTATATGCGCGGAACCTTGCGATCGTGATAAAAAAAACTCATGCACCGCTTTTTTTAAGCAATTGCAGTTTGAACATCATCTGAGAAAAATACAGGATATCAGCTTTTTGATTTTTGACCTATACCGAGAATATTGAATTTATCGTTGGTGATATTTTATGGTATGCAATTAATCTTCTCACTTTTTGCAATAAGTTTTTGAAAATATGCGCGAATTACAATCTGAAACTAAAACCGGAACACTGTATGTCGGAGGGATCCATTGTATAAAAGTGAGAAGTACTTGTTTATGGACTCAAGGCTGATAACTGGGAATATGAATAGCTGGCCTGTAAGTAAACATTTGAATCAGCACAATATAATTAGTCCTTGTTTGTTTGCGGGTGAAATAATAGTGGATTGTATATAAAGATGAACAAGGGACCTATTCAGGATACTTCAGAAAGATGATGCTCAAGCCGAGGGGAATTTATTAGAAGTACTAAAGGAAAGGATATGAGTTACTACAGGAAGACGCAACAGAGGCCAAAGAAAGTTTTACTCGATTTTTACTTGATTTTTTTTTTAAAATCGGAAAAGACGGAGTTCATCTTATCTGACAAGTAGAAGGGGCTGTCAGCTGTCGGTTCAGATTCACGTACATAGTGATGAGCTGAGTTCCAAGCGCACATTAACATTCATTGTTGAATAAACAAAAGACTGTGTTTTACAAAGAAACATTTGGCCGAGAAAAATAAAGAGGAAGATATCGGTGCGATCATTGTGAATTGTTTTGAATATAAATATGGGCTTGGAAGCACTTGTATGTTCGTGACATGTACGTCAGAGCGAAAAGTCTTTAAAGAAGGAGAATCGATCATCAAATCATAAAGACTTAATCAAAAAATGGGCAAAAGTGGAAACGGCGGAAATAGTGCGAGATTGCCAAGCACAACAGGTAATCCGTCTGGTGGGGGAAGAGACAATGGTCCACGCAAGTAAGGCCCAGAAACTCGAGCTTTTTTTCAAACTTTCAAAAATTATATAATCGGCTGTGAATTTTACATGACCTCAAAATTGTTTTATTTTTTTACAAATTTCTATGCATGAGCCGTAGGCGAGATGTGCGTAGCTTATCCCAAACCCAAAACTTCCATGCCTTAAAATTCTCAGTCATATGGTGTGATTGTAAGCTGGAAAGTAACAATAAAGCATTGCTTTCTTTTTTTCGAGTGTCTCCAATGTGTTGAAATGTCTGCTCAAATATTCTGAGGCAAATTGGTCAGGATTCAAAAAGAAATATAAAAAAGAGTGACCAGGTCTAGTTTATGTGTATGAATGGCTCTTTCAATTTCATCGACAGAGGTACCGACCTGACAATAGAGGCTCTGACACTCACAGACAAACCTCTAATTTCACGTAGAATTGGTCATCTAGGTGTGCTATATTAGAGAGTAAAAGCTTACAAGATTGATACTTAATGAATACCCACCAAAAGCGCTCATGATCGATGTTCGTTATCTTGGGGCGAGGGCCGTTCGCCTTCTTGCTTCATGCAAATTCCCTGCATAATGAACATTTGAGGACCACCGAAGTCTTGAAGACTGAGATCGTATTCGAGTGCTTAATCGTCGTGATGTCGTCATTTTAATTGTTATTCATGGAAGCCCAGCACAAGCTTTCATTTTCTTATCAGACTCAAAATCTTCCAAAAGAGTTTTATAGGGGCCGGAAATATGTAAATATCTCAATTCTATATCTTGCGATATTAAGGGGTTTTCATAGTCATGATTTTGAGCAGTGGTATGAAAAAACAAAAAAGTGGGCTCATCGCCCACCACACTATTAAAAACCTAAGTAAAGTTTGCGCATGTTGCATAGCCCCCCCATTATGTTCGAATGATAGTTTTGCACAGGACATAGGGCCGTTAATTGCAGATCGGTAGTTCGCTGCATATTCTAGAGTCGCCGCCTATGCGGAATCTGAGCGCCTCGTCCCCTCACGTTTTTTTAAAAAATTCAAAGCCAAGGCTCATGCTATTGAAGAGAACAATAGATTGGGCTTGTTCGAAAATGGGCAGAAGGAAACTCAGAATAGTCCAGTAAATTCTATTGGATCAGGGCTGATGCTGGGCTGTGTTCTATGGGAAAGGCACTAGTGCCTATGATCATATCTTGTTTCTCGGCATGTTCGATAAGTCATCCGTACTGCATGCCATGAGCAAATTACACCAAAGAGCCCAGCAAGAATCTCAAAGCATTTCACGCCTGGGATCGTTGAGCAAATGTTTACGTGTCGAGCTTTGGGGCAAACCACTTAAGTCACTCTCGATCAAGAGTATGAAGAAGCAATCTAGAAATTTGTGGGCTGCTTATAAACCATCGCGTGTTCTAGTTTAGAGAGTGCTAGGACGTGGAGTTCGTAGACGCATCCCTACTAAACATAGTGTCCTCTACTTGCCCATGGGTAGCACACTATTCTTCATGGTGCATCTGCCCGTCCAAGGACCATACAGTACACATATTTATACCAGCAGATCAGGGGGGGGGGATTCACAGATTATAAATGTGAATTTGGCTGCAGAAAGTTTCGCCTCTTGTTTATTTGGCAAACTTCCATAGCTGTTGTTACTAATGATATACACATGGTTAGCATTCGCAAGCATTTTATATAGAGCTTTTGCTGCTATCAACGGATGCGATCCGACGAGCATTCTCGAGACGGGCTTCAAGGTGGACTTCTACAATTACCCTCTATTGGACCCTGCTTTTCAAACTGACCCTGACTTCTACACTTCTGGATACAAGCAGTTTGGGTACTTAGATAGTGTTCTGGAAGTCACCGAGCTCAATTTCGAAGTCTCTGGTCCTGGACTGGAGATCTTCTATGGCACAATATATGGTTATAATCTTACAGTGTCAAACTTTGCTATGGCAGCCGGCGGATACTTCTTGGCTGATCAGACTGGAGACTATATTTTTACCATGATGTCAGATGATGGAGGAATCTTTCTGATGGGCGCTGGCAATACTTGCTGCGGAAATGCTCTTGATGATGTCTCAGGTGATTCTTTCAAGGCCGAATGGCCTAGCTCGGCAACCGCCACATTTTCCTTGAAGAAAGGGGTCTATTATCCCATCAAAATTGTTTCGGTTAATTGGAACGGCCCTGGAGCTCTCAATATTCAATACAAGGGCCCAGATGACGTTCTAGTTAGCGAAATTGGAGACAAAGTCTACCAGATACAGCCACTATGCTACATCGCCACTAGCACTTGGAGTGAGCCTCCAGATTTGACCGCCACAACTTACTGGACTGAGACCTATACGAGTACTACGACCGTGACACCAACTGATGGTGGTCAGCCAACAGTCATTGTGCAGTTGCCTCCGAAGACTGTTACGAGCTACTGGACCGAGACTTATACGAGCACGACGACCGTGACGCCAAGTGACGGTGGTCAGCCAACAGTCATTGTGCAGTTGCCTCCGAAGACTGTGACGAACTACTGGACTGAGACCTATACGAGTACTACAACCGTGACGCCAACTGATGGTGGCCAGCCAACAGTCATTGTGCAGTTGCCTCCGAAGACTGTGACGAACTACTGGACCGAGACTTATACGAGCACGACGACCGTGACGCCAAGTGACGGTGGTCAGCCAACAGTCATTGTGCAGTTGCCTCCGAAGACTGTGACGAACTACTGGACTGAGACCTATACGAGTACTACAACCGTGACGCCAACTGATGGTGGTCAGCCAACAGTCATTGTGCAGTTGCCTCCGAAGACTGTTACGAACTACTGGACCGAGACCTATACGAGTACTACAACCGTGACGCCAACTGATGGTGGTCAGCCAACAGTCATTGTGCAGTTGCCTCCGAAGACTGTGACGAACTACTGGACCGAGACCTATACGAGTACTACAACCGTGACGCCAACTGATGGTGGTCAGCCAACAGTCATTGTGCAGTTGCCTCCGAAGACTGTTACGAACTACTGGACCGAGACTTATACGAGCACGACGACCGTGACGCCAAGTGACGGTGGTCAGCCAACAGTCATTGTGCAGTTGCCTCCGAAGACTGTGACGAACTACTGGACTGAGACCTATACGAGTACTACAACCGTGACGCCAACTGATGGTGGTCAGCCAACAGTCATTGTGCAGTTGCCTCCGATAACTGTGACGAGCTACTGGACCGAGACTTATACGAGTACTACAACCGTGACGCCAACTGATGGTGGTCAGCCAACCGTTATTGTTCTCACCCCAAATCAGATCACGACAACTTACTGGACTGAGACTTATACGAGCACCACGACCGTGACGCCAAGTGACGGTGGTCAGCCAACAGTCATTGTGCAGTTGCCTCCGAAGACTGTGACGAACTACTGGACCGAGACCTATACGAGTACTACAACCGTGACGCCAACTGATGGTGGTCAGCCAACCGTTATTGTTCTCACCCCAAATCAGATCACGACAACTTACTGGACTGAGACTTATACGAGCACCACGACCGTGACGCCAAGTGACGGTGGTCAGCCAACAGTCATTGTGCAGTTGCCTCCGAAGACTGTGACGAACTACTGGACCGAGACCTATACGAGTACTACAACCGTGACGCCAACTGATGGTGGCCAGCCAACAGTCATTGTGCAGTTGCCTCCGAAGACTGTGACGAACTACTGGACCGAGACCTATACGAGTACTACAACCGTGACGCCAACTGATGGTGGTCAGCCAACCGTTATTGTTCTCACCCCAAATCAGATCACGACAACTTACTGGACTGAGACTTATACGAGCACCACGACCGTGACGCCAAGTGACGGTGGTCAGCCAACAGTCATTGTGCAGTTGCCTCCGAAGACTGTGACGAACTACTGGACCGAGACCTATACGAGTACTACAACCGTGACGCCAACTGATGGTGGCCAGCCAACAGTCATTGTGCAGTTGCCTCCGAAGACTGTGACGAACTACTGGACTGAGACCTATACGAGTACTACAACCGTGACGCCAACTGATGGTGGTCAGCCAACCGTTATTGTGCAGTTGCCTCCGAAGACTGTTACGAACTACTGGACCGAGACTTACACGAGCACTACGACCGTGACGCCAAGTGACGGTGGTCAGCCAACAGTCATTGTGCAGTTGCCTCCGAAGACTGTGACGAACTACTGGACCGAGACCTATACGAGTACTACAACCGTGACGCCAACTGATGGTGGCCAGCCAACAGTCATTGTGCAGTTGCCTCCGAAGACTGTGACGAACTACTGGACCGAGACTTATACGAGCACGACGACCGTGACGCCAAGTGACGGTGGTCAGCCAACAGTCATTGTGCAGTTGCCTCCGAAGACTGTGACGAACTACTGGACCGAGACTTATACGAGCACGACGACCGTGACGCCAAGTGACGGTGGTCAGCCAACAGTCATTGTGCAGTTGCCTCCGAAGACTGTGACGAACTACTGGACCGAGACTTATACGAGCACGACGACCGTGACGCCAAGTGACGGTGGTCAGCCAACAGTCATTGTGCAGTTGCCTCCGAAGACTGTGACGAACTACTGGACCGAGACCTATACGAGTACTACAACCGTGACGCCAACTGATGGTGGCCAGCCAACAGTCATTGTGCAGTTGCCTCCGGAGACTGTGACGAACTACTGGACTGAGACCTATACGAGCACCACGACCGTGACACCAACTGATGGTGGTCAGCCAACGGTCATTGTGCAATTGCCGGTGCTCCATACTGGCTCTTCTGTAATTTCCACGACTTTCATGCCAGTTAGGTCCACTGAGACGGAGCATTCGAGTCAGACGTCTCCGTTGAGTTGTTCGTTTGGGTCGGATAGTGAGATCTCTCATTTTTCGCAGTTCCGGAATCTGTCGTTGTCTTGCACCCTTGGTGGAAGCACCAATTCGTTTGAGGCGGTTTCATCGTTGAGCGTGATCAACAGTTTAAGCGAGGGGCCACCGTTGTCAAGAACCTCTCATTTTTCCAAAGCAAGTCCTGAATGTACCACCATAACGTCAAGCACGCCGGATTTGCTGACTACGGAAGTTTCTAAAACGTTTCCTGTCGAAACAAAGACCGTCACTTGCAGTGTATGCCAATCAGTGTCAACGAATATCCTGAGGACTGCAGGAATGTCATCCTTGAGTTTTGATGATTCTTTGAGCTACATCACAATAACTTTCACCACTACCATTGCACCAAGCAAAAAGGACGAAATCCAGGTCGTAACAACGTTTACCGTGACTCTGACTCTCTGCCCAAATGGCAACGAGTCCAATGGAGACATGTCTACAGCGGTAGATGATTCTGATATGAATATAAGCACATATACCAATGCGGACTGTACTTCCCATACAGAAGATTCAATTGCGGCTTCATCCCGTGAGGCTTGGGTGGTTGAATCTGAAGTTGATGATGAGTTCATGCTGATGGACTCAACACCTATTTCGTCTGTTGTGGGCCCAACATCCGGATCTGTGTTTGATACGGAATCGAATCTGTTCACTTCGGCCATAAGTGGTTCTGTGCCGGAATCTGGTTCTGGCGAAATTTTTGAAGGTGGTTCGCAAAATGTTGCAGCCATTCTGGTCTTATGCTTCGTGCCATTGTTGGCGATTGTACTTTAGAGTGCCCTCTACCTGGTATTCTGATGCTGTTCCACCAGCTATGCCAATGCTATTGTGTACACGAGCGTTAATGATTATGAGCAAATACATTGTACTTTATATATGAATGTGAGTTTGAACGCTACTTTTGTTGTTACTTTCATCGGGTAGTCCTGGTTTCTTGTAGACTGAACGCACGAACCAAAGCCGGTGTTGAAGTCCAGTCAACAGGGCGGGCATCGAACTGCATACAGGTTCAATAGCAGTGATCATGCCATAGGCAGTTCTTCCGTGAGTAGAGGCTTAGATTGTTACGATACAAAAGGGGTTGAATGTACGGCAGAGTAGATGCTTGGTCGTTGGGGGAGTATGATGGGTGACAGGGCGGGACTGCATATGAGGGATTTCCCACAGGAGCATAGAAATCGTCGACTTGACCAGGTTTTAGAAAGGAGCCTGTTTATTAGAAGTGACGTGTATTGGCGAGTGTTGAAAGAATGTATGAGTCATGAAGGCGCAAAATATTATTGGAGAAAAGCAGGAGAAAATAAACCTTTCATTTTTTATCTCAACTATGGGGATGGCTTCGCATAAGCGGGACACGGTATCTGGAATGGGTAAAACCAGTGTGCAAGCCTGAATAAACTGACGATTTTTCATAACAATGGCGGCCCGAATTGATGCAAGAGAGAAACTGGATATTAGCCTTTTGATTTTTAATATATCGAGGTTATGGATTTATCATTGCTTGTTTTTTAATGGCGCGCATTTCTTATCATTTTTGGTCAATCTGTGAAAATTCACGAAATTCACATTTTTGCTTCAAATTAGAAATTATTATTCAAACAAGTCCAATGATGATATACATTGAGTAATAAGCTAAGGCAAAGAGTGCAGCCAGCCTAAAAAGCACCGCTTCAAAATAAGTTGTCGTTTTTGCGCCCATGGTAGGCTGTTCTGAGACTCAGCAAGACCATATAGTCATGTGACCACCTGCACGATCTGCGCTCATACAGAATCTTCATTGTTTCAAGAAAGCTACTGCTTTGATTGTGCAATATAACGACCTGGACTTGATCACGCAGAACAGGTGTTGATGTTTAGTAGAACCAATAAATACCGCTGATATAGAAAGACTGGAAGCAGGAAGATTGGTTGAATCCTGTCAAAGGCATTTACATATTTGACCTAAGCACTAACATTCATCAAAGGCCCTAGATATGTAAATGACTTGCGGTCCAAGCATGAGGAAGGATTTGCACGTTTGATGATCTGAAGGGAATGGAAGTACACGTGACTTAATCATCTGAGATTCTGCTCAATGGACTGTGTGGATGAAAAATAGTAGGTACTATTAGAGAATTGAAAAAGGATAGGTTGGGAGAAAATGATAACCTCGAAGAGATGTGATAATTGGGCTGAACAAGGATGGTTTAAGCAAGCTTTCACGTCACATGCTATCCTTTCTAGCAGCTTGATTATTTGAAATCTCAGGCACGTTTGCGTTTGATCCGCTACAGTAGCGGTGAAATACTGTGTTTGACGGAAATCCTACTTCAGTGCAAAGTACGTTGCAGGCTTGTGAATTTATAAACTGCAGGTAGCTAACACTACAAACCTACATTACATTGAAGACTTGTTTGTGGACTTTTGTCCTGGATATTATGGCCAAGGCCTAACTCGTCTAGCTTGCCTGAAACGCGCATTGAAAGTATAGGCCTGTGTGGAGCCGTGGCCAATGTTGTAGACAGTCGTGGAATGCTTATAGGGCCTAGCCGAGAATTGAAGCTAGGGATGGACAGAATATGAGCTAGTGGATTTGAAAGAGGACCCGTGATCCAAGAAGTCCGATGCCCTCAAGGTGTTTCATACATTGGAGTCGTTTGTCTTGGAGGTGGAAGAGTCCTGCAAAAGAGTTGTCATTATACATAGGATGGGATAGTAAGTAGATCTCAGAAAGAAAAGGATACTCCGTCACAGCCGGAAGAAGATGATAAAAAAGTGTTTCATGTCTTTTATAGCTGAAGACCGGGAGAGTGGTATGTATACCGAGGACGTGTCTCAGCCAGCATACTAGTACATTCCCATCTCTGGCCTGCACGTGGCCTGCGTATATGTTGACTTAGCATGGAAGCACCTTACTTCGTCACGCGAGGCTAGATTTCCCGGAGCAGGGTGTTTTTATTCTTCTGTACAGCGCATATTTTAGGGAACTACAAACGCTAAGCATGGGCACGGCCGAGTACAAAATTTTGAGCTGAAAACTGGATCGACACTTGTCATGGGCGAGAGTTGATCAGGGTAGAACCACGGTGTTTTGAGAAGCGTGGTTCCATACGTTTCCCCCGTGCTTCCATTATGGGCGTGTCTTGGCGCGGTCCAATGCAGAGAGCTATACTGAACGGCCAATTTCACTTGCATTCGCATGTCTTACACGTCATGTACACTGCGAGTAGTGAATTAACTGCGAAGTGAGCCATATTAGTCTTATCTCTTGCGTGCTTAACCGAGACCCGTGTGACCTCAACAAGAAGAGAATCCACAAAGGTTATGCACGGGGACATGAGGGTTTGTCGTATGTGCGAACCAAACTTCCGCTTTCAAACTATAAATAAAAATTCACCTCTCTAACGTGTTTAATCTCTGTCGACCAGAGTCTAGAAAAAAAACCCAAGTTTTGGTTTTGAGATCCACAAACACTGCTTATCTTCACTTTGAGAAAAGCAGCACTTTTCCAAACAAATGCCTGAAGACCCGGCTATTTCAAAGATTACCGGCACGGCTCTGTCGGGGACATCCAAACACTTCAATACCGACCATATCCTTCTCAATGCCCTGGGAGAAAGAGCGGGTGAGGCTGGAAACATTTTGTCGCAGTACTCGGAGAAGCAGGCGATGGTGATGGGCCGCAACTATGCGTTGAAGCACAACTTGGATGCAGACCTTTTTGGCAAGGCTGCTGCTGTTGCTAGAAGCCCCTGCGACTTCAAGTCCATGGTGTTCTTGTCTGAGGAAGAGAAGGTTGCACTCAACGCTGAAATCATGCACAAGTGGCGCCTTCCCAAGAAGTTGATTGAGGTCATTGCCTTGGGATCCATGGCGGCTGCTGTGCAAGGCATGGACGAGTCTGTTGTGAATGGCGCCACGTTGTTCTACCCCACCGCGTTGGGGATCACCGATATCAAGAACTTTGACTTGATTGAGGGGTTGATCAACGGGGCGCCTTACCTTTGCAGTGCCATTGCCTGCTGGACGTCAGACTACTGGAATAAGAAAATGGGCCGCAAGTGGGTTATTTTCTGGACGTGTGCGATTTCGGCCATCACATGTATGTGGCAAGGGTTGGTCAGCTTGGACTGGATCCACTTATTTATTGCGCGGTTCTGCTTGGGTCTCGGAATTGGGGTCAAGTCCGCTACTGTTCCCGCATACGCTGCCGAAGCAACGCCTGCTAAGATCCGAGGGTCGTTGGTGATGCTTTGGCAGTTTTTCACCGCGGTCGGCATTATGTTTGGATATGTTGCGTCATTGGCATTCTACTACATTGGCGACAACGGCATTGATGGTGGGTTGAACTGGAGATTGATGTTGGGGTCTGCGGGCATTCCTGCAATCATTGTGTTGGTGCAGGTTCCTTTTGTTCCAGAATCGCCGCGTTGGCTCATGGGCAAGGAGAGACACACTGAAGCGTACGAGTCGCTTAGGCAATTAAGATTCAGCGAGATCGAAGCAGCTCGTGACTGCTTCTACCAGTACATTTTGTTGAAGGAGGAGGCTGGGTATGGACAGAAAACATATTTGTGCCGAGTCAAAGAGATGTTCACGATCCGAAGAAACCGAAACGGTGCGTTGGGAGCGTGGGTTGTAATGTTCATGCAGCAGTTCTGTGGCATCAACGTCATTGCTTACTACTCGTCTTCCATATTCGTTGAGTCCAATCTTTCTGAGATCAAGGCTATGTTGGCTTCTTGGGGGTTTGGCATGCTCAACTTCTTGTTTGGGATACCAGCATTCTACACAATTGACAGCTTCGGGCGTCGCAACTTGTTGCTTAGCACATTTCCATTCATGGCGGTATTTTTGCTCATGGCGGGGTTCGGATTCTGGATTCCATTTGAGACGCACCCGGACGCGAGGTTGGCGGTGATTACTACCGGGATCTACTTGTTCACGTGCGTATACTCTTGTGGTGAAGGACCAGTTCCATTTTCGTATTCAGCGGAAGCCTTCCCGTTGTACATTCGCGACATTGGTATGGGATTTGCCACTTCCACCACATGGTTTTTCAACTTCATTTTGGCGTTTTCGTGGCCAAGAATGAAGAACGCGTTTAAGCCGCAAGGTGCATTTGGATTCTACGCTGCTTGGAACATTGTTGGTTTCTTTTTGGTTTTGTGGTTCATGCCAGAGACCAAGGGTTTGACTTTGGAAGAATTGGATGAGGTCTTTAATGTGTCTTTGAGGAAGCACGCTCGCTACCGTACCGGGGAGCTTATATACAACATCCGCAAGTATGTCCTTAGGCAAAGCCCGAGCCCATTGCCTCCACTCTACCATCACCAAAGAATGGCTGTGACTAGCGCAGAGTGGAATGAGAAGACTGAGGTTTCTTACGAGGAGAAGATTAAGGATGATACTGAGTGTTGAAACTAGGCTAGGCTCTTGTATTAATTTGAATCAAACAACGATACACAGTGAAGTGTATGTGATAAGAGACGACATTGGATTAAAGACATTGGATTAAAGACATCGGATTAAAGACATTGGATTAAAGTGATTTTGGTCTCAGACAGATATGATAGAAGATTTTTGGATGGAATTTGGGATCAGCAAAGAAGCGGTAACATCTCACCAGGATCCCATCTATATGTCCCTAGAACATACATTGGCTGTCCTTCCAACACATTCTAAAGCTCCAGCTCGACTGTTTTGAATAAATCTCCAAGGGATATTTTTGTACGGACAAACCTTAACTGCAGGAGAAGTATGCTTATTTCGCGGGTGAACGAGTTATTTGAAGTCTTGATAAGGGTGAGTCTTATACTTCTAATGTTGCGGAAGGTGTATACTGAGTCGAGTGTTATAGATCTGAGGATTAATCTCGAGAGTCCGTGTACGTCTGATGGGTCGTTTCAAGCAGACAATAGTTTGATCTGCGTTCCCCACGGCACATGCAGTAGTAAACGTTGAAAGATACCCTTTTTGTCTTCTCAGGGCTAGAAAGTATCTAGGCAAGATCCATAGAAATAGCAATTATTAAGCCAATGACTACAAAGCAGCTCGTACCTAGCTGCTCCCGATCCCTTCCCAGATAAACCATAAGTCATTTTGAGTTGCTTCCAGGTTCGTCCGGTTGTACTATTGGTAACCTGCATGGGATGATTGTGGATATGCCGAAGACAGGGAACAGTCTATGCAAGATTCGCAGTGAGGAAGATCTAAGCCCGTAGAGAAATAGAAAGCAGCAAGTTTGAAGAGGCAGTTGAAGGAGGGGGGCTAACTGAGAAATGATTGCACATTCCCACTATCGAAACAAGTCGCAATAATATTTTTGAGTGAGACATTTATTCCGAAACGGTGATTCGGAAAGACCTATACATCTGATGGGGACTCACCAAGTCACGACCCTGGGGCCATATGCACTCTAAGGATTCATAGATCCTCTTTCATCGATACACAAGGGTCCTTTATTTTTATATGGGAATAATTCATTTACATCAATTATTAAACCAAACGAGTGGTGCAAACGGTTTGAGAATACTGTGGTTTTATGAGGCGTCGAGATGCCACTTCATTTTTTTACAAATTCCCGCGCTCTTTTACAAATGGGATATTTTGCAAACAAAAACATCCATTTTATTTTATTTATGAAATATTGTTGCTAATTATTACAGCAGTTCTAGAGTTCAATCATATTCATACTGCTTGACAATGCATCGCTTGTGTATGTGAGGGTGGCAGAGACGAGCCTTTCAAACCAGTAACAAACGGAAATCGTGCTCTGGAATACATTCATCGATAAAGCCTCACTTTTAATGAGTTGATGGTCTATTTTGGAAATATTTCAGAGAAGACCAATTAACCGGAATATGAGAATACCAGGTGGAAAGACTGGAGGTAGTCCTATTCCCAACTTGCAGATCGCAGCGGATACTGGGACGTTAACGCCACCAATAAAAGTTGCATGATAATATGCCTAGGGTATAATGTTGTGTCATTTTCTGAACGGGCAGCGACGACTCTGAAAAGAAAATTGTTTGACACTTTTCATACTCTATGGATGGCCAGACTTGGGGTTCCTTCTTTTTAACCTCTGCTCTTTTCTTATCCAGAAAGTCCCAAGCAAGAAGAAAGTGTCTTGTTTAACTTGCTGATATAGAAGCCATGGGAGAAAAACTAGAAACTTTATCTTACTACACTCGGTTGGTCAAGGTATCTTGACTTTCCAGCGATCTACCGTCAATGCAGTAAACAAACAGTATACATGAAGTATGGGTAGATGTTTGCCATATTGTATGAGGAATAAATTTCGAAAATGTTTCCAGCGTGACCTGAAGTAGTAAATGGTAATTTTTTTTGGGGACTGACACTAGGCCTGCAGAGAGAAGAAGAGAGTCGAAACGGCCAAACAGGTAAACAATCTGTATTTGATATTGTTAGCCAAGTTTAAAGCCAGTGGCATATATATATTGGCTTAGACTCAACCAGCTCCAAAAAGACGAGGAGGTCATATCAGAAAGATAATATTCACAAACTACCTGATTCCATGTAGCCTTTATATACATGAAACCCAATGAGCGCAAATCACAGGTGCACGGCACAAAACTTCAGTGCTACAAAACCCATCTAACGTCAGAGTTGCAGTGATGATCCAGAACTTTGATGTGTGCCAATATTTGCGAGATGGCGGCTACGTTGAAATGGGTGGAATATCTGGCATTTCTTTGGCAACAAAGGAGATGGGTTGGTTCCGAAAAATGGATGTGCAAAGAGGCTTACCCAATTATGATTCGTCACATAAACTTTGAGCTTACCTTCTAGGACACAATGCACATCAGGGAGTGCCCGAAGTATGCACTACAGTACTATTTGGAAACAAAACATGGGTTACAATACATAGTCTGAGTGGAAGTTGCAATTGCAGCAAGCGAGACAAACATCTATGTAAGCTTGATACGTCCCAACAGTGTGTGCGATTTCAAGGAAGGCCACAGAAGTCAAACTCAGGGTCACAATAGTTGCCATCATCTGGATTGACGCCATCAGTGCTAGTGTTGAATGGATCAACGGGAACGGTGGTGTCAGCGTCCGGCCGAGGGAATGTAACAGTCTCTCTGGCAGGCATTCCGGTGGTGGGGAAGGGGTCAGTGGGGTATGGGTCAGTGGGGTATGGGTCAGTGGGGAGAGGGTCAGTGGGGAAGGGCTCTGTAGGGTATGGGTCCGTTGGGTATGGGTCAGTGGGGTATGGGTCCGCAGGGTATGGGTCCGCAGGGTTTGGGTCCGCAGGGTATGGGTCCGCAGGGTATGGGTCAGTGGGGAAGGGCTCCGGAGGAAAAGGGACAACGCTTTGCGTCATTTGGCATCCATCCGCCTGCGGAAAAGCTTGTTCGCAATCATCTGGAGGGCCGAAAGAGAAAATGCCAGGGTCATTTGGAGGGCCACAGAAGTCAATCTCGGGGTCGCAATAGTTGCCATCATCTGGATTGACGCCATCAGTGCTAGTGTTGAATGGATCAACGGGAACGGTAGTGTCAGCGTCCGGCCGAGGGAAGGTAACAGTCTGTCTGGCAGGTATTCCAGTTGTGGGGATTGGCTCAGTTGGTAACACGGGCTCGCTGAAGTCTTCTGGAGGCACAGCCGGGGCAACGCTTTGCATTGGTTCGGATCCACCCGCCTGTGGAAAAGCATCAGGGCCCTCATTTTTACCCCCTGTCACAGCAGTTGGGTTTGTTTCGGTGACCCCTTCGGCCTGATGGGCTGGGTACGCAGCTGTCAACGCCAGGAAGAGAAGGGAAATGGCCGCAAATTTCATTTTAGCGAAATGAAAGAAAGTGGTGGACTTGGTATGGATGAGTAGGAATTTCGATAGCAGCAGGAAGGGCTAGTAGAAGGATCCTCTGTTAGTACTGAATTGTTTCGTTGGAGTAAGGCAAGTGGATTCTGGAGAAGGTTTTATACTTGAAGTGGTGGCTGCTCAGGCGGCAGGCCAGGCACACCACACATATGCGTTTCTGACAGGAGCTGCGGGTGGTTTGTCAATGTTGCGCTGAAACGCGAGTCTAGGCACGAGTGTGTTTGTGTTTGAAGTGCGCCTGCGAAACCAAAGGGAGTAGGCCGGGTTTGAAGCATTTGATTTTGGCGCAATCTAGGCTTAAATTTGGAAACAATTTTGCGATCTAAAGTTGCATGGGAATCAGGGGGATTGACGGTGGCTAGCGGAAATGTTTGACGCGGGAACATTGGTGTGTATATAAGGCATCGACCATTTGGAGTCGAAACGAACTGTATGTAAGACTGCTTTAACCTTAGGATGTACTGCTTTAACCTTAGGATGTACTGCTTTTAACCTTAGGATGTACTGCTTTAACCTTAGGATGTACTGCTTTAACCTTAGGATGTACTGCTTTAACCTTAGGATGTACTGCTTTAACCTTAGGATGTACTGCTTTAACCTTAGGATGTACTGCTTTAACCTTAGGATGTACTGCTTTAACCTTAGGATGTACTGCTTTAACCTTAGGATGTACTGCTTTAACCTTAGGATGTACTGCTTTAACCTTAGGATGTACTGCTTTAACCTTAGGATGTACTGCTTTAACCTTAGGATGTACTGCTTTAACCTTAGGATGTACTGCTTTAACCTTAGGATGTACTGCTTTAACCTTAGGATGTACTGCTTTAACCTTAGGATGTACTGCTTTAACCTTAGGATGTACTGCTTTAACCTTAGGATGTACTGCTTTAACCTTAGGATGTACTGCTTTAACCTTAGGATGTACTGCTTTAACCTTAGGATGTACTGCTTTAACCTTAGGATGTACTGCTTTAACCTTAGGATGTACTGCTTTAACCTTAGGATGTACTGCTTTAACCTTAGGATGTACTGCTTTAACCTTAGGATGTACTGCTTTAACCTTAGGATGTACTGCTTTAACCTTAGGATGTACTGCTTTAACCTTAGGATGTACTGCTTTAACCTTAGGATGT